>CM042431.1:21987089-22647089 GCA_023631565.1 Gymnocephalus cernua | reverse complement strand
GTGGGAAATTATAACAGATTTTGACAGAAGTGAGAGTCTGAGGTCATCTGGAGTCCTTAGGAAAACTTTTATCCTGCAACTAGGAGCATAAAAACTAAAGGCAGCTTAACCAGACGTTAAACCGTACACCATGAAGACCAGTGCCAGATGAGCTGAGAGGTCTGGGTGGAACACGTATTGAACACAGCCATTCAGTGCTGTCCAAACAGCTCTGCAGGGAAGCCTGTATGCAAATGCATTGGACTGGGTGAGGCACAGTGTTCATACTTTTCCTCTGCTCGGCTTTTAACAGATGCACATTCAAAGTAAAACTACAAGCCAATTATTGAGGCTGCTGACAAAGTGAATGCTGGGATGTTAACACACGACAACAGGCTGAGAGGATGAGATAAGACGGGGCAAGGTGTGAGCTCTCACTCTCTCACTTCTGTTTCTAGATGCCTTTAAATAAAACATAACTCTCACAGCTGTCTTCATGTTCCGCAGCCACTCTGCCACTCCACTTTCTGTTTCTATTCCTCTATATTTCCACCCCATTCTCCTCCACTGTTGATTTTCAAATGAGAACTTCTCGCTCTCAGACGTGGGCAGCAAGTACTGCACATTTACATAAGCACAGTTTGGAGTTATCCGCATTACACAGGGGAAATCTTGTAGTTTCTATTTCACTACATTTATCTGAGAGTTGTGGCTATGAGCTACCTTCCAGATTCAGATTTTTCAGCTGCTACCTTCCAGACTTAGATTTTTCAGCTGCAAAATGTTAGATAAGATGATGGTTGGGTTACACGACGATTATATGCCATTATATTATATGTATATTTGTCAACCGTCAGAGTCTTTGGGTGTATTAGACTGTTGCAGGACTGTTATGAAATACCTTGATTTGTAAGGTATCTAATATGCTAAACAGACATACAGTACATGTTTATCAACTGATAGGGACGTGAGGCAAAGATAATGCATGAGGTGAAAGGGACAGGTCTATGCCAGGTGTATGGAGTCACAGGAAGTCGAGTCATTGTCCTGTAGTCTGACTCGCTGATTTACCAACATGGTCAACATGAACAGCAGCAGCGGCTGTGACACCCAGCCCAAAGAGGCAATTAAAACGCTAAGCTAACTCGCTCACTAACTTTTTCTGTCTGCTGTTTGGTCGCTGAGCAGGTAGTGTACAGAGGGTTCATTAAACTTTGAAAGCTGAACTATGTTTACTTCCTATTGATCATCCATTTCACTACGCACTGCTACTTTCTAATTTTCCTTCTCTTTTTTACCAGCACATTGTCTTTTCTTTCTTGCTCTCTCTCTCTCTCCATATCTTTCCCCCCTTTTCTCTCCTGCTCTCACCAGTGATGCTCTGCGGGAGCGTCGGCTCAGCGGCTGGTCAAAGGACGGGCTGCTCAGCTGTAGCTTCTCCAGGTAACTGTCAGGTATCCGGATGTCGGCCGGCAGAGACAGACGTTTGTTCAGGTCCTGCACGCACACAAATGGATAAAAACAACAGAGAACCTAATTGAAAAACAGTGTCAACATGATGTAAAACTGTGAAAAAACAGGAGTAAACCCTCAGCAAACAGCGTAAGCTCTGAATAAATACCAATGATTGGCAACAAAATGGCGGAAACCAAAAGCAAACAAGGAGAATCTGTAGGAACCAGCCAGATATAGGCCTCACTGGTCAACAGAGAGGGCTGTGTGTGTATAAACATATATACATGTGTAGCAGCTTTGCGTCGATACAGTTTTGTGTAGCAGACTTGGGTACATAATAAAGAAGGCGTTTGAGGTTAAGTCTTTCCCAGAGCAACAAAGTACTAAAGCATGATCGTAATTACTCGTTATATAAAATCAAACACGCTCACAATAAAATGTCTGGTTTCTTCCCATCATGCATTTCCTCTATTTGTTAGATTACTGTTAATCCTCTCTCTCTCTCTCTCTCTCTCTCTCTCTCTCTCTCTCTCTCTCTCTCTCTCTCTCTCTCTCTCTCTCTCTCTCTCTCTCTCTCTCTCTCTCTCTCTCTCTCTCTCTCTCTCTCTCTCTCTCTCTCTCTCTCTCTCTCTCTCTCTCTCTCTCTCTCTCTCTCTCTCTCTCTCTGAGGTAACATTGGACAATTAGTAACACCCTTCCCTCCTCACCAGCATACAACAATATGCAACTTTAAACTTTCCGCATTTCAACAACAAGCTTATATCTGTAACCAAAGGTGACTGACTTGTGAACTGGTGAACTAACCCTTCAGCCTTTCATTCAAACCACGACAGTGACTCAGTTTTTTGCCCCTGCGTTTTTTTTGTAACTTCAGTAATTAGAACACAGTGCACATTGCACAGGGCAGTTAATAAATGTGTTAATATGTGGACATGTTTGTTAGAATTGTTACTCTGATGCAGTGTAACAAGACATGTACAAACAAACAAAAACATTAATTTCAAGCAAAAAAAACAGTTATTTCTTACCAGAATGATATATTCCTAATTTACATCTCACTGCTGTGAAGCTGAAACAATTAGTTGATAGTTGACGGAACATTCCTCCTCTTTAATAATCATTATGGGGCTGCAACGATTATTGTCTCCATGTGACTATTTTGTGGCTTATTCACTTTACTTGCTATGTCTATAAAATTTCAGAAAATAGGCCATCGTTTCCATTGCAAGTTCCCAGAGCACAAGCTTATTTTGTCAGATCGACAGTTCAAAACCTAGAGATAATTCAGTTTATTGTCACATAAGAATAAAAAAAAGCAGTCAATTCTCACATTGGAGAAGCTGAACGATAAATCAATTATCAAAACAGCTGCATGTTAATTGTTTCAGCTCTACATGCATGGTGAAAATCTACAAATAAAGTCATATATAAATATGCTATGATTTCCCTCTGTATCTCTTTTTTGTAATGACTTTATATCCAGTTTTGCAGGTCTGTAGTTTCTGTGAATCAGGATTGGTGCTTTGTGATGCCATTCATCACCTAACCCTAACCCCCCTAGAGACTACCCCCACCCTCAAATCAACCCGTCCTAATCTGTTACAACAGGGGCCCATCTGGGCCGTATTACAGTAATCCTCGTGATGTAATCCCAAAACAGCACTGCTTCCTCTCCAGTGAGAGACATACAATCCTCTACCTGAACACAGACGGAGGGATTTCCTTACTCCTCACTCCTCTTCTTTTTGTTCTACTGTCCATCATCCGAGTGTCACATCAGCACAAAGGCAAAGAATGAGGCCACAGTGATCTCGCTGTTGGATCACTTCATAAACAACAAGCGCGGTGGCGCGATCAATCACGCTGCTCATACCAACACAAACAACACACAGAGTGTTGGTTGGGCTGCGAGAAAGTATGAAAACTGTGTGCTTGTGTACGCGCTTCTGTCCAAATAAACCTCTTCAGGTTGTGAAACAGTCACAGGAAGTGTGGGGTGTACTGCTTGCACACACTGTCGATACACAGCGAGAGGTGATGTGTGGTGCCTCTGTGTGTGGGTAGCCTCAAATGAAGTAAGCTGCTTAGCTACGCGTTTAAGGTTGTTTTTTTTTCCTTCATGTGCAGTCTTGCATGCTCAGTTTGTCTATGTAGCTGCTGGTATCTGCTCGTAAATCCCCAGAGGTCCTGCACTCAAACCAACCAATAAACATTGTCAGAGGGAGGGAAGTGTGTTCTTCAATCACAAGACGTTTCCTCGCATGATCACCCAGCATGCACTGTGCAACATGTGGTTCACTGGCAAGATGTCAACATCAACCACGAAGCAAAACACACATAATAAAAAAAGTATGCTCTTTTTGTTAGATGTTGCATATTTTATGACATTTAATTAGCTTAAGTTATTTTATGAAAATTGTTTGCAACAACTTAAATGGGTCAGACGTCATGTTTTAATTGTTAAAACAATGTTTTTATTTGGGGGGGAATGGAGATTATTAAAGGCTCAAAACAGCAATCATAACAATGGAAACTAAACCGTTAAAAATTCTAAATGATTAGATTTCTATTCACCAAACAAATCGTAAATATGTGTCTTCAGTAAGTTTTGAGAATATTACATGTAATGACAACGTAAATAAAAATGTGGAAGGTGAGAAGTTCATTGTCATTCTCTTTTTCACTTTCACTATGACACTGCACAGTCAGTTGTACTGACTCAAATCCCATTAGTAGCCATTAAGGTGGATTGAAGGGACTTTTCTTGGCTTTGTTGTAAAGAGATAGATAGAAACACAGTTTCAGATAAGTCCTCAAAAACAATCCAAACGTCATGTCAGAATTTATTGATTATGTTGAAGACTAAACAAATGAAAGAAGCATCAGACATTTGTCATTCTGTCCATTGGATTCTATTTAATTTAATAATCTGATGTTAGCCAATGTAACAAATCTGCAAAATTCAAGAAAACCCCACTGAGCACACTTTATCTGTTACCTTAAAATGAAGCGCCATGATTTCTCTTCTTACTTAACGCTGCCTTTCATGTGTCCCTATGAGCCGGCTGGATTAAAGCTTTCACTCTTGATCTGGTTCTACATTTTGTGTGCACGTCTGTCTTTCCATATGCTCTGCTGAATAAAACTGCGTAGTGTTGTGTAAGCCATGACAACGTTATCTCTACTGTGGCTTACTTTTGTTCCCAAATGTTTAAACTTTATGAATTTGGGATAACAAAGCTGAACCGTATTTAATACGTATAAAATCACACGCCTTGGATTCAAAAGATGCTTATGGCAAAATTAAATCCCTCTTAGACAACAAACAATCATAATAATACTAATCACAGCAAGAAGTCTTTCCATAATGTGTTGACATGATGTAATCACCAGAGGAGTCAAAATCGTCCCTTTACTGAATCAGTGCATGGGTAAAGAGAGAGCGAGAAAGTAAGGAGGGGGTGGTGAAAGTGACTGTAACTGTGTACAACAGATTTTAAAAGTATGTTCAGCAGTACAGTATGTGGAGTCACTGTGTGCATATGTGTGTGTGTCCCATGCTGAGATCTTGTGGGCAGCTGAAGATTTCAGCGTGTTCATGACACCCTATGAGAAACTGCCTACGCTGAGTTACAGCATGGTGCTCTAATGCACACACCATTAAATACCAAAGGTCCATTATCAAAACGCCCATGTTCCTTTACTTTTCAGTGAATTAATTCAAACACAGCTTCAACGACAAAGTGGAGGCTGAACCATTAAGCCAGGTAAATGGCATGATTCATAACAGTAACATATTCAAATGTCAAAGGTTGTTAATGTAGCAAATGACTCATCCCCCACTTCATATCCACCATTTAAAAAAATGCTATGCAAGGACAAAAAAAAAAAAAGTCTGAAAACTGAAAAGAAATAATCCCCACCTCTGCAGAGATGCGTCTGTTCCCTCTGTTCCGCAGACAAACACCCGTCGGCGACTGCACCTCATCAGAGGAAGTCCCCGATGCCTGGTCACTCTCCCCATCCGACCCCATCTTCAGGTTCTCGTGGACAATATCTGGAGTAGAGAAAGAAAGAAAAAGAGGTTGACAGAATTTGATAGAGGGATCAGGTCTGTGGAGGACAGGTAATGACTTCAACAGGAAAAACAAACACTCTTTTGGACACTTTCCCAAGTCCGTCTGTATCAAGCTTCTGGCTGTGCTGAGCAGAAGATACAAAAAAGTGTATTAGGTTTAATAAGTTTGACTGATAGATTTAATTTATTCCATTGCCACTGGGCCTTACACGACAAATCCATATATCACACTGTAATTCTCCCATGCCAAACAGACTCATAGATATAAAGTACATATGCATTTGTTGCAGGCTTTATGCTTATATTAGGGAGTGTTGTGAATTTAAATATTGTATCTAGGCTGAGAATCTAAGCTGCTGGTTTGCTGGAAGTGTCATTATTTTTAGTCTCATTTTTTAACAAATGGCTTATTGTGTGACTGGACGCAACACTGGAATGATTGTACTGATATATGCCTCTAGCAGTGGTTTGTTTGAGCACATACACTGTAATATACCACTCTGTATGTAGGCTCAGCTGACTCAGTAGAAATGTGAAATACAAGGATTTTACATGTAGTTTTCAGGATATTCTAATCTAGCAGCTTCACACACCCAAATGTACAGTACACGTGCATTCCAACATTCTACCTATTGACACAAAAGAAATCTCCTGTACTAAACCTCACAAGTCACAGCGCAGGAAAAACAAATATCAAATGTGATCATCACGGCCTGTTTGTGTGTGTGTGGATGTCTCACCGAGGCGACTGCCATTGCGAGGCATGACCATGAGAGAGCCCAGGCCTCCTCCGATGACGCTCTGAGGCCGTCGCAGCGGCGGCTTTTTAAAGGAGCTTGTGTACTGGTGGAGGAAGGAGTGGACACTGTGGGCCGAAGGAGGACGACCATTCCTCACCATGGGCTCTGCGGAAGTCAACATTTTTCTTTAGAAAAAACATTTATATGCATATTGATGCACAGTGCTCTATGGTTGCCTAACACTAGTTTAACTGGTAACAGAAACACTGAGTTTTATAATGACATTGACAAAATAAAATCTCTTTAATGTTAATCTGTCACATAATGGCCAATACCTGAGCTGCTTAATAAGAACAGTGTCAGCTTGGATACTGATAGGCTAATGGAAAAAAAAACACATGAATGATTAATACTGCTGCTCCTTACACACACACACCTAGAGGCCCAAGATCCAATCCAACCAGAATTTCCTCTTTTGTCTCCCCCTTTATTCTTAGATTTACTTCCACTCTTTAGTTTAACATGTTGTAAAAACTAGTTCTTTTCCAGCATTACCTGACCCAAAATCATCAACAAACTGGTCAATGACACACTCACTTGATGGTGGTGGAAATTGATTCAAAAAGTGCCTATTTCTGAGTATAATGTTAGTGAAAAACGCTAATACAGAATTTGTTTCTGCTTAAACGCTCCAACTCGACAGCACACATGACCAATTATTTTTCTACAAGCTGTTAGCATTGTTTCACCACATATTCTCTATTTCAGAATCATTATATGCATTTGTATTGTTTTCTAAAGTATGACATTTAATCATTAAAAAAAAAAAAGATCTAAAGTTTTGTCTTTGAGTGTACTATATGGTACCATCTTCCAACCATTCAGTAAGCATTAATCAAAATCAAGTTGGCTGAAAGTCCAACTTTTTAATGTTAATTGGAAGGTGGTAAGGATTTCAGGAATTTTGTTGGCTAACAGACTAAAAGCTTTCTAATGCACCGTTACATAAGAGGTTTTAACTTGTAATCTACTGATGCATAGATTTGCATGTAATATCGCTTAACTGCTGTCACTGAGTTAGATAGTCAATTGCATGCTGAACAAATACTATTCCACTTATAGCGTGTTTCTATAAATGGACGTGCAGTCTAATCTTTATGTGCTTTGATTTTTCCAAAATATCACATTCCTGCAGCCTGCCATTGAAACAAAGGTTACCTAATTGTAAACAGAGCTGGGGCAGTTACAATGTGGTCTGTTATCTAATCCAGTGTGACCCTTATACTGTAAATAGTCAATATCAAAAGTAGAGAAGTGAGAGACTCAAGTATGTAAACAAAGTGTCTTGTAGTCTCAGCAGTGTATTTTGCCTGGAGAAAAGCGAAAAAGAGAGGAGCATCTGTCCAAAAGCCACAATGGAGCTGACAGAGGTGAAAGATTTATTGTGTATAGAGTAGCAGCAACTGAAACACTAACTGTTTAGCAGGCAGGCAGAGACAAAAGGATACGGTAGGACATGTGCAACAAGGACAGTGAAGATTAGGACGGGATATAAGGCAACGGTTATAGAGTAAGAGAAAGGGAAGATGGTTATGGGGCGCGTACATTGGTTTGTCTCTGAAAACGGACAGGGAAAGATATTTTTAGGTGTTTTATGACTTTTTATGTGCATGATCAAAATAAGGTTTTACAGTGCATCCTTAAGCCCACTACAGACCAAGCCGAAAATCGTCCGTCGTACAGTCTGGCGAGGTCAGTGACTCGAGTCTGTGCGGTGCCATCAGCCTTCATTTTCGCCAATTTGTAGGGAATAGTCGGTAGGGCTCAAATGACCAATCTGATTGGTGGAGTGCTAACCCAGAAACAGGGATCCGAAATGAGCATGAGTAGAGTCTCTCACAATCTGACAAAAAATCTTTTAAACTGACTGGTTAGTGTTGGGAATCAAAAAGCAGGACTTAGATGCTTATCTTTATATTTGTTTTTGTTATGAAATACTTTGGGTATTTTATCTGCTGGATTAGCGAAAAACAGACAATATATATATATATATATATATATATATTGGTATTTACTATTTTATTCAAACCTCATCAGCTACCCTAGAACAAATCAGTGAATCCGACAGAATGAATTCAACAGGTGTATGGGGTAAATTTTGACCATTAATAAAAATGTAAAGAAATGTGTGATCGCAAACCATCTAACAAAACCTGCAACCCAAAATTACTACAATTGCAAAATATGACAAAGAGTGTTACATTTGCATGTAAAATCAAAGCTTGAACGTGTTCCACATCTTTTGGTTTGTGAGTCACTGTTTTTCTTTCACATTGTTTCACATTTCACATTGTAGCTTTTTGTTAGGCTTATATTGTGAAATGATGGACATTTTCTGATGCAGTTTTTGTTGGCAGGCTTGTGATCCTACATTTCTTAGATTTTTTATTAACAGACAAAATAAACCCCATACAGGTACCTTTTATATATTGTGAGGTCATAAAAATAAGATCTTTTTTTATTGAGAGTTAGAATTAAAAAGCCAACACTAATATTTTA
The DNA here is from genome assembly GCA_023631565.1 of Gymnocephalus cernua. Taxonomy (NCBI): domain Eukaryota; kingdom Metazoa; phylum Chordata; class Actinopteri; order Perciformes; family Percidae; genus Gymnocephalus; species Gymnocephalus cernua. The sequence continues at coordinate 22,638,278 of CM042431.1, read as the reverse complement.
TTTCAGTCACTGTAGTCTTGCTGGCATCAATGGGTATTTGTTTTGGGCTGTATAACAGATGACCGAATGTGCTCTCCTTCACTGTGACATCACAGTAACACTTCCCACACCTGATTAGATGAATGCACCCCGGACTTGGCTGTCATCAACCATTGGCACTGTTTTTCAAGCTGGAAAAACAGAGCGACTGTTCAGTCATATCTGTCTTAAACTTGAATAAATCTGAGGCAGGAAATAAGACATGTTGCAGATGTCCCCATCTAAACCACCCCCCATCGCTTTCTGATTTGTCTGGCTTCTAGTTTCCAGGGTCAACCAATTCTCAGTACATTTTTGCGACTTAAATGTTACTGACAAAATTAAGCTCACATGGTTCAGACTGTCTTTTGAGGCTGATTTGGAGTACTGTGGGCATGCGGGTCTTGTTAAGATAAAAAATGTCATTATGTAACAGTTTTGTAAGCACAGACGTCAAAACTTTGGAACATTTGTTGTGTCCTATATTACAAGCCATTTCATTAATTTGTTATTTTTGTTGTTTTTTGCGTACACTAACATTCCCTTCTACACCAATGAGTCATTTCCTAGATTTTCTATGAAAACAAAAAAAATACACAGCCCCCATGTAATATCCATAGGCCCTTATGCTACCTCTGTTGCATAATCATAATCAGATCAGGACCAGAAAGCTTTCCCCAATCACAGAGATCAGATCACATCTCATCTGGCTACTCCAATCTGTCTCCTCTCTACCATACTGTTACACAGGCTGCTAAAATCCACACACACGAACACACGCACACAAACAACATGATTCCGTGTCCTCACTCACCAAGCCCAGAACACTCTGGCCAAACCTGGTGTTAATCACTATACAAAAAGCTCTTTACAAAGCCCAGTTAGTTCTCAGAGGGAGGTGGTGGGGGCAGGGGGAGACTTGGACGATCTGATTGATTGAAGAAGGGGAAAAAAATTCTCATTTGGACAAAAGACAAGAGAGGAAAACTGAGGACAGGCCTGAAAGAAGCTTTGGGGTGGGGGTGGGGGGACCTCTGGGTGGCCTAAAGAGAAAAAGAAGAGCTGAAAGATTAAAAAAAAAAAAAGAAATGTGTGGGGCATCAAGATGCCAGACTGGTTTCACCAAGTCATCCAAGTTGCCGTGGCAATGTCATGGAAACTCTAGAATGTTTCCAGATCCTGAGCACCATGGCAACGATGTGGTAGCATATCGAGTCATGCTCCCTCCCTCGCTCCCTGCGGATTTTGTGAATATCAGCAGTGATAAGCTGCTGTGCCACTCTGATTTTATTGACACCTTAGAGGCGACAACCTTCAGTAGGATCAAGATGAATCAACGACAATCTCTGTGTGTGTGGAACAGAGTGTGTCTACAGAAACATAAAATAGTCATATCAGACAATATAGATTTGTGAAGTTATTTCTGTAAATGTCACATTAACTTGCTGTATAGTCAATGTTAAGTGACTGGCAGTTAAAGGATTTCCAAGGCTAGGATCAACATTAAAGCTTAAGGGCAAAAGTGAACCACGACTCCCAATGCTCATCAAGCTTAAAATTGTGTGGAGTATTGCTAATGGCGAGCTTATGCATAGATTAGACTAGATAACATATTCAGCAGTTTAGCAGCTAGATGCACTTCATTATGTAAACGTGATGGAAATTTGAATTAACCTGAGCCTCTTTTCTGCAAAAAAAAAAAATAAATGTCATGATGACAATCTTGGTTTGCTAATAATAAAGGTTAGACTACAGTGTCCCTTATTCAATTAGTGATGGAGATTTAAAAAAGTCACTCAACTGCAGAAAAACATTTAAAATACATAACTAATGTAACATCTCAGAACACTTTTCTTCTTTCATATCGTTTTCCAACTAATCAGCTAACAGATGAATGAAGCCAGCAATATTACAGATGCCATGTCTGAAAAGGGCTTATGGCATTCTGAACGTGTAAACTGATTCCCGTCAGCTGTGGCTCATGGGTAGTGCAGTATTTAGAGCCATTTGCCAATGATGGAAAGAAAAGGAAAAAATAATTCAAAGTAATGGCCATAACATACAGAACCCTACAACTGTTACATTATCCAGGAGATCCTTGTGTGAGTATGTATGTTAAAGAACACTGAGAAAATCTTTACAAACTACTTCTAAAACTCACCGCTGTCCTTCAGGCCGTTCTCCTCGATGGTCATCTGCTCTGCCAGCTCAGACAGCGACTCGTCAATGGTGTGGCTGCCTCGCAACGTCTGAGAGAGACGCCGCTTGAACCGCTTCATCTTCTCCATGGAGCTCTCGGGAAGGGGAGGCCTGAGGATGACAAATAAAACAACACTGTAGTTGTGGTTCTAATCCATTTAAGAATAGACACTGCTTGTTTTAGTTACAGAATTTTATTTAAACACGGACAATTCACAATTAAACATTAACCTTGTACAACCCCAAATCAGAAAAGGTTGGGACAGTATGAAAAACACAAATAAAAAAAGAAAGTAGTGATTTCTAAATGTACTTTGACTTGTATTTCATTGCAGACAATGTGAACACAAAATATTTCATGTTTTGTCTGGTCAACTTAATTTCATTTGTAAATATACATCCTTTCCTGTCATTCAGACCTGCAACACATTCCAAAAAAGGTTAGGACAGGAGCAATTTAGGGCTAGTAATCAGGTAAATTGGTTAAATAATGATGTGATTTGAAACAGGTGATGTCAACAGGTGATTGTAATTATGATTTGGTACAAAAGCAGCATCCAAGAAAGGTCTAGTCCTTTAGGAGCAAAGATGGGCCGAGGATCGCCAGTTTGCCAACAAATACGTGAGAAAATTATTGAAATCTTTAAAAACAATGTTCCTCAAAGAAAGATAGGAAGACACTTGCTTATTTCACCTTCAACAGTGCATAACATAATTAAAAGATTCAAGGAATGAGGAGGAATTTCAGTGCGTAAAGGACAAGGGCGCAAGCCTAAGCTGAACAACCGTGATCTCTGATCCCTCAGGCGGCACTGCATCAAGAATCGTCATTCATCTATAAGCGATATCACCACATGGGCTCAGGACTACTTTGGCAAACCTTTGTCAAGTACCACAATACGTAGTTACAGCCACAAATGCCAGTTAAAACTGTACTGTGCCAAAAGGAAGCCCTATGTTAACAGTGTCCAGAAGCGGCGTCGACTTCTCTGGGCTCGGAGGCATCTGGGATGGACCATCACACAGTGGAAACGTGTACTGTGGTCAGATGAATCAGTATTTCAGGTATTTTTTGGGAGAAATGGACGCCGTGTGCTCCGGACCAAAGAAGAAAAGGATCATCCAGACTGTTACCAGCAACAAGTCCAAAAGCCAGGGTCTGTCATGGTATGGGGTTGTGTCAGTGCCCTTGGCAAAGGTAACTTGCACTTCTGTGATGGCACCATTAATGCTGAAAAATACATAACGATTTTGGAGCACAATATGCTGCCTTCAAGAAGACATGTTTTCCAGGGACGTCCATGCATATTTCAACAAGATAATGCAAAACCACATTCTGCACACATTACAAAGTCCTGGCTGCGGAGGAAGAGGATACGGGTACTTGACAGGCCTGCCTGCAGTCCCGACCTGTCTCCAATAGAGAGTGTGTGGCGCATTTTGAAGCGCAAAATGCGACAACGAAGACCCCGTACTGTTGCCCACCTTAAGACTTGTTTGCAGCAAGAATGGGACAAAATTACACCTGAAACACTTCATCACTTGGTGTCTTCAGTCCCTAAACGTCTTTTAAGTGTTGTGAAAAGGAATGGCAACATTACAAAAAATGCTTTACTGTTCCAACTTTTTTTAAAACGTGTTGCAAGAACCAAAATAGGAATTTTGTTTTTTTGAAAAAAACAACAATAAAAATCATGAGGAACACATTCAATTATGTGCTGTTGTATTGTCTGAAATGAAATACAAGTTAAAGTACATTTAGAAATCACTACTTTCGGGGCGGCCTCTAGCTCACCCAGTAAGAGTGTTCCTGTGCAGCGGCGCAGGTTTGAATCCAACCTGCTGCCCTTTTCTGCGTGTCATCCCCCATCTCTCTCCACCTTTCATGTCTATCCACTGTCCAATAAAAGGGAAAAGCCCCTTTCTTTTTTTATTTGTGTCTTCCATACTGTCCCAACTTTTTTCTGATTTGGGGTTGTATAAGAACAAGGAGAGATGCATTGCACCAGGTTGTAGCACAATTGCTATTTTCCGCCCATAGTCGCTGGGCAGGTTGGTAAAACAATAGTGTTGATGCGGGCCTTGACATTTCATTGACAAAATCCGTTACTGCTTTTAATTCAAAAGAATACACCACACCCACCTGCAGCCATGTTTCACAATCCCACATCAAGAATCAAACTGAAATCAAAGACGTTTCATCACCAGACAACGCTGACGTTAATTATGACTCAGCTCATTGTGGCACATTACTTTACATTCCTCCTCCCGGGAAAACATGACAAGTTGGTGAGAGATTCTTACGGGTGAGTTTAGAGTACGGTCCCTGGCACACCGGACTGTAAAAGCAAATCCTAAACCAGGGGGATTTGCTCCTGAATGGAGCAGGACGAGCCTGAGCCATGTCGAGTCCACATCACACATTCCAGCCACATTTACTATGTGCATGAGAGTAACTAAATGCGAGAGCTACAGACAGTGTGTGTGTGAGAGTGAGAAAGAGAAAGAGAGAGCGAGAGAGAGCAGCCTCTCCCTGTGACCTCAATGTAGAGATCATGACTCCACTACTACTGCAGATCTGGACAAGTGTCTGTCTGCGACAATGATGAGTAAAGCCAGACATGAAAACACATGAGTACTACAGACCCTCAGGGCTCGCTGCCTTTTCCCTACTGACAGCTTTTTGTCTGCCAAATACCACTCATAACCTGAATTCTGTTCAGAGATGCAACTGTTTCACACAGCCGAAGCCAAATAATGAGAACATGGTGGATATGGTGGAACAGGATATGGCTGAAAATAAGGCAGCCCTCTAAATGTTGATGATTTGAATCATCAGTTAAAGGATAGGTTCTTTCTTAAAACAATAGTCAATTCAGGTCAAGTCAAGTTTATTTATATAGCACGTTTAAAACAACCAGAGTTGACCAAAGTGCTGTATAATACTAAATACTTGCATGGCTATACGTAGAGTTTTTGGTTGCGGTTATTTCTTTTTTTGTCCATACTGGCCGTAAAGAGATTGAGATTTAAATGTACGTGTTGGGGGACAAACCCCACAGTCCTCATTCTGTGTAAAAATGCATTCAAAGTTCAGCAGAAGGAAATATGTGACAAATCAAGAGGGGATCTTCCAAAGTTTTTTTTAGAATGAATTCCCTCTTTGTGCTACTTCAGACAGCATTTTCTTGAACTACATACTACAACTAAACTAAAAGCAATACTTTTGGAAAATACCTATTTGATTTATGTAGCTAAGACTGTGGAAGCCTCATATTATCTTCAGCTTAACTTAAGAATGTATTTTTGCACAAAGCGAGGACTATTCCCCATCTCTTCCATTGGAAGTGCAGTGGGGAGGGATTTCTTCTTTGCGAGTATGGCCAAAAAAAAACGACCAAAAAACTGTTTTGTAGTAAATATGGACATGTGAATATTGTTTGAAGACACATTTGAATAAACATGTGAACTAGTCCTTTAAGAAGCCATGATTCTCAACTTAATTTTGTCAGTTTCATTGTACACGGAACAGTACAAAAGCATGAGACAACTTTTACATACAAGGGTTGAAACTAACTTTTCATTATGAATTCTTCTGTCAGTTATTTCTTCCATTAGACGTTAGTCTAAAATGCCATAAAATACTAAAAGGCTTCAAATTGCTTGTTTTCTCCAACCAGCAGCTCACAACCGAAAATATAACATTAGATTTACAACAATATGAAACTGAGAAAAGCAGCAAATCGTCACATCCGAGAAGCTGGAAACAGAGAATGTTTGGCATGTGTGCACGATAAACGACTTCAATGGTTAACAGACTGTTGTTGATTATGTCACTGGAGATTGGGAGAAGCATCGGCTCACACTGGCAAATAAATTTGACTTGAAAAGAGTGGAGAAAGAATTACAATAACAGAGACCAAAAACATAACAGCGGCAGCCAATCAGTGAACGGAACCGTTTTTCAAACATGGCGCCTTGATTTAAAATTTTCATTTCGCATTAAAACAGCCCACAAACATCTGTTTGTGAAGATACAGAAGATTCAGCAGCTGCATGGCCTATTTCTCCCCCCAGATACTGTAAGATTTGAAAAGTCTGTACACAGTTTTAAGAGGTAGTGAGCCTGCCCCCATTCCCTCCACACAGCGAACAGCAGCAGCCGTCTGTCTGAACTGGGCTAAAGGCCAAAGCAAACTAGGACAGTGCAAGGACGAAATATTAAACTGTAGGCTATATCATATGAGCACTTACACTACACAAGGAAACTTCATATATTCGCAGCTTCAGATAGCAGTGAGGTAGCTGAAGTCTATACTTGAATACCCAAAAATCATGTAACATGATGAATGAGAGTACCAATGTAAGCGTGATGTTCCTGGTTTTAATCTGGTCAGCTGTCTTTGTCACAACATCAAAGTTTCATTTTGGCAAATAGGGCAAATCTATGGTGTCATAACTACAAGGGACTCCACTATATATTTTTTTGTATATTCATACATATTGCCCTTTTGTGGTCTTAGTCAAGCAACAATCAAATTATTCAAGGAGGCAGAACAGCAACTCGACTGTCACAACAGCTTCACATCAGTCCGCCTCATGACACATCAACTCCAGCATGGCACGCAGTCTGCCATCTCCTGCACAGCTCGCTGCATTACCCACTCTCCTGCTGCAGCAATACACTCAGCCTGCAATATGTGTGCTACATAGAAAAAAGTTTCAGTTCATTAAACTGATGGAAAACTATTTATTCACCACTGTTGAAGGCTGCCCTGAAGAAGACAACTTCATCAGAGTTAAATTATAAATTATGAGTTTGCAGCAACTGTTTCCAGTCTTTCTTCCAACAGCAAGCAACACTTGATATACAGTTACACAATTAGTCAATGATTCAACACAAAAACAATTTTGGTGATCAATTCATTGTTTTAGTCATTTGATAAAGCAAAATGCCACACATTTGCTTGTTCCAGCTTATTAAATCATGATTTGCTGCTTTTCTTGGTTTATATTATTGAAAATTGCAGATCTCAAATGTTCCTCTTTTCTCTAGGAGCTTGAAATGGATATTTTAGGCTATTTTGTGGACTTCATAGATTTATAGTATTAATCAGAAAATAATAAGGGAGAGATTACTTGATAATGAACACAATCATTAGTTGTAGCCCTGATATTATTCTGGACACAAAAAAAATCACGATAATGTGTTTTCAATCATTGGGATGAAATCAAATCAGGATTATCTTGCACAAAAATTGGGATAAACTGACAGGCCATTCACTGTTGGTTTTTGCAGTAAATCTCTCTTCAGTTTCCATAATAATATCCAGAACCCCCTCTTAAGTCATGAATGTATATGATGGTATGATGGGGATATGAGGGAGCACATAAACATCTCATAAATAACTGGGATATGACCTACAATCCAGCAGACTGAGGATACAAATAACTTTCTGAGAGTTCAATGGAAAGTTAACGGCGGCAGAGAGGAGGAGAAAAGGGGGGGGGGGGGTCTGTCTACGGTGCAACTGTATCCGCTGGGCCACGTTCCTGTTCCTGCTCTGGGATCGAGTGTGGAGCTTTGGACATGATCCCTGCTCCCCTAAGTAGGCCGGTCTGAGGTCTGAGCTCCAGATCTGCTGGGAGGTGGCCAGGGGGGAGGAGGGGGGGGCTGGAGTGGAGGGGTCCGAGGGCTGCGCTGATTCTGGATTTGTTACCACGGCAACCCCACTGTTTTTTTCCATATTGAAAATGCAGAGCACTGCAGGAGACTGCATGCCCTAACCCATCTCACACCCTATAGCAACCCTAACCCCCCTTACTCTCCTGCAGCTCCCCCTGACTACATCTGCATTTTCATCCCCTAAACCAGCCATCAATACTTACCATAACACAACTCTCACTTCACAGACAAACTACCTTCTCCAGCTGTATGCTAAACTGCATTTTTTTTTCACTTCTGTTTTCCTGGCAGTACAGTCTGCAGGAGGTGGGTGGGTGGGGGGGGGGGGGGGGGGGGGGGGCATTATGGATGCTGCAGTGGTGACAAACATGTTTCATATGGATTCTGTCCTTTTCCTGCTGCAGCTACGAGCAAACCGAGACTGTGCTGATGATGATGACAGAGGGCTACTTAAAAGGGTAAGAGTTCCTGCTGTGAGGATCCCCCCTCCCCCCTGTAAGCTCCACAAGCCACCGTCACTGCAGAGGTCTGTGCAATTGTCCCACTTGTGCTAGATGAACTAATCACACCACAGCCACCATTACTGCCACAGGGTGTCTGCTGTCTGGGCCACCCACAGAAACAGGAAAAGCAAGGTCGAAACCTCTTTGTGACCCCTACAGGGTTCAGTAAACCACCTCACGTCACTGCAAAAAATGTCTGCCTCTCCTCCCCTGGTTGCCTCGCACACAGAAGACGACAGAGAACAAACGTAACTGTTGGCATGATTCACGAGTGAGCTCAGCCTCGCTTTTCTAAAGAGCAGCCTTTTCTCATCCTGGCCAAGACAATGAGGACAGGCGTGAAGGAACTGGCTCCATTATGGGGGCCTTATATAAAGGCTGCATTGTGCCCAGTAAAAAGTAAGCTTTTTCAGGAGACGCAGGAGGTGGTGGTGTGCTGCGTGGTGCTGAGCTGAGCATGACAACCAGGCAGGCATGCTGCAGCAGTTGAGGCTATAATTCAACAGTAAGATGTGTTTGAACTTAACTAAGGCTAGGTACATGAACAAGTCTCATCAAATGTTCCTCTTTTCAATCCTGACTGTGACACACACTCTTTCCTCACCCTGCTTTCACACGTGTGTGTCACCTGGGTCCACAGGGCTAAGTGATGCAGACAGACAGGTCAGTGCTGTTGTGTGTGTGTGTGTGTGTGTGTGTGTGTGTGTGTGTGTGTGTGTGTGTGTGTGTGTGTGTGTGTGTGTGTGTGTGTGTGTGTGTGTGTGTGTGTGTGTGTGTGTGTGTGTGTGTGTGTGTGTGTGTAATAATAAAATCAATAAATTTTTTCAAAAAGCTTTTTCAGTCCACTAGATAAAAAAATAAAGTGAGATGAACTAACCGAGCAATTCTGTTTAGATAAAAACAGATGTTGACAAAGTTTTTCTTTCGGGACATCTTTTTTAAGTTGAAAAAAAAGGTATAAATTGCAGTATGTTTAAAATCGCAATAGTATTGTATCATGACATAACTGTTGTATCGTGGGGCCTCGAGTGATTCCCAGCCCTAATAGTTACTTGAGTAATAATACAGTTTGTAGACTCCAGGAAGAACAGGTGTTGCTGTAGAACAGCCTACAAATTCATAATCTGTGTTGTGAAATACTTACCTTGCACGGCAGCTGGATTCTCGATCACAGGATCACGCGAGAATCACGTCTCACACAAAAATGTATCTTGTCAGGTTTCAAGTAGTAGGCTAATGCGTTTGTGTCTGAACTAGGCTACAGCTCACCGAACCAATCAGTGGTTTACGTGTGTGACGCCCGCGACTGTTTGTTTAAAACAATGGAGGACGTGATAGAACGACGGTTCATCCAATCACCTGCCATGTATTTCTTTAAAGTGGCTGCACTTTCCCAAACAGTTTCCAATGACGGCTTCTCAGATGGTTCTGTGTTAACAAACCATATGGCGCGTCAGGTTAGTGAAATACATTTTTACACAGAAAATTCACTTTTACCATTGCTATCAATTTTCTAGATTTAGGCTGACATATTTATACAATGTGGGCACCTTCTGAGATTACCCTTAAATATACCCAGAATTATTTTAAGGAAAAGAAATTGGAGAAATCACAACAAACATAAATTTGAATAATTTCCCTTTATAAATATGTCACGAATAACGACGACTTTTAAATCAAACACACCATTCATATGAAAATAATACATCTAAAAGCACCACTTACACTTCACATGATAACAGTTTATGAATGGGATGAAAGGCCCGCATGAATTGTGACAGATAAGCCTTGTGGACCCAGGCAGCAGACTTATGTCGCGCTAATGTAATCCATTTTTTTTTGTGCGATTATAATCCTTTGTGCATAAAATGAGGAACCAATAAAACAATTTTTCAGACCAGATCCTGGAAGTTTTACAGCTACAAGATTTTAGGTGTTAATTTCTCCCCATGAATAGATATATTTTGATGTGTCGATAGTCTTTATTTATTGTAAATAAAAGGCCTGTTAGGCTCATTACAGAGATAATCGCCCAGGCAGGGACTCATCTGATCTTAGCCTGAGTCAAGTCACCTGGCGTCCGTTTGTGAGCAGATCATTAGCATCAGAAAGAGCGACAATTAGCCTTTCCCTGTCCTGCTCATCGTCGCACCAGCAGCCCCCGATAGCCTTTCATGGCTGTTAAAGGGAACAACAGGCCACGCTGCTGCTATCTAACTAAGGGCAGACGGCAGGATGGGGTTATCAGTTTCATATCGAACTGCAAACCGCTCTCAGCTGCCTTTGTAGTCATTTCAGACAGCCTGCATGCCAGGCACAGTTGTGTGTTACAGCACTTGAGAAAAACCCTGCAGAAAGTTAAGATGGTATCTTATTTGTAACTGACTTTTTTTCTGTCTGTGTTAGGAATCTGTTGGTGATAAATCTTCTATCAACTAATTGACTATTGACTAATTGTTTCAGCTCTAATCAGCTCTAACTAATGAAATGTCACAAGATATTTAAAACAATTTCCGAGAGCCCTGACGTCTTCAAATGTCTTGTTTTGTCTGACCAACAGTCTAAAACATAAACACATTAATTTCGTAATAATATGAAACAGAAACAAATCGTCACATCTGAGAAGCTCAAACCAGCAAATGTCTGGGATTTTAGCTTGATGAATGATTGATTATTAAAATGTTTGTAGTTTTTATTGTCGATCAATCTGTTATGGATGTCAATAAATGGAAACACTCACACCATTGTGGTCCTTTTCTTATAGCTTCATTAGGAAATAACTTATTTTTAGCTGTTGAACATACTACTTTCTCAATCCCTGATTAGAAAAACCTACTAAGCCAAGGTAGAGTGGGCCTGGGGGTTTCTAAATTCCTCTAATTAAAAAACCAAACACGTGGATTTAACAAATGGTCTTTTAATAAACCAGTGAGAACTTAATTATGAACACCTCAGCATATGTCAAATATGTGAAGCTATGGCTGTACTAACATTAGTTTGGATGAAGGGGTGTGTGAGTGTGTGTATGTGTGTATGTGTGTGTGTGTGCATGCGCGTGTCTGCTGCTTCCAAAAAAAGACCAGACAAGTGGTCAGACAGCTTCGCAAATTCTGCCAAGAGTGATGGGAAAAAAGGCAAAATTTGTCCCTCACCTGTTTCAGACACTACCCAGATATGTGGTGTAAGGTATTACTGTATAAATCCACCAAAGAGTTTCCCAGCCAGCTGGCTCAGTGACTGCAGTGGGGGTCTTTACTACCACCAGACACTTACAAGATTCAGACTGAGATAGAGAATCAGGGAGTGGACGGAGGTGGCCAAACTTGCAAGCAGCAGCATTTGTCTAGTGGGGCAACTGCATGTGAGGGGACTGAGCATGCTGCATGTTGGTGCCAGAGTTTTTGTGTTAATGCAGCAAAGAAAAGAGGAAGACTTTGTATTCATGGCTATCTTTAGACAGGAGTGGTGCCTGTGACATCGCAGCTGCTCCCTGGCGAGCTGTGACACATTAACCTTCAGCCAGCTGTCTTGGCCTGCCGCATATACATATGCTCACACACACACTCAGAGAGAACGTACATACTTGTAAACCTTGTACTATAGAATTAAAATCGGCCAAAAAGTCTATGAAGTTTGGTTTGAAATCATTCTGTGTATAATTGCATGTTCAAAAGTAGAGAATGAATCTTTGGCAAACACATCCATTCATCATGTGTATGCTCCCGCGCACACACACACACACACACACCTACACACACACACACCTACACACATACTGGACCATCATCTGATCTGCACTGAGACTGGAGGGATCGGCAACGCGTGGCTACAGCTGTTTCACAGCGGGTCAGGTTACTCTGCCACCACCATCCCCAAGGCCTTCACCAAGGGAACGACCCCACGACAAACCACCACACACACAGTCCCCCAACAGCTCCCGGCCCTCCTGCAGGTACCAGGCTCAACGTGAGGTATTTTGAGCCCAAAAACTGGCACACCTTACTGAAGCTTCTGAATGATAAAGATCTTTTAAGGTTGTCAAACTGAAACCTGCTCACAGAAAATGAGAGCTCTTTTTTCATTCAGAAAAAAACAACATAAACTGTAAAGAGTGACAAGTAGGACTGGGTATCGAACCTCAGTCCTCACAAACTTTCACTAAATGCTTGCTTCTTTACTTATTTTTTGATCTTTTTGATCTGATTTTTTGAAAGTTCTTGTTCGGCTGCTAGACAACATTTAGGCTAACATTTAAGAAGTTTGGAAAGGAAAAAATCAACTCGGTAGAAAAACACTGATCTTGTTAAAAATACGGTATTGTTTTGGTATCTGTGCTGATCGGATTTGGCACTAGTATCAAAGACAAAACCCTGCCGCAGTAACAAACAATTTTGATTCTGATTCAGTATGTTTCATATACTTGACAATTAATTAATTCATTAATTAGGAAACAAAACTGCTAATTAATTGATAATGAAATTAATAATTAGTTGCAGCCCTTATGTTACTGAGATTTTTGTTTTCCAAATTTTAGTTTCTAAGCATAATTAAATACTCACAAAAGTTGTTGTAACAGTACAGTTTATATTCTACACAAATGAAGAGTTGGGTCCCATGCAAAGAATAACTAACATGGCTTATGTTGCAGTTTTGCGTCACAAATTATTTTCCAAAAACTGAGTGTCCCAAATGATGAGGGTCTTATTTGAGACTACGGTTAGGGTAGCACAGGTGGTTTAGCAGGTTCATAATTAATTATGGACATTGTATGGGGAATTTGTGACACTAAACTGCACATATACAAACTAACATTAAAATTGCCCTGAGTTACTTCCAATGAGGCTGTTACAACATGAGAATAATAAATGTGGCAATAAATATGTAACCACATAGGTTCTTTTCACACCAGATGAACTTCCTCATGAGTTTGCCATGGTCATCCCTCCCCCCTGCACAACAATGATGTCTTCCTTTTGGACATCCTGTTAACTTCACATCCATCTCTCTCTCACCCACACACATACAGTTCACTACCACACACGTTAACGCCCTATAGGAAGAAGACATGCGTACAGGAATTCATTGAAAGCTGTCTCTTGGGGGTGAGATTCCTAGAAACTGTTTCCCATGCAGGCTACTGCCTGCTGCTCCTGGCCTTCTCCATAAACAAGTGAGAAGGGTAGGCTGATACCGACTGTGTGCGTGAGATCAGAGGTTGGTACAGTTTGCACGGTGCTTCCAAGTAGTTTGAGGGGGGAAATATGGACCAGAAAGATAGGACATCTCTGAAATGTGGGTCAGCAAATGTTTTGGTGGCAACTATGCAAGACAATACACGCAGGGCAGCCTGCAAAGCCCTCCCTCTACCAACAAACCTCATACAATTTAGTGGCAACTAACCAGCCGACTGTTTGTGTTGCTCTGTATTTAACAACAAAGCTGACACTAATGTTTAATCGTGAGGGCAGACATGATTAAGCATTAACCACACTGAACTTATTTTATTATGCATGTATGCTGCATGCAGCTAACCTTGTTTGTTTTAGTTAAATGCGGCCATTCACCGGTGAAGGGGACAAACTGAATAGCTTACACGACAAACGACTGCTCACACCGAGCGAGGGCTGTGAAGTAAACATTGTAAAGCCCGTTTTGTGTAAACGCAGGGCGGTGTGAATGTTTCTTGTGCCACGGCGACTCTAACCGGTGGTTCAGCCGCTGTAAAATCCACAGAAACTACACCAAAAACGTGAGTGCCTCTCACCAGAAACGATGAACGTTGCTCCGACCGGAGTCCCCGACCTCGGAGCTTCTTCTCAGGCCGGATGCCGTCTTTCCCTCCGAGCGTGAAAAAAACGACTGCTTCTTCTTCTGGTTTCGGTGTGGTGGTAGCTACTTTCTTGTCTTCAATGTCGCTTATATCCGCGGGGTTATAGCTTCCAGTAGCATGGCTTGTTTTTTTTAAGGCTTTAAAGTTTCAAACCCAGTGGAAAACAGGAAGCGCTGTTGTTGGGTTTTCGACCATGGCAGTGTGAGATACGATGGTGATTACTGGTTGATCTGAGTGTGTCCTGTCCTCTGCCTGCTGACGCTGCCTGCCTGCCACCACCACCACCACACAGCCGTGTCCTCAAAATGCCAGCGGGGAAACAGCGCCACCTAACTGTTGGTGCTAGAAACAGCAGGGAGACTGTCAGTGCGGACCCACAGCGGCCCCTAATGGAGGAAATGCTGCACTCAAACAAACATCCACGAACTTGTGTCACTAATGAAAAGCAAGAACGACTCCACAGTGGCAGTGGTGGAAGAGGCACTCAACTTAAAAAGTAACAGTACCACAATGTAGAAAAACTTGAGTTGCTTTAAAGATTCAGATTAATAATATAAAACATAAAAAAAGATTAGCTCCACCTTTACCAGTTGCAACATTAATGTGATGTACACATGCAAAATATTATAAGATACATTATTATATATGCCTGATTAGAAGTTGTGGATGACAGATACTCAAAATCACTTCAACGTCCCACCAAATTTAGTTGAAACCTGTTTTTGCGATAACCTGCTAACTTACAAACAGATAAACAAAACAGGACAAAAACAAAGAGACAAACCCATTTTCTGAAACCCTCCCTCCAATTTCCTCTCACTTCCCTGAGCAACAATCCCTCCACCTTGGATTTCCCCACCAAACAATTTAAACATTCAGTCTTTTCTGGGGCACAGCCAGAATTCAGGTGGGGGAAAAAACTCTAGCAAACAGAAGGCTGCATACTTTCCGGCAGGACTTTATGCAAGAAGCAGAGAGAGTGGCCTTGTCGAGGGGCCTCTTTCAGCATCTGACAGACATTTGGCAAGAAAAACCTCTAGGCTCCAGGCTACAGCTCTGGGCCTCAGTTTGTTTTCAGTCACTTTTTCCCCCCAGATATGTCAGTTTTTGTTGTCTATCATCAATTTTCTCAGTTTGAGTATTAACCAGGCAAGTGGTGCATATTCAGCCTTTAGTGTCCTTTGGTCTATAAGTGTTCCCTTCTTTGACTAAATGAACAGTCTCCCACAGGACTATGATACTTACAAAGAAATAGATGTGGAGCACAATAAGTTTATCAAGTCAAAAGTAAGTCCTCAGCACCTTCCTGTAACTTGGAAACCCTCTCTGCTGTTGGTTGGATTCAGCCTATTACCAGATCTGCATCGTCACTGCCTCCCTTTCCTCTGACAAGCAGTCAATATTCCTCCAGGCTCCTACCCCACCTCTCACATACTCACCTCTGCCTCCTCCACATTACTCATATCTCTCAAGAAATTCAGACACAGAGCTGAAGATGTCCTGGACGTATGCAACCCTCCTGGGTCTCCTCGCTGTGCTTCTGGCACTTTCCTGTGAGTCTAATGCAGGATAATTAATCTGATGATAGCTGTTGTATGTATTTCATGCAGGGGTACGCATGGGAGCCTAAATTATGTGTTTTAATTTAGAGTTTTCATGTTTTGTCCTCTGACCCAGTGTCTCCAGAGGCAGACACTGCAGCTGTGCCCAACAGCACTGGCAGAACTAAAGATCCACAAGGTGAGGAGCTACATCTGCCGCATCTCTTCTACATCCCCTCTCTTAATCCCTTTATGTTGTGAGCTGAACCTCCTCCTGCTCCCTACTACAGGTCCGCTGAAGAAGATCTTCATGAAAGAGGCAGATGCATCAAACTTCTTCAGAAAACGCAGCAGACGGGCCTCAAAGTCTCAGGATGAGATTAACGGTGAGTTCACTTTGGGTTTGTTTGCGGCAGTTTGAACTGAGGTCAGCCTAGGTGATGTGCATTTGTTGTTGTTGTTGTTGGGTGTGTGTGTGTGTGTGTGTGTGTGTGTGTGTGTGTGTGTGTGTGTGTGTGTGTGTGTGTGTGTGTGTGTGTGTGTGTGTGTGTGTGTGTGTGTGTGTGTGTGTGTGTATTGTAATTGTTGGCATCTGTGTCTTATACTGGACATTTTGGCAGCAGAGGTACACTCACACTAATTTCTTCATTGTTACGCCACAATAGAAATCATTATGTTGCATCGAAATTGGTGATAATATTAACAATTCATTCCAAAACCATCTGTCCTTAGAAATTATGTCTTCTAATTGTCAGCATTCAATGTTTATTTTTCTTGAAACAAATAGAAACCAAAGACAATCCTGCACACTGCTGATCACTTGTACTCACTTTATTATTAGTGATTGATTATTATTTAAAAGGTATCAACACTCTGTGGGATTTTTTGGTTTCCTCAAAGTCAAGAGTTTGTGATCCTAGATACCTGTTTTTAAAACTTTATGGCGTGCAAAAATGTTCTCGCAATTGTTACCTCTTAAAACATGAAAGAATTTTGCTAAAGAGCTGCGATAAATCCAAATTATTGTTATTCTCTCAAAACAAGACAGGATAAGGCAATATTACATTTGATTCGAGAAAAGTTTGTTTTGATCTAAATTAAACATATGCAAAAAACAATGCAGGAGCTAATGAGGATCCTAAATAAACAAAATAAAACAATTTACAGTATTTTTGACATTTACTCTTAAAATAAATCGTCTTGCACAAAAAGCCCTTGAAAAAGTATAGACCTACACAAAAACATCAGACATCAGACATCACTGGGAAAGAAAAAAATGATGCTACTATGCTCGACATCAACAAAACAAACCATTGATCATATAAACAAGGTTAAAAAAAAGTGTGTAAAGCATCTGAATACTCATGAAATAACAATACCTCTTTTTCTCCCCAGGAGCATAAACAGGCCCTGTGTTGTAATGGAAACAGTTGACATTTTACAGTATAACCACACTGACATATTTCCTTATTATGTTTTAAGAAAGTTTTAGCACAGTTTGAATGGACAGTGAGCAAACATGTTAATGACAGCCTGAATGTTTTTTAGGCTGACAGCCAGCTGCTGTTAACTGTTTAGTGAACCTGACCTGATCAGAGATACGCTGCAGGTGTGCCCGACCAGCCAGGTGGAGAGGGCGGTACCTGGATCAGGACACAGGAAAACACACACACACCCACACACGTAACACCACCTCAGACCTGTCTGGTCACACAGCAGCTCAGCCTCCTCGGCTGGAGGCTGCAGAAGGAACCACAGGGCAGCATGGAGCTCACACACACACACACGCACACACACACACACACACACCACGAGTAAATCAGTGAATAATCTCCCTACAAGTGTTGTGAAAATTCACATACTGTACCATGTTTGACATTCTCGAGTGATTTAACAGCACTGTTATGTACAGTTCTGCCAACAGGAAGGTGAGAGCACACACTGAGACCGCTGCTCTGAATTGGAGTTGTGTAATGTAACATGCCGTGGGTCTGTGTGTGTGTGTGTGTGTGTGTGTGTGTGTGTGTGTGTGTGTGTGTGTGTGTGTGTGTGTGTGTGTGTGTGTGTGTGTGTGTGTGTGTGTGTGTGTCAGTCACAACAAGACACTGTGCAGTTAAAATCAGTGATAAAGTGAACATAAAGCCGTAAACAAAGTGAAAAGACTGAGATGGACTGAACGTGAGTGAGCGAGTGAGTGGGTGAGCGGTTGGGAGTTGAATGTGGAATGTGGCAACACACAGACAGAAAGGGGTCAGAAAAAACCATGTTAAAAAAGTGAGACAGATAAACTGTGCTCACTCTGAAGAGCATCTCCTGCTGCATAATGACATAAAAGCACAACATTTCGCTTGCAGGCAGATTAAATTTGCATAGGTATTTGATAAATATATTACATGTTTCAGTAGGTGGATGAAGTGAATTTGAAGCAAAGTACTGACATCAAACCGTAGACAGCAGCTTCTTAACGAATGCTGCTGTTTGACTATGGGAGTTGGTGAGCCATAAGAAGCAGATCTGCAGTGGTGTGTCAGGTGAAGAAAATGACGTATGATTAACCCTGCAGAAAAGAGATAGCAAACCAAAAAAAGTAGGTAGTTGCCTTCAAATGTTTTCATCTGCAAGTCATGACGAATACTGATCTGCAGTTCATCTGTTGATCTTCCATCCATCCATCTTCGTTTGCTTATCTGGGGTCAGGTCGCGGGGGCAGCAGCTCTAGCAGGGGACCCCAAATTTCCCTTTCTCGAGCCACATTAACCAGCTCCAACTGGGGTATCCCGTGGCGATCCCAGGCCAGGTTGGAGATATAATACCAAGGCCTCTTCCCAGCTGGGCGTGCCTGGAACACTTTCCTAGGGAGGGGTCCAGGGGCCATCCTTAAGGCCCTGAGGCCCAAACCACCTCAACGGGCTCCTTGCGATGCAAAGGAGCAGCGGCTTTACTCCGAGTTCCTCACGGATGACTGAGCTTCTCACCCTATCTCTAAGGGAGACGCCAGCCACCCTCCCATTTCAGCCGCTTGTATCGTTCTTTCGTTCATGATCCAGCCTTCATGACCATAGATGAGAGTAGGAACAAAAATGTACAGGTAGATCGAGAGCTTTGCCTTCTGACTCAGCTGTCTTTGCGGTGCGATAAATTTAATGTAATACCACCCCCGCTATGCTGATTCTCCAACCAATCTCCCACTCCATTGTCCCCTCACTCATGAACAAGACCCAAAGGTATTTGACCTCCTTCACTTGGGGTTAGGACTCATTTCATACCTGGAGTAGGCACTCCATCGGTTTCCTGCTGAGAACCATGGCCTCAGATTTAGAAGAGCTGATCCTCATCCCAGCCGCTTTCCACTGAGTCCAGTGAGTGCTGAAGGTCACAGGCCGATGATGCCATCAGGACCACATCATCTGCAAAGAGCAGCGATGAGATCCACAGCTCACCGAACTGCAACTCCTCCCCACCCTGACTACGCCTCGATATCCTGTCCATAAATATCACAAACAGGATTGGTGACAAAGCGCAACCCTGGTGGAGGCCAACCCTTGCCTGAAACAAGTCTGACTTACTGCCGAGAACCCGGACACAGCTCTCGCTTTGGTCATACAGAGATTGGATGGCCCTGAGAAGGGACCCCCTCACCCCATACTCCCGCAGCACCTCCCACAGTATCTCCCGGGGGACCCAGTCATACGCCTTCTCCAGATCCACAAAACACATGTACCAGATGGGCATACTCCCAGGCTCCCTCCAGGATCCTTGCAAGAGTGAAGAGCTGGTCTGTTGTTCCACGACCAGGACGGAATCCGCATTGTTCCTCTTCAACCTGAGGTTCGACTATCGGCTGAACCCTCCTTTCCAGCACCTTGGAGTAGACTTTACCAGGGAGACTGAGAAGTGCAATACCCCTGTAATTGGTACACCCCCTTTGGTTCCCCTTTTTGAACAGGGGAAGCACCCCCCGGTCTGCCACTCCTTAGGTACTGTCCCAAACTTCCACGCAATGTTGAAGAGGCGTGTCTAAGACAGCCCCTCCACACCCAGAGCTTTCAGCATTTCTGGATGGATCTCATCAATCCCTGGGGCTTTGCCACTGTGGAGTTGTTTTACTACCTCAGCGACTTCCACCAGGGAAATTGACAACAATCCCCCATCATCCTCCAGCTCTGCCTCTAACAAAGAGGGCGTATTAGTTGGATTTTGGAGTTCCTCAAAGTGCTCCTTCCACCGCCCTATTACCTCCTCAGTTGAGGTCAACAGTGTCACATCCTTACTGTACACAGCTTGGATGGTTCCCCGCTTCCCCCTCCTAAGGTGACAAACAGTTTTCCAGAAGCACCTTGGTGCCGACCGAAAGTCCTTCTCCATGTCTTCTCCGAACTTCTCCCACACCCGCTGCTTTGCCTCTTTCACGGCAGAGGCTGCAGCCTTTGGTGCCCTGCAACTGCCTCTGGAGTCCTCTGGGATAACATCCCGGGAAGACTCCTTTTTCAGTCGGACGGCTTCCCTGACCACCGGTGTCCACCATGGTGTTCGTGGGTTACCGCCCCTTGAGGCACCTACGACCCTAAGACCACAGCTCCCTGCCGCAGCTTCAGCAATGGAAACTTTGAACATTGTCCACTCGGGTTCAATGCCCCCAGCCTCCACAGGGATGCACGAAAAGCTCAGCCAGAGGTGTGAGTTGAAAGTCTGTTGGACAGGGGCCTCCTGCAGACGCTCCCAATTTACCCGCACTACCCATTTGGGCTTACCAGGTCTGTCCAGAGCCTTCCCCCACCCCCTGACCCAACTCACCACCAGATGGTGATCGGTTGACAGCTCCTCCATCCTATTTTGCACCCAACGCACAGCGGACTTTTCCCTCTACAAACGCACGTCGGCAAATTAGGGAATGAACTTGCGCTCCAGCGAAAAGAGGAGGCGTGTTCAGGTGCAAACGTTCCCTAGTGCTATTTTGCAGTTTCAGAAAACAATTCCGCCACAGACCAGGAAAAACCTGGTCTAAAGTCAGTTGCGCTAGTCTAAAGTCAGTGGCGCGTTATTCAGATGCTATTTTAGGGCCGCATACTTGGCCATAGCGTATGCACAACGCGCATACACTTTGCTTCTCTCATCTACACGGACGCAGCAGTTCCCATTTTTGTAAACCATACATAATTACAAGGAAAATATTACTGAAAATGCGCTTCAGGTGTTTAGATAGGTCAGGATGCACTTTACAGTACAGTCCTCAAAAAGTCGCAGCATTCTTTGTGGCTTGTGTTTTACACAACATTTCCATGACTCATGGATGTGTTGATGACATAAATGAGGAAATATTAGAGGACTTAAGGAGATGTGATGTTGAACTACGGCGGGATTGGACACTTGAGGGTCTGGGAGTGGCAATGCGCGATGTGCTCCTGGTGGAGCGGGTGGACGGAGATGGAGTGGGGGGAGGAGGAAGGGGCACAACAGGAGCAGACTTGAGGAGATGCGCCCAAGAGGCCGCAGCAACATCGCCACCCGGTCAAGATGGGCATTTATTAGGCTACTTTGCCGCATCCTGGACAGCTCCCACTCCAGCCCTGACAAGAACGTAGGTCTCCTCGGCTGTGAATTGCTCCCGGCGTGCGCGAGGCAAATCCGCCGTCATAATAGCAATCCGCCATGGAACAAGCGCGCCTGCTCATAAAGGGAATGTGAGATGTCGGTCTGATTGGTTTATTGCACTTCACGCCCAAACCACACCTAGCTATTTCAGACCAACCATTTTAGATTTGCGTCGGGCGCAAGACTAATTTATCCCACCGGTAGGCTATAATAGCAACAGCGCCCGAGATCCGCCCACAAAGTTACTTGCGTTTCACATTTGATACTTGCGTTTCAGATCGTTAAAATAGGGCTCATAGTGCGTAGTTTCTGCCGCCACCATGAGGAATTCTCAGTAATGACAACAAAACTGTCGACGTGTCCACATGATACAAGCCTTTCGTGATGTCCCCTCCTACATGCAGTTGCTAGTAGCCAAGGAGGACACAGAGGATTAAAAAAACATGACTCTTCAAAAGAGGTAATTATCTTCACTTGAGTTTCTGCGCGGGAAAGTCACCGGACGCCACAATCTTCTAAACATAGCCATACTGAGAAATACAGAGAGAGTTGTGTGGAGCTGATAGTCTTAATTAGCTTTGTAGCAACTCATTTGGCAATGGCTTGAATGTAATGGACGTTTATTAATATCAAAAAGTTACGCACTAAAGCTTTAATGCAACCTGAGTGAGTTGATTGAAGTATGTTAGGCCTAAACAAATCCCCAGGGTGCACTGCGGTTTTCAGAAACAGACCTCAAGTGGTTTCCATCCAGGAAGTTAGCTGCTGAAAAGCTTGCTTATGGTTTTCATAGGTTTTTTTAGTTATACATAAATAAATATCCTCCAAGTAAGTCAGATTACTTTGTAATAAATATTTAAAAACTTGCTCAACCATCTTGCTCATGCAATGAATCAATAACAATTAAAATATAAAGGGACACTCAGGCTCATAGTGTCTCTGTGTATTTTAAAATTAGTTAAAGTCAGTTACTTTGTTCAACAGCTCTTGTATGTAGGCCTACAGTTTGTGTCTAATGTACTGCCTCATATGACAATATACTACTGAATCTGAGATGTTTATCATTTTACACTCACAGTTAATTCATCCTCCTCCTCTGTGCTTGCAGCTGAGCAGAGGCAGATTCTGGCTGCAGATGAACGAAAGAGAGAGTTCCACGAGGAGAAGAGGAACGAGTTTGAGAGCTATGCTGAAGAGGAGCATGATGGTATATCTGATGAGAGGGATGAGTTCATTCACTCAACCAGCTCATTCATCCACTAAAATTCTCATAATCTTCTCAGAACAAAACGAGAAGACCAGAGAGAGCACCGAGCAGTGGAGGGAGTTTCACTACGACGGGATGCATCCTCCTCACGAGTACAACCGCCAGTCCATCTGAGACTGGAGGGCAGTGGAGGAGAGAGGTGATGCTGTAAAACATCTTTAACCACACAACGAGGCCTTTCTCCTCTCACCTTGACACTTATATAGTAGAGATAATAGCTACAGAATGTCATTTTCAGCTTGTTTCAACCCTTGTGTTGTTGATTTTGGCTTTAGTTCCTTCCTATGGGGTATTGATGAACAAATATACATTCCTTTCATTTAGGGCTGTAGCTAAAAATTATTTTCATTATCGATAAATGAACTGTACTCATTACTTTTGCAATTAATCTATTATTCATTTGGTCTATAAAATATCAGAAAACACAGGAAACATTCCATAACTGAAAAACCCGAGCTGACTTAAAATTGCTTACTTTGTCCGACCAACAGCCAAAAACCAAAGATAGTCAATTTACTATTACAGTGGACTAAGAAAACCAGCAAATATTTACATTTGAGAAGTTTGGCAGATTTGCTTACAAGATAATTTAAAAATTAATTCAGACAAAGGAGTGTACAGCATGTATTATTATTATGGCCTAAGTCCAATAACAGAAATCACAAATAGACTTATTCAGGATTATGGAAGGGTAGTGCTGCATAAAAAGTTCTGTCAACACTTATAATAGTTATGAAGCAGATGGAAATCCATTGTATTTAACAGCTGGGGTCTCTTAAGCCCCAAACAGAAGTACATTTCTGTAGCTGACTCCTGAAGCACGTCATCAGTTCAAAATTATTTTTATAATCAAGTCTCATAAAATGAGGAAAAGTATTGAGCTGATAAATGGATGTTTTTTCGCTGTTAAGAAGGGCTTGGGTTAAGAGGATGTGCAATTATTTTATGCTACATTACCAGATAAAGAATATGTGTGAATAAACTGTATTTACTCATACTGTATTTACTATTACTCACTTCTGATGACACAAGTTAAATCTTCTAACAAACCAGTAATTATTTAAACATTTGTATCTGTATTTTCACTATAAGAAATGTGTACAAACTAACCAGATATTTACTCCCTCTCAAAGAAGCAACAACTCATGTAAACAAGCCTTTTTTTTAATACATGAATTTCTACAACTCCAACGCATATTTCTGCAACAATATATATAAGACATGCAAACTAACTTTCAATGGTTCATATTTTTTGCTTTCGGTTGATTTTCCTTTTTAGGGGCGGGGGGGGGGGGGGGGGGGGGGGGGGGCAGGGGGAAGACATAGGGAAGACAAAAATAAACACTCAAGACCCAAGCACGAACTGTGTTGAGATTTGTATTTACAGTACGTAGATGTCAATATTCACCACAACATTTCTAGATAATTCAAGATGGCAAAGCCGTCAGATTGGGCATCTTATGTTCGAGTATTCTTTTTTTAACCATTCATGTTGAGTGATTTAAAATGAAATAGAGGTACCACAGAGAAAATACAAAGACAGGTCCCTTCTCTTCTTTGTGTGAAAGTCTCTAGGGAAGGGGTCTTCAACGTGTACGTGTGTGTGTGTGTGTGTGTGTGTGTGTGTGTGTGTGTGTGTGTGTGTGTATATATATATGTATATATATATATATATATATATATATATATATATATATATATATATATATATATATATATGAATCCTTAGAGTTAACTGTATCTGTGGATGGCTACCATACCTATAGGCCAGTAAGCCTAGCATCAATGTTTTGTAAATGAAAAAAAAAAGATTTACCTCTACAAATAATATGTTGGGTTCATGTATATTTTCAGACATATTTTAATTTTTATATTTTTTTTAAACTATCAAACAATTTGGTGGCCCTCCTGCAGCAACTCTGAGGACCCTCTACGGGTCCCCGACCCCCTGTTGAAGATCTCTGCTCTAGAGAGTGAGCGGAGGAGTAAAGGAGAAAGAGTCTTTCTGCTAAATTCAACAGGCGTGTATGAAAGCACAGTGATTAAACACAGAGTAAGTGAGCTGTCCGCAGACCAGCCACTTCATGAGAGGAAGCAGAGCACGATAGTACGACTACTGAACTGTCAACTACTGATTTGACGATTCTGCAATGGAAGCAATCATTATCTAGATACGTTTGCATTCATTTGTCATTTTACATTTTTACTGCAGACACGACTGTGCACTTCACTGATAAACACTTTCTTCAAATCCAAATATAATTCAAGATTTTTAAAGGGAAAACAATCCATTCAGTACAAGTTACATTACACTCATACCGTCAGTAATGATGGATTTAAAGAAATAAACCATCTATCGAACTCTCCCGATGGCACGTTAGAATAATATGCAGGAGGTTTACCTTTTCAACTATCACCTTCAACATCCTCATTAGCAGTGAGAGGGGTTTTGGTTGGCTTCATGTTGGAGCACATCCCTGAGAACTGGTCACACAGCAACAACACGTGGTTGCCCTCCTGTGGCCAAGGAGGACTTCACAGTCACGTCAAAAAATGAATTCAAATAAAATAGCAATTACAAAGTAACAACTATTAGATACTGTATCTTTATCATCCAATTCAATAGCTTTCCAGTCCAGTCTTATAACACATTTACACATTTCTTCCAAAATAATACATTGTAAGAAAATAAATAATCCAATACATAAGTGCAATGCACCAGCCCTCTCAGCGATCACAGCCGTGATTGAAGCACACCGACCTGCTTGTATTTCCTGTCCGCACACTTTAAAAGCAAAGAGAGAGCGATAACACATATGTCACACTGTTGGGAGCCATTGTAGCAAATACCACAGCAAATTAAGAAGAGCTGTCAAAACAATAAGAAGAAGTTCAGAGTGCAGACTATGTCACAATTATTTACCACAGCTTGAAAATTATATTTCACTTTCATAACATGACTCCACTCAACATTTCCAGGCAAGATATTTACAAAAGGCATACAGTGGAGCATCCTTCTCTCAAGACACTCACAGTCAAAACTGATAGCAGCTTCAATAAAGAGTTCCCTTTAGTGTGGCACTTCCCAGCTGCTTGTTTATCTGCCAGACAACCATGATCCAGGCTGAACATGGCTTCCACAATAACTTCTGATGAGCATCTTCCCCTCTGTACTTCCAGGTCTTTATGACAGTGGGAAGGGAAGCAACAGGGGTGCTGAGCCAACGCTCCTCAAATTCCTCCCGTGGTTGGCAGAAACAGATGGGAGGTTGCAGGATGGGCGAACTGGGCGACGACGTTGAAGCCTGGGATGGTTGTATCCCATCTCAAAGCTCTGTGGTCTCCCAGCTCACCTCCCGCGGAACCTGGCGTCATTTAGTCCCAGTGTGGATGACTGTAACAGTGGAGGGTCGTGGCCGCGGTGGCTCGGCCACCACAGACGGTTCCTCTCGTACAGGAGAAGAGGCATCAGAGTCCTGATTGTACACTTTAACAGCAGAGGGCAAAGGTTCTATTGGAGGACCTGTGGGAGAAAATATAGTTTCAGCAAAGAGTTGCATGTCTGAATTTGAGTTTTATTTGACAAGTTGGAAAAAATACAAATTAAGGATAAGTCTGGAAATGTTCTGTGTTATGATTATTGTCAACAAATCCCATGTTATGGCACCAGTATGCTTCTTTAGAAGTGCTTGTTGGATAATCAAATAGCTTCGGAAACACTCTCCCCCAACACTGTTCTGAAGTTAGAATAGGGGGCTCCGTGTTCGACCATTTCTGTCTGAAAACGTGCGCCATTATCCCCAATATTTTTAACAATACAATGTCTTCTCCCTCTCTACGATGGCTGGTTTTTAATTCTGCCTTCAAGTGCAGCCGTTTGAAAAAAAAAAAAAAAACGCTTTTGATTTCTACTAGATCAAACAGAACGCCGTTCAAACTGGTTCTGATTAGGTGTATCCCAATGCCAAGGCCATCTGTTAAGAGTTATTAATAGTTTCCAGCACTGTGGTTATATACAAATGTTACTCAAACTGGAGTAATTGCAATTTTCAAGCATTGGAATAAAACACATTTGGTGCTCTAGTGAGTATTTACAGTAGGAGGAGATAAAGTAAACAAAAATCTTCTCTTATGTATAAATCTCATGTAAAATTAAGAAACGTTGTGACCACGTGGCTCGTGTCAAATCAGTTTAGTCTGTGTAACTGAAAATTACACCTTAAGAGCCTTTTAAAGTTTCCAATCGTCTCGGTGAAGAGGGCAGCAGAGTTGACAGAGCTGGGCTGAGTGTGGCACTAAAACTTGGACATGTTTATGTCTACAGAGACATCTGAAGTGGCACTCACAGTCCTCCAGGGAGAGCGGGGCACAGTCCACAGACTGGCTCTTGGCTGGAGCACGACTCTGAGGGTTGGAAACGGAGTTGGCGTTGTGAATGCTGCTGCCAAAACTGGTGCCCAGCTGCAGGCGCCTCATATGGCGGATCACAGCCGTCGCATTAAAAGCTTGCTATAAAGAGAGGGTGTGAACAGATAAACGTACAGACGAACCACTGTATGTTTTTGCAATTCAAAAAGATAGAGAATATTGTGTTTTTAGTAATATCTGATAAGTCTTGTGTGCTCACCCTCCATTTGCTTTTGGCAAAGTTTTTCCGCATCTGTCGACTGACTGATTCATGTATGTTCTTGCAGAGAGCAGTGTCTCCAGCAATCCTGAAAATTAAAGTCAAGTCCTTTTAGAGCATGTCAATAACAATTCACACATACAAACGCAGCATTACCCACATGGTTTATATTTGTATCTGTAAAACCTCTGGGAATCATCCTCATGCTGTTTTCGTATTTGCTTGGATCCTTTATTTTCATTCTGCTAAAACATCTTTGATTTGATGGGCCCATGTTTTTGCAGGAGCTCACACACTGCATCACTTTCTGTCACATTCATCTTAATATCCCTGTATGAAACTTTGTCAATGAAAGCCATTTCTCTCTGTTATGACCTGTTGCTGGTGTCACAAACCACATATTTGTATCAGAAGGACCACCTGCCCAGGACCCATAAGGCCCATTAATGGCTAGCAGACCTATTCATGTTGGCCACCTCAGCCAGAGACAGCAGCCCACCCCCGCTCGCTCTCATAAGCTCCGGCTCAGGCCTGGGAAGACATCCTAATTGTTCATTAAAGCTTCCACATTCTTGAAGGATCCTTCAGGACGCCAGCCACTAATTGGCAACCATTTATTCAGCAGATTTCTCTCTTAGGGCTGGCGGTGCCGAGCAGAGGTGGGTTCGTGGCTCGGAGCCATGGCGACAGATGACAGTGGGAGGACATGCTCTCCATGACAAATGCGTAAGCCTGGCAATCTGCGTCATACTGTTGTTTAATCGCACCAAGAAGTGTGTGGTTCTGTGGTTGGGGTGCAGTGTGGCGGTGGTTAATTTCTCACCAAGGGTGCCGAAGAGCCTGGTCACATATGAATCTCTTTTCTGGGTCCTTTTCCATTAGGCAGCTGATGAAGTCTTTGGCTGCGGAGGGAATTTTTTTTGAAAAGGTCAAAAACATGTCCAGCTGAAAATATGTTATACACTCTGGAACTGCGAAGGGTCCTGCAACAATAACAACAAACAACAAACAGGTCTTGCAAAGAACCATGTAATTTAGTAGTAATTATAGAGAAAATAGAGATGATGTTCTAAGCCCAGTTTATTACTTCAGTTTTTAAGGAGGAACCAGAAAGTATTTCAGTAGTTGTGTATAAGAGTTGATAAGATGTAGCTGATTACCAGTAGAATTTTCTTAAAATAATTTTTAAACCCAAGAAAATAGTAATGTAATTTGTTGAACTGTATGAGTGCCCATAAAAGACACATTTTTCATTTTAGCATGTTGACTACAAGACTCTCTATATCATGTTGTCTCTTATATTCTAAAAACACAGTGTATGCACAAACACACAGACAAACAAACACATACACATCATAGCTCACCGGAGTCTGATATGTCATCCCAATATGGTGCGTCAAACTCATAGTCTGCCTTGAGAATCTGCTCAAAGAGCTTCGAATCATTCTCATCATAGAAAGGAGGGTAACCACACAGCCTGGGAAGATGAAGATGGATGATTACACAACAACAGCCTGTGTGAGTGCCGTCATCCAGTTGATGTTAGAAACTTTAACCCAAATCTAAAGAGGATTTGCTGTGGCCTAATCTCATTCACTGGCAGTTTGATTTTTCATATAGCATGCAAAGGGGGACAGTTCAGAGGGATTATAGAGACTACATGAATACTAAGACAAAAACAATTCATTTACATATGATATTGGAAAAACATGACATGCAAACTGCATGGTGGTGTTGAGAGAGTGCTATGGCACATTGTATTTCATTGCTGTGGTACTTGTACTAATATGCACATGACAATAAACTTGAACTGAAGTATACTGAACTGAATTCATGTTGTATATTGAAATTGTGATCTTGACTATGGAACAGTCTAAATTATTCCATAAAAAACACCAGTCAGAAGCCTCATTTGTGAGGGCTTCAGAAACTCTTGCACTTAATTACCTTAAAATTCCTCCTACCTAACGAATGGATGACAACTCCAGGGATTTTCTCTTTGCTAACGAGCAACACCACTTAATTCATTTGGCAGCGTCATGTAACACTTTCCACTTAAAGCTTTACAGAAAATAGGAACAGTAGCTGTGGGAATCACTCCGACTATGATCAAATGGTGTATATTACAATCTGGATTTATTTCAGGTTTGAGACGAAGATTTGAGATGAATTGTAATTACTTTGGTGATCCTTTAACTTTTCATCTAGTTCATCATCAGTTCAAATTTAAATTTGTCTAATACTTTGATTTATATCCAAATACCTGCAAAACCAATGGCATTCCCATCAACCTCAGCTGTACTTTGTTTTTAGTGCCAATTAGCCAATGTTAGCATGCTAACCCAATAAATTAAATACGTGTTCCAAATGCTTACTACATACTAATTCTATACAGTATACAGGCTACTACATACTAATCCTCATAGTATACCGTTTACAGGTAATATTCAAAAATATCAGACACTTTAAATTATACAATATGTCAAATTGTATAAACTGCCAACTGAACTTCACAAGTAGACATGCAAAATGTTTCCCCAAGATTTAATAGATTACTAGTGTGAATGCACTACACACACAAAAATGGCTTAGAATCAGTATGTAGTAGTAGTAGTACTATGAATGTCGGACACGCCGTAATCTACCTGCTAACCATGTTAGCATTGTCATTGTGAGCATGCTAACATGCTAAAAGTTACACTTTTGCCTAAGTACAGCCTCATAGAGCTAGCATGGCTGTAGACTCTTGTTTATAATTTCAATTCCAGTCTTGTTATCAGTTTTATGGGGTTTGCCTGTAACCCTGACTTTGCTCCCTTTGTTGATCACACTCTTGATGAAGAGGTTTTTAATATCAATGGAGGTTTTGCTGGTGGTTTCTGGGCTTCCTGTTTAGATAAGCATTTTTTTTTTTTTTTTTTTTTTTTTTTTAAAATACATGAGCTATCAAACATGCACAAAATAAGCTTGAGTTAAAAACCATATTCATATTTAAAAGTGAGCACTTACAGAATATAAGCGATGACCCCAATAGACCAGCAGTCCACAGCTTTACTGTAGGGCTTCTGAGCTAAAACCTCAGGAGCTGGAACAATGAAATTATTTTTTAAACGTGGTCAGAAAAAACCTAGTGAAACAATGCAAACAGTTTTCAACCATGACACAGAGGCTGAAGAAGAATGTAAATGTTTGTTGGTTTGCCTGTAGCAGATGGCTAAGGCTGACCTGCGGCTACTGGCAGATTAGATTAAATCATGTTTAGCCAACTATTGCATCTAATTAGCTCGGGGAAGTTTCCAGAGCTCAGAAGGCGTCCTCACCCACGTATCCTGGAGTCCCACAGGCGGTGGCCATCACGTCACCTGTTCCCTCCATTTTTGACAAGCCAAAGTCACTGATCATGATCTTTGATTCATCATGGGGACTGAAGTACAGCAGGTTCTCAGGCTGGAAATGAGAGGAAAAGGAGGTAAAAAAGTAAGAGTGTGTATGCGTGTGTGTGTTCATTTCAATCATCCAGGCGGTAAAATATCAGACAAAACATGAAAATAAATCCCCTGGATTTGTCAGTCAAGAGTTGGGGGAGGTTTACGGCTCATCCAAGAGGCTTCATCAGTTTTACCAAGAAGGAAAATCCCCAACATTTTACCTCTGTGGGTGATCCTCATGAAGCGCTCACATAATATCACTCATGCAGGTTAAATAGCAGGGATATCCTCTTTGTAAAAGTGAAGAGTTCTCCTCGATGAGTGACAAAACGTTTTCAACGCTTGTATTGGATTTTGTACCTTTAGGTCTCTGTGCACTATGCCCATAGAGTGCAGATAGTTGACTGCATCCAAAACCTGTCGAATGAGCCGACTGGCATCCATCTCTGTGTAGAAACCTTTCTCTACGATGCGGTCAAACAGCTCACCTCCAGACACCCTGTCAGCACACAAGACAGGTTTATCTAATTACACTTTACTTTTAAGTGGTATATTCATCAAATATTAGTAGATTACCTAATTACAAAATGATTCATTTCATGTGGACAGTAATATTTGCCATAGCTGTCAGCCAGGTTAACCTAAATGGGAGTACTACATCTGCAGTAAAAAATAACATGGGGAACCACATAAGGATCTATTTTTTAGTCCACTTTATAAACGCAATGTTTTCTTACTTCTGTAGCCATATGTACCTGCACCAAAATGATCTGATCCCCCAAACTCTAAAACAGCCTCCTTAAAAATATTTTTTTTTTTTACACACCTGCATTTCTCTAGTAAATGGTTTACTGATCCAAACACTTGTCCAAATAATTCCAGTTATTTAATGTTTAGGGACACAACAATGACACTGGTACACGACAGTACATGGGATGGAAAAAAAATAGAAATGTCTTATTCAGTTCAGTGCAAGAATTGATCGAATGATTACATGTAATTGTCATTTTGCAGCTGTAGTTTACAGTGTTGTTAAATTAGCCAGTGCTGTTGCCACTCACCTCCTGTTGTTGCTTTACAAAATCATAATTCAACCCATCCTGCTGTCCTGTTCCCTGTGCGTCTTCACCATGTTAACCATTTCCAACAAAAACAAACTTACCAGCGTTAGACGCACTGCCTCCTAAATCACCTGCCTTCCCACACCCAGTCTATCAGATACAAACCTCCGAGACAGCACACAACTAGCACTCACAATATCAAATGACAATGATCAATGATCAACCCCCCCCCCCCCCCCTCCAACCCAACATTTCACATAACTCCTAACTGGCGTGATATTCAGAACACTTAAAATGGAGAATAACTCACTTTAGCAGGAGTTTTGTTCCTTCTGCAATAGCAACCCTGAACAATCTGCCTCGCTGACACTGTTGTGGTTAATTGAATGAATGTATACATAAAGATTGTGTGCTGCCTACTGTGTATCTGTATGTTGACATGTGTACATATACTGTATATGTTGCTGTGTGTATATCTGTATGTTTCTGTGTGCTGTCTATGAAAACAAATATCCCTCTTGGACAATAAATCTAAATCTACTTTGTTTTCACAAATTCAGTTGTGTTATGTCATCAAGACTTGAGACTTGAAGTGTTTGCAACTGATTGATTGAAAACAGCAATTCATCTCAACTACTTTAAAGTGCAATGACAAAGGGCAAAAAGAATCAAATGACCTATTTTAAGTTGAGCATCAATACTGAAAATGTGCCTGGTTTCAAGGACGACTGTCTGCCTATCAGCATTTTATAAGTGAGACTTCAAGGCAGAGGTACAATGAGGGCAGATAATCACTGTTTAAATTGTTGGTGCATTAGTCACAAACACTGTGAAATGATGTGGTGAAGGGAAAAGGTCTCTGAAATCATGACGACATATGCCACACAGGAAACCGACAAAGAGGTTTTCAGACAGACACCTTCACATACACTGGCTGAAATACATTTAACAAGATATTTGCCCACATAAACAACACTTTGGACCACATCCTCAAATGACCTTTAAAAGGAATCAACAGCTTTAACAGCCTCAACGCAAGCTCAAGCTTTAAGAGCGTAAAAGTAAATATGCTTATTCCCTTGTTGCCAAGAATTTGACGAGAAGATCGATACTTCTCTCATGTCTGTAAGGTGAACATGAAGCTAGACCAGGAGAAAGTTAGCACAAAGACTGGAGGCAGTGGGAAACAGCTGGCTAATTATCAGTTATAATTCTCTATACTGGTGTTACTTTCTATTATTTTATATATATTTTAACAATATATTCATTTTTCTATTATTATATGTTAACAAAAAAATATTTGTTTATCTATTCCTTGCTGTCAATTTAAGCATGTGTAATTTCTGGCTACCTTTCAAATCTTTTGTATCATGCAGTGGGTGAGTATTTTTGCATCCACATGGGTAGCAGAGTCTGTGAGGATCCCGGAAATACCTTCAGAACAGCAAAATGTGATTTTTAAATGACCTTCTGGGTTTTTCAAAGATCACCGGGTATTTATGTTTTGAAAAACAGAGCTTAGCTCTGTGACTCGAATATAATAATAATCATAATAATAATACCTGAGAGGAACAAACTGTGGCTAGTCGTCCACATGACCTCTGCCACAGGCAGATATGAGAGTGGCATCAATCTTCTTATCTAACCCTTGGAAAAGCATATTTTGTAATATCTCGTTCACCTTTAAAAGAATCACTGCATTCACTCAGGCATTCATCTGAGGGTAAAAATGCTGCAAGGACATTACAGAAGCTTATTCAAGCAAAAGAGACACATTATCAAAATGACCGGCCGACTGAGAGACAAAGAGCTAAATAAACAATGTGGTGGGTTGATGTACTTACAGCTGCATTATGAGGTACAGGTGGTTTGAGCTCTCGTAGATGTCCTCCAGAGCCACGATATTCTCATGCTTTATCCTGCAGAGGAAGGACATAAAATTCACTTTGCTTGCTGTCAGCCTCTGTTCATTTCAGCACAAGCCACAAATGAGGTGCAATTTGCCTTTTTTTTTTATTTTTTAAATGATGCCTCGCCAACTGAAAACTGAGGTTTTTTGCTTTATCTTTTTTGCCTCGTCTGTGCGTGCTTGTGCACGTGTGTATGTTCATGCTTGTATCCTTCACACAAGGGAGAAAACCTTTTGTGCGTGATTACAGAGCGAGGGAGGAGGGGCGATTCTTAGAGGATGCAAATCAATTCGAGTCATGAAGTGGTAACCCCCGTCAGCAGGAGCACCTAAAGAAGATGCTGGGAGCCTGTGTCCAAGCAACCACACAAAAAGGTTTTAGTTTAAATAAAAAAAATAAAAAAAACTCTGCCAGGAGATATGCAGCTGACAGAACGTGTTCACAAGGGCAGGTGGCTGAAAAGGAAAAGGTGGGGGTGGAAGGAGGAGGCGGGAAGAGTCTCAAAGGACTAAACAACCTTCACAACTTCCTTTCAGAACGAACTCCAGAACGAGAATGAGGTTGCAGTTTGAGGGCTGTTAGACTGAGTAAAGAGTATGAAAAAAGGGAGAAAAAGAGGTGAGAAATCAAGACAGCGAGAAAAAAAAAAGGGAGAGAAAGAAAAAGGGATATCAACTGTAACCAGGCAACTACACCCAACAACTGTCGAGCTCACTTCAAGAGTGACTGATAACTGATAACTCTCAGGGGAATTACCCATCAGGCCCTGGGGGAGGATGGAGTGTCACCTGGTGTCAGAGCAATCCTATCGTACCCTGTGTATGTGTGCGAGTGTGTGTGAATACACTGTGAAGACCCAAAATGGTGGATGGATGAGATTCGACAAGGAAGTCACTTAAGCCTGACAACGGATGTTAAATAAACTGAGCGGCACCAGCATCTTAACTCTGAGTCATTACTCAGAGAGGAGAGACACAATAGCGCTTCCCCGAGGACGCCACGAGGTGGTGACCCTGGTGTTCTTCTTTTGCAAACTCCCCCGCAGCTCAGTCATGCGGTACCTACTTCCTAAGCACAGCGATTTCATTTTCAATGCTCGTCTCCTTTCCCTTCAGCGCTTTTTTCGGGATGCACTTGATTGCAACCATCTTTCCTGTGGCCTTCTCCCGAGCCATCACCACTTCAGAAAACGCACCGCTGCAAGAGAGAAAGAGAAACATGTCAGTCCTGCTTAATATGCGCTCAGCCAATATTGACACAGAAAACCTATCGTCAGTAAGTAGATAGAGGGCTCTCGGAGGCAGACCGGCCAGAGTACACAAACAGCATATTGTGAATATTTACTGAGAACTGGCTAAAGTCCCTGACTATGGCCAACAGCCATCTGTGTTAGCTTACGCTTGGTGCTCGTGTGCAGCCAAAAGCACGGCAAACACTTTTAAAACCTCTAAAAAAAAAAAAAAAAACACCCATTTAGGACGGCAGATAGCGCGTCTTCCTCAGACCATCTGTCTCCATACATGAGAGCCTTTAAAAACAAATACAGAATTAAGGGAATATTTGCTTAAGCAATCTGTATCTGTTGCTATGATACAAAATTCAGTCCACCTTAATAAATCTCACTGAGCAGGTAGCGTGATTGCTTCCCCCCCCCACCTCCCCTCGTTTCATCACACACACCTTCACGGGCACCTTTTCCTTCATGCGCCCTCGGATGGACTTAACGTGAAGATGTTAAAGGATTTTTTTGATTTTGGAACACTTTGGGTCTTTTTACTGGACCAGAACAACTAATATGATCTAAAAAGACTGAAACAATCCTCAATTCGCTGATCAACTCGTGGCCCTGATGAAGGCTTGTTTGCAGCAATGCATAAAGCATAAGGAATACAATATTAAACTGAGCCTGAGGCCAAAGTACTGAGATTTTCAGTGTTTTTTGGAGCGCTTACGTCCTACTCTAATTCATTAATTATTTATCAACTCTTTGGCTTTTTATCAGAGCTGCACGCTGTGTTATGGCCGTTCATAGATTTGCTCCTATTTCGGCTCTTCGGGGTAATATGGGTTGGATTCCAAGATCCATAACACCCCCAACCAGCTCCGTCAGACACCACCTACCAAGAGCCTGGGTCTGTCCGAGGTTTCTTCCTAAAAGGGAGTTTTTCCTCGCCACTGTCGCACTAATGCTTGCTCTTGAGGGAATTACTAGAATTGTTGGGTCTTTGTAAATTATAGAGTGGTCTAGACCTACTCTATTTGTAAAGTGTCTCGAGATAACTTTTGTTATGATTTGATACTATAAATAAAATTGAATAAGGCAAAAATGTGAAATGATAAGAATTTGGAATCATTTGCTTAATATGTCAGAATACAGGGTCAATGGTTTTTCTTTGGAGTAAATCACACACCTCGCCATAGGCTACAGAGCCTCGTGCTGTTTTTGAGGAAGCTGAATTATGATATATGTATATTAACAATAAATAATAAAACAGGTTGTGTGAATTATGCGAATTAGGAGAAGTTGAGAATGAATCACATTTTCTTTACTATTGTCATGACGAATTAAGAATATCTATATTTAATAACACGTCTATAATGTTAATGCTTATAAGTTGGCTACCTTTGTGTCTGAAGCTCGGAAAAAAATAATTTATCTGTGATGTTGCCAAGCGTATAATGTAACAAAAGAGCAATCAATTTCTAATCCATCATTATCTCTTTAGTACCGGTAATCTCTTGCCAAAATGAAAAAAGGACAAGCCTAGAAAATATGAAAATGGCAGCGATTTGCCTGCTGCAATTCTTTCCTCCCTTTTTGACAAAAGGTTTAATTGCAGAAATTAGCGTATTGTTGGATACTCATCAGTTATGCAAAAGTACTTAAAGAAATACACCTTAAGTGATCCACCGCCTTACAAAAAGCAAGACGACCAACATCAGAAGGTCCATTATGTTCTCAAAGTGTAATCAATCCCTCCCAACGGACTCTAAACTCTGCGCCACTAGCTGCACTAAATCCCACGAGGCCATCAAATCCACGCTAATCCCTCAATCCACCATCATACTGGGGGGAGGGGAGGGTCAGTCAGAGCCACAACACATAAACAACTGTGCACAAACACACTACCTGGACACGGAGCCCAGCCCCAGGTGTGATGAGGTGGAACACACTCAAACAAACAGAACTGGGGAGGGCTTGAAGCGTACGCCCTTCTGACTTTGGCCTCATTCTGACACATGATGTGGGACAATATGTAAATCCAAAGGCTTGTGTGAGGAAGTTGGTGCACTACTTGCAGGCCCGTTACAGCACTATCTTCCCACCGCAGCTGTTGCTGTGAGGACAATGAGCATCATTTCTATTCAGCGCATGCGACCGAATTCTCCAGCTGTGTGGACATTAGGAGTACAACATTCGTCCACCAGCACGCTGAGCCTGTCAAACAACTCTGTTGCATGGTTTTTTTCTTCCGTTTTTCAGAGCACGCTTTTTGCAACAGGAGATACATCATGACGGAAACCACAGGAAACCTGAGAACCCTGAGAGGGTGGTTAGAGAGTGTAGCACCATTTCTGTCCCCCTGCTCACCACAACAACATCACTTCCTGCGAATGACAGAATCCTGTGACTTCTCTTGCTCTGTCAATGCATGAAGCATGACAAACTGTGCTGCAAGCATCCAAGCTATCAATTGCTAATTCACAGGAAACAAAAGTTGCAATGTCTGCTAGAGATATGATCACACACACACACCTAATGTGAAACACACACACACACACACACACACACAATGTGAAATGTGAGGTGTGCTCTGTGTGAAACCTGTGTCTGATGCAAAGTGAGGCCGTGTATCAAACAATCATCCAGACAACTTTTTCAGGCCACGACCTCAGCTGGTTGTCCTTTGGCGATTATGTAAATGAGGGGTCACAGTTGAGAAGAGAGGAGAAGTGTTTTAGATGGAAGGAGGTGATGGTCCCGGCGACTGAGGCTGGGTGATTACCGTTCCCTGTATCGTGGTGATGCTGAGTAATCGCACTGAATCATCTTGTGTAAGATGCATTACAGCGGCCCGTTACGCAACATATGGGATGGAAAAGCCAGACTTGATAATCCAGGTAGAGCAATCACCGGTGTGACCTACTGTGTTCAAAGTCACCCGTTAACGGTGCAACGACAGCTTTAAACCAAAAACATGACCGATGATATAATCTATGCTTTTAAAAACTGCAGTTTTAAAAGTAATTATAATACGGGGAGAGCAAACAGAAAACAGATACAGGGTATTTGGGACCATCATTAGTTCTCCTAATCATGAGTATGAAAAATAATCTGTCATCAGAATCATTGTACAGAAAACATAATTGTACACGTTTTAGCTAAGAGCTCTCAAATTTGGTAATAAAAGTTATGCTGGCAGCAGACAATTACACAAAATATTTATTTTTAAACAGACTTCACACCACCATCTGATCAGCTGTGATATGCTACTCTGTCTACTCAGAGTTTTGTAAACTGTAGTGTCAGCTGGACAAACCATGTGAAAATGACACCGTTTCTAACTAACAGGCACTACTTTCTGCACTATGCACTTTATTATTCTCATCATCATCAGGAATACTGGCCTCTCTCCTCGAGGATCAGTTTTCTATGTTTGCTGTGAAGAATATTAATAAGGCCAGATCCTTTAAATAAGTAAAATTAGTGGCACAACAATACTCCATTATAGCCTGGCTGATA
Source organism: Gymnocephalus cernua (assembly GCA_023631565.1). Lineage (NCBI taxonomy): Eukaryota > Metazoa > Chordata > Actinopteri > Perciformes > Percidae > Gymnocephalus > Gymnocephalus cernua. Next base: position 22,599,872 of record CM042431.1, on the reverse strand, counting down.
CTAGATTTTTATAAGGCCAATACAAAAGTAAAAAAAAAGAAAAAAAGACAAACGATAACGATACATAATCGACTGATATTGTTTTTTTTTCAATAAATAAGCCTTAATTGTGGTTATTAAAGATCTATTTTACAGTTGAAAAATAAAGTTGATCTATGAATCCATCTTATTTCTAATATAATCATTTTAATGTAATCCATTTATTACAAGTAAAGTTCCTGCATTCAAAACGTTAAGAAAGTTATTAGAGTACTATGTGCAAAATGTAAAAAAAATGTACAGTAAAAGTACTTGTGATGCAGGCAGAACGGCCCCTGTCAGTGTAACATTATCAGATATAAATGGAAACTTGTTAGTGGTTCAATGGCAACTAAGCAGCATCTTAAAGCTGTACCTGGTCGAGTTGGAACTAATTTTAGCTACTTTACATCCTGTTGGGTAGAATAATCTAAAATGTATCAAATGTGTCATATCTTATAAGATGATCACATGCTTTCTATGTAAAATAATTTTATAATAATATAATAATAATAATAATTTTTTTAACAGGCAGGTCCTTAGAAGGGCTAATGCTATATTGGACTGCCAGGACCATCCACTCCTGAAGGAGTTTAAGCTTTTGCCCTCAGGACATCTGAGGCCACACTTTAGGAGGACAGAGATTCCACGTCTGTGGATTTGCAATTGATAAAACAAATAGCACTCTGGCTGCATTCCTTGCACTTCCCTTGCACATTTGAAATGTTGTTCATGTGTACTTGGTATGAGTTTCCATTTCCCTGCTCCAGCTCTATGATTAATTGTGTTGATATGTCTGGTTGCAAAATACATTTCCCCTAGTGGGACAATAAAGATAAACTTGATCCTTGATAATCAATTGGCAGAAATAAAAAATTTTTTAGCTGATTAATTTAAATTATTTTTGAAGCAAAGATGCCAAACATCTCAAACGTGAGAATATGTTGCTTTTCTTTGTCTTATTTGAGAGTAACCTGGATATTTTTAGGTTTTTAAGTGTTGATGGGACAAATCAAGTAATTCAAACACGTCACCCTTCTTATGGGCATTTTTCACTATTTTCAAATCTTTCAGATTCATTGATAATGAAAATAATCACTAGTAAAAGTACCTTTTAACTCTTTCAAGCAACGGTAGTGTAGAAAAAAAGCACAAGTTGCATAAAACGGTACCACTCAAGTAAAGTACGAATACCTCAAAATTGTACTTGAGTTACTTTCCACCACTGAATAGGAATAATGTAATCAATTCAGTTGTGGTTTTCATCTCTGGTCCTTAACACTGGTTTTCTGTCCTTCCAAGTAGCAAACAGCATTGCTCCGGTGCTGCGGAGGTATATCAACTCCAATAATACGACTACAATGAAATCCAGAAACTCTCACAGTCCCAACAACAACACACTGGACCTGGGACTACTTTCCAGGAATGTGCACTTCAGACTGTTGATCAAACAGAGAAAGATGGTCAGTTTACAGAGTGATAAGTGATATAATGCCACTCATAAGCAACTAAAAAGAAAAAATATCTATCGCTTGAGCGAAATGTTCGGCAGAAATCCGTCTAAAGCTACACATCAGCCCATCGAAGAGAAGCTGAATTATTTTAATAAGGGTGATTATCGCTCCCTGTGCTTTTCAGGGCAGTCTGGTACATTTTGCCTCCCTGAGTGCAGTGTAGGTATTAACTGGTGGTGACAGGGACATGAATACAAATGGAAACTCATCTTATTTGACTCTCCATCATTATGGTCAATGACAAACTATCTCCACCCACAGCGAATGTAGCTGGAGGACAGTGGTGGTGGTGGGAAGTAGGCATTCTTCTTCAGAGGGAGCAACCAATGACTTCCATCATTCTAGTTGCCTAGCTGCCATTTTCACTGCATTAAGGACCCAACTAGTCTCTACGTGAGCTGTGTTTCAGAAAGAGTAGGCCTTTGTTAGAGCCAGGGTTGGTTTAATATCTAACGTAGAGCCAGTTTATTTATTAATATCAACACACAGAAAATGGCAATATTCCTCTTTGATGGCAAAAAGAATCATAAAGATGCAGCTTTAGGGGACATTAAGTGACATGAATTAGCTAAGCTCTGTGTGGTCTGTACTGCAGTAGGAGCTAACAGAGGACAGCTTTGGCACTTCAATCTCAGAAAGTGGGATTCTGGAAAAACATGACAAAGAGGATTAAACTGGAAAGCACCATTTTTGGACTGCTTTTCAGCCATGACATGTAAATAAATAAAATGTGCATTCTTCAAGTGATTTTCCTGAGTTATGTTTGATGTAGAAATGAAACCATAATGGATTTTAAAGGCTGATAACACTATTATTTTTTTCTATATCAATGTTATTAAAAATGGATCACATAGTGATAGGAGTTGCGTCTACAGAGCGTTTTAGCATCTTTCAGCCCATTGTTTTGCTGTCTGGCCTGCGTCTTTACTGCTTTGGTTCACCCTCACAGCATTGTTTTACGCCACAGCAGGCAGCTGCTTCCGCTGTTGTACGCTACCTGCTCAGCACCGAACAGCAGACAAACTAAATGACTAGCTGGTAACACGGTGGAGCATTTACCAGCTAAAGAGTCAGATAATTCCCTCAGAAGTTGGTAGAGACCAAAAACAGAGCTTAAAAAGGAGAGCGGATGTTGGATTGTACATTAAACATGTGGACAGGAACCGATCTCTGAATTAATGATTACGTTGTTTGTAACTGCTGAATGTGTAAATGAGACACTGTTTCTAAATTACCTCAAACATATCTTTGGCGTTTCTGCAATTGTTTTATTATTTATTGGCCAAAATACACAGATAACAATATATTGATGATAAGCTAATATTGGTGGATATATCAGCCCATTCAATTATCAGTGATACAGACCTTTTTAACCAGACGGAGTATTGGCCATGATGTGACTCATCCACATTAAACAGCCTATAGTTTTCTTTGTTAATGTTTCCGTTACACTTTTAAGTTGTGACGGTCGCTGACGGCGATTTGAGAGCCACAGCAATCATGTTAACCGACATAAAAGTGATGCTAATGAGTGGCACGTTCAGTGAAGTACACAGATTTTAAAATTGGGAAAAACTGGTATTGGAGCAGTACTCAGTATCAGCAGCTACTCTGAGTATCAAAAAGAGAATTGGCGCATCCTCCAAATCAGTCGGATTTAGTAGGATGGTAAAAAGTATTTCAACATCCCGACTGTGAGTAGCAACCCCCTTTCTGCTGCACATTTACAACACTCGCTCACTGGGATCTCTGAAGGTGCTTGTAGTCAGGCTACTTAATTTGTTTCCACAGAGTATCAGCAGCTTAAGGCTCTGAAATTAGCCACAAGGCAAAGTTGCAGTGAGGTGGGAGGACTGGCTTCAGTGGCAAAGATCCCATTAGCTCATGACAGCTACTGCAAGAAAACTTGAGGAAGCAGTGTGACCAAAGCTCGACTGACATCGCCGCAGGCTTCCTACTCCCGAAACTCCTATCGATATCTAATCAGTCATAACGTTCACATAAAAATGGTCCGGCCTCCAGCTGCTGTTGAAATCAAATCTTTGTTTACCGGTGGTGGAAAATGAATGAATGAATGTATGTATGTATGTATGTATGTATGGCAATAGCATCATGTAAAAATACTCTGTTACAAGTAAAAGTCCTGCATTCAAAATATAAGGAAAAAATACTGAAGTATTAACAGCTAAATGTACTTACAGTATTAATGAAATGTACAATGTGTCAATGAAAAAATGTACTGAGATATCCAGCAGAAAGGCCCATGACAGTTTTGTATTGTATAATATTTGATTATTATTACTTATTTTACTCATGTAGCTGGTGGGGGTGAGGCTAATTTCAACTACTTTAGGCAGTTGGGTATTTTTATCTATAACAAAGCATCATATTTCATAATGTACAAAAAAGAAAAATGTAGTAAAGTACGACATGTACCTCTCTGAAATGTAGTGTAGTAAAATTATAAAGTCATATAAAATGGAAATACTCAAGTAAACTTTTACTAATTATTAATACTAGCTAGTACTAGTTAATGTACTTCCACTGCTGGTGAGTGAAGAGCAATGAATGAGGACACTGCAGAGGGATGATCCCTCTTGGACGCCGATGGGGAGACCTGATGAGGAAGCTACAGTTGAAAGGTGGAGCAGCAGGAGGAGGATAATCTATGTGTCTTCCTCTGGCCAACACTCCTTGTCTATTTCTAATCCTAAAGCAAATCTGCAGGGCTTCTCTGCCCCAGGTGGCCTGTTGTGAACCCTGCTGTGCGGTAACAAGGCACTCCCTGATTAAGACACACAGGATGGTCCTTCCTAAAGTCAATCAGGACGCTGTACAACATGTATCCTAATGGCCAAACAGTGACAAACTGGCCCCGGAGATGTGCGCTGAGGTAGTGGGCGAGGGATGTGTGTTCCTCCAACCTGGCCATTGTGTGGACAGTAAATCACAATGATTCACTCGTGTTATTCAGAGGCGCTTCACACATAGATGGAAGCCTTGGGGAAATCAGAACAGCCTCTAGGTAGGAATATCTGACTGTTTAGTACAACAGATGAACTGTCAAGTGTGCTTTATGAATCACCAATCTGTATGAGAATTTTATGATGCTGCTCCTCAGGAAAAAAACAGGTCTGGGGTCGTGCCGAGCAGCACAAAATGAAAAGATGACAAAGAAAACACAGATTATTAAATTTACACAAGATGAGGTTGTATATTTTACAACAGCAACCACAATGTGACTGTTTTATCATGGAAATGACAACGCTTCACAGTTTAGCTACAAACACGGCAAGTATAGAAGCCATTTTTTTTGTTGCTAAATTTGACACTAGTTTCTGAATCCAAATTAAAAAAAAAACACATTTCCCCTGGAGACCCCTTCCTGGACATGGCCCTTACCCGAATCTCCAACAACAATATAAACATCACCTCGTTAAATTCCTCTCAGTCAGAAGACGGACATGTCTTTAGGGGACAAAGGCCAGCAGGAAAAATGAGAAATATACTGTGTGCACAAGAGACCTTAAGCAGTTTGGGGTCTTTCATTCAGGGGAACACTTAGCTCTCTGTATGCAGCATAACTTATTCAAAGAAGAAAAGCCATGAAGTCAAGCAGCACTAACAGCAGACCAAAATAAACTCTGGAATTTGTCTGCTCTGTGGGGGCAACTTCAACCAAAGTGGTCCCTAAACAGATGAAACTGAGCCGTTCTCATAAGAGTGTTTACTGGACAAACTAGTATCTGTCTGTAAACCCAGACATAATGTGTCTTGGCTAAAATATGCCCTTTTGTTTAAAGAAGAAAGGGATTGAGCACAAGAACATTAAGTCGTCACAGATGGTCCCTTAATTTGGGAGCTGGTTTTATCACTTGTGTATATAGGCCCTGCTGTCTTTGTCATAGTTGTATATATCATGTTGTACAAAACGACCCCAAAATAAATGGCTGCCTTGTTCTGTAGCTTCATGTGCATGCTTCAGCCCTGGGGGGAGAATAAAAACATGCTGCAGTAGTTTTTAAATGAACTGTGACATAACGAGGGGCATCCGCGCGCGTCTGACTTCACGCATTATTGTTGTGTCTCGTAAACCTATATATTTTGTTATTGCCACTCCTTGGAAAATTAACTGATTTAAAAAGAAAAAATGTCTCTTTTTGACGGCTGTAAGTTCAAAAGGCCCTTTCTCTTTGTGTCGAGCAGTTCGCAGTTAATTCTACGGATATTCAACAGCTGTCAGTCTGCTTTTCATTTCCGTTAAATCGGTGCAATGTGTCATTGTTGTCTGGCGCTAATTTACACAAGTGGATACAAAGTTTCTGTAAGGCTGCGTTATCTTGTTACTCACGTCCCAAGGACTTCCTTGAAGTCAAATATCTTCTTGATGTCATCGACATGCTTTTTCCAAGATCCATCGCTGGACTCGCCGTTTTCTTTCGCCATTTCGCACCGGGGGTGGGGAGAGAAGAAGAGACGCTGCTGGAGGATCACCACACTCGCCTCACTCAGACACACAAAAAAAAGAAAAAGAAAAGTAGTGCACTTCTGTATTTCGCCAAAGGCTTCCTGGCTATTTGTCACACTATGTTGCTTCCTCAGCCCATGGATGCAGCAAGGCAAGCCCAAAGATTGGCGGTATGTCCTACCCCGAGAGGTTATTTGACTAATCTGTTTGACGTAGCGGATTCCGAGTCTGAGCTTCCCCACTGTTCAGATCACTGTGACGGGCTAACTCAGGCTCTCCCCCTCCTCCCAGGGCGGGATTCAGTCAGTGTCAAAGCGGCGATGCAGTGAGCTGAGGTCGGGCTACTTGCAGGAGGATGACACTTGGCAGTCGCATCCGAGCCGCTGCGTGCTAACGAGTCCCACCGACCGCCCTGTGGTTGTTATATCAATAGGAGGAGTGGGAGGTTGCTGCTCCCGCCTGTCTATCTGACAGCGTGCACAATGAACGATTTAAGTGTTCGCATTGCACCAAATCAACGGCCCGGTGGAAACTCTGCTTGACTGATCAGAGCCAGTGTTTCTACTGAGAACACATTTAAACCAAGTCTCGCGTTTGTGTCTGGTTGTTGCACATATGGATGCTTTCATTTTAACACGAGTTGGGATTTAAAGGCAGGGGCGTAGCCAGATGTAATGGGGGCCCATGCACAGCAGGTTACCCTTGGCCCCCCTTAAACTTTCCTACATGTTTTGCCTTTTTGTAGCCTTGTAGATGTCGGTATAAAATGCGCATGTATGTCCACTGGGTCTCAAGTCTGGACTGGCTACAGGGAGCACAGGGAGAATTCACTGATGATTGTCCAGGTTTTGACAAGAAAGACTGTGTGGAATAAAAACACAATATAAATATATATAAATAATAACCTATTTTCATATTACATTAAGTCAAACTTAACAGGCATTTACACAAACACGAGATTAGGAGAAAAACATGACGTGAAAATATATTTATTTGAAAATACTTCCATTTAAAATCCATCTGATTTGCTTTATTTACATTAGCCCTTTTAATGCCTTTTTTAAATTGAAGTCTTACAATGATTACATAATAATCAAGTACTTCTTAGCTTAAATTTGTACCATGAAATGTCCAAATACATCTAACTCGAGGTTGGATAAGCATTCAACAGTCAAAATCTAGACAACTCTTTTTTTGTCTTTTCAGAAATCCAGTTCAGTCCAGTACTCCCTGTTCTTGCATAAATATTTCATAGATATTTCTAACAGCCTATACTGATATTTTCTGTTCAGAACAGTAAAAAAAAGAAATAGAAAACTCGTGCAGACTGAATGCATCAGGCGACTAAACAGTTTTGATTCCTAAAACGTGGAGCTCGAACCAGTTTGACACAGGTAAGATGCAATCCCCAGTGCTACAAATACGATGGTCAGCTAACCGTGCTTCTTTACTTCCATTACATTGTAAACATGGTCTCTAAGGCCTCGATTCACAGTCGTCCTTCTTGCCATTGTGCCTTGCCACTGAACACATACAATACAGACATAGTAAATAAGACTTTAGAAACAAGCAGACATGAATTCAGACATTTCTTTCAAGCCATAAACATGATAATTAAAACCTTTTTAAATGCAACATCCACATTGTCTAAAAGGTACCGTGTATCTGCCTTGCAGCACATTTAGCAACAATGGTTTGGAGGACCACAGCAGATACCAGCATGTAGTGTGGTGCTAGTTTACTGGTTATTTCAATTCCCAGTCTTGTTGAGTCTTAAGAGAAGGTAGCGGTGAGGATGGCCTCCTGCTGCTGGTGATGGAGAGTCCCGATACCGACAGCAGGGGCGGGCAGAGCAGGTCGGCTCACTAAACGAAGCTGAGAAAGACAGAAGAGACGCTCTAGTATGTGTAATATTAACACTTCATTTCAGAACCATTAGGCTTCATGTTGTAGATTATATTATTTTAAACACTACTCACCTTGCAGGCCAGCTGCTTCTCAAACCTGGGTGCTACAAAAGACCAGGGACCCATGTTCTGGGGCTCCTCCTGACTCCAAATAAACTCTGTCAGGGAATTTTTTTAAACATTAATCACATTGAAAGTAAAAGAGGACCCTCACAGTGTTTTGTCTTGTTTGTGTAGTTTAGGGAGTTTTTCTCTTTTGCCCTTTGACCACAGAGGGTTTTGATCTAGATCCAACTGAAAGTGGATTTGCTTACGTGCGTTTGTGGAGGTGAGAACAATGAAATAGAGAGCCGAAGTGAAACCTGAACTTTGTAAATGTCACTTTTCAATGACATTTGTAATAACGCAAATAACTAAAACCTCAGTCTTGGAACATACAGTACCTTCACTCAACAGTATTTAAAGCGGTTCACTCCATTTGTCTTGACGGGGATCATAAATAATAATAAAAAAGGATGTAGCATAATTCTTTCAAAAATGTTTTAAGATGGAATTATTAGGGAGCTTACTTTGAACAGCAAATTTATATATTAGCTGATTTGTTGTTTTACAGAAAAACAATCAGCAACAATTTTGATAATCGATTAATCGTTCCAGCTTCTCATATACAGTATGAATATTGCTACTTTTCTGAGTCTCTTATAGTGAATTGAATATCCTTGGTTGTTGGACAGCTAGTCCGACAATATAATATGTCACCTTGAATGCTGGAAAATTGTGATGGTCGTTTTTACTACTTTTGAACATTTCAGAAACCAAAGTATTGATTGATTGATCATAAACATAATCAGCAGATTAATTGACAATGTAGATATTTGTGTTGGAGCTCTTCTATTTTTGTTTTTGGCAAATGCGTATGCATATGCATAGACAAGTGGTGGCTGTGACGCAAACGGCGTTGTTCACATACTTGCCTTGTACTTTGAGGATTAAACGTATATCCACTAGGGGGCAGGTCAGGGCCATATCACCCCTGGCTGACACCGGAAGATATTCCTCGGCCGGAGCTGCTGACCCTCCTGTCAGGTGATATACTGCCCCCACGTTCGTGTGCTGAATTGCATCTTGCGAACACATAGCGTTCATTTCTGAAGACGTGCACAAACTACGCTTCAATGGAACGCAGCATACGCGTGGCAGCCATCTTATGTATGCAAACGCATAGTTAAAAGCAAGTATATCGGCACCTACAGTGATGTAAGTACATGCACTGTTGTGCTGGTAAAAGTTAAAGAAGCGGTGTGTAGGATTAGGAGGGATCTATTGGCAGAAATGGAAAATATTCATAATAAAATAATTCATAATATTCATGGTTTCATTATCTTAGAATAAGCCCCTCATATCTAAACTAGAGCTGCAACTATTAAATGAATCGGCAACTATTTTGATAATCGATTAATCCATTTGAGTACATCCATACAAATTCTCTGATTCAACCTTCTTAAATACGAATATTTTCTAGTTTCTTCACTCCTTTCTGACAGTAAACTGGATATATTTGAGTTGTGGACAAAAGACATTTGAGGACGTCATCTTAAGCTTTGGAAAACACTGATTGACATTTTTCACCATTTTATAGACCAAACAACTAATCCATTAATTGAGAAAATAATCAACAGGTTAATCAACAACAAAAATAATCTGTCACGTTCCACCGCCATCTTTTACAGTAGCCTAAAACGGACAAACCGAACACAGGCTCTAGAGAAGGGCTTTGGCGTTTCTTTTACCGTAGGTTCTCAGACACACGTGGAAAGGGAGCTGTGAGGGAAGGTGCAACCTCACCGCTAGATGCCGCTAAATTCTACACACTGGTCCTTTATTAGGAGAAGCTCTCTATGTGAAAATCCTCCTCTTCTGATGTGCCGTAACTGTGTTGCAGTTCGTTAGAAGAGCAAAGATCCTCTTCAGTAAATACACTTAACAACCCACAAATTCAAAGAATGATGGGTAAAGACAAGGATGTCGACACTGATAGCCTTTAGTTTCTCAGGCTTGGAAAGTCTTGCATAACAAAATGAAAAAATCCCAGTCAAAGTCTAGATTGACACTCATTGAGCTTCCGAGGGTGGACAAAATAACAGAGACACTTGATACAATGACGCTTCATACTTTAGATTTTTGTTTGACAGATTTCTGGTTTCTTTGTGAGTTGTTAGGTTTTATTGAGAACTCAGTAATAATAGTGCCGACTGTCAGACTTCTATTGAAGTTGCCGCACACTGCTAAATGGCATTCCGGTGACTCACTTAAAGGTGCACTATGAGTTCCTGCATGGTTTCAGCGCAATTTCATTTTTGTCTCAAATCGTAAGCATCTCTCCTTGATCCGCTAGCTGCTTGCCCCCTGAATACACTGTGAAAAAGCCTCGGGAGACAACACAGGGGTCGTAAATGTCAAACAAACACTAGGGGCACAGGCTGTGCACCAAAATACAACAAACCACTCCAGTCAATCACCAACAAGATGGTTAAGGGAGGGGGTGGGGGTTAGTGACAGTTAGTCATGACAGTTACGGAAACATGGGGGGAAGGGCGAGCTTGCTCTGTTTGGTTTGGAATTTACTTGGAACGTCAACAGAAGTGACCACGCAGGAACTCATAGTGCACCTTTTAAGGAGCTGCTTTTGTAATTGTTTTTCTGCCCGAAAATCACTTTCTTCCAAGTAGTGAATGATACAACTGAAATTTATTTCTGTTGTCAATAAAAGGTCATTTCTCATTTTGAATCAAGACAGAACCATCTGTGCCTTATCAGGACAATTACAAAAAAAAATGTGTCACACCATGAAAATATAGCGAGAACTGAAGGTTTCAGCAAGACCTAGACCTAAGACTTTTCAGCGTGTGTATTTTTAGTGGGTCAGACTACTGTGATGGTGTCTATGTAGATTTCAAAAACAAAAAAAGCTAAGTTAAGAGGATTAAAACAAAACATGGGAGCTTTTAGTTTCTCTCCTTCACATTGATATTTGGAACAATCTTCCAGCAGATCTGAGTGTGCATCTTCTTTTTTATTACATTTTGGGTTTTTATTTCTGCCCTTTTTTTTAAAATAAGAATTTTTATTTTACTCTACTGAGGCAACAAAAGCAGATTAATTGATATTGTAAATAACTGATTATTAAAAACAGTCATCAGTTGCAGCCCTAAATCACATATTATGAGCTTCAGCACATTTGTTTTTACTGCGGCATTATTGTAGTGGCTGTTAAAGCAACACTGTGTAACTTATAAAGTCAGTATGTGTACTAATGGTAGGTGGAGGTCCTACGCGTACCTTTGGCGTTGGGGTATTTTTTGAGCTCCTGCTGCAGAGCGTCCAGTGGGAACGGACATAGCTCCTCCACACGGATGAGTGCTGTGTTTTGGTTGGCTGCTGATGTCTCCCTCTGTTTCAGCAGGGCATAGTAATGTTTCCCTGAGCACAGCACCACCTTCTGGACACTGCATAGCATAAAAAATGAGCTTAATGTATGGGTTATGTTTTTTTTTAAGTGTCTTCCACGTTTAGCAGGTTTTTCTAAAAGAACTATTCAAAACAACCAATGACAAAACTCTTGTTTAAGAAAAGTAGTCTATGAACACTGCACTGACATCTGAAGCCTTGCAATTTCAATTATTTCTTTAAATATATTTCACCACATTGAGGACACACTACAGAATACATTTTTAATCATTAGATGTTGCGACTTCGTTACCTTTCTGCTGGGACTGAAGTATCACCCAACACTGGTCTGAAAGATGTTCCTGGTGTCATTGCAGTCAGACTGGACGCTGCCCCCTGTGAAAACAACACACATTATTCAGCCACTTGCATGGAAATATCTGTGAAAGGGAGTTGGAAATGTTATATGTTTCTACAGTGCTTACAGAAAATCTGAGCAGTGTCTTGGGTCCAACCACAATGAGAGGTTTGCGGAAGTTCCGGATCATCTGTCTCCTCAGCAGGTGGAAGTACTGAGCAGAAGTGGTTGGGTTGACCACAGCCATGTTCACGTTGTCACCGTCCACACCCTCTTCTTTACTGTCACACATCTAAGAGACAAAACAGGACAAGTTAGCAATCATTTACAAGCCAGGTAAAAACACGTTACCAACTAGAAAGCTGCTGGTTGAACACACACATCCAGGTAAGAAACATCCAAACTTAAATCTGTAACGCAGTTAACAAATAACGGCAGAGATAGAGCAGTGCTTAAAAAAACGAATCGAAAGATTACTGCCGTGTGACACTAAAGCTGTCAGTGATGACGCAAAATGACGATGATTCTTAACCTCTTAATGATCCGACAGCCCGCCAGCGGGCCCGGCTGACATACCGTTGTTCAGAGGCTGTAGCAGGCTCTATTTTAAAGCTAGAGTGAAAATATTGATATCATATGAAACTAGACAAATCCATTGGTACCAATCATAACATGCTAGCTTGTCGGGAAGTGGTCTAAATAATGCTCCAGTCTGGAAAAAGCTGGCATGGCCATTTTCACATGGGTTCCTTGACCTTTGACCTCAATATATCTAATATCATAATATTTGTTTATGTTTGTCTTGTGTTGGACCCCAGGAAAAAAAAGTCTTCACTACAGTGATGACTAATGCTAATCCATAATAAACAATAAACTAGGGCAACAATATATTGTTTTTTTAAAAAGATAATTTTTGGGGCTTTTCTGCCTTTATTTGACAGGACAGCTAGGTGAGAAAGGGGAGAGAGAGGGGGAAGACATGCAGGAAATCATCACAGGTCGGATTTGAACCCTGGACCTCTGTGTCGAGGCATAAGCCTCAAGGTATATGTGCGCCTGCTCTACCCACTAACCCAACCCGGCCACACAATATAGTTTTTTTTTTTAAATCATCATCGCAATATCAAGTAGCGCAATATACATATCACAAAAGGACCAACATATCGCACTAGACACTATGAGATTTTTTGTGTTAGCTGAAAGAAAATATCAGTGGAAAACTGCAAATTAAAATGCAACTGTCTTTTTTAAGTGGTGCCATTTATGTTCAATTCAATGTTCAATTTGTTCAATAAAAGAATGTTAGAAATTACTTCCTTTTATTTGTTTTAAATGCAACAAGCATATGGTTGTATTTTAGCAGAATACTGAAAGCAACAGAAATGCAGAACTGAGTACAGTGTAATGTCATCTCGATATTCAACAACGTTAAGACATATGGCATATTTTCCTCATATCGTGCAGCCCTACAATAATCAATCTCAATGAAAATGGGTTCTATGGGTACCCACGAGTGTTCACTTTAAAGATATGCCCACTATGCTAATCCCATGCAGGTTTTCTCATGCAGTACAAATGTTATTTTAACCTATTCTGAAATGGTGTATTTTAATATTTCTGCATACTGGGGTCCCTAAACAGTCTTAGAATTGCCTATATTGGGTCTGACTGAAAATCTGAGACTCGTGTGGATTCTATGAGCCTGATTTTATTCATGTGCGATAAAATAAATAAAATAGCCATTTCATCGTAGTGAGACCATTTTTTGAAACTTGAGTCACTGTATATGATGACCTGTTGTGACCTCTAGGATAATCACAGCCTCGTGAAACTTTACAACCACAAACTACAGACCTATGGCATTCAGACGAACATGGTATATTACAATAAGGGGGTTTCTGAGCAGTTTCCAGAACAGAAGTGCTCGCCATCCCAATTGCCAAGAAATGCAGTTCTTGCAGAAATCTCCAAAAGTCCCAAGATCCCAAATCATAGCATGAATTCTTCTATGGTGATGCACGAGGTCTTGATGTCTTAATGTGGTATTTTGGTGGGATTTATGACCATTTTTATCAATTCTCAAGTGGTTAAAATTGTTAAATTTAGCACCAGATCTGTGTAACAAATGGTAACAACCCAAACATTGCTTCAACAACTTATGAGACTAAGTGAGCATGGGAATGACTATCATGTACTTCCATCATAATGTGCTAAGCCCTTATAGACTTTTACAATTTATTTTAATTCATTCATTTTTATTACAATTTATGACTAAAAAGACTTGACACAGTGCTGAGCTGCATCTTACATTAATCTTTAGATTCAGATGATGTAGACCACTTTTATGTAGCAATTAAAAAAAATGTTTGTCTACTCCTGAACATCCCCTGTCCCTTAAAAAAGGGATGCTAAGAATGCTAAGTGTCTCAATTAATTAAACTACAGTGTGCCTATTGCAGAGGGAATAAAGAGTGATTTCAGACACAGCCTCAATCTGATGTCTTTTGTCTGCTGATTGCTAATGGACAATTAAGAGACATTAGCTCTGTTGATTTGTTATTGATTACACCGGTTTGTGGCATAGTAGTTGTGTGAGGGATAAGAAATACTGTGTGTTGACAACACAGCACTATATCCATTACATTTAGATTTAGCTACCTAAAACGACAGACTTTGGCTGACCTGAGGCGTCCATGTTTGATTTTCAGGTAGTAACGTAATATTAAGTGCCAAGTCTGACATATCATCTCCCAGTTCTAATTACAACTGGGATGTTGACATGGCTATCAACACAAAATCACAAAGTGCTCAGAAACTGACATTTGACTGACTTTACATTTCAGTCCCACAGACCTGGAGGAAGCGCTCCATACGGCAGGATGAGTGTTCGGGTCCGGCTCCATCATAGCCGTGAGGCAGCAGGATCACCATCCCACTCTGTAACAGCCACTTGGCTTCACCTGGGGACACAGCAGTTTCACATCTGATGTGTGAAGAAATTTCCAGAAATATATGATGATAAGAGTAATTGTGAATCTGTTGATGGCACAAGTGTAGTCAGAGTGTACCTCCAGTGAGGAAGGCATCAAAGATGATCTGCGCTCCGTTGAAGAAATCTCCAAACTGAGCCTCCCAGATGGGAAGGAGCTTCGGCTGTGCGATACTCATACCATATTCAAATCCAAGCACCGCCTCCTCAGACAGTGGGCTGTTACACACCTACACACACACACACACACACACACACACACACACACACACACACACACACACACACACACACACACACACACACACACACACACACACACACACACACACACACACACACACACACACACACACACACACACACACGAAACAGAAAAGGATGACAATTGTTTGATATTATTATCTAATACTTTTTTTTGAGGGCCTAAACATGCTCAAAAACTCACCAAAATTTGCCCACGCATCAGGCCTGGTGAAAATGTTGTTATTTTAAGGGTTTCAGAAATAGGTGTGCAAAAATGGCTACAGGCCAATATTGACTCAGTCATAGCGCCCCCTGCTGGCAACAGGAAATCAGCCTTATATTACAAACATCATCCCATTTACATGACATTTACAGATGTAATATTGAGCCGCACCCCGCATTTTGACCATGCCCCTACACGTTGGCCACGCCCCCTTTCATAACTCATGAACCGTTTGACATAAAGTCTTGTGTGAGGTATCACTGAACTCAGCAGAGTTCCTTTTTCACCATTGGTTGTTTTGCTATGCTTTAGCCACGCCCCTTTCATAACTAAAGACCCATTTCTCGTAGACTCTTGTGTGAGTTATCACTGAACTCAGCAGAGAGTTCCTTTTTCATTGGTGATTTGCGGTGTCCAACGGTCACACCAATGCATGGCAGAAAGCAGCGGCGTCCGCTGGTAACCCCCGACGTGCGCAAAGGTGCGAGGGCCCGTCCAACGCTGCTTGCAGCTTTAAAGCTACATTGTGTAAGAATTTCTCCCATCTAGCAGTGAAATTGTATATGACAACCAACTGAATATTACTTTCTAGCCCCCCCCCCCCCCCCCCCCCCATTCCGAGTGCGTTATAACTCCTACGGTGGCCGAACCCGAAATTAGCGACAACCGTCCGTGAGTGTCCCTTCCAGTGTAATAATAGTTTTACGTTATTTTGGTACCATTTCATTGCTAACATCAGCTATCAGGTTCCCAAACATATGCAAGCTAATGTTAGTAAAGTATCAGTGCTATCGTTATTCTGTATATTGTACGAGATTAATAGTGTAAGGCGATGTTTACAGCGTAGGAGAGAAGCAACGGAGGTTTGTGTTTTTAATATATTTCTCTGAGCAGCATGGACAATGTCAATGAAACTGAAATGATCTCTTAGTATCTCCATCGTTTCCACGCAGCTGCTCTAGTAGCTAGTCTGTGTTACAACTGCATGACGTGAGTTGTCTGCCAGGGAAATCACAGCACATATGATTACGTTTATGTTACAAGGTAGACAATCCTTTTCATCATTGACGCAAGGAAAAGTATCCTAGACGTCGTTCTAGCGTTATGCACAACCATGCTATAGTTAGCTAAGCAAGTAGCAACTATAAAACTTCTAACTTACACAAATAGGCAGAATTACCTGTTGAGAAGAAAGCAGGCAACTTCGGCGTCCCTTTTAAAATCATTGTTCCTCATGAGCTCTTTCCATCTTGGAAAAGCCACAACAATATTAACTTTGGTCACGTTGCTTTGCCTGTCGCGTTGTCATTTTAATTTCCTCGGTGATTCAGTTACATGTCCTCGATAATAGATGCAACAGGCTTTCAAATCTGCCGGCAGTGAGTCGCAAATAATCTTCTCCCCCTCCCTCCCTGGCATATGTCATAGTCAGTGCCACTGAGTGAAAAGTGCAAAATGCGGAGCAGTATAGCCTGTATGACCCTTACGGGCTACCGTATTTCAAGATGGCGCATGGCAATAGAGCGTCTACCCCAGTTCATAAAAATTCGTAAAATTTCAAGCCAATAGGAATACTTGTAATTGATGGTCAATATTCATAAAAAAGGACAAGTTTGTGAAGGGCAACACAGATTTTGATAATAAACAACTACAAATGTTACACAATGGGGCTTTAATTTAAGAATTAAGGATATGAATATGTCATGCTTTAAACAGATTGTGTTCACACTGATGTTTTATCTGTTTTATACGTATTTTACCTCCAAGAAGCCTGTCTGCTGTGGGCTGATGTAGTTCAGAGGGATGTACATGTCATTAGTGTCTTGACACACCACCATGGCGTGTCGCTGACTGAACGTGCCTCTTCCAACATCCTGTCCGCTGATTCGAATATTAAAGCCTGTAACAACAATCATTTTAAATCTACAAATCCATTTGACAGCAATAATAAATAAGCAATCATAAATAAATATTCCAAGATTCTTATATTTGATCTGGTGAACAGTATTTTCTGCTTAACACTGACCTTGGGAGAGGAGAGAGCCGAAAGCCAAGGCCTCTGCTGTGGACCAGTCCAGTTTGGTCCCTTCTTCTAACTTGTTTAACCGCGCCTGAGTTCACACAGGAGGAAAACATCATCTAGCTGCTGCCATGTCAACAACAGACAATCCAATAGAAATTACAGAGACAATGGTCCACCTGTGCATGGGTCTTTCCAAGGTGGCTGTGCAGCTGGATTTGCTCAGGGATGTCCACAGATTTTGCTCCTACAAACTGCAGCAGAGGAATGGGGACGCCCGTGTCCCAGGTGGTGACTCTGGCCTGGGGTTCCACCAGATCCCCCCAGCGGCCCTGCAGGTTGGTGGGCGGAGGGCTGTACAGGGTCATGTTAGACAGCTTGTCGTTGAGCATGCCGTAGTGTTGGGACTTGATCGCATCACGCTCGACATCGGTCATCACACCCTCAGAGATCAGCTGGTCTGAGTAGTAGTCAGGGACGCTCTTACGGGATCTGTGAGGATGCAACAATGTGACAATGTCTGTGTCATTCACCAGTATATTACACAGTATGTCTGTGGGGGGAACAAACTTTTTTTTAAGCTATACAAATGATTCAGAATTGCGCAAACAAACTTTCTTGGTTTTACTCTATGTTGGAAAAAAATTAAAATAAAGTCTAAAATCTTGAAATCTCCAAATGGAATTTAAAGACACTCAAAGCAATTTCTTATGTCAGTCAAGATGCAACTTCCAGTGGTACGGTTCCCATCGGCTCCGCTTGTGCATCAGGGGAATTTTTGTTTTTTAAATGTATTTTTAAGATGTTCTTTAAACTAAAATGTGTTACACAAGTAACTCTTTTAAGGAATAACTTAGGTAGTAGGTTGTGTGCGAGTGTGCGGTCGAGAGAGTTTTATCATCTGCTAAAGAACCCTGAGAAATATGCTGTACATGCTACGGTAACTTTTAAAGTGAAAATGCATTGTGACACAAAGTAAACAAGGTAAATATAACTGACCGGATGATCTTGTACATGGCTGGGTTGGTGAAGAAAGGCTCGTCCAGCTCGTTGTGGCCCCACTGACGGTAGCAGATCAGGTCCACGATGACGTCTTTCCTAAAAAGCCTCTGGTAGTCCACAGCCAGCCGAGTGGCCCGCAGCACCTCCTCTGCATCATCGCCGTTTACGTGGATCACAGCACAGTTCACCATCTTTCCTGTGTAACAAATTTGACCATAACTTTCTGATTATAACAGGGTACATGACCTGTGTCAGGTAATATTTTAAAAAACATATTTCTTACCACACTTGGACAATTCAAATAGGTTTCACCTTTTCAAATACTTTAAATTTGCAAAAATTATTTTGATATGTTTCACTGACCAACATCACTACAGTACAAAGAGGATCTCGCTCTCTCGGATGGAGTGGTGTAACCCACTTGGTTGTTCACAATGAGATGGATGCTCCCACCCACTCTGTAGTGAGGGAGGTTTGAAAGGGTCAACGTTTCTGGAACAATCCCTTGGCCAGGGAACGCGCCATCACCATGGACCTGTGGAGAAGACAACAGAGATAGTCCTGAGCCTTTAGTAAAACTGCAGGACGGTTTGATAATGATTTCTTTAACAAGGCCCAGAGAGGTTACGTGTCATTACACTCCTGCTAAGTATGAACCCTGGATCAGAATAGAAAAGTAAAGAAGACATTTAGATGTCTATTATTGGAGATCCACATTTTGTAGGCAACAGTGGAAATTGTATTCATTCTAGTAATCTAGTAAGTATATTGGTTATTGAGAAATAATGCTTTAAAAATAGTCAAATGTTTTCACGGACAGTAAAAGGGAGGTGATTTAAAGACTGAAGGGCGGCTAATTACTGCAGACAGTGGTACTAAAAGAATACGAATACTTTATATGCAGTGATATATATGCATGGGCTATGGTGGAATTTCCAGAAACACCATGTTATGGTAAGATGAGAAAGGCAAAGCTTAGACACATTCATAGGTCACAGGTCAGGGGACGACGCCATTCAGCCAGTCTTTATTAACTACACCTCTTCATGTATGAGTATGTTTGTGTCTCTACAGCCTCAGAGTCTAGACAGCTGTATGATAAGGGAATGTTTTGCTCCAGGACTGTCTCCTTTTGGAGGTCGGTGAAAACTGGGCCTGCCACAGTTTGGCATACATCCCAGAACTAGGCTAAAGGTGACCATCTTGTGCTTTGGCGCCATCAATTTCTTGGTATAACACAAACTTGACAGCGTGTGCTAGGGATGTATACATCAGCCAAAAGGCACAGAACCTCAGAGTTGAGGACGACACTGCCAATAACGGATTGTGTTTAAACTGTACTGTCTACCTTAATCTCTCCTCAGTCAACATCAATATAAGCTTGTGTGTAAGACGTTAATTCTCTTGAACCTTCATGTATCCAGACGTTAAGCAGCTCCTGAGTTTTTCCTTAACATGGGCTGATGACTGACATAGTGTAACTGGATATATTTGCTTTGCCCTCTAGTAATGAGTGATGCAAATGTAATCACAAAAACAAAAACTATATGTTTTAAGAAACTCCAAAACCCAAAATGAATACAATAGTCCACCACATTTCATTACAATTTGTTTTGATTTATCAATTAATTTCAGATTATGTATAATTTAACCACATCCTCCCCCATTGGACTCTGGTTGGGGACCTGTATTACATGTCATAATCCTGTCTCTCCCCATGTTTTCAGTCTCTCCTGCGTTACTATTAAATAAAGGCAAGGTATTAAGTTGTTATTCCTCTTCCTGTAAAGTTAAGCCTATTGACTGCATGTGTGTATTAGTTGTTGTGTACCTGCAGACAGACGACTTGGTCCCCCGGCTGGGCGTTGTCTTCAGGTGAATAGTCTCCTTCCTGCCTGAGCTGCTGCCTGGCTCTGGTTTTGCCAAGAGCCACGGGGTTGATGGCCTCGAGGTGAGATGGGTTGGGCAGCATGGTCACATGAAGAGGGTGTCCAGCTCCAAAATCCAGCTCCACTGAGGAGGTGAGGTGGGAGAGAACGTCACCGATGGCAGGCGAGGTGTCGGGGAACTCGCTGAGGCCACGCATCTTACGGAACATGAGCTGGAGAGAAAAATAATGGAAGAACAGTGTGGGTTGACGTTATCTTACCCTTGTTAATTTGTCAGCTGGCTGTGACTTTCTGTTTACTTGTGCTGCTGATTACAGTCATGCAACATAAACAATCTAATCTTGTAATCTTGATAATTTGAAAGTACAGTACATGTCTCATTAAATGTGGCTGTCTAAGGCTAATTAACCTCTGGTGGGAACTTCAGCAGGCCTGTCAGGAGGTTAAGTCGGCCTCTGTGGGGCATGCCGATGACAATGTCAGTGACTCCGCTGTGGGCCAACTGGTGGAACAGCTCGTAGAAGAAGGCCATCATGCTCTCTGCTCCTTCTCCTCCATAACGTTTCACAGTAGCAAACTTGGTGGCCAAAAAGTGGTCAAATTCCTACAGGTGGTGAAAGAAAAAGTAAAGAAACTGGATTAAAAATACACGACATTACCAAAAAAAAAAAAAACATGTAATAAGATCTGTCAAATAATACAGTACATTTTTTGCACCCTCCTCTTTCTCCTTGGACCTACCTGAGATTCCAGCATGATCTTGGCCAGCTGCCTCCTCTCCTCTGTGGAGAAATTCTTTTTCCTGAGTTCCTCAAAGCGGTCAGCAAACCACTCCCTCTCGTCGAGGCTGCTCAGCTGGCTGGTCTCCACTGACAGGTGGCCACAGTAGGCTTCTTCCAGGTAGGCCTGAACCTCTTCCACTGAAGCCTCCGCTTTGCCAATGTGCCGTAGACCTGCAGAAGCACATTGAATGAGCCGAGGGGAGCGCTGTTTTTCATGTTTTACTCCTCAAGACTGAGAGTACCACAGTCTTTATTCTAATCTTATCTAATCAAGGAATATTCTACACATGATGTAACTGGTGAACGCAATTAACTAGCTGACTTTTCAAAATCTTTATTTTAACCTCAGCTGAAAGATAACACCATCCTCCAACCATTTCCATCCTTGGGTTTATAAAACAATAAAATGTACAACTAAATAAAATCACAGTACTTTGTATAGCACTTTGCCAAATACTCAGATAATTTTAAATTACAAAAGATAGAAGAATAAACCGTTTTAGAACGTTTGCCAGGTTTTTGTAAATTTGTTCTTTCAGTTACATTTTCACTTGGCAACAGGTCTACATTACAATTTACTGTGGTGGAATGTAACTAAGTAAATGTACTACTAAGTACTGTAATAAAGTACAATTTTGACATACTTGTACATTACTTGAATGCTTTAATATAACGCAACTTTAAAGTTCTACTCCACTACACTTAAAGGAATATTGTATATATTTTTACTCCTCTACATTTATGGGACAGGTGTATTATTTTACATACAAATGATAACATATGATACATTGTAATAACTGCCAAACTTTCTATAAAATAGTTCAAATTAGCTCCACCTTGACCAGCAGTATAATCAAGGGGGCAAGCCTGCCTCCACAGAGTGAAGCCGCTATGGCGCCATTTTATGCTACCCAAACCACCACCCCCCGTTAGCATTCCATTGACTGCAATTCATTCAAGAAACACGACAATGTACACAAGGCTACATTACCTTGTACCTCACGCCAAAATGAATTGCAGTCAATGGGATGCTAACAGGGGTGATGGGAAAGGGCTAGCAAAATGGCGCCATCGCGGCTTCGCTCTGAGGAGAGAAGCCTGGCCCCTTGCTTATACATGATTGCATCAGTAATATTAAAGGGGCGCTATGCATTTTAGGCAATTTCTTCGCTGTTTTCTTGCTTTTTGCTCGCAGGTTTCTCTATAGAGCTCCCCCTACAGCTTAGGAATAGATATAACAGCTGACTCCTCGCTCGGTCAGTCTGCCGTTTCCACTTTCTCTGTTCCTCCGACAATGCTTTCTGCTTCTTTTTTGCCGGCTCAGCCATGATGATAGTGTGAAAAACTTCATCGCTACCTTGTTCTTATAGCTAGCCGGTTCCTGTATGTGTGCAGTGCCGTGAAGCATTCGTTACATCGCGAGACCTGATGTCTCGCGATACTTCCTGACGCTGAGGCCAGCGGCTCGCCGGCTGAAAGTTGCAAGGGTGGTTTTTCTGCTCAAAGGTGCTATGGGGGAGCGAGATGACAACCATTCAACTCGAAAAAAGTCATATAACCATTCCAATGACTCCGAAGCTGTTCAGTTAAGGTAAATTAAGCTAAAAAACAAACAAACAACTGCATAGTTCCTCTTTAAACAAATAATAAAGCACACAGCTTTTGAAACTTTATTTTGCTGATACTTACATACTTTTACTAACACATCAGTATGAGTTTGAATACATACATTGTACTTGTATGGGACTATTTTTACATTGTTGTATTGCTACCTTAACTAGATTAAAGGATCTAAACTTCTACTACAATCAATGAATCACTATCAGTGGCGTTTACCCTGCAAAGCATAAGACAATGTGAATACATATAACAATGACATAATGTTGCATGTATGCAAGTAATAAAACAAGGTTACAAGGAGGAGAGATTGTCATCATTCCAACTTCTGCGTGCTTTCTGTAGGTCTCCATCCACAGCTGTCATGTAACAGTTACCTGAGGTGTTGAGTGGTACTGTGACGGTGCCAGTCAGCATGTTTATCTCCGGGACGCTGTGAGCAACAGGCTTTTGGGGTAGTAAGGGGTTAATTTTAGCAGCCTTGTGTCCATGTGCTCTGTATGCCTCCACTAGACGGGCAAGACCATGATCTGCAAGACAACAGGCCGCTGTCAGCATGGGGTAGGGTTAGCTATAATCCAGTATCGAAGCACACTTCATTGTCATTCACTGGGTGTAATGTCAACTTCGGCTAACGTCAATTGCAACAACAATACTCTATAAAATCAACACTGAGCCACGTGACAATGTAAATGGAATTATATTTTACACAAAGAATACTGGAATAAAGTAACGTTATAAACTAGAATCAATGCACGTCTCTTAGTCAGTAGCGTTACTCCAGCTCCTCTTCTTATCGGGTGATGTTAAACTGCCCCACACAGTAAATTAACCCCATACTGACCTTGATTCAGTGCTGCGATGCGGTCGCTTAACTTGTGGTGGCTCTCGGTCAGTTTGGGTCGGTATCCGTAAACACCTTTCTCGGTGTGATAACAACAGCCGACCACCTGCCGAGCGACATTCGGTGGCAGTTTGCTCAACGACTTTTTAAGGAAAAGTACGGCCGACATTGTTTGAAAGTGTAAAACTATAATCTTTATATCCACAGACACCAACGGCTACAGAACGGCGGCCATACTGCAGAGAGAGGGGCGTTAATGGGAGGAGACGACGCATCGGAAGCCTATTGGCTGAGGTTCGTGTAACGTTACACGTTTCATAAGTAAACCATTCACTTTTTCATTTTTCATTACATTTGTCTCAGATGTATTAAAAAAAACACCACGCTTGTATTTGTAATACACGATAATACATTTTTGGAGCAACGGCTCCTCGTGTTTAACAAATTCCGAAGTACCTGAAGTAGCCCCGTGACGTAGCGCAAGTGTCAAGGAACGAGATCAGTGCTGCGTTTAAGTGTTTATTGTAAATTCCAGACTCCACATTGGACGTTGGAAAGCAGGATTTTTACGTGGTTTTGGTAAGAAATTGACAATTTTCTATTTTTCGATATGTTGCCTTTTCTAGTTATTCATGTATCTCAAATTCTCCTTAGTCTAAGAGCATACAGTTCAACAACAGAGGAAACTGTATAATAAAACAAGCGGAGATGCCTCCTGATGTTTCTCCACCTGCACCATGCACCACTGTTACTAGACCATGATGCAATGCAGCAGGACATGTTGTGTCTTGGTTAGATGGTGAGATATAGGTGAGGCTCGCTTTGTCCAAAGAAATATCTTTATTATACCATGTTAAACTGATATTACTATACTACACAATCGTCAAGTTGCTCTGAAAGCGCTACATCTTTATTTGCACCTTTTTACAGCAGAGCCAAGACGCACTGCAAACACACACTGAAACAGGGAATGTTGTCAAAGTAACATAACTATCTCATATGAGGAAAATGCAGCCTTACTGTAACTTACAGTTTAAAACACTACTAGAATGCTTTTTGCCATTGACTAATTATGCAAACTATCATAGAACTCCCTGCAGTAGCCTGATATGAGTATATGAGATGTGTATGTAACACTAGGCCTACATTAACCATCATTGTGGCATGTCTTGATAAATCTTACATTGAAAGAGTCAATAAATAAATAACACATATTAAGGTCTAATGATTCTTAAATACAAAAGTTCTGATCAGTCAGGAATATGTGGCTTGAAATATAAATAGCTATTTACAGACTGTGTAGGCTAAAACACACAAGAAGCCTCATTCTAGTTTACAATAATTCACCCCATTTACAATCCAGTAGGCAAATTAAAATGCAATTATTAAGATTAGTATATGATAGAATAGTGGCATTAGAATGTGCCAGAGGCCACCAAAATTGGGCTTTCACAGCCAAAGATTCTCAGCGTGGGGTATGCCTCCGGACCCCCCCCCCCCTACATCCCCAACCCCGTTTTTGGAGCTTTTCTATGGAATAGGGCTGCAACTTATAATTATTTACCTTATCAATTAATCAAAAGATGATTTTTGTCAATAAAATGCCAAAAAAATGGAGAAAACACCCATTACAATTTACAGAACTCTAGGTGACGTTTTATAATTGCTTTGTTTTTAACCAACGGTTTAAAGTCCAAATATATCCAATGGAAAATTGTAAAAAGAAAATCCTCACATTTGAGAAGCTGGAACCAACAAATATTAGAAACATTTGCTTTCAGGGTTGCAATGAATGATAATTTCCATTATTGATTAATCATTTGGTCTATAAAAATTTCAGAAAATGTTCAAGAAATTATCTTCACAATTTTGCAGAGACAAAGTTAACATCTTCAAAGGACTCGTTTTTCTCCCCCAAATTAACATCCAAGACCAAAAGATATTTTCTTTCATGTCATGGAAGACAGAGAATATCTTCAAATGCTTATATTTGAGAAGCTGAAACTAGTGTAATAATCATTGATAAATTATCAAAATGATGGCCAATTAATTTCTTCATGACTGACTATCATTTTCAGGTCTAAATGCATTAATGTTATGTTGATCAACTAATCATTTAACTACTATGGAGTCTAAACTCAAGGTGTTAACTGCTAATTCAACTTTGACAGGACTTAAGAGTTTTCACACAAACGTTTATTTATTTACACAGGGTGCAGCTTCACAGATGTATAAGAAACTCAAACTAGCTGTAGAATGGCATTTTATAAATTACCCCCCCCTCCCTCCCCCCAGCCCATCAGACACCTGGAGGTTCACATTAATATTTAGATAAACCTGCTTTCCTTCATCGGTTACTGCTCAAAAATAAGCAAAGAGAAGCACAACGAAGAGAAACAAGTTAGCGAGACATGACACACTGGGGGAGGGAGGGGTGGTTTGTAAAAAAGGTCTTTACAACACTGGACAAGCACAACACACAAAGACACACAGTCCATATTAGGGGATATGGTTTAATTTGGAGACAGAGGCAAAGAAACACACCACACATGAACAAACATTGACCAAAAAAGAACACAGTCTTCCGGCTACACACCCCGCTATGGGAAAAAACTGAAAACTCTACACAGGTAAAAAGCAAGGCTCAAACTAAACAGTTAACTCTTCAACTAAGACAATTATCCACAGAAGTTGCTGAAATCCTGATGACCATTAAACTATGTGGACAGCACAAATACCAACATGAAACTTACCACGATTTAGAGGATCCCAACCCCCCCACCCCCTCCGAAACGGAAACTGATTAACGAATAGAGAAACACGAAGAGATTCGAGTAAAATCAAAAATCAGGCATCTTTTAGAGACAAAAAAAAAAAACTTAACAAAAATTGCTTGACACCACCAAGAGGCCAAACTCGAGACCTGGTCAAGGCGAGGCCACATTGAGAGGCCAGACAATTTTTTTCCAATATAGATTTTTTTCTTTAATTTCCAATATAAAAAGCTTCACTGGTACAAAATACATATGAACAACCAGTTGTAGAAATTGGAAAGCCTGTGCATGTCTTTTTTTTTTCAAATCCCACCCAGTTTCAAAAAAATGTATATTGACTTAACAGAAGAAAGAAAAATAAAATAACTACTGTATGCATATTACAGATCACATCAAGATGCACCTACTTTGGCTTTCATCAAGACAAGATAAAACATCTATTAAATTATTGGTGGAACATGAACAAAGTCCTACCGATTATCAGACAAGAAAATAACACAGGAAAAGATTTTTTTTTTCCTCTTTTCTTTTGGATCAAGACAATATCTATAGAGATGCAAAGCTACCACACTTGTCAAAAAATAGCACTTCAGAATATGAAAACGGAAAACAAAAAAAAAGTGATTGTTAGAGCTTGAACGGGATTTGTGATGGAAGCCCCTGAAGTGAGTCAAGTTCCTGTTAGGACCGCTGTGGACTGTACATTGTGCTTCTTTTTTATTCATTCACAGTAACACTTTACCATACACTGCATAGCAACCACAGATCTGCAATCATTTCAGTGTTTGACACATTTTTATCATTTCAAGATCTTAGCATGGCACTCAAGCACATTTTTTTTTGTTAACTTGAGTTTTAGCTTTTTTTTTTTTATTTTTTTAACTTCATTGATTTTGAAACAAATTCCCTGACACATCTAGTCACTCATCGTTTGTATCGCAAAGTGTTACAGTACACGTGTTCACACTCACTAAGAAAGAGGTTTAAACTTCAAATGTATAGGGAAGTTTATTGTTTATCTACAATTTTTTTTTTAACCAACTGTTCAAATTGAGTACATCACAACACACATTTACCAATAAATCAACACACAAGGTGGAGGGGGAAGGGGGGGGGGGGGGGACATGAGCAGGTGACAAAAGCTTTCAATTACACTGGCATAAATAGACAAAAAAAAGGCGAACTGCAGCAATCTCTAAACCAAGGCCTGATAAGGATGTGTAGGCAGTTTCTAGACGTATATATGGCACTTTGAATATTGTATTGCATTTGGATAGAAAAAACACACTGTAAAAAGCACATGCCCATATTAAAAAGTGAAATCAGTGGTACCTTGAAAATTTGGGGATTATAATCACACACACACACACAACATTCTGCAAAAGTAATTAGCTCCCACAATTGTGCTTAATGTTTCCTTACAAAACCACAACACTTTCCTCGAGCACTTTCAGTTTCAAATTTGGTACCTCTTTATATATATAATTTTTTTTTTTTGGACTATTTATGTATTTTGAGAAAAGAAAAAAATCCAAACCGAAAAGGTCAAATGGTGAATAATTGTGCATTTTTGTGTCGTAATCCTGTGTGAGTGTCTAGTTTCACACAAAAAAAGCCCCTGAGTTGACAACTTTTTAGCGCCACCAGGTACGCAGTTTTAGGGAACCCTTCTTTGGGAGTGAAGTGGTTATTTTACCAGGGTTGTCTCAACGTGTAGTACAACAGACAAAATACCACCCCGGCAAAAACTAAATGTAAACTTTGTGTTGAAAAAATGGAATGTATTTGTAAACCAACACTATTTGTGGTGGATTTAATAGTATTTATGTGCGGTGCATCGTGTACGACTGAAACATGATACTCGAAGTCACTTAAAAGAACAATCAGCAAAAAACTAAAATAAAAAAGCCAGAGTGCGTGTGTGTCTATTAAATGTGCAGAGACCCACAGGTCGTGTGTTGTGTCCAAGTGATCTCTTCTTCAGGGGCTCCCACATTTGCAACCACAGAAAGTGTTATGCGTGTCACGGTGTGGTCATGTGTATGTGTGTGTGTAAAGAAAACTAGGTAATATTACAGGAAAAAACGTGGGAATTCAAAAACACTGAGTTTGACACATGGGCACTTTAACATCAAATTAAAACAAAAAGACATTGTCTGGCATCTGTATGATTAACAGACATTGTAATCATCTTTCAACATGAGGCATCCAAACTAAACCAAGGTGAAACATCCATTAATTAAATTATTAATGACAAACTCACAGAAAGTCAACAAGACGTACCGTGGAAGTTGAACACTAAATTTTTCTTTAACGCTGAAAAGAAAATCAAGTCTACATACTGCGACCCTTACTGAAAAAACTTTTTCCCCAGATGTTGAAATTACAATTAATGAAGAGGAATTTTTTGACTTGAAGTGTTTTTAAATTTACTAGAAATGATCCTCAAACGGTCACGCTGATCAAACTGATTTTAGTCCTCTTTAAAAATGTAATACACTGAAGACCCCCCCCCCCCCCCCCCCCACCCCTCCCCCACACACACAGATGACATTACAACATAATCTACAAAAAACCCAAAGTTTTGCCTGGGTTCTGTTAGTTAAACTTCTATAGATTCAATGGTATAAAATATAGGTAATCTAAGTGTGCATTTAAACCACAGATTGTCTATTTGTGAATCAGTTCTAAAAAAGTTGACTCATGTAGGTAGTCATTTCTCTAAGCAGAGCAAATGTACCTTTTATTGTGCCATCAATAGTTCAAAAAAAGGTAAATACACTGGATTTTTGTAAATGAAAAGAAAATATATTTTTAAATAGCCTTGTTGTAAATCTTCACACTGCCCGCAAAATGTAGAGATCATTACAGAGCACTGAGAGGGGTTTTACTGGTCAGACTTTCAAAAGTGTTGAAAAGTGGTCTGTAGCATTTTTTCTTTTCTTGTTTTAAAGAAGCCAACATATTGCTAATGGCACCAAATAGCACAGCTGTGTGCCAATCCCTGTATTCAACTTTCAAGTGAATTTTACTGAGAGAGGTAAAAAGAAACACAAAAAACAAAGCTAAATTAAAAATACGAAATCCCACAGGTTGGTTTTTAAAACAGTCGCAAAAAAAGGAAAAAACATTCGAAAAAAGTTCTTAAATGAAAGCACGCAGGCAATTTTTCACATTGATTTGCTTGACCTCTCTCCCACTTGTCACATTTCTATACAGAAAAAAACAAAAACAAAAAAGAATATACATGCAGAAAAATCAGGTTGAGCTAAGGTCAAGGGTCAGTGGGTGGCCAGGTATTGGTCAGGCGAGCTTAGAGACACATCACAGACAATGGTGGGATGATGAGGCCAGGAGTTTGGCTTGGCTTTCAACATCATGAAGACATGCTAGGCTAATGATGAGCAAACAGGCATGGAGATTTGTTCTAAAAAAGGAACAAAAACACAAAAGGAAGACAGAGAGAGAGAGAAAGAGAGAGAAGACAAAGAGGAGAGAAGAGAAAGTTAGGGGCACAGCACAAGAATCGTTTAGCCATGAGGCACAAAAACCAACAAAAACAACGCCAATCACCACATACATTAAGGACAGTGCGGTAAACATCCCCCCTCCTCCCCTGACGCACAAAAACAATACACAGATTTAAGGAAGTGACACCACCAAGACATATGGCAGAGACTCAAACATGCTGTATACTTGGCACCCAAAGAGATCCATCTAGAGCCAGTCTCCCTTGCGGGAGAATTGGAGGATGGATGGAATCACTGGAAGAGGTTGTTAATAGAGGAAAGAGAGAGGTAGCCTAGCTTAACATGGCTTAGATATGAGAGAAAAGGAGTGGGAGACAGAAGAGGGAAAGAAGGAGGGGGGGGGGGGCAATGATCTAAGAATTTAGAGTGCAAAAGATGTTCACATTAAGAATGACAAACAAACGAGACAGACTAAATGTAAAAAGCCAAAGACAGGTTGAAGCTCCGGGTCTACGTGGCCTGGCTTCAGCCCTTCAACACAATAACTGATCCTTAGTCAACCTGTCTAGCTTGACCTGAAGGCAATGCAATGGCATGGAAACACACCTGATGGTCTCCACTAATTACAGTGACACAAAATACCTCCAGCGAACACTGACTCCAATGATAGTCATAAATAATCATATACATTAAAATATTTAATCCGACTCAAATTACATGATAAAACCGCAGGAATGAAATACAGTAAAATGTGGAAAGATCATTGTAACCATTTTTTTTTTTTTTCTCTTTTTAATATAGGAGTAGAGTGAGTCTCCCTCCTGTGGTGGGCTCCTTCCCCCCTGCCCCACTTAGTCTCTGCTGTGGTGACCATGGCTGGAGGGTGAACTTACCCTAGCAGTGCTAGCATTAGAGCTGGGGAGGGGGGGAGGCCCCAGGGCTAGGATCAGTAGGGTTTGCTGTCGTTCTTGGAGCGCTTCAGCTGAACCTTCAGCCTCTTCATTCCGATCTGGAAACCATTCATGGCCTGGATGGCAGCTTGCGCAGACACAGGATTGTCATAGCTGACAAACCCTGAGAACATAAAGATGGAGGCCACATGTTAACATACATTTAAAGAGCAATGTAACACCCTGTTTGAACTTCAACACACCCCCCTTCACATTTAAACACGTTGCCTGGTACTTCAAGGGCATGGTGTACATATACGTCACAGTTTTTGTGTGTTACTATAATTAAGTAACTGAACATATCATTTATTAAATCAAAAAGAATATTTAGTGCTCCTAAATATGAGTAAACAAACTCTTAAAACACAATATTTCATGATAACTGAGTTGCATAATTTGGGTTACATGGTGCTAAACTCAAGACAAGATCTCACTACTTGCTCAATAGTAAATCAAACATTAAATACATCAAATAAATTGATGGCTACTTTTGAAAAAACTGGTTATGTCATCTATGAAGTAGTAACACATTTTACTGGTTACAGTTTTAATGTTTTTACAAAATACTAGAACAGTATTAAATGATGGCATACAATTGAAAAGCATTAAAGCTGCAATGAAGAGATTTATGATGATAGAATACTGTTGGGAAGGTTCAATGCCTTAAAATGAGCATAATAAATAAGGGGAAAGGACTCATGTCACAGGTTTTAACTGTACTGAAGACATAACTTAAGAATAGGGGTGAAACGGTACATGTATTCGTACTGAACCGAAACGGTATGGGCTTCGCGGTTCGGTGCATGAATTTACACAGAATACACGGTATAAAAATAAATAAAACTTGCATGCTAATTAATGTAATGCGGAACTACTGTTAGATATGCGGGTTCTTTAGGGACACCTAATCTGTAGCCCTGCCTTAGCTCTGAAGCTCTGATTGGTGCCTAATGTAGCCGAGCTCCGCCCATGTATGCAGTTTTTTGTCAGGTCGACGGTCCAGTGAGTGAGTCAGAGATAGCAGCAGTAAGGACGAATATTGCGATTGGTGGCGACCCACATGAGTTAGAGGACCCGCTGGCCTCTTTAAGATAAGTTTGGGAAAACTTTGGTTTCCTAGTCAGTTACAGCAGTACAGGCGAGAGAGTGGTGGATACGACGAGGACTGCGTGACAGCGTTGTTCAGCAGTTGTTGGGTATGTGAGTGGAAATACATCTAACATGCTAACGCATATCCAACTGGAGATGATGTGGGGTACTTATTGTTTACGGTTTATATCTTACTTTACACACTTCAGGCTGTGGCAGCTAGCTCAGGGGAGAGACTGTATGGCACTAGGTGGTACAGCCTGAGACATGCACAATAAAAAAAAATTGCCTTCTGCATTTTTGTTTTGCTTTTCCCTCCATTGTACCGAACTCGTACCGAACCGTGACTTCTGTGTTCCGTTCCACCCCTACTTAAGAACCCTAATATCCACCACACAACGTAGCACGTACATCAATTATACAATAAAGAGGTCTTCAGGGCCCAGTGGTGCCAACGCACTTACCAAAGCACTTGCTCAGATTGGTCTGCTTGTCAATGAAGACTTTGGCAGAAACCACATTTCCAAAAGGCATAAACATCTGCAGAAGATCCTGGTCCCCGAACTCCTGGGGCAGGTGGTAGATGAAAAGGTTGGCACCCTCTGGCCCTACTCCATTTGATAAAAAAAACAGACAAGACTCAAGTTAGAAACTTATTAAGATGCACCCACAGACACAATTAGTTAATCCTCAAGTTAATGTTATTTAACAAAAGTGATAATGCTCACCTTCCTTCTGGCCGCCAGCAATGCTCTGCTGCAGGAGAGACTGGCCATAGAGGGAGGGCAGGGCGGAGGCGGTGTACTGCTGCATCCCTGAGTAGGCCTGGGTCAGAGCGTCCATGGAGCTGGCTGCTGACCCGTTGGCCATGGAGGCTCCCAGGCCTCCATTCATGGCCCCCATACCTGGAAAACAGAAACAAACGAATGGGTTGTACACTCATAACACATTTCGCAGCTTACAGAAAATTGAGGAATTACATGTTTTTGGCCACCAGGGGGCAGAAAAACAATCAGCCTTTTGCTTCTCAAGTTACACTCCCTGGCCACTTCATTAGGCACACCTTTACAAGCTAATGCAGTCCAGAACAACAGCTCTGCCACATATTCTACCTAAGTGTTAATTCCATTCATATGTTTATTACTGAGGTCGTAGTTAGTGGTGGTGTTGTTCTGGACTGCATTACATTAAAATGAGTTACTAATATTCTTTCTCCCTCAGTGAGGAGTGAGCAAAACACCTCCCGTCCAGTCCAACACCACAGCAAATTACATCCTCAATAAAACATAGTTGCATAAATACCTCTCAAAATTGATCATTATCTTCGTAAAAGGTACAATTTATAACTGTTCTATTGATTTGCATTAAGTTTTACAGGTGTACCAAATGAAAAGGGTCCATCGTTAACATGCAGCAGGAAGAACAGAGTTTAATCTGCTTCTGCAAACCAAGACAGTAAGGTTTTTAGTCTTGCTGCTCCCTAGTGGTAACCACTTCTTAATGCAGCATTCACATTAGTGTGCAACTGTTAGCTTTTATCCAGCTATTAAAAACAGACATTCTTACCACTGATGCTGTTGGTAAGAGCGTTGAGGTTGAGGCCCATAGAGGTGCCAGTGAGACCCTGCAGTGTGCCCAGAGATGCCAAGGTGTTCATAGCAGCACCCGCGCTGGACGCTGCTGTTGAACCGACTGTTACAAGATACAAGAAAAAAAATATATATATATACACTGTATATGTAATAACAATTTAAAAAAAAAAGTTACCACAGGGATGACCAGCACATGTTCAACACACCTCATATCACTCTATACTGTACATCCTGGCATCTTTGCCACAAATTGTTACGATTATGAGAGGATGACACAGCAGTGAGAGGGCAGTTATAAATCTGTCTCTTAAAGCGGAGGTCGTTACCGCAGCAGCAATATGCAAAACTCGGACAGATGGAGCCAATGTATATTTACACAGATTAAAAGGGAAATGGGGGCTCTCATAAAATTTTATATATGGCTGATTAACTCCCATAAAATAATTGAGTAATGGCTGAGGGCCATTAGGCAAATAGCGGAGGGAGGTCTGCAGAGCAGTTGGTTGATACGATCACAGCAGCATGAGGGCTAACTGTGAACATGTATGTTCATCTCAGTGGGTGAGGGATTTTTATTTACAGTTAAGATTGAACTGTTATGTCTGAAGAGAAACTACGATAACAGACATGTAACTTTAGCATCAAGGTCAAAAACTCCGCAAGCAAAACACATCCATAAACAAGTACTCTAAACTAAAATAACCACGAACAGGGTTCGACTCACACTGGGTGCTTATTACTGTATACACAGTACATGCACATACTACGGCTCATGTTGGTTTTAGTTTTAGTTATTACCTGGACTGGCCAGGGCTCCCAGGGCTGCACTGTTTGCAGACATGGTGCTGGTGGAGTTCGGGCTGCCAGAGCTCTGGGCTGCAGCTGCAGCAGCAGCTAATGTGGCCAAATTCTGCAGCTGAAGGGGGTTCATGCCTGCTGCGAGAACGAAGAAACAGAGGTGACTTCCAAAGCTACGCTAAAGTTCTCGCAGACACGCACCTTTCTAAAAAAGTCTTAGGAGAGGGAACAAACTTCTCTAGAATTCAAGCGTAGAGAATATATATCTTTACGGTTTAAGATAGATGTGATTTTGGGACTGTCAATTAAAAACTTTTTCTCTCAGCCTCCTCTATTTCACACTGCCTGGACACAACATGGCTTTCTTGTAATACTTCATGCCATTTTCCATTCACTCTTGTTGGTCAGGTTACCATCTAACCCATCCATAGAGTTCTTTCATTATCTCTCATTGTTTTTTTTTTTTTTTTTTTTTTTAAATCATAATCAAGCCATTGCATTAGGTCACTTTGGCATTACTGTACAAAATACAATCCAAATATGTTTATTTTAGTTTTCACACTGGTTTCAAGGTTGTATTAGATGGAGTACTTTATTAATACCAATGGGAAAATGCAGCACTGGTTTTAGTATTTGACCTGAAATTATATTTCAACATACAAAACCGGCCTCACTATAGTTATGGTATGTGCCTTTTTGGGCCAGCCTCATAAGCTCGAAATTCTTTCCTTGTGATGAAGTTCCACCATTGGTCGGAGTGAGCGTGATGAGGTCAGTGTTGGCGTTTCCCGCTTGGCCATTACTCTTTCAAAATGTATTGGCGTGACAGGCTTTTAACTCTATCACCCATCAATTAGCTGATTCACTTCAGCAACACAGAGACAGCAGAGAAGAAATAAACCGTAAAGTTGTCAGGTGGTAGTAAATGGTTTAGTTTGTGCATAAATAAATGTTGCAGCTCCTCAGGACCAACATTTGAGGCTGCGGTTCAATTGTCATGGGGTGCAACCTAGGTTTGGTCTGTTTAACAAAGTAGCATTACACAATAACACTTTAGCAGTGAAAAGCAGTCCACAATTATTTGTCTTAAACGTTTCTTTACTATGTCATGGAATAAGATACTTCAGTACACTAACAAAACTGGGACCACAACAGATGACCATGTAATATATATATTCCCATTATAGATACTACCGCTGATCATCCCTGTAATAATTTGGCCACAATTACACACATTAACCATACACAGTGCAGCCATATACTAGGTTTTGACCTAGTCTTGTTTAATTTCATCAATTTATGGTTATGTGCTGCATGTTTCTCTTTAAGCAGCCTGCACAGGCCTAGAATAACAGCACTGCTTATGAATGTGCCACTGATCTGAAAGTGTAATGTGATTTACAGTAGTTAAAAACATGTGGGCGTCAGGCAGAGTCACAAGGTTGTTGACATGAGAAGTGTTGGCTTGTTCATTTATTGAGGACGACTCAAGGACTGTGGTCTTGACATCTGAGAGGGTGAACTCACCTCCTAGCCTCTGCATATTATTGAAACTGCCTTGGTTACTGGTAGATGTGGCCTGTTGGAGCAACTGTTGAGGACAAAGAAACAAAAACTGAATTCAAGAACCAAGTGGGGGGCACCCTATTAGGTCTTAATTCATCAACAGTATAATCACAGTTGCTTGTTTTGATGAATTTCAGAACAACAGACATTTCAAGCGTTGCCATTATACAGTGAATGTGACACAAAGATTAGATAATGCAAATCAGGGTCTGTCTGCTCCAGTCCAGGTAGAGGTGGTAATGCACCTGGAGCTGTTTGGTAACTGCCACAAACGCCAGAAGAAGAATAACTTTTGCACTTCAGCACTTCAGGTTACAATAACTGCGGCTCCGTAAGCTTGTTCAATGTTGTTTCTTCTTTTTATTGAACGTGAAAAAAGTTATGTTATTTAGGGATGAGCGAGTACAGCATTATCTGTATCTGTTAACCATATGAATTATCTGTATCTGTACTCGGACTGGGCAGGGCCTAACTCGGAAGTGGGCGGGGTTTAACCTGGAAGTGGGTCGGTTGTCTTGAAATGGGCGGGGCTTTAACGATATGTTATTTTAATCAGAAATTGTTATATTTATTGCTGATTAGAAAACTATTTACATGACAGCATCAGCATTGAGCTTCAGATCAATGGTTTTGATCAAGATAACAAACGAACCATATACAGAACAAGGTCTCCGACAGGCAGAGACGCAACGCGAGTCGCATTCTACCAAGCACCACGTACCCCACGTTTACCAGAACTCTACTGGTTAATAAGTAAGTACTACAAACCGAAGTAAAAAACAAACCTGAAGCTGAAGAGACCCTAAACGTTAACGGAAAAGACCCGCGAACCTGAGTGACTGAGGGAGAGACAGAGAGAGCTGTTCTCTTCTCAGTGTTCTGTGTGCGAGTGAGCAGAGCGGGGAGGGGAGCGGCGCTGTGACAGAACGCAGACACAGTCAGCTACCCAATGAGGATTTTTATTCAATCCGAGCACAGATATCGACTCGTATTACTCGTATAATACTCTTACTCGGCAAAAGTGCTTTATCCGTACCGGATACTTGTTTCAGCCGAGTATCCGGCTCAACTCTAATGTTATTGTCATTACATTTTAAATAATTTAAAATTTAACCATATGGCCATAGCAATAAACAAGCCTTAATTAAATTGTTTATATTTTAATTATTCTTTTGTTATTTAAGACAAAATACTAATATAGTTGCACTTTTTGTAAGAGGACGCATCTGCTGTTTTGCACAATTTATATAAATAAAGGAATATTTTTCAGTCATTTCATTCTGAAAGTTGAATCGTGAGTTGAGTGTAACCCTACACACAATTATGGTTAAACTTTCCAATTAATCTGCGGTTCATACATTCCAAATGGTGAGTGTTGACCCGTACAGACCGTGGTCCGTTATACCCCTAGTTGTTATATTGTGAGGTGTTAAGGTTCATGTTTGAACAGATCACGCAGTCTCAACAAAAACTGAAAAAAGGAGAATTTCTCAGGATTATTTTGTATTGAATTATATTGTTAAGTGATCCTGTTTGTTTACCTGCTGTGTGTTAAACAGTGACTGGATGGAAATGCAGCGGTCATTTTGTTCACAATATAGACTCCCTGATAAGCAAACATTTTAAAAAACATTAAAAAGTTATCAAAAAGATTAGCTTATTATGGGGCTAGTACATATAAACAGTGTGATGGTTGAGAATGCAAATAAATAAAAAGTTTACACATTGAACTGATTCTCTTCAGCTCAGAGTAGAAATGTGTTTGTGTTCTGGCTGAAGGACACATGGCATGTGACCTGCATGTGCTTACTCTGATTTGGAGCCAATGAGCATGTGACTTAAACATGGACATAACATGAGCAGCTGAGCCGTTTCTGTCCGGAAAACTAGAGACATTGTGGCTATTTTGTGCACATTAAGTAGTGACAGGCAAAAACAGATTGAACTGACTGAGCTGCTCTTTCCATCTCTCCAAATATCGCATACAATTTGATTTAAGGGAAATAGAAGGATGTTGTAGCATCAAAAGCAAACATGACATCTGCCAGTAGGGTTGGGTATCGTTTGGGGTTCCCCCCCAATACTGGTCCTAAAAACAATAGTTTAAAAAATGGTGCTGGTGCCTATACGGTGCCTGAATCCATACTTAAAAAAATAAATTAAAAAAAGAACATGGCTTGTTTATTGATGGACTTATCTAAATGATTTAAAATGTAATAATTATTTATAGTTCTTTAAAGTTACTATATGTAACTTTTTAATGTTTCTGAAACTGTATTTTTTCATCTAATGATGATAAATAACCTGTAACAGCAAACCAGACTAAGTGAAAAGTGCTATTTTATATATAGTTTTTATTAATGCCTCTGCAGGGGTACAATTTTTCCTGCAAAGTCACAAAATGATTTACGGCAGGTAGACGGCACTACAGAGCACACATTCTGACGGGTCACAGATTTCTTTGTAACACCAGAAAAGCCTGTGCCGCCACGTAAAAGGTACCAGGAGATTTCTTTATATAGGCGTAATTGTATTTTAATTTTAGAAGTCATCTGTTGTAGTTATGGCTGATACTGGGGCAGGGCCATCACAGAAAAAAGGAAATTAAAACAAAGAACAACTAAAAGCCAGAAGGGAAAGAGACGGCGGTCAGGCTTTTAACAGTTGGAGACAATTACGGGATTGTAAAGGACTCAAAACCGACCCTGAATTGGCTCTCAGGTATGTAACATGTCCATTTCATTCATAAAATAACTTTACAATGTGAGATGTACGCCAGTAGCCTACATTAAATTATGTAACATATTCTCTTATTGTAAATTAATGACTGAGCAAAACATTCATCGCAACTATATGACCTCCAGGTAAAGCTAGCTCAGTAATACAGCACCGTAAAGAAAAGGTCTGTACGACAGTAGGTGTGGTAAAAACACTACCGCTTTAGTCCAAAGTGGCTGCTAGAATCAACACAAACTGAAAGTTACCACTAGCGACATTAAGTTCTAAATGGAAAGCATTTTAAAAAGATATGTCCCCCCTTTTTGTGCTGATCGGGACTCAAAACCGTGAGTTTTGTGATCCGTTGCACACCTAAAAACAACCACACCACCACAAAAACACCTCTCTTTGGCTAAATTATTAATACATTTTGAAACTGAAACATATGAACACATGAGTAACTGTACAGCTCTGCAGTGGTGTGTGTTTGGGCAACACTTACTGCCAGGTACTGCGGTGTGAGGGTCCCCAGGCCGGCCAGGTTTCCCCAGGTGGAGGCGCTGTTGAGCTGCTGAATCTGCTGCACTAGCTGCTGCTGCAGGCGCCGCTGCTCCTTATCTCTCTGTGTGTCGGCAAACTTCACCACCAAAGGTGAGGAACAGCCCTGAAGCAGTGAAGAGGTCAGAGATGTTAGACCGCTTCAGAAGCACACACAAGAATCCAGTTTATTCATCAATGCAACGACACAGTGATTGCACATAATTTTTCAAAAGGGTTTTCTATGCATGTTGCATTAATTTCAAAGCTAACACATCTGCCATGCATAGCTGAGCCAGGCCATATTCCAAAAAGGGGCACAGGACAATGCTGCAGACAGTGAATCTTTTTAACACTCTTGAGGAGCTGAATTGAGTCCACAGACAAGCAGACAACAAATGGAGACAAAACATTCAAACAAGGATGTGTCAGCAGACAGTAACAAGAAGAATGCATAACAATACACACAATCTCACAGACAGACAGTCCCATATTGTTCAGACAGACGCATGGACAAGAGGCATGCGATGCAAATGTATTTTGAGAGTTGAGAGCCAGACAGGGACCAGGCTGGACAGGGAAAATGGCTTCTGCAACAGCAGCACCTCCCGTGGCAGCTGAGAATTCGGGAGGTTATGATATGCGGGGCAATAGGTGGCAGCACCACTGGGGCCTGCGTTTAATCTGGTAGGAGGAGTGTTATGTTTGGTTGGGCTCCTAATTAGACTTGGTCTGCTGCTTCACTGGGGAGCCTCTGACCTGCTAGCTGTCAAATTACTGCTGCTCCACTTCCACAAAGATACCATTGGCTACACGATGACATGGACCCAGTTTATGAAGAAATCTAACGGAGTAGCTACTCCAGTCTGGGTTAATTCTTGTTAACTATTGATGGTGTGAGCGCTTTTTCCTGTGGTCCAAAATATAGATGATTATGGCAGGCTAGGCTCTAGAATATTATCAGAATCAATTAATGAGATGCATTTAGTTCAGGGCAAAATTAGAGAAGACAGCAATTCTCGTCGTGTCCAGTTAGCTCCGGATACAGCAGCTATGTGAGAGGCAATGTTTCAAGTTTTATTCAATTATTTTGCAGACGACAATGTAATTTCGTAATAAGCAAGAGTGGTTTTGGAAATGACTCATGCTCTGTGATGAATGGACGCCATCTGTTTGGACAGGTTCCTCATCTTTCCAACACAAGGTGGCAGCAGAATGTATGAGGAGGGAGAAGGGGGAAATGAGAAATAGGTGCTAAGGGGTACAGTACCTCCATAGTCTGAGAGTGATGCATGGTTTTGATTGCATTCTGTGCCATTGCCCTGGTAGCAAATGTGACAAACGCACAGCCTGTAAGGGGGGGGGGGGGGAACAATAGGAGAGGGGGGGAGGGAGGGAGGGACAAGAAGAAACAAAACAAGACAAAAGGTTTGGACAACTCGTTATGAACCCCAAAAAACACATTACAGTACAGAGAAATGGCAACTCCCAAGCACACAGAACCACCCTCACTGGTTAGCACACGAAGAAAGAACACAACAAGGAGAACAGTAACACATGTCACATGAGCACAGTGATTGACGGATTAAATTGCCACCCAAAGAGGCTTGACTATGTGGTGTCATGGTGAAACAGTCCACGTGATTACAAACACATAAAATGCACACATAAATACACACTGAAAGACTTCGATTTGCTAATAATGTGAAAAATGCTGAGGGTCCATTTCAAATCGGCGTTACATTGCATACATTTACTTAAAAAATGAATTCATGGCCAACTGCCTCTGCTGTGAGGTTTATCGTATACATAAGCACGAGTTGAAACGACAAGCTAATTCCAGCCTTTGTAGAGTGTGATGAAGGAGGCGGTAAAGGAGGAGCTGAGCCGCCTGCCAGCTGAGCCCACGAACACCAGCAGCCAGCGGTTGCCAAGGCGACGGGCCATTGTGCCGGATAGCGAGTGCAGTGGCCCTTCGCTGCGAGACGTGGAGTTTAACAGTGACGGGAGGATAGACTATGTGGATGGAATGGGTGCCATTGGAGGTGAATAGCACTTGATTTTGGGGGTGGGGGGGTTGAAATGTATAAGTAGGGAGGGGCCTGTTATAAATCCTTGATGAGAATATGTACTCTGCTACGCTGAAAGCGTAACTCTCGCCAAAATGCAACCTAGGGTCTTTTTGTGAAAGTACCCGAGTCAAACGTTTAAAAGCATAATTACGACCGAAGCGCCACTTTTAAGATTGACCGTATTCGTTTTTCGGTCAAATGGCCTTTTGAATGGGAGTGCTAGGGGCACTACTATGATCGCATCAAAATCACTATTTTTAAAACACTACAAACACTGAAACTTTGCTTGAAGTATCACCAGGGGCTCTACACATGAATTTGAGTATTGAGAACATTGTTTGTGTACACAGAGTTTACTAAAAAGAAAGGTTTTAACAACTCACCGTAAGCTGTTGGTGTCTCCAGTCGCCTTCCATCTTGCCAGTCAAAAACAGTTTGTGTACACAAACAATGTTCTCAATGCTGAAGTTCATGTGTAGAGCCCCTGGTGATACTTCGAGCAAAGTTTCAGTGTTTGTAGTGTTTTAAAAATAGTGATTTTGATGCGATCATAGAAGTGCCCCTAGCACTCCCATTCAAAAGGCCGAATTTTGACCGAAAAATGAGAATACGGTAAATCTTAAAAGTGGCGCCGTCCTAATTATGCTTTTAAACGAAAGTTTGACTCCGGTACATTCACAAAAAGGCCCTAGGTTGCATTTTGGCGAGAGATACGCGTGAAGGTGGCGACTGCGACGCGAAGAACACTGCGCCTATGCTGGAAGCACACCTACCTCTGCTCTGACCATCTGGCCCCCGGAGAATTCGGCACTCTTCCATCTGTCCGAAAGATGCAAACATCATTCTGATCTCGTTCTCGCCGTATTTCTTTGAAACCATTCCGATGAAGAGTTTTCG
Source organism: Gymnocephalus cernua (assembly GCA_023631565.1). Taxonomy (NCBI): domain Eukaryota; kingdom Metazoa; phylum Chordata; class Actinopteri; order Perciformes; family Percidae; genus Gymnocephalus; species Gymnocephalus cernua. Next base: position 22,558,085 of record CM042431.1, on the reverse strand, counting down.
GTCTTCTACCGCTGCAGAAGGATGAAAAAGAGGATCAGTCAGACAAACAAACAATTATGGAGCTATGAAAGCGGCAGTAACATCAGGCGTTACATTTTGCACTTCTCTTTTTCAAGCTCTCTCCTTGTCATGCTGCCACATTTTTTGCCTCATGCTGCCACATTTTTTGCCTCTCACTCAAGGTGCCAGCCTCTTGTACAAATCTCTGCAACGTGCAGCTTTGTTTTCCTCAGTGTCTACTTCTCCAAACTGATAACTATCATCCATTTGTGCCCTCTCCTCTGTACCTGCTCCACTCTTCTCCCCTTGGTGCTTTTTAAAGCCCTTAATCCTCCTAACCCCCGACACTATATAGAAATTGTGTATTGCTGCACATTCCCTGAACTAAGTTCCTCTCCAGCCTTTATCTGGCATTAAACAGTCATAATCCAGCCCTCGTCTTCTTTTAAAATCTTATACTACATTCATCTTTGCTAAATCTAAAAAGATTTTTCCTCAACAGACATCATCTCTGTACTCTCTTCCGATTTCACTTACCACTTGTTTTCTCACTGTCAGCGGGTTTCATCTGAATAGGATGATGCATCTGGGGCGAAAAAAGGGTAAAGAAATGGTTAATACCGCACCTGTCACCATTATAAACTATGCAGGTGACTGGCCTTGTTATCTCTCACCACAAGAGTCTCATATCTTCACACATATATCCTCCATCTTCAAGCATTCCTCTCTGCCTCTTGTTTTGCTCTCTCACTCAAAACACCATCATTCCTTACCACTGCCAGATTCAGGAGGAAGTGTCTATGAGTTGATGGCGGGGATCAAATTCTCCAGTATCCAATTTCACTTCTCGCTGTAGTGCAGACTTGTGATTGAACTTATTGATTCTTCCTGTCAACATCCCTCATCTTCTTTAGAACAATTTTACAGATATGGTTGACAAGCAAGCCAGTTCTGTATGGCTTTCAAATGTACAGTCTTTGTTTTTGATTATATATTACAGCACATACAAATAGGACAAGGTGTGGCAAATCTGCCTGTGTAAAATCTCATTTGAGACAGCCTAACATCTCTGAACATGACGCTTTTTCTGAAGCTGTGTTCATTATGCAAGAAAGTGCTGTAGGATCTGTCATTTAATTTCATTCAATAAACACATTTGTCCAAGGCGACTCACAGAACTTCAAGTGAATATATTTTTAGCACATTTTACCTGCCACATGACATGAAAAAGAATAAATAAATCTAGAGATGCTTCAGCAGGTTGTACTTCTGAAAAGTGGTTGGTTTTTGACAAGCACTAAATAAAAGAAGCAAACAGATGGCCTGCTCAGTATGGGTATTGGCTAACGTCACTGACCAAGGAGAGCGAGACACAGAAAGGAGAGAAAACAGGAACACAATCAAGCTTTTCCACTGTCACACAAACCAAATTCCGTCACCTGCAGTCAATGCCAGTAACTGTATGATCGGGTACTGGGATTCAGGAGCTGAGCTGTTTGACCACACTTTATTTGAAATGTCTGGCTGATTGATAGTCCTCCAGTAAAGAGAGCTAGGCCAGTATACTTAGCCTGCTACACTCATTTATCAACGTGGTTTCAATATTTACCTGTAACCTCACTGACAGTGGCTCCATTTTCAATATACTGTGCTATTGATATAATCGACGGCTGGAGTTGTTTGTTATTGATTTAATTGATTGGAAGGGAGTATTTTAGAACGGTGTATAGACGGGGCAGATTTGTGGGGGTTTAACAAGCAACTGCACTTATTCCATTTGACCGGGCTTTATCTCTAGATAAATTAGGTAAGGAATTAAAAAGACACACTCCCTCTCATCAGGCTTCACTGTTAAAAATACTTATACCGCCAATAAAAATGTAGATGTGCATCAATGATTCATGAAGACAAGCATTAATAATTTGTTCCACTTTGTAGCGATCGGGTCCTGTGCTTCAGTGAATAACCTACTGCCTGGTCAAGCACACTTTACCCGATACCTGCATGTATATGTATGTGTGTAGGGTCAGCTGGATTATCAATTCAATGTGTTAGGAATCAGAGCAGTCCTCAGTGTGATGTTAGTGCATAGTGGGAACCAAGATATTTTTCAGGCCAGACAGGCGTTCAGTGAGCCGAGAGCTCATTATCGGCCGGCACACAGCTCACAGCCTGCACCAGGGATGTTGAGGGGCTCAGCAGCTAAAAGCAGCCCATACTGTGCTTACTCACCCCACTTAAAGTCTTTATGTTGTGCAGTGCATTTTGGGCCTCCAGTGCAGCTTTTCTTGTATAAAAAGTTACAAAACAGCATCCTGCAGAGAGAGAAAAACAGGGACAAACAATGGGCGGGGGGAGGAGACAAAAACAGCATTAAAAACACAGCGCATACAGACAGCAAATGTAATGCCACGACTGCTGCAGAGCAGGAAAGAAGCTAAACGGATGAGTGTATGTTCTCCGCATATCACATGTTAGAAACATGTGACAGGATATTCTTAGCGCCAACAGTTAGATGGTGCACACAGCTCATGTAGGAGCTTTCAGCGAGGACAATGGAGTAATGAGATAGGTGAAGGCTGCTGTGTGACATGGCCATAGTGACCACAGGTCACTGTCAGGAGGAACTGATGCACAGTTCGCAGGTCAACACAGCCCGGGCACAGTGCCAACACAACACATCAGAGAGTGGTGTCGCATTACATAAGAATATCTATACACAGGAAGCATGAAAACGGCACAAAGCGACAAGAGGGAGCAGAAGTGAGAGCACGGATGAGGAATCATGGGAGGAGAGAGGAGGTGGGGGAGGGGGATAAAGAAAATAAGAGCTAGGGAGGGAAAAAAAAAAAGCCTCTCATCCTTCCGTCCCAGCAGACCGCCAGTGGCGTTCCAGCCTGTCAGTTTCACTGGGTTGGGGAAGTGGAGCACTGCAGCGTCTCTGACCTACATAGTGTGCATTATGCTGTTACTGGAGCTCCCAGGCTGCAGGGAGGGCTGTTGAACTCCAATATGCATTGAGCTGCTCTCTTCTCTCTCACAACCAGCTGAGCTCTCCCTTTCTTTGCTGCTTAGCCCTGCCTCCGATTTACAGGAGCTAAATAAACCATCCAGAGAGGCGTGATAGTTATCAGATGATTTTTTCATGGCCTGCGGTAGACGTGACCTAAAAACACGCAAATCTGATGGCTCCTCTGAAGATCTGTGGCACAGTAAACAACCAAAATGGAAGCGGGATTACAGCAATTTCCACAAACAAATCAAACAAAAGCTAGATTAAGACATAAGAAGGGGTGAAGGGTGTATTATCTGCCACTACTTCTCCCAGTAGGAGTAGGACCTACTGGGAAAGGAGGACAGCAGTGAAATTGATGGGCGTGGGGGTGCTGCTGCAACATATTCACCTCACACAAGCTGAGTGAGCCAAAGAACTCTGTGATCAGGCCCGATTATCTATTAGAATACATTAACATCGCATTAACATGTCAATAGGCCATCACAGCTGACACTCCACATGGAACTGGGGAGGGCTCTGCTAAAAAAAAGGGGGGCTTTGAAGTCTTCAGCCTCCCAATGAACTGCACAGTGTTGGCTGTATGGTCCACACACACACACACACACACACACTCTAAGCACCCTGGAGATTTTCTAGTATACCTTTGAACACACTCAGGATTATTTGGTCACATTAGATGTGTGTTTATCTTTGTAAAGAAAGATCATGTGAATCATATGCTGTCCTGGTCACAGGGTGTGTTGCCATGGGGCCTTGACATACTAAATGCTTTGGCCAAATAATTACAGTTAAGTGAGGAACCCTGGGATCTAAATCGAGATCTAAATCCAGAAGTTCCTTTTTGCACATGCCATGACGATTTAGAAAATGATACTGCTTATCACTTAAAAGACATCTGCTGTATTTACACAGACAACACAGTCGTCATGTTATAATTAACTGCTGTAGACTGACTGTTTGAATGCTGGAAAAAAGACAGAGGGAGCGTATAAGCGCCAGAAAGTCAAGATGTCCGTCTACAAGTAGCAGCGTTGTCAGCATGTCTTTCACTTGTAAAAGAAGAAAGGGTGGAGGCAAAAAATAAGGACCGACTGCACTAAATAGGTAAAATCACTGATTCACTTGGCTGATCAGCCAGTCAAGCAACACTCTCTCTCAGACGGCCGCCACTACGATTATACAGACTCAATCAGCGGAACAGAGGCTTATAAGGGTTAAATAATGCCAATGGTTCTGGAAACAGCTCAGAGGTATGGCCGACGGTTGGCCAGAGTCCTTTAATGACGGCCAAACAGCCCCAGACGACTTGGTGCGTCAGGGCCGTGAAACCAATTGGCAGCCCAAAACAGGCTCCATTTAGACGCGGAGTCCAGCATCAAACAGGGTCCCACCACATTAAAACCCCAGAGTGGATTAGTGCATTTACCCATAGCGAGTCATCCAGCCATCAACGGAATTGAAATTTGGGTAATGTTGTAAACCCAGGACAGTTACAGCAGAGAAACAGTCGCTTACGTTAGTCACCTGCAGTTAGTTACAGGAGACTGAGCACTTCCAATGGCACTTTGCATACAGCAGGTATCCACTTTACCAGCTCTTCTAATTGGAACCTAAACTGAATCTCTCAACTCAAGCACCATTTCTAAAAAAGGTAAGAGCATCAATAGACGTCTTAATGAAAAATTGTAGTTGTGAAACACTTCCTTCATACAATGCTGCTTTTAAGCCAGCATAGCTAAAGTAAATTAAAAAGAATATTCCTATAATGCAGGATTCGGAAAATTGGTGTTAGTTTTTAACCCTTAAACAAAAGACTATTGAATCATCTCATCTGTAGGCACAAACCCAGCTGCATTGCGTGTGCAGACAAGCAATGCTGTGCACTGCCTAAGGGGATTGTGCTGAAATGTGAAGGTGGATGACGTGGCAATAACAGGGTTTTGTGTATAGTGCTTGACCAATAAAAGCAAGGCAAATACAGGTAGAGGACAATGGTGGCCATATAAAGGTCTAAGTTTTTGGAAGGTAACAAACCAGTATTTAGATCTGCTAATTTATTAAGATTCTAACAAATAAAATAAACAATGTATGTTTTAAATGAAACAGATAATTTACTCTATAAAATATAAAGATCATCAACATTCCATGACAAGTTACAAGACCCTAAAATGTCTTAAAACTGCTTACATACCAAGACCCAAAAAAAAATCCTGTAATATGAAAATGGCAAGATCCAAGAAACTGAACAAAATAACAGATTATCAAATTGTACGCCGTGCAATTCCTGTTAATCAGACGGATTAATTAAACTGGAATTAATTTAATTAATTAACTGAATTAATTTATTTTATAAAATAATTTAGTGCTCTGACTGTACCTTTGCTCTGAGGGGGATTCTGGGTGCGATCACGTAGGATGTTGATCTGGTGCACAGGTCCGAAGGGCTCAAAAAGCTCTTTAAGTTCTGTTTCTGACCAGGATCGCGGGATCTGTCCCACAAACATCTTGATGGAGTCTAGGTCCGGCTGGTCCAATTGCTCAAGTGACCCGTTCATCTTGCTGCCGTTGCCGTTGCTAAGAGAAACAAAAGAAATCTGTTATTAGTATACTAGGGTCCAAAACAAAAATGTATTTGTGATGTTATATTTTGTTAATCACAAATCCATTTTTACAAACTGTACTGTTGCTGCCCCCCCACACACACACACACGATTTACAATGCATTCCTCCTAAAACAGCTAAATCAAAACAAAACATTGTTTTAGAAGGCTGTTTCATAGCCATCTTAAACCAATTGTGATTCTTTGGGCAGTGGATGGTAAGAGTTGTCTGTTGAAAATTAGCACCAGCCATCAGCCAAATGCTGGTTAATTACGCAAGTGGCTGCTAGATTTGCTTCACTCGCCAGCCAAATAAACATTGGTAATCTATTGAGTCACCGTGACAGGTGGACAAAAAAATTAATTTCCAACACACATTTAAGTCCGTTCAGGTGAGCGAATGACAATTTTAATAAATCAAGCTTTGCATTTTCCTTAACCCAATTCCTTAAAAGAAATTGCTTGTTGTTGAAAGTTATGAGACTCTTGTTGGCTTGTTTGCTAATCAGCCTGCTCAGAGAATGATTGTGATTATTCATCGTCACTGTGCAGGCAGACTGTATGTGTACTACCAAGGAGTCAAATAGTTTATAGAGCATTTAGCTGAAGTAGATGCTGAAACAATATATTGTTTACAATAATGGATGGTGCAATACTGATTGCATAGTCAACAACGTATCGAGTAACAATCTGGCTGTTGGGGGGGTTAGTAGGGCAATGATAGAGATGAGTGAAATACTAAATCGAGCCATTTTCCTTTGAGGCAAGCCTTAGGGACAGAGAATCAATACCCACCAGTGTACCTATGACTACAGCACCTTTGTCTCACTCACTCACACACAAATACCCCCTGACAGGTGCAGAGGTCCTGGAAACCAGGAATGAGACAGGAGCTACAGCCATCCATGGATGTCAAGGCAGAGAAATCATACTAAGCATAAAGCATCACTCCCAATACACAATCTAGTGCCACAGAGGAGTGCAACATAATATGTGTAGACTAGGTACAAACGATGTCTGGCACACACACACACAACCAAAATTCTTAAAACATTGTAAAAGGAGGGACTGACAAAAAAAAAAATACACTAAAAACAATATCTCACACAGACCTTTGGACACGAGCCATCCATCTCTTACAAATTGAGCCCAGTCGTTCCGCAGAAACACCAAACTCCTTGAGGGACCTAAATGACATGCTAACAAATCACACTTCAGTTCTTGTTCTTCTGAAATCCAACTCCACACCTCAGTATGAATGTGTTTTTTTTCACCCTGGAGGTTGTCAATACATTTGAATGATGAGATATAAAGCAGTAAAAATAAAAATAAAAAAAATCCAGTGAAACAAAAGCCTCTCTCCACCAAAAAGAGGTGAGTGCCCCCCTCCCACCAGCTCCGACAACTAAAGGAAAACAGCACTGCAGAGCTCTAAACCTACAAAAATCGCTGTTTGCAGACAGAGATTTTGCGGTACATCTCCTTCTCAGGCACTTTGGCGATGGTACAGAGAGTAACCTACAGCTTCTTCGCAACAGCAGGGGAACAATCACATATTGTTCGCCCATGCTGGAGAACACTATTCACCGTTCCTCTACAGCACAATGGGCCAAGTCAGAGAGATGCTTTGGAACACATCGAAGGCTACGTCTGCTAAGGCCACAGCACTGGTGGGTGACACCATTTATCCAGTTTAGCCAGTGGCATGCAGACGCCATTTTGCTGTGGGCCCTTTAATGAAATCTCACTGTCAAAACCGCAACCCTCACTTGAAAAACTGTACTTGTGTCACAGCATTAAAAAACATGAAGGCTCAAAATCAACTCCCTTTGACAGTGTGTCCTAAACATCCACTGAACGCACAAGCTCCCTGCAGCAGCACGTTGTCTTTTCAGTTTAAGAGACTGAAGAGAAATGTAACTGCAGTAATATTTGATTTGTTTAAATTACTGCAAAAGGGTCCACATACTGGAATTACTGGAATTGTTGGGTCTTTGTAAATTATAGGTGTGGTCTAGACCTAGTCTATCTGTAAAGTGTCCTGAGATAACTCCTGTTTTGATTTGATACTATAAATAAAATTGACACACACACAAAAATTGTCTTCCTCAAAGTGCACAGACCGTAAGCACACTAAGAGCTGTATTGACCGCTTGAGTCGAAACTGTAGAGAAGAGCAAGAACAGACAGCAAGGTGAAAAAATGTTAAGAATTATGGAAGAGCATTTCACGTTTCTGTCATTAATGAATAGTTAAAACATTTTGGGAAATATGCCTCTAATATAACTCAGTGTTAGAAGAGAAGATTTATACCACTCTCATATCTGTAGGTAAACTATGAAGCAAATGACCAGCTACCTTAGCACAAAGACTGGAAATAAGAGGAAACAGCTAGCCTAACTCGATAAGAAACCAAATAATCATTCCCCAAATGTCAAAACATTCCTTTAAAAAAGGACTAGCAGTTAACTATGGCTAGACCTGCTAGCTAAGCTACCAGAAGGTGACAGCTGCATGGATCAGTATCTGCCAGTAGCATGTCAGTTTTAAGTGACACCTGCTGACGTTAAGTAGTATCAGTGGATACATATCAGTAGAGTGTCAAGCTGCATAATGTCATGTCAATACAGCAGTTACTTCAGTAGAAATTAATTTTCAATGAAAACGGTAGACAACGGGTTCAGTGATGTCAGAGCAACCAGGACCACTGCTGTTTTTTTTTATGTATTTTTTCAAAGATTTAAGCACAATTGAAATGTCATTCGCCTCTCTTGTATTGGGGGGGGGACACCTGAGATCTCAAGATGGACATTGTATCAAAAAACCTGACAAAATGTAACCAATGCTATCTGTATGGCTTAATACCACTGGGGGCAGTGTTTCAGCTATATACATATAGCAGCGGTGCACCGCTGTGGAAGTAGAGTCACATTTTCAGTGGAGGATCAAATACAGTTTTAAAGCAACTGAAATCAATTTCATTAATAGTACATTCAGTTTAAAATTTTAATTTAGTGCCAAACTATTAAATTAAATTTCAAATTATTGTAGTCAAATTTTCAATTAAATTATTCAAGTTAGTCAATTCAAATATAAATAATTCAAGTTTCTAGTGACAAGTCTGCCCATAAAAGACCGCCATCGTATCCACATTAGCAACTTTTCCCCCCCAACTGATCTTATCATTCACCCCTGCTTCAGATTAAATATTTTATAAAAAAGGCACAAACACACCAACACGAAATGCTGGCACATCATTGATACGGGTACTAACTCAAAAATATTATAATGATGTCAACACTGCCCAGTTCTGCTCCCTACACCACCTGACAGAGTGCTCAAAGACAGGCGCGGTGAAGTCTTTTGCTGAGCGGTGTGGCAGCTCATCGAGCTTCAAGACGCCCTGCAGCAGCTGACGAGTCATTCATAGCCAAAGCCACGACAGTTGCATGCTTACTGCTGCACCACCACCCATAAAAACAGGTGATTTATCTGGACCATGTGTCTGTCCTGTTGGTGAGCTCTGACCGCGCAAGTATGCCAGCGACACCTTTGCTATGCCCATAATAGAAAGCCAGCCAATTTGTCTAGTAATGTACAAGATTTTGAAAGCTCAGCATTGTGTTTGGACATTACTCAACCCTAAACCAGCAGGGGTCACAGCAGCAACACATGTCACATGATTTTGTTTTGTTACCACTGCTGATGGAAAGCAACATTTTCAACATTGCTTTAATTAAAAATATCGAGCGAACAAGTCTTGTTAGGGCAACGTTATGCATAATGCTGAGTCTCTTCCTGTTTTGAGTAATATAATAACAGTTCTGTGCCTCGGGCCGTTTTGGCAACCAGCAGCACACGGCTGTCATGCTTATCGGGCTTTTTTTTTTTAAGTCACAGATCACATGGACACACGTAATGCTTCTGAGAAAAGAGGAAATTCAGTTGACTGAAACAGCTGTTTGCAAGTAATACCCTTTAAAAAAAATTTAAAAAGTTGCTTCTTCTTTCAGGAAACCAGAGGCCTTATAAGCTGATTCAACGAGACACAGAAGCCTCTAATGCCATGGTAATATCTTTGACAGCTGTCAAGCAGAACATGAAGGCTCTTTCTTCTAGTTCCATCTATTTTCTCTACTACTACTACAAAAAGAGGCAGAATATCCTTTGACAGGTTGAATAAGGTTTAACACGCTTGGCATAAAAATATTCTCCTGACAGGCTTGGAGTTGTAACTTAAAAAACAGTCACAGAAAACAGCAGCAGGATTTACATAATATTTGCTATAGGACCCATGAGGAAGAATCACTCAAGACTCGTGGGCCAGGTTTGAAAAAACAAATGACAACCAAGAATGGATGTCGCTTGAGGCCAGAAAGCAGAAATATGAAGGCTGTGTTATTTGATTTCCATACCAAGTGGTCGACCCTAATCAGCACATTGTGGTTCTGATGAGAAGTTATTAAGATATTTTCCTCCTGGCATTAACTCCAATTCAGCTCAATATGGCCTGATTTTATTGTTGCATTTCCCCTGATGAAGACAGACGTGTTCAATCAGCCTCTGAATGGCCTCCATGTTAACAGACGGCCAGCATCTGACGACAAGGCCCGCCCCATTAGCTCCATAATGACATTAAGCATCACTGGCGGTTACGAATGACGTTACTAAAGCAAAGCTTGTGTGAACGAACAGTCACACACCCAACTAAATGTTGAATTTAAAACTTAAGGTGGAGCTCACCGGAGCAGGCAATAGCCTTACTAAAAAGCAGCTATTACACTTGATTACTTTGACAGTGTGCTTACTGCCCTGACTTAGTCATTAGGGGTGTCACAATTTCAAATCGAAAATCCATTGAAATGAGCTTTCGATTTCAACTATTGAAAATCAAACGCAGGATTGGCAATTCCCACCGGTTTTTTTTCTCTCCACCCCTGCCTACTTGCGAATGTCCAAAGAAAAAAAAAAAACAAGAGACACAGCACAGCTTACTGGCTGGTAGCATGCAGCTAAAGACACCGAGTAACTGCCAGAGATGACGGAGAAACAGAAATGGAAAATCCTCCTGTTTCCCTGAAGTCACTGGTGCAGCAACATTTCGCATTCTCTGCAATTGAGTTATGTACCAAACAACAAAAAGGTAGGGCATGTGGTCTCAGACGATACTTTGTTCATGTGCACCAGGTTGACTAATGGTGCATTCAATTGAACTTCATTCATTTTGAGAAACAAATTGTTCTCGTAAAGTACCCTTCTGCCATCTAGTGGCTCTTACTGTGGCATTTCCGTCACTGCTGAAAATAAAGTTTTTATCAAAAATGTAATCAAATAGTGACCTTAAAATCAAAAGTCAAAATTGAATTTGGAGAATTGTGACACCCCTATCAGTCATCCATTACCCTAACTCGTAATAGGAAACAGAACATATTCAATACAAAACTCCCATTAGGTCTGTGCAATTAATCAAATTTTGATTGTGATTTCGGCTTCCAACAATCACAAAAACAACGTAATCGAGAAAAAATGATTACCGATTTCTGACAAAGCTTTTTGCTACACAAAGCCACCAATCTAAAAGAGAGGTTCTCTTGTTGTCACATCTCTTCAATCCATTAGTGCTACTCTTGACTTGTCCACTCAAGAAGCACTTTTATTTGACTTCATGTGTACTGCAGACTCTGACTTGTAGGTCACAAGCATGCTGACCTGAACAGTGAATAATCTTGAAAATATTATACTGATATCCAATTTTAGAATCATAAGCTCAGACATCCCATAGCTTATTTCGCTGATTTAAAGTGAGTGTAGACTTTGTTAATAACTTAACAGCGGCACAGTACTGACAAATACATGATGGGTGCATCTGGTCTTATGTAACCCTTACCCACAATATCTGTTTGCTAAGCCTGCAGAGGAATTTGTTCAACCTTCGATCACACCGCCCCACATAGGGGACGTGATTATGAGCATTCCAAGGCTGTGCATGTAGCTCCGGGACAGCCAGTCGTGTAATTATTGCAGCGCCAAGGTAGCGACAGGAGCAGAGAAACAGGTGACAGGCCAGATCAGAGCCTTCCTTCTTCTTAAGGCCCTGACCCACCAAGGCGACTGTCGACCAAGTTAGGCCGATGGTGAGTTTGTGCGGTGTGTGCCGCACCGTCGCCACGTCTGCCGTTTTTCCCTGGGAAAAAAGACTGCCAGTCAGCCTTTGTCGCCACTAGTTCCTGGCCGACGGCTTGGTGTGTCGGGGCCTTTAGCCTTCAACATCTGGCTGCACGGAAGCCCCACCTCCGCCACCCTCACAGTGAGCAGAACAGCTGGACCGGGCAGCCCTCAGACCATGTGCCAAGATCCTACACTTTGCACAGATCAACAGCTCCTGACCACAACAAAAGGGATCACTGTGACGCTTAGCTTACTGATACAGCACTATGGCTGTGTTGGCTGCCAAAGGATCACACTTAAGTCACTCTGTCAACAATCAGGGGGATAAATCAATCAAATACAGCTGGAAGAAGATCTAGCCTAATCACTACCTCACCATCTCAAGTCCAACAGAAATTAATCTCAGAATATCCTGTGAAAGTGTGAAATATACACAAAAAAAAAAAAATCAAACCATTCATTATATACAGGCACCCAAGCAACAAATCCTTACATTTGTTAAGTTGAAACTAGTGATAAACCGATTTTATCGGCCGGCTGATATTTGCGTTTTACGAGTATCGGCATCGGCCGATACGCAGCTGCTGCGTTCGCCAATAGTTTTTTTCCGGCATTATTTACAGACAGGCGTCCACAAGCAGCTCTGTGTTGCTGGAGACGCTGCAGTTCTCGTGCAGACCATGCACTGCCCCTCCACCAACAGCACCATGGCAGTCTTAAATTACAAATCAAGCACTTTATTTCAATGGCTACTTTTCAGGTTTATCGTTTTCTTAAATTATTTAAATGTGTTGACAAAGGGCATTTTGTGATGACCTGATTATATCCGTCTTATAATGTCAGCAAGCAATGCATCATCAAGGCTGTGTTGTAGATGTTGATGAAAGCTTTTTACCCTTGTACAGTTAACCATATGCAGTGCACCCATCCATATGATGCACATTGCACACATAATTTGGGTGACATGAATGTAAGATGATTGCAGAAGTGACACTGATCTGTGTTTCAGTTTATTTTTAAAGAAATGGCAGAGCAGATTCCAAAAACAAATCCAGTGTGGCAGGGTTTACATTTTTATGATGTAAATTGAGGGAGCAAAAGCAGTATCGGCTCCAAATATCGGCAGCCCGTATCTGTCATCGGCTAAGGCTGATGAAAGAAAAAAAAAAAAAAAATCGGTATTGGCACTAAAAAATCCGTATCGGTCGATCCCTAGTTGGAACTAGGTAATGTTTGGTATTTGATACATTTTTTGCTGTCACACAGTAGAACAAAATAAAGGATGGAAAATACACATCAAGAACTGACCTTGCAGCCATTCACGTCAACCACACTGATAGACAAAATTACTTACATTTGTTTGGAGAAATACTGTTATAAAAATAACTGGTCATGACATTTCCTTAGTGTCAAACCATTACAATAAAAAAAAAAAAGGATCAGGCCTATTTTACTGTGGAATAATATACAAGATAGCACTCCTGAAAGTGTAACCCTTTAAACTTTAAACAGTCTTGTAAAAGCAGGCTGTAGTTTTGGAAATGTTCTTTGTCAAGCAGGGTTAGCTGACGTTATGTTTAAAGGACAGTTATAATATATGGACCTCGGTGCTTGGTGAATGTCTCTTCTCCTTTGTATGGAGCCCATTTGCGCCAATGTGATGAAAAAAAGATCATGCAAGTCATGGCTTTGTTTCTCAAAATAATGACTTAGTATCTCAAGGCAAGAAACTCAAAACGATGACTTAGTATCTCAGAAAAATTACTTAGTATCTAAAGATAATATGAAACTCAAAATAATGGACTTTGTATATAAAGTTTATCATTATCTTGATATACTAAGTACTTTTTTTTTTTGAAATACTAGATAGCTAACTCAGTCGATTGACTTACATGATCATGTTTTTGATCACATCGTCGGAAATGGGCATTCATACTTTTGTGTACATGCCCTGTCACAAGATGTCCATTAATGGCTCAATAATGTAGCAAAGCACGTGTTTTCTGCCGTTAAGTAAGCACTCTACATTCAACATGGACGGAAGCACCACAGCCTATGAGGTGCAGCTAACGATGATAGCTAGCACAGAGGGACTGGGAGTGCGCCAGGCAAGCAGAGCTAATAGCCCGTGTGCTGCCTACAAACAACCTTAAATTCTGCTGTTGAGCTTTAGCCAATTAAACTAAAAAAACATACCAGGCCGGCGACAAATTGATAAACTTTACGTCAACTTAACACGGTAACTCAACTCACTTCCCTTTAACACATAAGTTACCGTTTCGATCGAGCACACGTCAACGTAAGTTAAACACGTCCATTTGCAACTAACTAAACAAGACGGTGGTGCCGTGTGTGTGTGTACAAGTAAAGTAACACAGACAAGCCGGGTTGTTGTTATTAAAAGCTAATCGATACGGTTTTCCTAGACTGATACCGAAACGTGTGATCTCCGGAAGCACATGTCACTTGACTATTGTAGGGCGCCTAGTATCCGATTCCGTTGCTAGCAAACTGCGTTTTGTTCCAGTCACTTCGAGTAATATGGCGTTAGCCTAAACCATGTGTGCTCAGTGGTATTTAGGCCTCGTGTTGAATTTACTTTACCGACTTCTGTTGAAGATACTTCCCTAATATCCAAGTTATACAAACTACTTTAACTCCAGGTAAAAAGGTACCGTCACTGCTCATATGATTAGCAACGTTAGCATCCCTGTTAAGCTAACGGTAGCTAACTCCAACTCGCCCTGAGCTGTGTTGTTTCCATCTAAAAAAAACACTCACAAATGTTTGCGCTGCTAAAGCAGAGAGACGGAAATGCAACGCAGATCGTTAGTTGGTTTACTTACACGGTGTCGCTCGAAGCCATTAACCGACTTTCGGCCAGAGGGTGGAAATCCAGGTTGTACGTCGAAGTCATGCTGAAAACAACGTCTATCTAACAATGAGAAGCGACGTCCGCTCACTCGCAAGAGGCTCAACTCCTGCGACGAGACGGCAACAAGACGAAGCAGAACAGGTGCAGGGAGGGGGCGTCTTCTTCAAAACTGCATAAGAGAGCGGGCACCGATATCCGCCTTATTCCTTCCTTCCAATTTCTCTCTCGTCCCCGACTGAAATAAATTCAGACAAGCCGCTGTCACACTGCACACCGAGCTGCAGCAAACCAGAGGCGTGGCCTTTTCAACAAAAGTCTGAAACCATGCTGCCTACTGCTGCTTCTCAGCGCTTCTACCCCGATGTAAAATTATAATAATAATGTCCCCATAGGGACTGGCACGTGGTCTTCTATAGATAGTTTAGTGACCTATTTGTAGTTTATGTTTTTTTTTTATCTGTTGTGCCATCACTATTTATATTCTTTTAATGACTGATATTCTGCAGCCTTTTCAGAAAAATGGCACATTATAAGAATCAGACCTAGTCTAGCTTTATGTGTTAGTCTGTGAATGAGTCAGGGATCTAATGATTATGATTAGAGAGCAATTCGAATATTTAAATATAGAACCCATTAAGATTAATGATGCTCCTGATTCCATATTATCTCAGGCACCTGTTTATTTTTTTATTATTTTTTTTGGATCACACAAATAAGTAAGACAATTTACAGCTTGTTTATTGCCTGTAGGTCCATCAATCTTTTCCAGTCAAAGTGAGATGGTTAAAATGCAATTTTTCTTGCTGTTGTGCTTTTCCCCAGGGTCATAGGTCATGTTCCTCTTTGTGCTGGGCTGCTGTTTCCCTGGGGGAGGGGAAGCTTATCTTCTTTTGTTGCGTTGGACTTGCAGGGCGAGGCCTCTCCACTTGGGGGGGGGGGGCATATGCCAGAGCAGAGTGGCAGGGGGGCTAGCTTAATTATCAAATCATTCTTTATTGCTCCAGCAGCTGCACAATCCAAAAATATTATTCATAGCGAGTGTTAAGAAACATCCCATTTATGAAATCCGATTTAATCCTTGTATCCATAGCAATTTCAAGGCAACTTGGCACCAGTGCAAAGCATGCTCTATTAAACAGTACCTAAAAGAGGTTTTTTATGCATAATGTGATGTGCGACCTATTTTACCATGTACATGCAGACGAGCCCACTTTGCAACATGCATTAAGCTTGAGGGGCTGCTATAAAAAGATTCTAAACCTCTCTGGAGAATCAGGTTTCATTAAAATGGAGGAAAAATACAATAATGTCGTTCCATCTGCAGCATCCACATATTTCCTTTGACTCAATTAGATCTCAGGGGATCTTATTGAATAGATTTGTTATAAGAGGAGCAGGATTCTTGTAAAGAGCAGCTCCTGTTACTCTCATGTGTATATAGTACTGCTTTCTGTACAATTAATAATGCAATTGCACAAGTTTATGCGTCTCGTCTTTTCTTAGAGATGTTTGTTGGAGTGAGATCCAGAGGCAGATGCTTAGTTGCTAGCACTTTCTAATACTAGCCTTCTAGTCTTAATCTCACATTATTACTACTGTAATCCTATCATAATCCTCCACATGTACCATGCTTTTGTTGTTTACATCAAATGTGTTTTCTCTCATGCAGTGGAGCTACACTCATTCACCCATCATCATTATCATCATCCAGCATTTAAATTTGCACCCCTTCTTGACAAACTGCATGGTGTAAAAATAGGCAAGCTTTAAACCCAAATGGGACACATTTTCTCCGCTTTGCCTTTTGTGGAAGCATTTGCAGAATGGCGACCAACTAAAGGGCTCTTAAAATGGAGAGAGAGAACTTCATCTTATCATGCTTCCTAAAGGAAATCTACTGGGTCAAGATGTACTAAGCATGCATGATAACACTGGCTTATCATCAGGGTCCAGTTCCTCTAAATTAATGCAAATTCCAAGATGGATGTACTTCTTGTTCTTTTAAAGATAACTGATATATTTTGCTGTTGTTTTTTTTTACTGAGGGAGTACAGTAAGGCCTGGGTTGGCTTCAGGAGAGATATAATAATCGCAGACAAACACCTGCTTTGATGACACATTCATCTTGGTTCATTTATTTATAGTTCATGCAGGTATCTGAGCCCTTGTGGAACTTTGAAAAGAGGAGGAAGGTAATTAAATGGCATGAGAATGCTATAAGGTATTGATTTTTCTATTCTGATACAATTTAAAACTTATCCACTACCTCCTGATCAAATACGTTTTGTCTAGGGAAGATGGGATTGACATGAATATACAAATTCATTAGATTCAAACACATAGTTTCTGGGATCCAAAAAAACAAACATATTGTGAAACCAGAGGGACCCTGCCCACAGTCACAGCATGGGAGAACGCCTCAACTGGAAACAATACGTCCTGTGATAATATTCAGCCCAGACAAAGAAGCAGTCCAACTACAGGGTGCTCCACAAAAGCTAGCCCAGATTTGAATGAGGGACCAACCCCAACGTACCTCATAGGCAGGTCCTCATTCCTGACAGAGATCCCGGCCGCAGAGGGGGGACAGCGCATGCTGTTGGCATACAAACTCTGCACCAGGGCCAGCTCAGAAGAGTGTTCCAACATCGGTGCTCTGGAAAAATCCACCCGGTGTAATGGACACTTTCTTCTCTTTCCCTCTTTCCTCTATGTGTTTCTCTCCCTTTCTCTGTCTCCTGCCCACTCTTTCTCCTCGGTTTAGTGCAGCAGAGCGGCTCCCACCCCCTTCGCTGACTGGCGTGGCTGAAATAATCCTCTCTGACAGCTCATCGTGCGCTAATGCATTGTGCTGCCTGCGGCGGCCCAGTTTGCAGGCTGTAAAGCTGTGGCCACGGTAGCACTCTTGCACTAATTGACACCCATATTAGGAGAACTCCAGCAAATTGGACATGGGTGATTTATTCCCACTGTCAGATGGGGAAAAATTAGAGGTAACATTGACACAGTTGCCCCGAGATTGTATCCACAATTCCTGGTTTTGTGGCCTGCTTCTGTGCATGTTGGCATGTATGAATCAGTGAACTGCTCCAAATAAAGACCAAAGCAAAACATACTACTGGAAATGGGTTTGTTAAGCCTGGTACCCTAGAACTGTACCCATTATAAGTTTTTTAATATTAAACATTCTGATCATCACTGAGCACCGATATATACAGGTACATATTATAACCATTCTCTATTCAGCTCCTGTGGGGATCTACATGTCACTGTCCCTCTGTGAGCTGGCTGATGATTAACCAGTGGGTGACAGGTAGAGAGCTGACAACCTCATGTCATTATCATTGTGGAGTGTATAAGGATAAATATAGCCTGCTAGAATATAAGCATACTTTGTAGTCAGCATGAATACTTGTTAAATAAATAAGGTAAGACAGTATGAACCCAATTGTTCACCATTTCAGACTGCAGGCAACCTACGCTGAAATACTTGCAAATACTGCCTGCGACTGCTGACAGTGTTCCAGAGCATAATGGCATGTACCTGTATGTAATTCTGCTAAATGACCCAGGATAGGAAAGGGTTCTTCGCATTACAATTAAATTACTAGAACCTAACCATCAACTGATGGCACAGTGAAGAGGCGGAACAACAGAGTGTTATCAGAGAACTCCTTGCATGTTAATTTGCATTTGACAGAGCTTATTTGCCTATGTTCTGAGCTTATAGCTGGTAATATGACGAAGGCAAAGTAGTTATTGAAGCTGCTGAACATTGCAGTACACATATTTAGAACTAGCACACTTAAAGCAGGTTTTGCTGTCACTATGCCATCTGATTAAAAATTTGAAAGCCATTTGTCACAATATTCTTTGCACAAAACCCAGGAGAAATCAAATCTAGGTCTCATTCTCCCATAGGTGTTGTGTCCTGTTAGAGTAATGTGACATTAAGTAGGAAAGTCATCTGAAACAGGGTCATGTCATTTTGTGCCTGCATCATAGCTGAGAAGACCAGCATGATGGAGCTCCACTTCCTCTGATCACGGCACAAAACCCTCTTCATTTCAGCCCCGCTCTTTTCTGCTGACATTAATATTTTAAACAATGACGTTGAAATCCCGCTCTTTATGATGTGTTGCTGCTTAGTATGACTGTCAGTGCCACAGGCACCATGTAGAGAGCACATACTGTACTCAGAAAGCTCTGATCTTGCAACATGTAGAGCACAAAAGCACACTCAGTATATTAACGTGTGCATTGATGCTTTCCACTTGAAAAGAGATTGCAGAAGTAAAATAATACAACACAAAATGGCACACGGATGCTGTTTAAAATGCATTTGTATCTTTTGAGAGCTGTAACTATACATGCAGCAAACATGCATTGTTGTGAGAAAACTACCACATCCTGTTCACATCCACAGCGAAGAGAAAGGGTTTTTAGTGCATGAAACTATATGCACTCATGCCTGTCATAAGTCAAATAATAGCACATGTTTACTGCACTGCAGGTGGCCTCATGATGAGTGAAAGCAACCATCAGCTTTCCCTTTTTATCACTTGTGGGCTCTCTTGGGACTGATTGCACAAACAAATACTGTCTGTGTTTTTGTAGATTAAAACTGAAACTGTTACAGCTCGATGCACATTGTGCTCTGTAGCGTGTTCTAATGCACAGTACTGCACACAGGAGTTTTAACATTGAAGAACTAAAATTCATGTTTTGTATTACATCAAAATGATATCTTGTTTATGAGGCAGTGTAGATGCATCTAGACAAGGTGAAAGCATTTTTACCTAATAAGAAATAAAGACTTAATCCTTTTTATGTCAGCCGTGGCAGAGCTCTATCTTTACCAGCACTGGGCAGTAAAAGTTAAGATCCAACAGATGCTAGCAGCAAGCTTCGACTGTACGAGACATGACACCAGCATGTGTGATTGAAGAGGAAGAGAGACAGCGAGAGGCCTGCAAACACAAGTGGATGTAGCATTTTACTATAAGAGGATACCGCTATCTATGACCTTCTATCTACAACTTGACTTATTTGCAAATAATCCATCACTGAGGTGCTTTAGCAGACATGTATTTATTAATATACTGTGTTTCCCCCTCTAACTCTGTTAAATGACTGTGTGGGCTTCCATGAGTGAATGCATCTAGTATGATAAAAAGCAACACCACATTGAAATGTCAGCTTGTTTTGCATGGGGATAATTCATTTAACTTCCCCTTTACTTTAGTCACACATCATGTTTTCCACTTCCTCTTTGATTTAGTGTTATCGGAAGACAGTTGATTTTCATCTGGGCCATATAGGGGAGCAACACGCTCAAAGAGGGAGAGGTGAATAAGTAAAAGGAATAGTTCATAAGTTTAAAAAGGCAATGAGTCAGGTGTGCTTTCTGGCTCTAGGTAATATGAAGCATCCACATATAATCAAGGTATCTGATGGCCTGAGGTTCAATCCTATTTATTACCAAACTATGACCACTCGCCAAATAAGTCAGTAAAAAACTGAAAGGCATCCTGATGTAGTCATGATTCAGACGGCAATCAAAACAAAAATCAGCTTTAAAAATCAGGTTATTATCACCCCAAAAATATAGCAGAGTTAGAGAATGCTTTTACCCTTAGAAGGTTGAATCACTTTAATGAGCTTTTCTCAGGTTTTCTATGGGCTCTCTGACAGCTCTTTCAGAACAATGCACCACTCCGTCAAGTAATTGATTTTAAAGTACTGCTACGGCTTATAAATTATTGAATGGTTTTGCACCAAAATACATTTCTCATATGCTATAATATCAACCAAGTAGATTTCTGAACCCAGCACTGATTGTTACCAGAAATGAATGAAAGCACAGAGAATCTGATAAAGATCTAGACCTTTCAGAGTTCAGAATGTTAAGTCAGACTTGACTGGTAATAAAACCTTCTGCTATAGATATAACAGTTGCAAAACAGCACTTGACTCCAAAGAATGGAAAAGGTTAGATCAAACATACAAAAACCTGCCCCACACAAAATTATATTCCACTGATAACTGGGGACACACAATTTACAATCTCACATTCTCTTCTATAGAAATCTAAGTCTTCTGGAGGGGTATAAATCCTATTTCCAGTCTATAGATCCTTCCATGAGTGATGGCACTTCTGGAGCTGGTTTTACGTGCAAGACAATGATTCCACATGCATCAATTAAGCTACCTGTCACATTTCTGACATTCATAGCGGGGTTTGTGAGCTGTTTTTTTGTAAGCATGCCGTGGTGTCTGTACATATCATGAGCAGCATGCTACAGTGTATGTGCATAAAGAATGACACCATGTGGTCAGGGAGGGGAAAAGCATAAACAACTCTGCTGCAAATGGCACAGGAGACACTGTCAGACACACAATTCTAAAACGAGAAAAGCGCACAATCCACAATCAATCTTTTGGAAACGCAACCCTGTGCAAAATGACCGCCAAGCGCTCCACTACATATCTCACGTAGGTGAAGTGCAGGATGACAACTCAGCAGAATAGTCCCAAATCTAGGCTAATGCATTGCACAGACTGCTGCAAGAGAGGATCTTGGATTTGATTTGTAACTGCACACTGTCTGAAACTAGCAGGATCAAAATTCAACACTGGTTTGTTAAAATAGTTCCAATCTATTCTATTTTTCAAGCAAACACAACCAATCAGCTACTGGAAAAATGTAGATATGTCTGTCCAGGTTAAAAACAAAATAAGGATGCACAGAAGTGGTTAAATGTTGGGTAATTTTGATGGTAATGAGATTTACATCTTAAAGTCTGTGAGTACACAGACTGTTCATCTTTAATATTGAAATATCAGCGAAATGAATTACATAACAAGCACAGCTACAGTATTAACTCCAGGACAAATCCATATGAAGAAAAAATAAAAATACAAACTTTAAATTTAAAAAATGTACAGAAATTACAGAAAATCAGTTGAGTTAAAAATATCTGAAAATGGATTTAACAAGTCAGAATACCTAAGAACAAAATGTACTTGGCTTGGAAGTTGGTATTGACACATTTATACACACCTGATGCCATCATCATTATATACATGACATTTCAATGATACTGCAGAAAACTGGGGTTAAGGTTTGACTTGGCCTTCTCATTTTGTGTTGCCACAAAAGAAATGGCCACAGAACAGAAATAAAGACAATGGATGTTAGTTGTTCTCTGCTTGGTTGAGCTCTCATCTTGGACAAATTGTCATGGTCTCCTTATACAAACATAATTGTCATGATCTCCAAAGACCGGACATCCAAATCAACAAGTAAACAATTTACAGGTGAAAAGGGAAAACCACGTGAGAACTAAGGCTGGAAATGTGCTGGTTTAAGCCTTTTTTCTTACCAACTCACAATGCATCATGGCTGACATCATTAAAAAAATCATCAGATGTTAGTATCAGCCACAATTTTAAACTTTCTTTTTTTTTTTTTATTTTACAGCAGTGCCACGAGTGTTCAGTGATGGCTTCAAGTCCAAAAAAGTCCAAAATATATGTGCTTTTTTGCATAGTCTCAATGCAGTTTGTGTTTCCTTTTCTTGTGTTTTTTGTCCTTCTTCTTGCTGGAACATTTAACACAGAACCACTGCTGATCCTCAGGAGGGGCTGTAAGGATCCCAACACAAGGCCTGTGGAGACAAGAGAAGAAGAGGGTTCAGGTTAGTGAAAAATATTAAGGAGGATCTATTGGCAAAATTAGTGGGTAATCACCTGAAACTAAGAATTGTGTTTCCGTTAGCTTAGAATGAGCCCTTAATATCTACATAGCGGTTCTCTTCCACAGGGCCCGCCATTTTGCACCACCATGTTTCTACAGTAGGCCAGAACGGACAAACCAAAGACCGGCTCTAGAGAGGGCCTTTCACGTTTTTACGCTACCTGAAGGCCACTGTAGGCTCTACTACATGCTTGGAAAGGGAGAGGTGAGGGAAGGGGTATTCAGTTGGTTGCAATCTGTAACCTCACCACTAGATGCCACTAAATCCTACACATTGCTCCTTTAAATGGGGAAGAAAACTGAAGCACCAACTGTTAATCAATGTCTGAAGAGCATGTCAAGTGGCCTGGCCACGGAAAAGCTGACATACGCTACAACTACAGATATTCCCAAAAAATATGGGGATTCTCAATTCATTACTTGGAAACCATCTAATTCTGTACTTTTTTTTTTTTAAGATACTTCTTGGGGCATTTTCGGCCTTTATTTATATAGGACAGCTGAAGACATGAAAGGGAAGAGCGAGCAGAATGACATGCAGCAAAGGGCCGCAAGGCGGAGTCGAACATGTGGCCGCTGCGTCGAGGGGTAAACCTCTATACATGGACCCCCACTCTACCAGGTGAGCTACCCAGGCGCCCAATTCTGTACTTTGTCGTATGTATGTATGTATGTATGTATGTATGTATGTATGTATGTATGTATGTATGTATGTATGTATGTATGTATGTATGTATGTATGTATGTATGTATGTATCTGTTTGTTTTGCTTTTTATGCCCATATTTATTACATTTAGCAAGCGTGGAATATTTCTAGAGTTCCACCTGGAAAGTTTTGGCAGTGGGACAATTGATGAGAAATGACAAATGAGAGACCAGAGCTGGAAGATTAATTATTTGTTATTTGGAAGCATTATGGTTTCCCAGTAAGATATAATGATGCTGGACAAAGGGTGGAATGGGCAACAGCTGTGTGGCGACCAGCTGAATTATGGTCACATTAGGTAAATGTGTAAAACTTTGAAAAAATAAACAGAGTGAATGTACTCTGTACTGAAAATTGTACTGATGGGGCAACCTCTAGCTAGCTCACCCAGTAAGAGCGTGCGCCCCATGTAGGCTGAGTCCTTTGCTGCGTGTCATCCCCCATCTCTCTCCCACCTTTCCTGTCTATCCACTGTCACCATCAAATAAAAGGGAAAAGCCCCCCGAAAAAAATCTTTAAAAAAAAGAAAAAACGGAAAACCAACCCATCAATTTTGTATACCATTACAACCCAAACGCGCACAAAAACAGACCAGTGAATTAAAGCTGTAATTGATAGTAACAATTTAAACCTAATTGTCAACTATGCAAAACAATACTCTTACAACTTCTTGAATCTTGAAAAATTAGGCCAGAAAAAAAGGAAATGTAAGGAAATAAGTCTCTTACCAATGATACCAATCATCACAGTCATCACATCCTATCATGGGACTGCCATCATCAGGTTTGTTGCATCCAGGACAAATCCAGATCTGGTTACCCCATTCATCTCGGATCTAAGGTAAATACATATAACAGAAAGCATTAGCAACACATCGCACAATAACAAAATAGCTATTAGATAAACAATGCACATTAGTGAAAAAAGTGGCATAAGATAACATGAATAACCATATAGTTTGCTTTATCTTAGGTATAATTAATTTACTGTTCATCTTGACTCAAGAAAACCTCCTAAATATGAAACACAGCATGTACAGCATGTACTTTATAGATACTGTTAACATATGAACCAACTATCAATAAACAAAAGTAGGAGAGCTCACCACATATGTACTGACAGTCTCAGTTACTACGCTGCGGACCGGTGTTTTGAAAGATGCGGCGGGAGACAGCATAGGTGCAGGGGAGAGCAACGATGAAGGGGCAGGCGCTGGTGGAAGTGGAGAGGGAGCTGGGGGCAGAGTGGGTACGACCGGGCAGAGGACTGGGGTTGGTGGGGGCGTCCGAGGGCGATTCCCAGGTCCAGACTTGGCCGCGGGGGTCTTGGGTGCTGGCGTCTTGGGCTCTGAATTTGGAACCACCTTGCTGATAACACTAGTGACAGTCAGAGATAAACACAAGTTAACACAAATAGGAGGCTTTACTATCTCTATGCAAGCTATATAATGCAACGAATATTAAGAGGACGAAATATGTAGTAATAACACCACTGGAACATGCTTTTAAATCTTAGTGTTTTAATATGTACCTGTTTTAACTGGGTGATGTCTAATTTGACTTATTTTTTAATATTTATTAATTGATTTCAAGTTCTGCTTTGTATACCCCTTTTTCTATTCTAACATATTATTGTTCTCCAGTATAGAGTTTATTTTTTTTTATTTTTTTTTACATGTACTCAGGTCTACCTTCAAAATAAGATCTGGATCTCAGTGGGACTATAAATATAATAATAGCAATAAAATCCCTGAGTTTTGATATATGAACGGACCAAAACATTACTTTTTTTCAAATACTGAGTAATATAAACATGCCTTTTCCTACAAAACCACGTTTTCATGCAACAAAACAAAAATGTAAGTACAAGAACTTAACTAACTCAGGAGCTATCTTATAGGCCTCACAATACGATATCATCACGATACTTATGTCACAATACGATAATGTTGCGATTTTAAAACATATTGCAATATTCTGCGATATATATTGCAATTTATTACCTTTTTCCCCAACTTCAAATTTTTCTCAATATCACATTATGTCCCCAAAAGAAAACTTTGTCAACATCTGTTTTATCTAAAAAGATACATTTCTCTGTTTGTTCATCTCACTTAAATTGTATTGCTGCAAAATGGGATTGTCAGGCAGACAAACTGACCAACACGTATAACAGATCGATACTTGTCTGTGTATCGATACAGTATTGCCACAGAAAATATTGCGATACTGTGCTCGATATCGATTCTCCCCCCACCCCTACTATCTTATCAAAAAGGTACATAAGACTTTGGATCTGAACACGCATTTGATGGAAGCTTTATGTAGGCTACAGTTTTCAATACTGCTATAATAATGATAGTAATAAAAAAATAATAGCATATGTAATATGTGTCATGATAATACCACTGCAGAAACCAACAAAAATGTTTTTAAATAGAGCAAGTATTAAGAGAAGCTCGCACAAACCTGCAAAGGGGGCAATCAAAGAAATATGACCAGAAATATCACTAGAAAGTGAAATATCACTAGAAACATTGGTTCAGTGCTTACATTTTGTCCTGGCCTGCCCCCACCCTGAGCGTCAGTCTGGGGATGACTGGAGATGGTAGAGCTGCTGGAGTTTCTACTTTCACCTGAGGAAATGTAACTATCAGTGACACTGTAACACAGACACATCATGACATACCAAACAAACTAAAAAAAAAAAGAAGTTACCTTCTCCAATCGAATTCTCTCTTTTTCTTTCTCCTTTTCTCGTTTTTCCTTTTCCCTCTCCTTTTCTTTCCTCTTCTCTTCTTTCTCCCTCTCCTTTTCTTTGGCCTTCTCTCGCTCCTTATCCTTCTCCTTGTCCTTCTTTTTCTTTTTCTCCTTCTTGTCTTTCTTCTTGTCCTTCTCCTTGCTCTTTATGTCCTTATCCTGGAGGATCGGGGCCAAAGGAGGAAGCATGGAGGGGATGCGCAGGCAGGCAGAGGGGCTGAACAGTGGTGGGATTTCACCCAGAGCAAAGGGGGCTAACGCAGATTGTTTCTGCCTGTCATCCTTGCTCCTGTCTTTACCCTTGTCCCTCTTATCTTTGTCCTTTTTACTTTTTTCTTTATCCTTCTTTTTGTCTTTGTGTTTCTCTTTCTCCTTCTTAGGGCCATCTCCATCTCTGGTTTTTATCTTGATGGAGCCCTCAGGTAGAGTAAAGTCTCGCTGAAGGAAGTGCTCATCATCCTTCACTCCAAACTCCTTCCAGGGCATCTTGGCATCCTTGGAAAAGTCCTTGTTTTTATCCCTGTTCTTATCCTTGTTCTTCTCTTTCATCTTGCCCTTATCCTTTTCTCGGTCTTTGTCTTTTGGCTTGTCTTTCTCCTTCTTCTTCATTTTAGTTTTGAGCTCCTTCTTCAGCTTTTTCTTGACATCTACTGATGACACAATCTTGTTCTTCTCCTCAAACACCTTGAGTAAAGGTTCAGGAGTAGGTGGTGAGGCCGATCCTGACGAGACACAGTCTCCTTGGTTCGGTGGGGGAGCGGACGGACCCCCCTGGTTGACCTTTCGGATCACCTCATTGATGGAATCATCCATAGTCCAATTTCCTAGGCCTGCGTGTGCCTGTAGGTGAAGTGGTGTTGACGTGTCTTTTACAGAGATGCTTCCCCCAATCAAGAGTTTAGGTGTAGACGGCTCCATTATGGTCAGCCTCCTGGGGCTGGAGAATCCATTGCTATCTGAATCAGAACCCGAAGAGAAAGCAAAAGGATCAGGCTCCCGCTCAGCACAAGCTCTGGCAATCACAGCATCAATGGAGTCATCGATGGCTGCATTATCAGGCTCTAGTTTCTTGAAAGGGCCCTCAGCTAACTCTCTGTCCTCTATATTTTGACGCATATGGATGTTCTCTTTGCCCATCCTCTCACTCAGCGCAGACAGCGGTAGCTTATGCACAAGATCTGTCTTGCTCTGCGGTTGGGATGCTTTGGCTGAACCCACCTTTGGGCTCTTGGGGCTTTTAGGACTCTTCGTCCTCCCTGGGGATTTCTTCTTTTCCTTAGACGGTTTTGGAGATTGGATGGGACTACCACCCACCGGAACAGGAATAACACCTTTAGGGGACTTAGTCCGTTGTCTGGCAGGGGATGATACCTTAGGCTTTCTTCCTGGAGTGGTGAGGCCCTTTTGATCAGAGTGTTTTGGTACTACCGGCTGAGGTCTGAAGGAAGGCAGGGCTCCAGAAGGTGTTTCAGGTGACAGGGGGTCAAGGCTATCATGAGAAGGCAGCATACCTGGAGGAACACGTTGAGGGTTGAGAGAGGTAAGGGGCTCCCTGGGCTCAACCCCCCATTCTGGGCTGAGGCCAGGGTACATGCGTGGTCTCTTGGAGGTAGGCATCATGCCCATAGCGGCATCGGGACTGTCCAGGTGCCTCTTCAGTGGGTGGTTCTCATCGTTGACCGTCTCATCTTCGTCCATTTCCTCCTCGTCCTCTTCCAGTGCCACCTGCATAGCTTCGGCTGAGGTGCCCATGTCAGCAAGGACTTCTTCCTCCTCCTCTTCTAGAGAGGAAAGGGACAAAAACAACTGAGTGAATGAAACAGTTGAGCAATGTTTTCAATTAATGTCCAAGGATTCTCATAGCCACACCTGTTTTAACACATGCAGGTTATTATGGTGGCCCATCCAAACTGATTGGCCCTGACCCAAAGATGTGGTTTTAAAAACTCATTTGCCAGTTTATTAGGTAAACCTTGGTAAACAGCAGTCTAATATAACTCTACCTTTAGTTAGATTATAATGTTCAGCTTTTGTTGAAACTGTATAAAGGGATAATTCAACTTTATGATCACTTTTAAGGATGTAGTTTGTGGTCCTACGGAATTCTATTGTCATGCTGAGAGGTGTTTTTAGTATTAAGTCTCGCCTCATTACTTGAAATGGAGTGGATAATATATTGGAAAAAACAAAACAATAAAAAGTGATCATTACAACCATTATGAACATAGGATAAATTGCCGCTTTAGCTAGATGTACCCAAAACTGGAACATGAGTGTATTATGTATTACCTATAAACCATAAACTATTTTTGTGGACACGTTGTCCACAAAAAATAGGCCCTAAACTCAACCTGTGGAAAACAATAATCCACACACACACACTCCGAGATGTGCATATAGTCATTATATGTACTGACCTTCTTGTAAGGAGACCAGGGGTGGCATGTGATCTGGGATGTATTCCTTCCTTTCCTCTGCATCTCGGGCTCCAGGCTGGGGAAACTGCAGGACGTTGTTTTTGCTGACAGGAAAGAGCGGCGTTTGTTGGGCGAAGGGCACAGGCTCTAGGTTGTGGACGTAATCCTCCAGTTCACTCAGACTCACCCCCAGCAGTCTGAAAGCCTGGCTGACATCATCCAGGACTGGATCTGTTCTTCCATCTGAAATGCAGCATCACAACAAGCCCATTAAATCTCATGCGCAGACACTCTACATGTCTCTTGTTCACTAAACTACCCTGTTAAGGTTGATAATAGCCTGGGACAGAAGTTTGACTACATACTAGCTAGAGATTGTGAGGCACATACAAGGAGGTGCCGTGACTGATGTTGACATTCAACCTGAAGCAAAAAGTAATGCTCAACAGGTCCTAGATTGCTAGAGTAAATCTCTCTTTTTTTTTCTTTTTTTTTACAGACACGCGTACTTCGGTAACTAATAATGTGACATCGACTAACAGAATGTGGTGACCACAGCTGGAAGGTATCATGATCACAGCCACAATAACATGGAAGCTAACGTTACTTAGCTATGTAGCTAACTATACTTTTTGACACATCAACCTTTGCTAGGGGGCGCCAGCTACATATCTAGTCAACAACAACGTGATCGACTACTTCAGGTTTATGGGTTGAAAAAGTAATCAGGGTAACAAACGAAGCACTTACAGAGCTCAGAGTACCGATGGCAGACTCTGGCCAACTGCTGGATATATCGATGCAGCACATCGGACAGCTGATCGCACGCAGTGAGCTGAACCGCATCCCAGCCCAGAGCCTGGCAGATCTGCGCCACCGAAACACGCAGCAGCGAGCGGGCATAGCTCTCGCACATCTCGCTGACTTTGTTACGGTATTAATCCCGGTCAGTTCCTCTTCCAAAACATATTCCCAGTCTTCATGTTTCACGGAACCCCTTAGGGGCTTGAGAAAACCCGCTACCCCGGCTAATTTGGGACATCTACTTCAGTAAATATATTGGCGCTTTCGCCAGAGTCGCCATCTTGATTCCATCGATAGACCCATCCTCGAAATCTAGTCACACATGCGCACAAATGAGCGTCTGCCTACACGGCTCTGCTGTGTTCGAGCGGTTCATCGACGTCTGAAGATGCGCAGGCACTCCCTTAAGTTAAAGTAGCTAGTACATGTGTAGCGCAAACTGCGGTAGTTAATCTGTTGGACCCGTGGATGTGGTTGGACCGCAGACTGAAGCTATATCAATGGGTTGGACCGGTAAAGTGTTCACTGTAGTCATGTCTGTAGACGAGCGAGTGTTCTTAACGGACAAAACACACCAACAATTAGTTTCGGTTTTCGCTTCACATATCCGCTGTGTCACACTGGAGTTGGAGATAAAGACTCAACGCTTTCCGATTCAGATTGATTTACTTTGATGCGTAGATAGACTAATATTGATGCGACGGTAACAGTTTAGTTCAGATTCTAGCTATTCAAGGAAGCGTTGTGATTTTGACGTACGACCTATTTTTTATTAAATCTTTGATGAAAAACGGCAAGAGAGTGGGTCCCCGTTCGTCAGCAGACGGGGATTTGGATTTGATAAATTATCGGGCTGCTTAAATTTGATTTGATGTGATTTCTGGTGTCAAATGGTCGCCGTCGCAGATGACTAAACTGTGGTTTGATGAAATACTGTAGTTAACCTGCCTACAGTGGGCGGTTTGATCTGGATTAAAATCCAGCCAACTTTAGCTACAGTGACAAAATCCTACTGCAACAAACTAAATATCTCAAAAGTCTCAACTAGGGTTGCTTGTAGAAGTTGTGTAGTGGTGGACAAAAGTAGGAATTCAATAAGTAAACTGTGTCAAATATTTCTGAAAGTCTTTTGACTCATCTGATATTTTAAAGCCTTGGTCGCACAGCATCTGTTCCCTCATTCCCATTCATTCCAGGTCCTAATTGATAGTGTTTTCAAGCATGCTCGTTTTTATTTAATTTTATTTACAAGATAACTCATGTCCCTTTTTTAAAACAAATTTGCAGATCTGCTCCTATTCACCCCCCCCCCAACCTGAAGTTTTAATTGGAGAGGGGAAATATGACCTGAACTTATTAATACCAAATAAAGGAACTCTTTCTCATTTGGTTTAAATCACATCCTAAATAATAATAATTTTTATTTTGTGTGTCAGTCTTTTTAAACAATTTTCTTTGGTTGCAGTTTTAGGATAAATAATGATCATCAGTGTTTTTTATTTTATTTATTTTAAGCCAATGCATATTTTTTTATATATTCCATTGTGGTATGTGTACTGTTATTTGATCAGTTTTACATTGTCCTTATGATCATTATCTGCTAATCAAATTTCATGTAATTCTATAAAGTCTGACCTTTTAATGTTTTGCAACCTCTGTACGACGTGCTGCTGCTGTCTTGTCCAGTACACTCCTCTCAAAGAGATCTTTTATTCTCAGTGAGGCCCTCTCCTGGTTAAAGTTCTTATAAGTTCCCATTTTATGTTTTATGCGTCACTTTACCTACAAACAAATAATTCCCCCCCACAGTAGAGTAAATAGTTAATTTGCTCATTTACTGTAAGTCTTGTCCGTGTACAGTAAATTGGAGGCCATTTCATCCTTCCATTGTAAACCGCTGTGGGCCTTATTTCTGTAAGGATGGTCGGAGTGGGAACACATGGCACATTTCCACTGCATGGTACGGCTCTACTTAACTCGCTCTTTTTTGGTTTTCCATGAGCAAAAGTTGAGGATAGTACCAAACAGTGTATATACGGTTATGTATGCACGTCTGTATGAAGGCTATATTGTATTTACGTGTATTTGTATCCTATATGTGAAGCACTTTGTAACTGTGTGTTGTTTTAAAAGAGCTTTACAAATAGAGTAATACATATTTTTATTACAATTAGGGGTACCAAAAAGTGAGCCGAGTCGAGCCAAACCATACAGTGGAAAACTGGCAACAATGTAGTGTGAGTGAAGGTTCTTCAGGCCCTATGAATGACTTTTTAAAGCAAAACAATTAATGAAACCTCTTTATTCTTAGTCAAATAGCTTTGTACATGTCATGAAATATTAAGTGTGAAACAGTGTGCAGTAGTATACTTTAATATATAAAACAGAAACCATTTGAAAACATCCTAATTCAATTTTGCTGCAATGTTGTCGATTTATCTAAAAACAAACACCAATGATTGTGCTGCAAATGTATAAACTCAGCATTGTAAATAAAATATACACTGTAAACAACAATTTACAATAAAAAATATAATACAAAATACAGTATATACAGTCTGTATATTGGCATTGTCACTCTATCCATTAGCTTAATGACAACTTACTTGACAAATGAAACAAGAAACACGTCAAACCATAAATGAATAATTATTGCTTGATGCAAAAGAGCTTTACTGACATCAAGAAAAATATTAAATGTAGTACCTTTCAAATCACCATAAAAATGGTACATTACTGGGTTCTCCTTACATCAAGTGAGTTTTTCACGGTTTTGTTCTTGAATTAGCACAACTTAAGTGTGTCCATCTGACTTTTTCCAAGTCAGGCTGTGATTGGTGTGCTTGGAGAATACGTCAGGAAAGAGTCAAAAGTCATTGTTAAAATTCCATTCTTTTCAAATGCGCTGTCTGTTGTTGTATCTGTTAGAATAGAGAAGAAAAACATGTCATTCCTTTTTGCAACGTACAATAACTAGACACAGAACCACAAGTTGAGACGATCATTCATGCTTTTATTTCATCTCGGCTTGATTACTGCAACTCTATTTTCACCTGTCTCAGCAAGTTGTCCAAGGACCGTCTACAACTAGTCCAGAACTCTGCTGCAAGGCTGCTGATTAGGTCTAGCAGATGTCGCACATCACTCCGATTTTATACTCATTACATTGGCTTCCGATCAACTTCAGGATCGAATTTAAAGTTTTGGTTCTGACTTATAAAGCTTTGCATTGTCAGGCACCTGCTTATATCTCTGACCTGCTACATCTGTACACTACTAACAGGCCCCTCAGGTCTTCTAACCAGGGATTACTGGTTGTCCCACGCACCCGTTTAAAAACTAGAGGTGACCGTTCCTTTGAGGCGGTGGCTCCAAACCTGTGGAACGCCCTTCTGATTGTCTTAGTTCTGGAGTCTCTGTTGAAGCTTTTAAAAAGCAGCTGAAGACGCACTTGTTTACATTTGCTTTTGATTCATGTATGTAATTTTTTGGTGTCATGTTGTAATTTTTTAATGATTGTTTTTAGTCTTTTAGGTTTTAGAACTTAATATGTTTTGTACAAATGTTTATCATGTGAAGCACTTTGTGACTTTGTCTGTGAAAGGTGCTATATCAAATAAACTTATTAAGTTGCTCCCCAGTTGTGTGGCTGTCCACTGCTCCTAATGCTTAGGATGGGTTAAATGCAATGACTGAATTTTACTACACTGTACTGTACGATTGTATGTGAGGAATTAAAAAAGCTTCTTCTGCTTATAAAACCTTTACAGGTTAAGCCAGACGTAGTCTATTTCCACGACGTTCCACTTCCGGGATTGCCCCGTTGCCGCCGGGAAGTTCCGCACGTCCTGCTTTTTGGCTGGATTTCCGTTACCTACCGCTTTCTTTGTGTTGAAATTTTAAACTCCAGTGGATTTATGAGGACTATGGTTAACTGCTCCCCAGATCTCAGCAGGGTGAATCCAGACAGCTAGCTAGACTATCTGTCCAATCTGAGTTTTCTGTTGCACGACTAAAACAACCTATGTAACTTTTGGGGCTCTTTTTAATGTCCAATTAACATGGTCGATTTGAGGCACTAAAGCATTTAGAGCAATTGCTTTTAATTAGGTATTAGATATGTTTATACAATCTTGCAAACAACCCCTTCAAAATAAAACCACAATACCATGAGACTCATTAAATGTTAACTGGTACAGTTAATGTATTTGTTCATTAGTGTCTCACCGGTTATAAAAACAGGGTAACGGGCTGATATATTCTGGACCTGCAAACGGACCAAACATGCAAGATAGTCAGGCTGCTCTCTTGACATGAGGTCACACTCATGATAAGGCAAGACCTCCGATATTCCAGCTTCTTGGCACCAGTTTAGGAAGTAGTGCTTCTCTTTTGCCTCTGCACTCAACCTGAATATGAGAGGAGAACAGAAAGGCTTTCATATTAAGTACACAATCAGCATAAAAGCATGGCAAACACTCTTTATGGTAATTAAAAATCTGTGAAAGAGGGAAATATATAGAAACACATTGTGGTTGATGCCAGGAGGTCAGTTAGAAAAAATAAACTTGATTACCAAAAAAGACATTACAACACCTGTAAAAGTAGGAGGTGAGAAAGTTGTTGTGTAGTTCTTTTTCCAAAGTTGACCCCTACCTCGCACTTTCTTTCAGCCGACGGCTATCTCTGTAGTGCAACATCCATTTCCACTTCCCCGTTCTGCTTCGCTCTTGCAAGATTTCTGACATTTTTTTCATTTTCCCTTAAAATTCATACAAAGTTTATATCGTAAGTCAAACTGCTCACAGGACACGATCTCAAACAACAAAAAGCCAATATTTAGTTAAAAGTGCACATACAAAAACTGAGGGACTCCAGTGCAGCTCTGTCGAACATTACAAAGCCACCCCTCGTGAAGAGCTCCTGATGGGTGAGATTCACGACATCGTCTGGTTCGTCAATTCCAGCAAACTGCGCTCCAGGGGACTTCTTCAGCTCGAGCAAATGCGGGACCTTAGATAGCAGAAAACAGTAATTAATTCATGATTACCTATTGCAAAAGTCTTCTCAGGATCTTTTCTACCGGCTGATCAATTACCTCACAAATGTGCTCTGCAATGTCTTCATTCCTGAGGATGATGAGTAGAGATGAAGAACTATCCTCACCAAGGAAGAACTCGGATGGCTGTACAGCAGTGTGACCTTCTGCCTCTAACTGTGCCTTTTGAAAATTACAGAGAAATTACCCACATTTATAAAGCCATTTTTTTTCCATTAGCAAGTCTTACACTGCTTCAGCATTACAATGAATCACCTGTCTTGACTTGCTTTCATATATTTTGTGACTGCAAATATGTGCAAAGGTTATTAAAAGGGTTGTATGACATCCTTGAATTCAGCATTTCTTTGATACTAGTGCAGTGCCCATTTGGAGCGTGCCTGTTCAGAAACGGCTGATTGCTTGGTTCCGAGTATTTACTTTCCACAACTTTATCTAACTATAAGCGCGGTTTAATCAGTCATGTAACAATAGGAATTGTTCGTGATATACGTGTTGCCACATGGACCGTTTTAGAGGTTGCACCTAGAGGTATCAGAGTAGCCATGTGTTTAAGACCACTTCTATGTTCGCCAGACTCAGCTAACCCCAGCTTGGCTGCGGCTCATCTAGAGATTCGGCGTGTCCCCATTTTTCGTCTAGCCGTCACACATCCAGGTAGCGATGTGGCCCGGGTGGAGGAAGAAGGCAGCCCTGCTCAGCCTGCTGGAGAAGCCGCTACAGCGCGTAGCAATGTGGCCCGGCCCCGGGCAAGACAAGGAGGGAACAAAGCTCAGCCTTAAACAGCGTGCAGGGCGGACGGAGAAATGTACGCAACCGCCGGCAACGAAACAACGTGCTGGAAAACCCAATAGGCCTGGAGTTCATCTAATGTGTCTGTGTACGATTGTATTTGCATGTAGGGTAGACAGCAATCAGCCGGGCAGATGACCACTTTTTGGTATATGACATTGGCAGCCGGTGAATCGTAATCAATGAGCCTTCTATTTCTAGGGATGCAGAAACTCCCCGCTACTGTACTGCGCATGTGTGGGTGTTGTACTGCACACGTGTGGGGACATGAAATGCTGGAAATGCTTCAGTCTTGGCTTATGCACACGGGTCTGGATCATAACCCCTTTTAAAAACCACCCCCATAGGCTTGAAAAAGCAGTAGAACGTTTGTAGACAGTCCATTATAAAGTTCAGAGGTTGTGATCAGTTTGGATTCAAAGCAGTTATGACAGATTTCAGAGGGTACCGCCGCTCTCCCTCTTGATCGGCTGAGACGCACGTCTGCAGCTCAGTGTGGCTCGCGCGAGCGCACTACTTTTTTTTTTTTTTTTTCTCTCTGTTTAAAATGATTAGGGAAGCTGAAAGTAAAGCCTAGCTTTATTTTTAATGATATTAAACAAAGAGAAATGTTCTCCCCTTATCTTAAAACGGTCATAAATCGATATCAGAGTAGCTACTTCCTTGTTTGCTGCTGCAATGAATGAAATGCAGAGAAGAAAAGGGCATCTGTCTCCACAGAGTGTTTGACATTATTCAACTGTCTTTTTTAACTGCAGGAGACATAGTTAGTGCCCAAAGGTCTCTCGACATGCTCATATTCCTGAAAAAAAAAAAAAATATGACCATATCTTTGGCTGAGCAGTGTATCAGTGTTTTTTTTTATTATTCTTTTTTACTGTTTTTGTTTTTTAATTGAGGAAACTAAAGTAGTTTAGTTACAAGGTCATACGCTTCAATTAGAAGTTAGAAGCTCACCCTGCAGTTATTAAGTCTAAAGAGGTTAGTTATACAGGAGAGAAGTCAGTCATTTGAGTTTGTGGCAAAACCTTTCACAGTGCTTGTTTTTCATTTTGTGACTTTTGATTGAATAAAGACTATTTTTCCAGTCATTTCTACACAAGTATACAACATGGGGTTATTTCATACAGACTATATATATATATATATATATATATATATATATATTTATTGAATTACCAGAAAACATGCTATATTGTGATAAATAATGTTATCGAGATATGAAATTACCTATAGCGAGAGAAAATTTTGGCCATATTGCCCAGTCCTAGCTGTGATCAGAGGTCACGCTGCCCTTCGCAGGAATAAAGGAAAAGACGCTGAAAGATCGGGCGTGGCAGGCCACAGTGAAAGAATGTGGCTGAGACGCAACATGTTGTTTCCTGGCTGGTCTGACTAATCACTCAAGCTCAAATTACCACCTTATTTAATGTTTGTTCATTTGTCTTTATCTTTACTAAATATGTGACCGTACATTTGTAAGTGTAGTACAGTATACTTATGAGATAGTGTTTGAGGACAGAGTAAGAAGCAGTACATTTAGCTATATTTTGACTGTGGGAACATAGTGATCATACAGATGGACAGCAGAGTAGACTTAGAAGTTTGCATGAATAATTTCCACTATGCTAAATGTCACGGCACAATCGACTTATTGGTTGCCAGGCTGAGATGGGTGTGGCCTACCTGCGTCACAGCAGCTAGGAGTTTACAAAGCGGAAGTGGAGGACAGATTGAGAGGGACAGCCGGAGGATAAAAGACGCGTTTCTGAATGTCGTGACAAAAGAATCCTTTTCCCACCATCAAGTGTGTTAATGTTATTGTCCGCGTCTTAAATGTCTACACATAAACTGTCAATGGAGCATCGAGGCTGATCAACGTTGGACCACTGAGAGAGAGCTGATCAGCTGATGGAGCGGAGCCAATTGGACGACAGGTAGGCCCATCCATTTTACCTGTGACCTGGCTCTGTAGTTTCATATGCACGGGCTGCCAAAACCCTGGAAGCCCCTAGACGTAACGATAGTATCCAGTTTTCCCAGCGTTGTGGTTATGCCGTGACACTAACTTAAAAATACAAGCTGACCACAACCTCTGATCTCGATTGAGGAGACAACAAATTTGTACTGGCATCTTCTGTACAGGGGATGAGTGTGACATCGTCATACAATGCATTTTGGGTCGCTTATCACTTTAGTTAGTTAAGGAATGCAAGCTTTAAGTAGTATATCTTTGAAAGAAGAATTAGAAGAATTAGAAGTTTGTTGAAAACTTGTCTTACCTTGGTTTCCTCAAAGAAGGCATCATCTGACGTCAATAGTACGTAGAATCTGTACTTTGTTTTACAGGATTTCTTCACAACTGAATTCAGATTACTGCGGAAACTCTCATCCACCTCTCTCTTCATTTGATCACAAAAGTCAAAATGGTTACTTGGTTCAGCCTTTGGGTAACTTCTATGAATTCTGGAGCGTTTGTGTGGTCTAGATGGGACCTTTTTGACAGCACAAACATCATTCATCATTGCCTCATACAGCTTGACACACTCTGAAGTCACAGCAGAAACTCCAGCATGTTCCATGGGGTTCCCTGTTCGCTGAGATACATTTGGTGGATGAGTCTCGTCTTCCTCTGTAGTCTTTTTCCTGTCAGACATGTTTACCTTAATTTTTTGTCCAACAAGTGACGGTGCATCAAAATGTGCATTCAAGTGATCCACTGAATCCTCCTGCTCTTCTAGATTGCAAAAGTGTACAGTCACAGGACTGGCGCAAGGCAAATTCAGTTCGTCATGTGTGCCCTGTTGGCGGACAGGTCCCCTCTTACTCCTTTTCAAAAGCTGTTTCATTTGTTCTGAGAAGATAAGGCACTCCTGCTCCATTGACGCCTCAGTGGGGTCATCTTGTAGGCACCTCTGAGAAACCTGCTCCAGAAAAGAATAGGATCTCTTCCTGCTGGTGTTATAGACTGTACACATGAGCGAGCTTTGAGGTCCCAGGAAGAGACTGTCATCTGTTATGCCACCGTCTTTGTAAACCGCATGTGAAGTTGATGCATCTGAGCAGTCTTTTTGATCGATCTCAATACTCTCTTTAGTTGTTTGCCCAACTTTCTCAACTAAACTATATGTAATGAAACCTTGGTTTCCATCAACAAGTTTAGAGACATGTTTTGCAGATTCAAAAGACTGTGCAGGGAAAGATGATAAAGGAATCTTGTTTAATTTTGAAATGTCCCTTCCTTGGTGCTGCTTTAAGGGATCTTGAAGCACACATTTAGCTTTATCTGAGTTCGATTTACTGTCACTTACATTGGATAACCAACTGCTCTTTGAAGAAAGCTCACTGGCATCTTGCTTATCATCATTTAGTCCTTCAGAGTTTTCCTTGAAACTTTCTGTCTTTGTCTCCAAGAACATGGTAGTAGGTATGGTGTATGTGACTTTGGGGGTTTCTGTCGGTTTATTGACAGAAAAATGGGACATTATAGCATTTTCAATTTGTCTGTCTTCAGAGATGCAATCTGCTTGACATTCATCACTCTTGGATGGTTTCACTGCCATGACGGGACGCTGACTGTATGAACGTAATTCATGACTTAAATTGCTCTGTGAGGTTGTTTTATGTCTACCTTGGTCAATATTTGGTTTGATGGCTTGCAAACTCTCAGTACAGGGAGCAGATCTGTAGGGGTGACAATCTTGCCCTACGGAGGTTTCATGTAATTTATCTATTCTTTCAAAATAGTGTTGATGAACTGGTAAGTTAGTTTTCTTTAGCTGCAACTTTACACCGAGTACTTCCTCTAATTTACTTTTGAAAGGTGATATGAGGAAGTTACTTGTTGATTCTGTGTGCAGTTCTGGTGAGGTAGAGGCTGACATCACTGCTGGTGTTGTATTGCATTGCATTTTGTTGTCCTTAAAGTCAGATGAGGTGTGGCTTGTGGCAAAGCAAGTGGGGGTGTACTTGTTTTTGGGGTTAGGAGTTTGATCAAGAGAGTGTTTCTCAGCTGTGTCAATCTGGATGGATGTTTTAGTGTGGCTTGTTTTGTAGCGGAACTTCTCTATACTTTGAAGAACTCTATGAGTTCTTAGTTCAAGATCATGATGAGGTCTGGCATCACTGTTAAATGTAGACTTGTGAGGCACCTCATCCTTTCTGGATATTGAGCCTGTACTAAGACATTTCTGAGTCATGTTTTTGGAGGTTTCACTACCACTTAAAGCAGAAGCACTAGTATTACTAGGTCCAGAGCAAGTTAAGTACTGAAATGGTTTCTCGTCCATCGTTGGGGTAGGGCACCGGTCGTCAGACTCACTTCCCGAGATCACTGGCTGGTAGATTTCACTTACATCAAGAAGTGAAAGTGATATTTTGCCAGCAGACAGTTCTGGCTTTTTACTGTTCATTTGAGACGTGCTGCATAAGCCTGTGGGTTGGACAGTTTCAGGGTAGGTAGTTTTACTGATAAATGGTATTTCTTCCTGGTCAACTTCTTCAACCTTGCCTTGTGAGTGTGTGTCGTGTTGTTGTACTGTATCCTCTCTGGAGGTGTCTATTCCAATAAATGGAATTACACCCACAATAAAGATCTTTTCCAATTCCTCATTTGTTTTTTCGATCCGTTTGAGGTCTGTTTCTTTAGTCAATGCAGCTTCAGCTTCACACTGAGGTGAATGAGCCTGATTATAAAATAGTTCTTTCTCAGTTGTGTTTACAACTTTTTGATCTCCCTCAATTGATTGGGTATCTCCATCTTCATGATCAACACTAATTAGATTGAAGTTTGCCATTACTTTGTTTTGGCATTCTGTTTCAACACTGTCATTTGTCTGGGGAATAGACCCATTTGCGTTAGAAACATC
This sequence comes from Gymnocephalus cernua, assembly GCA_023631565.1. Classification (NCBI taxonomy): domain Eukaryota; kingdom Metazoa; phylum Chordata; class Actinopteri; order Perciformes; family Percidae; genus Gymnocephalus; species Gymnocephalus cernua. The sequence goes on along the minus strand of CM042431.1, from coordinate 22,518,261 downwards.
TAATGAACAGTTGTTCTCATCAGACATGGGTAATGCTGCTTTCTGATAATGTGCCTTATCTGCCAAACAAATATCATTTTTTGAATTTCCCTCAACTGCAGGTTCATTATATGGCTCCATTTCTGATGAAGCGTGAGGAGATTTTTCTGAAGTGCCATGTTCATCTGTCAACACACTGCCATTTGCACACAGCTTTCTTAACTGCAAATCATGGCAGGCATCTTCTTCGTTGTTGTCTTTAGGTGGTTGCTCATCAAATGGTGGTTTCTGATTACACTCTGTAATGCAATCCTTCTTTACTGAATCTGGGCCATCACAATTCATTGGTAGGGGTTGATCACTCAATTCACTATTAGCTTCCACAGGTGAAACCCAACTGTCTTTCTCATCAAATCCATTTTCTTTTCCACAGGGATCTTCATCTTCGATCACTTTACCTTTGTAGACTGTACAACAATCCACATCTTTATTAACATTTTCAGCCTGGCCAGGTGAGACTGATATAGGTTCCTCCACAGATAACTGCTTCTCATTTTCCAAAAGATATCCATTGCAGACTATACCTGACTCTTTGTTTGTTGAATCATCATCTGTAAGAATCACTTTTGGAAAAGGTTCTACATTTCCTTGTTGGTATGGATTTTCTTTCACTTCCAAGTTTTCCCCATCTTTGGATTCAATTGCATCATGCTTAACTGTAAGAACCACATCGCCTGCTTCTTTGTTGGAGTCTACCTCTACAACTGTCACACATTTTGATGAATCCTTTCCATGCTTTTGCACTAAACTCATTGCTGTAGCTTCTGAATTTTTAATGCCATCTTTCGCATCTGTCTCCTCATTGTTGCATCCATGTAATACATGGCAAATTCCTGAAGCAGTCAGATTATTTTCTGGCTGAACAGTTACGCTTTCCATCTCTTTTTGTACAACAATGAATGCTTCGTCACCTTTACAAGATGGTACATCAGTGTGCTCCAGGATCCCAGCTTTTTTCATCTTATTTTCAAGGCCATCTTTCATATCTGTCTTCTCATTGTTGCATCCATGGAACATGTGGCCAATTCCTGAAGCAGTCTGATTATTTTCTGGCGGCACAGATACGCTTTCCATCTCTTTTTGTACAACAATGAATGTTTCATCACCTTTACAAGATGGTACATCAGTGTGCTCCAGGATCCCAGCTTTTTTCATCTCATTTTCAAGGCCATCTTTCATATCTGTCTTCTCATTGTTACATCCATGGAACACATGGCCAATTCCTGAAGCAGTCTGATTATTTTCTGGCTGAACAGATACGCTTTCCATCTCTTTTTGTACAACAATGAATGTTTCGTCACCTTTACAGGATGGTACATCAGTGTGCTCCAGGATCCCAGCTTTTTTCATCTTATTTTCAAGGCCATCTTTCATATCTGTCTTCTCATTGTTACATCCATGGAACACATGGCCAATTCCTGAAGCAGTCTGATTATTTTCTGGCTGAACAGATACGCTTTCCATCTCTTTTTGTACAACAATGAATGTTTCGTCACCTTTACAGGATGGTACATCAGTGTGCTCCAGTCTCCCAGCTTTTTTTCTGTTGTTTCCAAGGCCATCTTTCATATCTGTCTTCTCATTGTTGCATCCATGGAACACATGGCCAATTCCTGAAGCAGTCTGATTATTTTCTGGCTGAACAGATACACTTTCCATCTCTTTGTGTACAACAATGAATGTTTTATCACCTTTACAAGATGGTACATCAGTGTGCTCCAGGCTCCCAGCCTTTTTCCTCTTATTTTCAATGCTATGTTTCACATCTGTCTCCTCATTGTTGCATCCATGGAACATGTGGCCAATTCCTGAAGCAGTTGGATTATTTTCTGGCTGAACAGATACGCTTTCCATCTGTTTTTGTACAACAATGAATGTTTCATCACCTTTACAGGATGGTACATCAGTGTGCTCCAGGATCCCAGCTTTTTTCATCTTATTTTCAAGGCCATCTTTCATATCTGTCTTCTCATTGTTACATCCATGGAACACATGGCCAATTCCTGAAGCAGTCTGATTATTTTCTGGCTGAACAGATACACTTTCCATCTCTTTGTGTACAACAATGAATGTTTTATCACCTTTACAAGATGGTACATCAGTGTGCTCCAGGCTCCCAGCCTTTTTCCTCTTATTTTCAATGCTATGTTTCACATCTGTCTCCTCATTGTTGCATCCATGGAACATGTGGCCAATTCCTGAAGCAGTTGGATTATTTTCTGGCTGAACAGATACGCTTTCCATCTCTTTTTGTACAACAATGAATGTTTCGTCACCTTTACAGGATGGTACATCAGTGTGCTCCAGGCTCCCAGCTTTTTTTCTGTTGTTGCCAAGGCCATCTTTCATATCTGTCTTCTCATTGTTGCATCCATGGAACACATGGCCAATTCCTGAAGCAGTTGGATTATTTTCTGGCTGAACAGATACACTTTTCATCTCGTCTTGAACAACAATGAATGTTCGGTCATCTTTACAAGATGGTACATCAGTGTTCTCCAGGCTCCCAGCTATTTTCCTCTTACTTTCATAGGTGCTTCCGGGATCATTTATCTCATTGATAATATCTGTGTAGTGTACTTTTTTTTGGTTACACTGAAAAAAGAAAAAGAAAACAGAATAATTACATATATATTGTGTGAAAACCGTGACTACTGTTTCTCTCTGAGTTTTTCAATGTTTTGCCATGATTTTTCGAGGTCACTATGCTATTAATGCACCAGCAATTCAAACAATGAATACTGTAAATCACAATAACAAAGCTAGCTGTCATTAGAAGTAAAATGAGGTCAAATAGCTGCTGGCTGACATGCATGTGCATCAGTCATAAACAAAGTACCCTTTTTGGCATTACATTTGCCTGCTTTTCTGTGTACTTTATGCCCATCAGTCCTAATACAATAAATAAGATGTATGATGCCATTCCCTTTCATTGCCTCATTTCTGTGCTCCTGGATAGAAGCTGGATTCTCCCTGTCTGGAGTTATCAAGGATTCTGCCTATTTTTGGTTAGGTTATTGTATACCGGTAGCCTTTTACAGGCAACCTCAGGGCACAGAGCTCCAGAAATCTGGGGATATTTAAGAGCAGGCAGCACCAGAACAAAAACACTGACACATCACAGACCGTATGATAATAACATCCAAAACGCACAATTTACTCTGTGGTTTTTGTGACTTGAGAAATACTTTAAAATGAGTAGGTAGTACTGCTCATAGTTGAGTAGACAATCCTTAATGTGGCCCAGGAAACATTTCTGTACACACTGCTAAAAGAATGTGGTCATATGTGGCCCAGACCACCTCCGAATGTGGTGATTGGATCTCACAGCGACCTCAATGCGTAGTGGGTGCATTACCATATGTACTTAAAGGTCCCGTGGCATGAACATTTCACTTTGAGTTTTTTTTAACATTAATATGAGTTCCCCCAGCCTGCCTATGGTCCCCAAGTGGCTAAAATGGCAACAGGTGTAACTGAGCCCTGGGTATCCTGCTCTACCTTTGAGAAAATGAAAGCTCAGATGGGCCGATCTGGAATCTTGCTCTTTATGAGGTCATAAGGGGAAAGGTTACCTCCCCTTTCTCTGCTTTTCCCGCCCAGAGAATTTGGCCAACCCATGAGAAAGAGAGACATCATGGCTTTCAAACGAGCAAAGTGGCAGTTGGTCAAGGCCACACCCCCACCCTCCATCTTGCCCCCCTCTCCACCTTGCCCCCCTCTCCTCCTCAATAGCTACAGACACAGTAATGGCACATACTAAGGAAAGCTCATTGTGGGACTGGCTCTAGTGGCTGTAATTCTGCACCAAGGCTGAATTTCGGGAAAGAGACTTCAGATATAGTATTAGGGGACCCCTGAGGCCTATATAAAAGCATCCAAAGAGCAACATGTTATGGGACCTTTAAAACTGTCCACTTGTGATCAGATTACTCAGGACAGATTTTAATACCAGGTGTAATAACAGCTATATGTGCCAAATAGCATTTCAGAGTTTCAGAATCTTTATATCAGATGGTTGTAGAGCCTGATAGATTGACAGAATAAACTGGGGTAGTGAACTTAACTCTAAATGTCCGTCAGCCTCCGATTTTTTTAGCATGCCAGGGGAGGAGACGAGGAAAGTCTCCATTGCAGAATGCAGACAACTGTTTGGAGCTATGTATAAAAGATCTGTGGGGATTTTGAGAGATCTTGTGATCCCCATTAATCCCCATAGCACTCTGCCAGAAAACAGTCTCTTGTCCCTTTCAACTCACCCTATTACAATAAGTCTTTATTGATAGTCCCTTAATTATGCAGATGAATGTATGTCTATTACTACTTAAGAAACGCACAAATCTGATCCTTTAATTGTTCTACATTCTAAAGACCATCTGGAAATCATTACAAATTCATTAAATGCATATATTCAATGTAACGGTAACATTAGAACCAAACCTGAATTTTGCTTTCCTCCTGTAATCCCATGGATGACTTGAGTGTGTTCAATGTTTCACTAGCTTCTTTCAGATCTCCGGACACAGAAGTTTCTTTCCTGTTGACTTGTGGCTCTGAAGTGACAATCTCCGCATTTGAGTTTCTCAGTGACAAGTCCAAAACCACAGATCCTTGGTCCAACACAGAGGCATGTTTTTTGCTGAGGTCCAAAGCTTTTGAAATCAAAGGGTCTGAAGTGTCCGTTACAATCGGGAAAGGAGCAAATGAATGAGCCTTGAGGTCGGATAGAGCCAGTGTTGATACCATTCCACTAGGCATTTCCAAAGAATCACTCTCTTCTGAACATGGGTATGAGTCAACATGAAAGAACCTGGCTGTGGACCTGCTGTAGAACAGACCAATCCACATGTGGACAATGAGCCGCACTTCTTCACTGGTGTCTTGCATGGAGAAATCCCATGGGCTATCAAAGATGTGAGATGTACAACAAAATTAGCTCTTTCAATGAATTGAATAATTGGTTATTATGTCATCTGACCTAAAAGTCAATGGTACCACATATTGCTCCCATTTCTCAACTAGATACAAACAAGTATAGCACTGAAATTATGTGAAAAGATACTTTTTTTTACTTTTATGTTAAGATTCTTTGTATAAAAAAAGTAACACATATGTACATACCCATGCAAGGCTCGAACGATAGTTCTATCCTTTGAGTCATTTGTGAACTTGCTGTCTAGATTAAAGTCATAGTTTTCTTTCCATTGCTTTGTGACTTGGATAGATCCATCCTTGTCAACAAAGGTACGGGAGTGTCTGAACTTTCTTCTGCACACCACGTGTTTTTTCAAGTCTTCTGGAGTCCTGTGGTTCTTTTCACTTCTGTCTGTCTGGCTGACAGATGGGTGTAGTGTTTTAATTCCATCGCCATACAATGTCTGGTGATGGTGCAGCAGTCTGGTAGAACCACTTAAAGGGGATACCTGGAAGGGTGTACCTGGCAAACCCAACAGTAGAGAGGAAGATGGGGGCAATGAGTAAGCATGTTCTTTAGATACCAAACCAACCAATTCACTACCTCCCATAAGATGGCTTGGTGAAGGAGACTCAAGAGGCTGCATGGATCTAGCAGCAGGCTGTCTAAGCAGAGCATGAAGAACTGACTCTTGTTCAGCAGTGGTAACATCTTTTGTAAGGTCACACTTCTTCAAACTTGTCTCAGGTTTTCTCTCAAGTGCTGGGTCTGGTTGTGGTGGAACCTGGTCATTACTGGCACTGAGTGCCAAGTCAGCAAGTAAGTTCAAAGCATCTGTAGATGAGCAAGCACTGTTCATTTTTTCCTTAACAGTCTTCCTGACAGAATTATCCCTAGTACACTCTTTGTAATTGAGTTTTTCACTGGCATAACAAGCTGGGGTTTGAAAATGCAACCACCCTGTGAAGACAAAACAGAGGAGAAAAAGAGAAACAGCATGAAAATAAAAAGTAGCACATTGAAAGCATTTGAAATATACCTACGTTTTACTATTAGGGACCTGTCACGTCACCAACTTGTAAAATATGCCATTGTTTCAAACAAAGGGATTGGTTTATTAAGCCACGACAACATGTTTGGGTGCAGATGCATAGGACAAGCAAAAGCGAAGCACAGGCAAGAGAAGAGCAAAAGCAAACTAAGAACTAGCCAAGACTTAGCCAAGTGCAGCGATAGCAGGCTGAGGACAGTTGCAAAAGGTGACAGATCCAAGAAAATGGTCAGTCAGTTTCAATAGCATGCACAATACTGAAGATATGTTAACTGTCATCCACAAAATACCATTTCTATATTTCAGAATTTTGAAATAGAACTCACATTTCTTTTTCACATTATCTGCAGAGACGCCTTGATGCTTTTTGAGCATTTTAATCCTTCCCCTTCTTGGAAAGATTGATGGAGGCCTGTGTATGATTTGAGGTGGTTTGTCTAAAATGGTTTGTTCTTGTGTCTCGGATGAGTCTGTCCTTAGCTGAGTATCCCGACCCTCAGTTTTCTCTATCTTATCTGGTGTCTCTTTAGGGGTCAGGCCTAGGGCATATGCAAAAAGAGGGTCAACTGACAGCATCTTTGAAACTTCCTTGGCATGCACATTGGTGTCCTGGACACTTGTAATTGTATAATTACTCTTCAGCATCCCAGTGTCTGAGTCAACTTTGTCCTTCTTGAGATGGGGCTCAGTGTCTTGGGCAGTATCTGCAGTCTCCTTTGACACAAGGAAATCCATTTTTCTCTTTCCTCTTAGAAGAACCGACTTCAATTTACTCAACAGTAATTCACCTTTTGTGGCAATCTTTTCCAGGGAGAGAGTATTAGTATGCTTTTCTTTAACTGCTTCTGAGGGAGAAGTTGCTGTGCCATCAGTCTTTGAAGAATGTTCAGTACTCTCTTGATTCAAAGTCAATAAAACATTGCCATCATCTGAAGGTCTCAAAATATTGTGCTCAGGATTAACATCACTTCTTGGCACAGTTTGAAAATGGTTTCCTCCATCCTTGGATGTTGTGGCCTCTGTTTCATCCTCTGCTGTCTTTGGAGCAGTGCTAGACTCCTGCTCCATTTCAACTGTGTCCTTTACAGTGCTAGACTCCTGCTCCATTTCGACTGTGTCCTTTACAGAAGCATCGACCAACATTTTTTCATCTTTTGTAGATTGATCCCTTAAAGACTTAATCTGATTAGCAATATCTAGAGAGCCATGAGGAACCAAGATTCTTCCACATTCGCTGATGACCGGCTTTAAGTCCCAGCGCTCTGTTTTCTTTCTCAGAGGAAAAGCTTCAAGTTCCATTAAACATGTGCTTTCAAAGCTCTGCTGTCCAGGGTCTATTTTTTCCTCCTCTGCAACTGCTAAACCAACAGATGATGATGGTTTTATAAATTTGCACTTTCGCCTGTGTACTTTCCTCCGCTCAATATAAGAAGGATTACTCAACTGTGGGTGGCCTGATGATTCCTTGGCCTGGTCTTCCTTCGGACTCCTCAAGTTGTCATCCTCCACTGGTAATTGTAAACTTGGAGTCTCAGCGCACGCTTTAGATACCCTTTTCCGACCTTTGTAATGTCCCCTACGTAGTTTCCTCTTTTGTGTTTTTGTGAGATTGGTGAACTCAGAGCAATCCAAAACATTTTTGGTTGCAACAGTCTCATCATTCAGAGAGTTCACTCCTGTCATTTGTAATTTGGCTGTTGAAAAACCAGAAAGTTGAATGTCATTATGCATTGTTGCAGACACAGTACTGATCATACCTAAACTCTCATCAGTGACAGTTCGCTCTGCCGAAGTGATGCTGACGATCAGCTCTGCAGGAAGGTCATCTGATGTAGAGGGAGTCAGGACATTTTTTGCCCCCATGTCATCAGTTTTGATCAGCGCAGTCAGATCAGATTTGCCTGTGCATTTAGTAGCATCCCCCGCATGCAAATCATCTGGTACAACATTCTGAGGCACAGGTGTTAAGTCAACTTGTGCTTCAGCACTTGTTATACAACTGTCAACAGGGGTTTCAATGTTTACAGGAGATCTCTGGCCTGTCAACTGGTCCTCTGACTCCATGCTAACAGGATTGGCTGGTGCCTCCTCAGGAGATGACAGACAGATGTAGACATCATCATCAAGGTCTTCTATTCGCTCCTCTTGTTTAGGTGCCAGGATTTCTGAAGCTTTGGACAATGGCAGTTGAAAAGAGACTGGTTTGCTCAAGTATGACCTGAAGCTCTGCCATGCCCTGTTAGTCAACTCCGGGCATGAGTAGAGGTGCTTGTGGGCATCCGGCACATCATACTGATCTGGAAAGATGCTGAGTTCCCTAGCAGGACTTGATGCCAACCCAGGATTTATCAGGGCTGCGTAACGCTGCATATGCTGTGCCAAGACTTCACACAGTTCTTCACCTGGGTTCATGGGTATTTTCTCAACTTCACCTTCTGCATAATTAAGCACCTGCAGAACCTGCAGTATCTCAGATGAAATGGCAGGCTTTTTCGCTCCAGATTTGGTGTCTGTGAAAAATCAAGAAAAAGTACTCGTTTAATCTCTGCTTTTGTATTTATAAATATATCAACATATTAAATGAAAATATCCACTGTTAAACACATGCTGTAATCACCTGTCTGTATAACCTGCGAGACTGGAAACACAAACATGCCTTGCAGGACATCAGTTGCACTGGAACCAGTATCTGGAAAAACACAAAGATACTGTATGTGGCGGATATGAAGCTAAATCACGGTTGTAAACAAAGATAGAATTCAGCAGGGTTTGTCATGAGACCGACAACATAGTACTCAGTCCTCATCTTTATATCTTACCATCATATGTGAGGAAATGTGAGGAGTGCAACAGGATAAGAAAACCACCATCATTCAGCTGAATAGTGAGAGCCTGTGCATAAATGAACAAGTTTGTCAGATACAGTTTTTGGATGTTGGGCAGCAAGGAAAATCTAACCAAAATATTATCGTGGAAACTGATTGGATTGACTGGGAATTTCCAGTGCTGAAACAATTGATTAGTCAAGTGACAGAAAATGATTGACAATTTCCACAATAAATAATTGTTTGTTTATTAACAATTTATTAATAATTAATTGTCATTAACAAACTGCTGGTTACAACTGTACAAATGTAAGGGTTTGCTTGGTTTCCTGCATTTCATATCAGTTCAAATAGAATACTATAGGTTTCTGACTGTTAGCCAAAATCGTGAAGGGTATTTGTGATTATTTTTGACATTTTATGGAATGACTAACCTAAGCCCCACAATCTCTGAAAGGTTGACAATAAACAGAAACTCACAAGATCTTTCTCCTTGATCTCACGCAGAAGTAGAGGGAGTGAGTTGGTTTCTTCTGCATTGGAAGAAACCAACTCATACAGACTAAAGTATAAGCCATCTAGAAAGACTGAAAGACATCAAAAAAGACAAATTCATCAATGATATGTTCAAAAAAATCTAAGAATTTTGTTGACACACTACTTCTAACTCTTGGTTAAAGGTCCCAATGCATGGTGCTCTTTGGATGCTTTTATATAGGCCTTAGTGGTTCCCTAATACACTATCTGATGTCTCTTTCCCGAAATTCAGCCTTGGTGCAGAATTACAGCTGCTAGAGCCAGTCCCACAATGACCTTTCCTCAGAATGTGCCCCTTCTGTGTCTGTAGCTAGTGAGGAGGAGAGGGGGGGCAAGGTGGAGGGTGGGGGTGTGGCCTTGACCAACTTCCACTTTGCTCGTTTGAAAGCCATGATGTCTCTCTCTCATGGGTTGGCCCAATTCTCTGGGCGGGCAAAGCAGAGAAAGGGGAGGTAACCTTGCTTGTTATGACCTCATAACGAGCAAAATTCCAGATCGGCTCATCTGAGCTTTCATTTTCTCAAAGGCAGAGCAGGATACCCAGGACTCGGTTTACACCTATCACCATTTCAAGCCAATTGGGGACCATAGGCAGGCTGGGGGAACTCATATTAATGTTAAAAAACCTCATAAAGTGAAACGTTCATGCCATGGGACCTTTAATGAGGCTGTTTTTTTCTAATATTTCCAGATATAACAACACACCTTCACCAGAGAAGCAGGTTTCAAAGACAGCCCTTGGCAATAGCTGTCTCAGATCTGACATGGAAATGGCTCTGTCAATTTTCACCACTGGTGGTCTACAATGGAAAAATAAGACAAAGTACAGAAAATAGGTTATAATCTAAATGATCAAAGACATTTAATAATAATAAAAAAAAAAAAAGATGTGTATTTTTTTTAAACTTACAGTTCTGCCGGGATTAAGGCCACTGTAGACCTCAGCCCAACATCATAGAACAGGCTGCCTATTTGAAGCTGACCCTTCCATGGAAAGTAATGACAAACTAGTGGGGAGGGAGGAATCATCAAATAAAACAATTTTTTTTCTTTTAAAATTAGAAAATTCACAACAGTCAATTTTCAGTAAATGGATCTTTTTGACAACAGTATTTACTTACCGAGATTTTTCACCTCACTGAAAAGAGAAGTATGAAAACAATAAATCAATTTGACATTACTATCATTAATTTGTATGAAATAGCATTTGGTAAAGTACATGTGTTGCTGTAGTGATACAGAACCTTTTCTCCTGTGATGCTACAATCGTTGCTTTGGTATCCGTGTATGAAAATGATACAATGGCAAAAGGACAGGCAGCGCTGGGAGATTGAGTCGTCACATTACTTCCATCATCTAGCAGCTCATACATGTAATACTGCAAGGACAAAACAAGACGCACTTGAGCTGCCTGGTGTCTATGCCCATGTTTCCTTCTTAACATGCACTCTTGCATTAAAGTACTCAACAATATTGTGCTCAGGAAGTACACACAGACAGATTAGAAAGCCACATATACCCGTGTTCCACTAAAATTCGTATGTATTTGCAGGGTTTTAAGCGAGTCCTTTCCCATTGCCAGTAGGCAAGTATGCCTTTTGTTTTTTTTCTGGTGTGTCTGGTGTGTGGAACACCGGGTTAGTAAACAGTAGAAAGCCAAATGGAAGCTTGCTGACGATTTGTGGCCAAGATGACAGAACATCATCTACCACCACAGGCAACATGCACCGTAGCATCGTTCTGGATAAAGGGCGAAAATTAGCGTGTCCACCCGGGTGTCATGTTTCTATCACTGTCGATCGGCGCTGGAACCAATCGAGACCTGTGACAACTGCAGAGCTATTTGTCCTGGGAATGAAGGCTGATTGTAACCTTTCCCACCAAAAACAAAAGCCAGATGTTACTGTTTTTTTTTTAGGCCGGGGGAAAGGGCCGATATAGTGCACTACCACTACAACATCTGGATGTGTGTAAAATTTCAATTAAATCTGTATAGTGTGCTGGAACAGTGTAATTCACATGCATTTGTAGCAATATATAGCAGTATTTCTCAAATGGGGGTACGCGTAACCCTAGGGGTACTTTGGAGTACTGCAGGGGGTACGTAAGTATTTAAAAAAAAATATCAGTCATGCATAATTCCTAAAATAATGATACTATAAATTAGTGAATATATTTTGTGATTCTTAACATTGTAAATGTAGTGTTTTTCAGTTACAAAATTGTTGTTTAGACACTGACAGCTGGCGCTGTATTGTGCCTCTTTAATAAAGAGGAACAAACAGCGCCATATAAAATAAAATAACCTTGCTATATAAAAGCTATATAAAGAGTCTTTATATAGCTTTTATATAGCAAGGTTATTTTTTTTCTACCGAACATGTTTTGTGCTGGTCAGGGGGTACTTGAATGAAAAGAAAATTTGAAGGAGGTACATTATTGTTAAATATCTGAGAACCACTACTATACAGGATGGAGAATGGGAAACGTTGTGCTGTATGATTTTCATCACCAGTCACATGCCTCTTCTTACCTGGGTTCTCTCGAAGGCAAGAAAGGAGCTGGTTTTGGCAGATACTGAAGGCAATTGTTCTGACACATGACAGTCAAACCCCACAGTGGGTGCAGTGAAGTTCTGGGTGTAGTTCTCTAAAACCTTGTTAACTCTACCCTGTTGGTAACAAGAAAGGACAAAGATGTTGTTCATGAAATGTTTTCTAGGAACAAAAACACAATGACCGCATACCTAACAAATATTTCACAATTTCTTTCTTTCAATACCTTTGTCAGCCTGATGATGGCAATGTATCCAGATTTCCCATGATACCAGCGATTGAGATCCAAACAGTCAGAGTACATTGATATATAAACACCTAAGCAAAAAAAGAAAACTTTCACTTAATGTGGTTAAAAACTTAATGTAGTTAAAAACAAATACAGGGAGGGTCACTTATCAAGATTTGAGGCCATAATAAAATACAATAATTAACTTATAACTTTAAAGTGTCTTTCACAACACCTGGCACTTCTACAGCAGCGAGGCGGCACCTTGAAAGATGAATATGTTACAGCTGTCAAGGACACACCACACGTTTAACAACTATCTGAATGAGCTCACCACACCCACTGCAGCTGAACAACACAATTCTTACCAATGTTACATTATGTTCTCTAGTGTTCGTTTTTAATAAGCCATAATACACAATTTATGAGGTAAACACTAAAGATACTTTAGGGAATTTGTTTTTAGATCTCTTTTATCTGGGCTTTCACTCGTAAATCAAGCACTTCATTCTTAGTTTCCACAGGGTAAATCAACAAACACTAATCATTCTACAAGGAGAACGTGTAGTCTCCCAGCAGCGGAAAGTATGCCTAAAATCCCTGACACACCAAGCAGACAACCAAGAAATAGTCCGACTGTGGCGCCGCCTCACGTCGCCTTTGTCTTGGCCAAAAAACACACTTGAACACAACGTAAAGACTACAGATGACGGCCAACTACCATGTTTGTTCTGCGCCTGCGTGAGAGGAAATAACTCTCCATACCAGCAGGCGGCGGTAATCTATTTGTCATTCAAAAAGGGAAAGCGGATAAAAACGTTGCTATGATACCTACAACTAAAAAGCGTTTGACCGAATCAGCAGCGACAGCACAGAGCCTACAGTCCCTCTGCTTGACTCCCCGTCGGAAATATTTTTTTTGTCAGTTTTGACAGCTCTGTGTGTTGGATTGATCAGATGAGATGAAGATGAAAAAATTAGAATTGTTTGCTTTCTTCACTATCGTTTTTTTTTCTTCTCGTTTACTAATTCGTTTAAGCTAAATAGTCAAATCAGATGGCTTCCTTGCACCGATGCGGATGCCGATTCAACATGTCCAACCAAAAGGCAGACGAAGGCCAAAGCGTGGCGACGGTGTGTGACACACCGCAAAAGACTAGGGCGACGAACACACACACACACCGGCCGTCGGCCTAACTTGGACCGACGGCCGGTATATCAGGGCCTTAATGGCCACCAGATACTAGGATTTTAATAGTTACCTTCACTACTTCTAATGTATCTCGTGAGAATTTTAAAAATGGATCGACAGGAGACAGCAGACTGAAGAATCAGGTGTGGATGTTTCCGCTTCCTCACTAAAGGTCACATGTATAGGCCTATTCATGTCTTACAAATACATAGTGTATTTTCTTAAGTGAGGTAAGATCTAGTTTATTATCAATGGGGCATTAGACCTCATGTTATTACAATATAAAAAGTATAATTAAATAATTACAATGCATTGAAATATGAATGGGGATAGATAAGACACTTGACAAAGAGCGACATTCAGGCAAATTCTCTCAGGTTGCATATCTGAACGTAGGAGGCTACACAAAGAGCCAATAACCTGTTTGGTAGGTTTGGTGTGTCTTTTACACTCCCCCGGTAGCAATGTGCTGACAAGGTGAAGAGACTAACTGTATAACCTTTCCAAATATCTCTTTCAGACATTAAAAAGTCATAATATTAAGAATAAACGTGTATTTAAAGAAATCTGTTACAATACCACTCCGGTGTGGTTTCATACCACTGTCTACAGAAAAACAAGGACTTTGACCAATGTGTATACCTGATATCTTCCTCACTTATCAAAGCCTTGTGGGTGGAGGGATAACAGACAACATATTTTAGGAGGAAACATTTCAAATGTGAAGTAATATAGAAAAACATATTACAGGAATACATGTTACAGTTAAATGAGATCCATGTTTAAATGAACAGTGAAACAAGACAATAAATGGCAGCGTCAGATGGCCAACCACCAAAAGTCAGGTTCTGTCCGAGGTTTCTTCCTGTTAAAAAGGAAGGTTTTTTTCTCAACTTTATCACACCAAACGCTTGCTCTTGGGGGGGAATTGTTTGGTCTAGACCTACTCTATCTGTAAACTTCTGTTATGATTTAACACTATAAATAAACTTAAATTGAATTACATGCTAAATTCGTTGTATTTCTGCCTTTGACACAATTCATATCCTGTACTGCCGTGCACCGACTTAAGAGTTTCTGTTTCAGAACAGAACATCTTCCACTTTCACTTGTATACATTTATACAGCTATTCAACTTGCTTTCACTTTCAAAAGTAGGGGAGCAGAAACTCAACATATGATCTCCTGCACACAACAGATACTTTGGACAAGCTTCATACTTCTGGATATAGCCATCAGGGTAATAACTTTGATAAAGTATTAATGTTATTCTTTGCATTGTTTACCAAGTAACCAGTAAGTATATCTATGTTATGTTACAGAAATTGCTGTGTACAAATCTCAACTCGGAGTTCAGTGCATAATAATATGACCTCTTGTTCGGTTGTGGCTGAGCTGCTGAATGTCACTGTGATTTCACTACTGGTTGACATAAAGGCAGTATGAGAGGGGGAAATTAATCACCACAAGTTACCTTTAGAGGGATCTCCAAGAGTTGTGCATGTGCTGTTTCCAGTGAGCACACCAGTTTCTCCAAGTGCATTTGCCTTTAAACAAAGACAAATATCGATATCAGCAAGATCTGAAGATTTTTTTGGAGCATGTTTTTTTTTTTCAGGTGTGCTGGTATTTCAAGCGTTTTACCTTGTTGACATCATCAAACAGCAAAAACCCATAGGATTCTTTCAGATCCTCCTCTGAATATCCTACTTCTTTTCTCTTTGCTCGGAAAGCACAATACTGATATAAAGGAAGAAAGTATGTTCATGACAACAAACCCTGAGCAGCTATTTATTAAATGTGAACAGATTTAAAATGTGGACTGACCTTTTCTTCCAGCGCTGGACTATTTACCAAGACAGCGGATGTATACCTGAAAGACTGCTTTGACTCCTCATACAAGTACGCACTTTTAAGTGGAGCCAAAATATTGTTCTGAAAGATGCCAGAACTTTCTGAGACGGGTACTAAAACACCTGGAAGTGGACAAAAATACAAACATGAGAATTATATAAAAGCGATACTGCGAAATTACAGCAAATTGCGTTTTCGCTTTTCTACAAGAAAAAAAGTTTCCGGATATTTCACAAGCCTAGGACTTCTTGTAATGTGAGACATGGCACCTCATCTATGCGTCCTTTTTCGTATAATCATACAGCAGCAGTACATCTAACGTTAACGTTACATCTCAAATATAGTTAGGGGGGGAAGTAAATATCCGATCCACGTTTCTTGTCAATCCTAAAGTGAAAGTTACACGAGTAGAAAAAAAGCTCACCACCTTTCCTCGAGGCACCACCATTTCCACTTTCCATTGCTGAACACTTATGAAATCTGTCGTTTTCCCTTTGCCCTTCGATGAAAACTGTTGTCTCTGATTTTAAACATTGCAGCAGAATTGTATAACGTTAGTCCCATGTGTCCTGTATCCAGCAAACAGTCAACACTAGCGTTAACTTGAGCTTTCGCCGCAGTTTCAACAGCGATATTAATAATGCGACAACCAGGAAGTTGCAAAATTAACGGCCGTCCGAACACGTAGAAACAAAATAATCCACTTTTATCGTTTTACGGGTATTAAATCCTTTTCACAATTAAAGCTCCTTAGTATTCATGCCGGGTTGGTCTACATACGTAGTCCGTTTCGAAAAAGAAAGAGAAACCTATCGAGTTGAAAGCATCCATCTTGAAAGTCTACACCAAACTGTAGTGGTGGTGAGGGTGAGGCAGTTGAAGCTAGTCTGACTGCGCCTGCGATTCGCTTTTCCTGTGTGTTTGTTTTCCTCTTACCCGTAAACAATTAATGGTTGCTAACGTTAACTGTTAACGAAATGCCATTGAAAACGCTGTTTCTACCCTTAACGTGATACAGCTACAGATTAAGGTTATAATGTGGATTCTTATCTATGTAACGTTAGTGTTTAGTGTAATAGAGATTGTGGGGGAAGTTGGGATCAGTGCTAACCCTACTAACAGTCGTTGCAACTAACTTTTCGCACCGTATGTTTAGCTACTTAACTTTTAGACATTTTTGCCAACACTCACATCGGCAGCTCCAAACTTAAGCTCCGAATTTCATTTGTGCTGGTAATTGAAGCTGAAGTATTTGTGTTAAGAAGAAACCAGTACTTCTTCTGACAGAATTTGGATTGAAGACCAGTTACCCAACCTGTTATGAGGTCAATGATCTTTAAAGCTCCATTAAATTAAATCATTAATATTTTTGATGTTCACCTTAAATCAGTGTGTAAAATGAAATGCAACCAGCTGAGAATCAGATAGCCCCCAATCCATCTCTATGCAGCTTTTAGCCACTTGTAGTTAGGTTTTAGTTCTGTGTTCCCTGTGGTGTATGGTTGAGTCTTGTGGCTCTCACCACCAAAAATCTTTTGGTTTACAACACCCCAAACAGTCGTGGGTTTTTTTTTCGGCTTTCGGATGTTGACACTCTATACTTTTTTCAGTAAGCAACCACAATGAAATATGCAACAATGAAAAATGAGTAGGCTAAATACAAGTAAAGTTGTTTCGTCGTTTGTGCATGACAATTTTAGAGACAGCCTGTCAGTGTCAGATTTACACGAAACACACAGTGACATTTTATAAATGTCAGAATTCAGCACATGGCATTGTGCTGAATTCTGACATTTATAAAAATTCACTCATTGATGTTCAGGATTTACAAAAACAATTGCATACTCTTATAATAGTGTTCATATCTTAATAAAACCTAAAGATTATCACAAGCAGCCACTGCTTCAATAGTTTCAGACTACTTGGAGGTGCGCTCCAATGACAGTTTGAAACAAAAAAATTAAACTGGTTCCTCTTTGACCCAGACTGATGCCGCTGTCAGACCAAATTAGTTACACTTGGGTCATACTATATACTCTAGACGAGTGTTTTTCCAATGGGGGAACGCATACACCTTAGGCAGGGCCCAACATTAAGGGCAAAAGAGAAATTTACTTGCCCCACTGGACAAGTTAACTCAAACAAAATAAAATGCCATGTTACTTCACATTATGTGCCACTACGTCTATGTTACCGATTTGAAACAAATACAGTTTTTTCCCCACAATCTGGGGTAGCGGACCCAGCAGCAGCGGGTCAGCAGCACCGGGCGCTCTGGATTGTTTTCGGGAGCGGGAGGCCACGAAGGCTACAACTACGACCGGAAGGCGAAGTGGAACAGATCGTGCAGTGTCGTAAATCCTCATTCAACAGGAGTATCATCTGTGCACGTGCAAACTTCTTGCGCATGCGCAGGACAGATCAAGCAGGAACCACGGATCATGTACCGACAGTCTTGACATGAGACATATGTGTACCAGATTTTGTGAGTCATTTTTGTGCGCCTATTCCTGAAACCCTTAAAATACGTAAATTTTCTCCAGGCTTGATGCAACTGCCAATTTTGGTGAGTTTTTGAGTATGTTAAGCCCCTCAAAAAGGCGATTAATTTACAGAAAAATCCTTCAGTTTCAATAGGGCCTTTGCCGCTGTCGGCGCTTGGGCTCTAAATATCAGCATGCACAAAGTTGATGCCTGCAATAGACACTACATCAAGGAAGGACCAGGTGAACTTCCACATGCTGGCCAGTGTTTGTCATCCATGAGTCAGTCGTTTGAAAGAACATCATGGATTAGCAAGTGGAACGCCAGCTAAAGTTAGCCATTTAAGCTATTACAAACACAAAACAAACACACTCAAAAAACATGTCTTTTGCACTTGGAAATGTCATTGACTACACAGTTTTGTTTCACATTGATTTCATTAAAAGCTTTATTTGAATGGCTTAAAGATATAAGTAGTCTGTATGTCCATGCACTGGGAACCCACATGAAGTGCATGGGTAAGTAGCTAAAGGAAGTCGGAAATGTCAACTGGAACACCCACATCCATGGGAACACCCATAATACAATACATCCATGGGGGACACCCCCCAAAATCGGAATTATCTCCTCACTGACCCAGACATCACAATCCAACATGGCTGCTTCAAGCATCAATACTGTTTGTAACACTGCTGATCTCCCTGTCACTGCGCGATCTGAGTCTCAACGCGATCTGAGTCGCGTCGAGTTGCGCATGCTCAGATTTAAACAATTTACGGCATAACGACAATAACGGAAGATGGGAACAGCAATAATCGGAGATATGGAAGAACATCTCGCAGTGACACTCCCCTTCGGACCCTGTGTCCATAGAGCTCAACAGTCCTGCCCACACTCTGAGAGACCTTGGGTTCCGGAAGTAAATTTCCCATTCATTTTTCCCATTGACATCTGGAAGAATCCGTATAGTAAGAGTTTTAGACCATGCCTTAGGCTAACCAGCTACGACGTGACTCATAAGCATACAACGTTTCATTTCGAGTGAAAAAACGAACAGAAAATCCCCAAAAAGTCAAAGGTACAAGACTGTGTACATATGTTCAATATCGAACAAATGTGCATGACGGATCGTGCAGGCGGCTGCACGATCCGTCATGCACATACGTAAGATGATTTTCCGAGGATCTACGACACTGCCCGATTCACAACCTGTTCCACACTTCGGCAGGCAAGCTAACGTTAGTTTAGCTAACAGCTAATTAGGCTAACCGCTAGCTAACAGCTTGATTCAGTCTAAAATAACGTTAACTCAAAGGAAATACTGGGAAAGCAGGCTGCAGCTGATGTAACAACTGTTATATATTTTAACGGTTCTTTTCAGGTTTTATTTTGAGGGTCTTTTAAAGTTATTACATGCTGTCTAAGCTGGCGGTTAGCCGAATTAGCTGTTAGCTAAACTAACGCTAGCTTCCTTTATTCAGTGGTGCACGGTGGTTTGTGGGATTGTTGTTCCTTTGCTCGATATTGAAAATATGTACGGTCTTGTACCTTTGACTTTTTGGTGATTTTCTGTTCGTTTTTTCACTCGAAATGACACGTATGCTTATGAGTCACGTCGTAGCTGGTTAGCCTAAGGCATGGTCTAAAACTCTTACTATACGGATTCTTCCAGACGTCAATGGGAAAAATGAATGGGACATTTACTTCCGGAACCCAATGGTCTCTCAGAGTGTGGGCGGGACTGTTGAGCTCTATTGGAATGAACATGACATATTTTTGTCTCTAAACCAATAAATACTCTGTAATTGAATGATGTCAGCATTGCTGGTTACTGATTGGATCCTGATTATCCAATCAAAATCATGTTATGACTTTGGGCACGTTCTGAGAGAGAGACAGACATCGGACAAGACAAGCATGGTGGAGTGACTGCAGAGAGGGAAGAGTAAGTGCCCATTTTCAATCAAAAATATACATTTATGTTCATGCTGGCCAAACAAATTTGCTGTCAGTATAATTTTAACTGTTACAAGTGATAATATTTGAAGTTTTGAAATTTTGAACATGTATCGTATCATTAAAGGCCATGTTGCAGGTTAAACACACTGTTGATTAATGGATACATAAACCACTCAAGATATGTATATCACTGTTAAAAATGTCTCCAAATAGTGTTAAAGGCCAGTTTTTGTCGTTTTTTGGTATTAGTGTTTTTTAACACAATTCTATGATGACGTCACGTTGGGGAGACGTGCCTCAGCCTAGCACTAGACAACAGTACTACTATAGTACTAGCTAGAACTATGGTGACTGCCTGGGATGAGGAATAGGTGTTTTTACTGTTAGTGAATAGCATCGAGTGAAAGTCAATGTTTTCTTTGTATCTAGTATTAGTGATCATGTCATTAGGTCAGATAAGGTAAACTATCTAGATCTAGAAAATAGAAGGCATCATGCTAGCTATGGGCTAACTTGCCAGTCCAACCTGTGAAATCCCCCGACGGTTGTACACATTTTCGATTAGATATCTCACGTTTTGATGGTAGCCTACTAGCTCCAGTAACAACATATTTATTTATTTATTTATTACCTGGACGGGGGTGCTGTTGGCTTTTCACATGTTTAGACAGCTAGCTAAAGCTACGCCGAAGTTTTGCTAACGTTAGCGCAACAGCGTTAGCCTAGCTAGCCTGCTAGATAATTATTACGACTGCCTTCTGCGTCCATGTTGCCAACATAAGACCTGTGGCGTTAGTGCTCCTTTTGTACCATAATTTTATTGAATGAAATGCTAAGCTTCGCTCCTACGAGATGGGTGGGTTTGTGTTACGTTACACACAAAGCTAACTGGCGATCGTTAGCATCCCATATGCTAGCGGAATTAGCTAGCTAACGTTGCCTAGCCAGCCAGCACGACAGACAGCTAACACATCCACATGTGTCTCTGATGTATAGCTACATCCATGCTTTCACCATAGACAGTATGGCTTTCACCCCAGAGACCGGGGCTTGTTTCCCGCAAGTCACGTTTGCTTTCCCCATTGTTTTCCTTCACCCAACCGTCCATTGCTGTCTCGCGTCCCCCGGTCTCTGGTGGACACGACTCGCCGGAAACGAGCCCCGGGCTTTGGTCTATCGTCTCCCCAACTTGACGTCATGCAATGCATTGTGGGGGGGAAACAAACCGCTGTAAAATAGTACTACTTTTTCTTGTTATATTCCCTTTTGTGACACCCAACAACATCAGATACAATGGATAACAGTTTAAATGTTTATTACCAACAAGCAATTAGAGCAAAGTCGTTGGAAAATTAACCCTGCAACTTGGCCTTTAAGTTATAGGATTCTTTCAAAGACCTATGTCCATTGCAATGAACATCAGGATGTGGGCAGGTTAATAATGCTGCGTTCCAGACACAATTTTTAGCCCGTAAGTTATGACTTCAAGCCACGACTCACGACTTGGTAGTGTTCCAGGGTTCAGGTTGGGCTACCTAACGTTAACGTTAGCTACTGGCTACGCTGACGTTGATGTTAGCTAGTGGCTACGCTGACGTTGACGTTAGCTAGTGCTAGCTGATACTAGCGATTTCTAGTCAGCGACATATATTGGGCTTTTTAATAAACATAACCTGTAGTAGTACACACTTGTGTGTGTATTGTTTTGATTACAATGTGCGGAATTACTTTACGTTGCATATTTTATTTCTATTTCACCGGTGTCTGTACAGCATCAACAGGGGGTCGCCATTGTTGTTTATGTGTGTGTGACGTCAAAAACTGTAACTGGGAGTACAACGATCAGGTACGAGTTCACGAGTAGTAAGTTACGGGTTGGACTGCCGTTCCAGGGCGCTTTCACGGGTAGAAGGTTGTGAAAACACGAGTTACGGGTTGCCTGGAACGCAGCATTAGCTAACGCTAACATGTTTAGTGTCATTATGTAAACAAACAAAATACCTGTAAGCTTTTCATAGATAAAGTATGGTGTCACAGTTTATTTATTCATGATTACAAAATTTTAAATACCGTATATATTTTTTGTACATAATGTTCTTGTAGAGTATAAAGATGAAGATTGCATAATTTCTCTATCTTCTTGCAGGCTCTGGGTTTTCCTGGTGATGACCTCACTGCTGTTCCCTACCCATGCTGAGATACCCCTATCAAGTTCATGTGCATGTTCAGAACTGTACACAGACTCAAAACCATGCAAACATCCAGTTCCAGATGTTTAGGTCATACCTGATTTTCCACCTTTGTGGAAAAATTAGCCTTATGTTTCTTAAGTTTTTATGACATTTTACGCCCATCTCGTCCTGGCGTCCATTGGAATGGACATGGAAAAATACTATTAAAAACATGAGTTACCAAAAATGTATTTTTTCCACTTTGGTTTAATGTTGGAGAGGAGTCAGAATCAGTTAAAAAAAATTACCCAGCCAAAAAAATTTAGTTTTTTAAGCCAAGGACCCCTTATCTTATTTGAAAAAAAGTTTCAAAAATCAACAATAATTTGGTGGCCCCTGCAGTAACTCCGAGGACTCCCTCTTGAAGACCTCTGGGCTCCCCCCACCTACCCCCGTTTAACCAACTTGTAACTTGTAACTGGAACGCGATCAACTCGGGTGCGACGTCGATCCCCGTAGGGGAACATTTTATACTGTCTATGAGGGGAACACAGCATTTGTAGGTCGCCTACATATCCCAGAATTCTGAGCAACTGTTTATTTGGACTGAACCTCTTGCTGCTCTCTTTCAGTACCGGACTGCCCCAGCGAGTTTTACAATAATGCAGCCCTTTCAGTCTTTATTCTTTTGCTTCAAATTAATTACATGTGTGGCTGAATCTACGTGGTTTACGGAGAAGAAAACAGTAACATGAAATGGAGATCACTCGGAACAGACCGTCCTTGTATGGAGAAATCGGTAAGTAGCTTACAATTGGTGACCAGGAGTAGCTAGCTAGCTAGCTAACCCAAGACAGCTAGCTAGTTAGCTAAGCGAATGACCGGATGGAGCTGGTAGCTGCAATGACTAACGTTAGCTTTCATTAGCTTTAATTTCATTGTGGCTAGCTTTCAGTCGTATAGCTAGGTCAGCGTTAGCTAGCATGCTTTAAAGTGGTTGTTAACAGCAATGTAAGATACTTATATATAATGTTAATACAACATCCGACTATGAATGTGCAGGTTAATGGGCCTAACACACACACACACACACCAATGTAATACAATCCAATTCACTAGTGCTATTGTGATGGTTTGGATCATGGTGTAAATGATTTTGTGCCCCTCTCTGTGCCAGTTAATGTAGATGATCATAAACAGGTAAAGCTTTCAAACTTGAGTGTGTATTACTTTTATTACAGGATGAAGGTCAAAATATATAATTTTTGTCTCGTGTTTTATTAGGAATTGTAAGGAAAGCTCACTGTGGGTATTTTTCTCTACTTTGTGCTTGAGGCTAAATGAAAAAAATAATAGTATTTCAGCTGCCTTTGAATGGTTGGAATGACAAAATAAACTTGAAGAGACGTGAGTCACGCAGACACACAGAAAATGTATGTATGTACCTTATGAATAGAAAGGCTCAGTATTGTTTGGCTTCTCTATTTGCAGCTCATGGTCTTGGATTCTGGACGGACCGGTCAGCAGTGCATGAGGCCGCTGCACAGGGCAGGGCCCTTCAGCTACAGCAGCTGATCGAGGGAGGTGCAGCAGTTAACATTGTGGCAGTCGACTCCATAACCCCCCTGCATGAGGCGTGTATACAAGGACAGACTCAATGCGTCAGACTGCTGCTGGATGCTGGTGCACAGGTTAGATGGTGCTAGTGATGTTGACGGCTTCTTCATCAGTGCATGGTTGACTTTATTTTTACTTGATTATGGCTGTGTCCCCTCGAGGTTGATGCTCGTAACATAGATGGCAGCACTCCGCTGTGTGATGCCTGTGCAGCCGGTAGCCTTGAATGTGTCAAGCTGCTGCTGGAGTATGGAGCAACAGTTAATCCTCGGCTGTTTACCTTCTCCCCACTTCACGAGGCTTGCATGGGAGGTGCGTCTTGTTAATACACTTGTTACATCCAAGAATACAAGAATGTATGTATGTTGAGTCATGTATCTGTCCATTAGGTTTGTCTGCCATTAGCCAGACCTGATTCCATACGAATGTTGGTACCGTGTCAGTGCTTGTGAAAAGTGGGGGAACTAGTTCTTCTGGTAAAAATGAATCATCTAGGCAGGCCTTAACTACACTAAGTTCCTCAGTGTTCTTTCAAAATAGTTGTTGGTTCAAACATTTGAAAAAGTCTCTTTAATAGGAAATTTCTCCCAGACGCATGGACGTGGAAGACAAGACAGGAAGGGAGAGCAGAACAGGGGAAGCAGAATACAGTACCAGAGCTCTTGACTCTTGATTCTAATTAAAATCCTTTTAAGATGTAGCAATAAAACAGACACCCAATCACAGAATTACCAGTAAGACTATGGGACAAAAGTGTACTGCCTATGCTAAGGCACTGGAACACACGCTGATGATTGCATTATTGATTTAAAAACTAAAGTGATAAGTAAGAAGAAAGTTTGTAAGTGAAACTCAAGCCAAAGTCTATTCATGCTGTCATGCTGAACAACAGCTTCCTCACTCTGTAAAGGATGGAACTACGTACAATTTACAGTAACTTTTAAAGCCTGCACGAAATGATTGTTGTACACTCATTTGGGCTGGAGTACTGTTAAAGAGGAACTATGCAGTTTTTTTTAGCTTAATTTACCTTTAAAGGTGCTGTAGGTAGGATTGTGAAGATCCAACTTCTCAGTCCCTCCCTAAAATGAATGTGTGCATGAGCAGTGATTGACACGCAGTTAGACACCTCCCCCCACCCTGGCCCTGATTGGTGTAAATGAACAGGAAGCGGTGGATTTTTGCAAATTGCACTACAGGCTGGAGGTGGTGCCAGAGGAACTGGATTTTTTTTTATGACCTGCTTCATGTAGTTCTACTGGAACATAGGGTCAATTTCAGCAAATATGACAGAAAGTTAGTTTTATAAGTCTTATATCGGCCGGCGAGAGTCAGGAAGAATCGCGTGACATCAGGTCTCGCAATGTAACGAATGCTTCACTGCACTGCACACATACAGGAACCGGCTAGCTATAAGAACAAGGTAGCGATGGAGTTTTTCAGCATTGTCGGAACAGAGAAAGAGGAAATGGCAGACTGACCGAGCGAGGAGTCGGCAGTTATATCTATTCCTAAGCTGTAGGGGGATCTCTATAGAGAAACCTGCAAGCAAAAAGCGAACAAACAGCGAAGAAATTGCCAAAACTGCATAGCGCCCCTTTAACTTCTACAACCCCAAATCAGAAATGTGTAAAATGTACTTTGACTTGTATTTCATTGCAGACAATGTGAACACAAAATATTTCATGTTTTGTCTGGTCAACTTAATTTCATTTGTAAATATACATCCTTTCCTGTCATTCAGACCTGCAACACATTCCAAAAAAGGTTGGGACAGGAGCAATTTAGGGCTAGTAATCAGGTAAATTGGTTAAATAATGATGTGATTTGAAACAGGTGATGTCAACAGGTGATTGTAATTATGATTTGGTACAAAAGCAGCATCCAAGAAAGGTCTAGTCCTTTAGGAGCAAAGATGGGCCGAGGATCGCCAGTTTGCCAACAAATACGTGAGCAAATTATTGAAATGTTTAAAAACAATGTTCCTCAAAGAAAGATAGGAAGACATTTGCTTATTTCACCTTCAACAGTGCATAACATAATTAAAAGATTCAAGGAATGTAGAGGAATTTCAGTGCGTAAAGCACAAGGGCGCAAGCCTAAGCTGAACAACCGTGATCTCTGAGCCCTCAGGCGGCATTGCATCAAGAATCATCATTCATCTATAAGCGATATCACCACATGGGCTCAGGACTACTTTGGCAAACCACAAATGCCAGTTAAAACTGTACTGTGCCAAAAGGAAGCCCTATGTTAACAGGGTCCAGAAGCGCCGTCGACTTCTCTGGGCTCAGAGGCATCTGGGATGGACAATCACACAGTGGAAACGTGTACTGTGGTCAGATGAGTCAGAATTTCAGGTATTTTTTGGGAGAAATGGACGCCGTGTGCTCCGGACCGAAGAAGAAAAGGATCATCCAGACTGTTACCAGCAACAAGTCCAAAAGCCAGGGTCTGTCATGGTATGGGGTTGTGTCAGTGCCCTTGACAAAGGTAAATTGCACTTCTGTGATGGCACCATTAATGCTGAAAAGTACATAGAGATTTTGGAGCACAATATGCTGCCTTCAAGAAGACGTCTTTTCCAGGGACGTCCATGCGTATTTCAACAAGATAATGCAAAACCACATTCTGCACACATTACAAAGTCCTGGCTGCGGAGGAAGAGGACACGGGTACTTGACTGGCCTGGCTGCAGTCCCGACCTGTCTCCAATAGAGAATGTGTGGCGCATTTTGAAGCGCAAAATGCGACAACGAAGACCCCGTACTGTTGCCCACCTTAAGACTTGTTTGCAGCAAGAATGAGACAAAATTACACCTGAAACACTTCATCACTTGGTGTCTTCAGTCCCTAAACGTCTTTTAAGTGTTGTGAAAAGGAATGGCAACATTACAAAGTGGTAAATGCTTTACTGTTCCAACTTTTTTTGAAATGTGTTGCAAGAACCAAAATAGGAATTTTGTTTTTTTGAAACAAAAACAATAAAAATCACGAGTAACACATTAAATGATGTGCTGTTGTCAAAGTACATTTAGAAATCACTACTTTCTTCTTTTATTTGTGTTTTCCATACTGTCCCAACTTTTTCTGATTTGGGGTTGTAAAATGTAGTTTTATGTGACTGCCTGCCTTGGGATTTATTATCCCAGCCGTGCTTGGAAAGTCACTATGCTGCAGCATTTCATTTGGTTCTAAACGGATATACGTTTTTTTTTCTGTCTCTCACAATAGGGAATTCCGATTGTGTTCAGCTTATGATTAATCAAGGAGCTTTAATAGAGGCCCATGACTGCCATTATGGGACACCGCTTCACGTAGCCTGTGCAAGGCAACATTTTGACTGCGCAAAAGTTCTCCTCATTGCAGGTGAGTTTTTCCCCTGCACACCAGAGCTAGGTAAAATTAATTTCACAGTATTTTGGGCTCAGAACCTGGATTTAGATCATACGCCATTTTAATTTGATTTTGGTTGTGACTATCTGTGCTTTTATATATTATTTATTTCAAGGCAGTATCACCATTTATTTATTTATTTATTTATTTATTTATTCATTTTTTTTAGACGTTTGTTTAGTCATTAGGATTGCAATTCAAGATTATTTTTGAACAATCATAAAATAGAAGATTTTATGTAACTGATCTGAGAAAAGATATTAAAGTAACCAATTTATTACAATAACAATATCAGGTGTCACCATGTGAAACTATTAATATCACTGTAAGAAGAGGTTTGTTTTTGTAAGGATTTCTTTTTTAAATCACCTTATTTAATAACCTTGATTGAGATTGCCATAATTTAGATAATGGTAATTATATCTATTTGAAAGTATCCTTATGTGTGTAGGTAACTACAACTCTGTACACGTTGCCTATAGTGTGTGTAGAGCCAACTGCTAATTATATTACTTTATAATGTGATTATTACAGTATGGCATTTATAATAAGTGTATAAACACACATGGCACAGACAGGCGAAGTACTTCACTCTCTCATACAGTATTACATGTCTTTCTTTCCCAAAGGGGCAAATGTGAATGCTGCCAAGATACATGAGACGGCCCTTCATCATGCAGCCAAATCAAAGAGCATTGACTTGATAGATCTACTCGTGGAGTTTGGGGGGAACGTGTACGCCAGAGATAACCTGAACAAAAAACCCATCCACTACACCAGTCCGGGATCTCCCGCTTATCTCTGCCTTGAGTTCTATGAGAGTAAGTTTGTTTATTTGAAGTGTGCGTCCTGTCACTGCCAGTATGCAAATAATCTAAGAGTACAGATACAATGTCATCTCTGTTATTTTCTCTTTCGTAGATAACCCCCTCAGTCTACAGCAGATCAGCAGAGTGGCTGTGAGGGGGGCGCTCGGCACAAGAGCATGTGAAGTTGTTTTCAAACTGGGCTTGCCCAATCGCATCATACGTTTTCTTTCTTACATGCCACCTCCAGTTATCGAAATGTAATCGCCAATGGGAAACTTAACAGTATACTATGTAACATTTCTGCATTAAAATGTCTAAAAACGACTATATGTTATATATGTATATTTTAAGTTGCGTACTTAAATTATCCAAACTGTTTCTAACCTAGAGGAATCTGTCATTTTAATCAATGACACGGCCCATGTCTTTTGGTCGCCTGTCAATGGTGTTAAATAACCTTTGACCCCTATAATTGCTCCAACTTCTGTCAAAACATGGGAAACACCAGATGATATGTTCGAGAGTAATTGTAAATCATACAATGTCAAAGGATTGTACTCAGTAACAGTAATACAGCATTTTGTTTGCCACAAAGCATATTTTTTATATCAACTAAAGGCCGTTTTGCAACACAGTAATACAGTAAAGAGCTAATTTATTGATATATTTCAGTATCGATCCAGCTTACTACAGTGTGCTACATTGACAAGTTGCTCATGCTAATGTTTGGTGGCTAAACCGTACTGTAACGTTATAAGGTTACAACAACGTTGAACACGCTCATAAAGTTATTTTTAGTATGATTGTTTTGACCGTGGTTAACAGTGCTAGGCTTACCCACGAATAAATTAGCCACGTAACATTAGCTGTATGGGTAGTTGACTAATGTAATGCTAAGTTAGCCAGGGGAGACACTGATGTGAAATATATTGTGGTTTTAGCGGCTGGCTAATGTTCGCCGCCACCACAAATAGAATCTAAGTAATTATGTGGGAAACACTGCAGCTATGCCATGAATAAACGTAATGTGAATAAAACATTAACAGAACAGATGCATTTTCATCAGCAATGGTGGTTAACAATAAAGACAACAACTCCCATGATCCCACGCAACTTCACAAAGTCATTAAAAGCCGTGTTTACATCAATGGTTTTGATTGAAAGACCCTTAGCGGCAGAAAATTACATATTGTACGTTTAAGATGCAGCTCTTCTTTTAAATCTAGACCAGTTATGTCTGCTGGCTCTGTGGATCTCTCTCCGAAAAGTCATACGACAGGTTGTTCAAAGTTGCAGAAGTGCAGCACAGATGACATGTCTTGAAACTGCCAAACTAGTAGGATACAGAGATAATTCATAACTTAAATAATCAGGCTGTTTACCCAAGCAAATTAGACAGCGTTGATATATGTACAGTACCATCAGCTTATCAAGATGTTCTGTCAGCAAACAACTGCCTGCTTACAAATCCAGAAAACACAAGAACAACAGGAGCATCCCACTAGAGTCATGTTTAAGGCTACCAAATTAATGTTTAGTCCAGTATTTACTTGCATTTAAATCATTTGTTTGCAAGAAAAATTGCTGCCTCTAGTGATTAAGAAGGATGAAACTCAACCATAAATGACTTCTATGCACACCCTTAATTATTATTACTTGTGTGTAAATGTTTCCTCATCAGACCTCCTCTCAGGACGGTGTGAGCAGACTGTTCATCAACACAGACGCTCCTGTTAGCTCTTTGCACTTGTTACAGCAACACATTTTTATCTTGTTTATTACTACACGTGGAGTCTGATGATCCCACCTTCACCCTGAGCATAGGCCAAATCAGCCACATCCATGTGGGTGTGTTGGGCCCTTAACAATGAGTTCCTAGACACACCATTTTCACATTACATGGATTCATTTATTTATCATTGTTAATATCAAAAGTATTGCTTAATAGAGCTTGCTCATCGTGACCAAGTGTGAATGTAGTGCGATTTCGTCATCGATCCTGTAATATTTAATTGAACCCAGAGAAAATTAAGTAGTTTAATTACTAGGATTATATCACTGTATGTATTTGTATGTAATTATTTATTTTTATTGTAAATTTGTAAATAATACAGATGGTTCTACCTCTATTACATTTGTGTAAATAAATAGACCTCTAAAGTACTATTTTTAAAAGAATTCTTCAGTGTTGTGTCTTCTGTTGTAACTGAACTACAAGCATCACAATTCAAAATTGGTTATTGTTTCATTTGTAATGTTACTTTCAGGAAAATATTGCTTCAAAAGGTCTGCGCTTGTCAAAACTACATTATGTGGTGGAAAAAGCAAGACTACCACCTATTATACTGTGTCAAGCAAATACAATAGCAAATAAGTTTGAAACGATAAGATAAACATATGAAGTTTGGGAGCTTTTGAACTTAAATGTGATACCTACCAGATGGACACATGGATCTGAGAAATTCTGTTCAATAAAGGGAAATATTTTGACAATTACATTAATAATGTAAATGTGAGGTTACATTGCCATGTAATCAGTCACTCAAAATACATTTTTACATTTGAGGTTTTTGCCTGTAAAAAGAAAGCCACTGGGGACGCCTGGGTAGCTCACTTGGTTGAGCATGCACCCCATGTACAGAAGCTCAGTCCTTGCCACAGCGATTGCAGGTTAGATTCCAACCTATGGCCCTTTGCTGCATGTCATTCCCCTTGTCTCTCCCCCTTTCCTGTCTTCAGCTGTCCTGAGCCTAAAATGCTCAAAAAATGATCTTTTCAAAAAGAAAGCCACTGTCACACCAAATGCATGCTCTTGGGGGAATTGTTGGGCCTGTAAATTATAGTGTATGATCTAGACCTACTCTATCTGTAAGTTGACCTGAGATAACTTCTGTTATGATTTGACACTATAAATACAATTGAATTGAATTGACCTTGTCAAGGTAATCACAAGACCGACAGCCAGTGCAAATATCAGGGAAGTCGGTTAAAGAGGAACCTACTGAATATTAGATGAGAACAGTCTACACAAAATTTTCCACACACTGAAATGAAAAAGAGATGCGCCCACACGCAGTTTAATAACTGCATTCATTCAGTCTGACTTGCACAAAAAACATGTCTGAACTTGCACAGCTGCTACAGAGCCTGACAGGTATTACAGTGTTTTAACAAGTAATATGCAATCTCAAAGATATATGGTATGGTATTTTAAGGTTTTCGCAAGTTTACAGTCTACAATTAAAATTTAAGGTGGGTTTTTTACTGGTTCATTCAAGTATGTTTAAACTCAATATCTTTAAAACTGAATTTATAATTAATTAGCTTGGTCAGGTGGATTTAGTCCATAGTTTCCACAAACTTAAAGTACTTAAATACAAGTGCCAAGAATAAATAGGGAAGATACACAAAACAAAACGTACAGTTAAACAAAGACAACATTTAAACCCTAATCTTGGGAAATAAATAATAATAACTCAATGAATAAAATATCAAAAATAACTGGGAGGGGTACATGGGTAGACTTGGACCCATCATGTTAATTAACCACAGCTGCTTGTGTGCCACTAAAAGTTTAGCTGGGTGCTACTTCCTGTTTAAAGCTACTATAATGTAACTTTTACATGTTTCTGTAACTATGTAATGTTCCATGTGATGATCATATATGCCCTGTAACAGCAAACGAGACTAACAGTGAAAAGAATGCTAGTTTTAGATTTTTCCCGCAAAGTCACAAATGACGGCGCTACAGAGCACACATTCTGACGGGTCACAGATTTCGGCTGAACAAGAAAAGCCTGTGTTAGTGAGTATCCAGCCAGGTAAAAGGTTGCAGGACTTAGGAGATTTCTTTCTTTGGCTCGTGACACAGTGACAGTGATACCCGGTTTAGCTCACGATACATCCAAAGTAGGCTAAGTTAGGCTATGCAACACTTGAAATGCAACGATGCATCTAAATGTATTTTCTTATTGTAAATGAATGATTATGAGGGAAGAGCAGGAGACAAGGGTAAGGAGAGTGCAGAAGACAAAAGGTAGGTCCTGTTCTTCCCTTAGAGTCATCCCCCAGAAACAGTCCCACAGACCGAGCCCCAAACCCCATCTCTGCAATGATAATTAATAAAGGCTGGTTTAAAGTACTTCTTCCTGCCTCTATGTATTAATGCGTCATGGGTAGCCTAAATGGGTTCCATTCATACATTAACATTAAGTATTTTACTGTAAGATGTCAACAAGATTCAACAAGACATTTTCACCTGGCTATACCCAATGTTTAGATCTACTGTGGTATTTATGCAAATTAGCACATACGTAATTACATTATGCACCGTTTGCCCATGTTAACAAACAATTTAAAAAAAAACGCGTAATACATTTTTTGTTTGTCTTGATGTAAGTAACCAACTCAGTAAGTTTCATGGTGATATCTAAAGGTTAAAATTTGTACCCTATTCACGTGAGAAAAAAATGAATTGGCGTATGAATAGGCTATATTTTGGTCTTTTTCAAAACTTTCCCCTACTGGGATTTTTCGGGGCTTTTTTTTCCTTACACAGGACATATTGAGGATACAAAATCTGTTGAGTTTGCTTCTGTTGCAATTTGTTCAAGGTTGACCCCTATTTTGACTTAAAATGACTGGACTATATATGACACCCCCATAACGCTAACCCAGTAATCTACAGTGGGCAAAAAAGCACCGCAAAGAAAAGACCTTTACGACATCAGGAATGGTAAAAACACTAACGCTTTTGTCCAAAGCGTTAGCGCTAGAATCATCACTACAATCATAAAATACTCTGGATACCTCCCGCAGCTGACCGGAAGAACAGGACATACAGGATATTTTCCAACAGCAGAAACTGTGGCAAGACTTGTGCAAACTAAAACTAAAGATAAGATTAACCAGATAGTAGTAAGCAGGTCAGTTAACAAGCCTAGAAAACACATAGGTATGTATAAGTGTGGTAGGAAAGGATGGAAAGAAACCCCAAAAAAGATTACTTAAATTAGGTCTGAGAGGTAACCGTTTTCTTATACAGTTCACAAGTTAAATGTGTAGCTGATACAGATTGGTGAAAAGAAAGACAGCCACATTCTTTGAAGGTGTTGAAAATCCTAAATCACTGAGCTTGTTGTCATTTCATACTACCTGAACCAGCTAGTAATATCAATCACCTCTAGGTTTGCACGAGAAATGCATCAAGGATAGCAGGAGATTTATTTCCTTGGGGAACCACTGAGATACTGCTTAACAAAAGTAATAACTGAGGACATTGATGAATTAATGGGTAAACAAATGCCAGGTGCTTTTACATGAACGGTTACCTTTATAACCCTACCAGAAATACTGCATTAGCAGCAGTAAACTGCACATCCAACAGTGTCTTAGAAAAACACATTTTGAGGAAGATGTTAAGTGTTGATGGCTCACCACGAGCTATATATATATACTACAGGTTTAGCAGCTGACACTGTGAGAGAGGCCCCTACAGTCACATGGGTATGATGTGGCGTGCAGCTGGGGTTGTGACGGGATCATCAGGAAAAAGGAAGAAAGGGAGTAGGAAAATGGAACAGCCAGGTCACTTTGAAACTTTGAAAGGCACAGGTTGCTGTGGACATGCGGTTTAACTTTATGACCCAAATTGCCATCTGGTGAACCAGATGAGTCGAACTATCTCTTCTCCCCTAAGCGCTGTTTACACCAGAGGATTATTGAACTTGGCCAAAAGTTAGTTCCTCTGTGAGCACTTGCAGTTTTGGTTACTTAACTGCTTTTATTTCTTAATGAAACTCTGCAGTCATTTTGCTCGTATGGATTTTATGCACATTCATGTAGTATATTTACTGCATAAAAAGTCTGAAAGTCAAGTATGATCAAGTACATTCTCTTTTCTTATCTGAAGTGTTAGCGTGTCACTGTCTTGACACACCAAACGTTGATATCATCAGCTTTACGGCGTGTACAGATGTTCAGTTTACTTACATGTAAATCTAGCTTTGCAAATGCGTAAACTCAATGCAAATCACTTCGTAGCCCCTTCTTCAGTATTCAAAGTCAAAAGCAAGCTTGACTGGAGGGCAGATCATATGTTCAAAATTTGTTTATTAGGATTAGACATATCATCTCATTTTCGAGGGGGTCCCAATATCAACAAGTCTCATCAAGCGGTCAGCATTTCATAATAAGAACTATACAGTGAGAAGGTAGAAAATGGTGCTTCTTTTTACATTGGGTTTTTAATATTTCAAGACATATCAAATGGCCTTTAGTCTCATCAAGCGGTCAGCATTTCAAAATAAGAACTATACAGTGAGAAGGTAGAAAATGGTGCTTCTTTTTACATTGGGTTTTTAATATTTCAAGACATATCAAATGGCCTTTACAACTGTTTCATTCTGAACTGAAAAGTAACACAACTACATTAACAATATGTAGGATTTCAACACAGTGGAAAGGAACACACTTCAGTTTCCCTCAGCTTCTGTTTGCCTGACAAATGTTGCAACACACTGAACAGCTCTGCCAACAGTAAAAAGGAAGTGACCAAGAGGCACAAGTACAACCAAGAGGATGTTGGTGTGTTGTAACATATAATCTAACAGTCAATCATACTTAGGACTCCTAACAAACTACATGTTTTATCTTTTTTTGTTTAACATTTCATTGAATACATCTAGACTCATTAGATCCCTTCCCCAAGAAATGTGTCAACATATTCATGGTCAGTGTTCTTACTCATGTTCTGCTCATTATTTTATCTTTCTCAAACATTTTTAGACTCGCCTCAACGGCTTCCTGCACACCGCTGAGGTCATCACAGTTTCTCAGTTTCTTGATCCCTTATCTTGCCACAGATAACAACTGACGACTACACACATGCTGCCTATAATATAGATATACTGACATTGTGATTGCAGCAAAAAAACAAAGAAAGTTTAAAAGTGTTCACATCGGAATGAATGTTGAAGCAAAATTTGTTTAAATGTGATAAAGTTGTTTATATTACAGACACATAAAACCCTAATTCCACACACATTTAGCTGGTGTAAACATACATTCAGTCACACTGACACATATCACTTTTTTTGTAAACTAATTACACTTTTTAAAAATTAAAATTTGGACAATACATTTGGACGGAAATGACTGGAAAGACCTTCAGTGCAGCTAAAAGGATAGAGTAAAAGCATAAAAACAGTGGTTGCATGAAAATTAATCGACAGACACATGAGGAAACATGACTCATGTTGCTTACATGTCTGAGAGAAACTGTGTGCTGGATTAAAAGTCTACACTCCAGACTCCTTCCTCTTTAGTGAGCCTTGTGACTTCTGGTCCACTCTGGTTTTGGAGAGTGTCTGAGGCCTGAGTTTAGGGCCATAGACAGGCGGACTGTTCTTGTTTGTCTCCTCATCCGAGACGGTGGCTGAGACAGTGGAGGAGCGACGCTTGGCTCTGACAGCTTCTCCCTGCTGAACTCTGGGTGGAGCCCCCTGTTGTTGGGCCATTGCAGTGCGGAGACAGTTGAGCCACTGCTGCTTGTGGTAGACATCGTTGACATGCAGGGTGTGGGACTGGCCATGGGAAGGATCCAGAGAGCTCACACGGAAAACATTCTTAGCTAGAGCGACACAGAAAGGAAAGAAATACAGTTAACTGGACAGCAGGCAGCAAGGTCTGGGATACAAAAAAAAAAATGGTAGTGTAATGGTACTTCTACTACTTCTTTCCTCATGCCTTCAAAATTACAAACTCTGATTCTACAGCTAGAGAACCCACTCACTACTCAAATCCCTCTACTCCACTAAAATTACTGTACAAATACTTTGCATCAGGATAAAATGACTGTATGTATAATGTGAAAGGGGACTCTTGTAGTGATGAACCAACAGAGATTTATCATCAGAGTCTGCATTTTATGAAGCGTTTTTGTCCCCCAACAAAAAATCTCTGACAAACCCACCTGTCTAGCACCAAATGACACACATACAGTTAGCAACTAGCTAGAGAAACAAAGTGGAACATTTAGCTACTAAAGTCAGATATTTTATTCAGGAGTGGAGACTAAAACAAAGCTAAACGAGATTGAATATTTGACTAACATTCGACAGGTGGCCAGAAACGCAACTCTACATGAATGATATTGTTGCTCCGTATCTGCTGGATGTGTAAATAAGCAACTGTTTGCTAACTAGATTGCCATGTCAGTTTTGTGTTGACAGCTCGTTTCTGCTGCCCACAAGTGGCCATACAAATTAGTTAATGGAGGTTTAACAGTAAATTTAAGTTAACACAGTGTAGCCCATCGTCCTTGGCCCATTGTTTATACCTTTTGTTTGTGCCTCATCTTTATGAGCAAACAGCCCTTTCACAATGTGCATTTTGTCTAGGGATCGATCGATATGATAAGGTTAATTAGTATTAAATAAAACCTATATTTGGAACCGATATGCATTTACAGTGAAAATGAAAACCTTTAAAGGGATACTTCACCGATTTAGCATTCAGCTTTGTATCAGTAGAAACCCGGTAGTATTTCTGAATGACCGTGCGTCCCTCCCTCATATCCCCCTGAGACGGGAAATATCTGCATTGGGGGGTCCGGAAAAAATCTTCCGATGACGCAAAATGACGATTTTTGCGTCATCGGAAGATTTTTTGGCCAGAGCAAAAGACTACAACCAGTAGTAGGACCTACTTCCGCATGTTTTAAACCCGCCCATCGCCCGAAGCTAGCCGATCTCGGCCGGAAAAAAACGAAATGTCAGCCATCTTGAATCCTCGCTAAACAGGGCTCTGCTCTATCTTCTCAGCAGCAAACTTTTACAACAATTATGTGCATTCAAACTACCGCACGTGTACCACCGGGATACATCGCTACACAGCAGAGAATATGCAGGAAACGTTATTACAGACGGAATAATCGGCCCACTACGAAAGCTTCGCCTGCACCGAGACCAGCACGGGGACGGGCGGACTCGCTCGTAGCCGGGTAGGGCACATCCTCGTCGGCTAGGTGGGAAGCTAGCGCTAGCCGGGGATAAGGCACATCCAGAGCGAGCTAACGCTAGCCGGCTACCTGTCCCATCAATCCTGCTTGCAAGTGTCCGTTCATTTAACAACAAACTGGACTACATCCAACTTCAACGATGCTCCCAACGCGAGTTCAGAGACTGTGTTTTTTGTCCTTTCGTGGGAAACATGGCTGAACAACAGTGAACCGGACTATCCAGCTACCAGGCCTGCTAGCCTTCCGACAATCCGAGCTAGAGATGCTCTGTATGAAGGTGAGCTGTGTTAACACGGACTGGTGCAGAAATGGGGTGATTTGTATCCAACTAACTGCTAACCGCTGGAGTTTGTGACTGTTACATGGCGACCATTCGACATCCCACGCTAATTCACGGCTGTGTTTATACTCGGTGTTTACAGCCCACCAAGCCTAATGCTGGTATGCTTAGCTGAACTTTACGGAGCCTATAATGTGTGTGTGCACGGTAAATGTAGCCTGTTTCGTATGTCGTTATTATATAATATAGTTTTTATATATTTTAAATGTGTATTTATATATTTTAAATTGACTCGAGCCACGGTGAAACGTTGTTTTGTGTATATGGTTGAAACACATTGAGTTGAGTCGAATGCATCACTGTCTGTCTGTCAAGCGGTAGGCGTGGCTTGGGAGTGGACTCAAAGCAGCGAAGCGAAGTGCATTCTGGGATTTGGTGTCTTTCATCCATATGAGCCAAAAACACATTTTCTGGCTTTTCTCGGCCTAGAAGGCACCAATTAAATTTTTTTTTTCACATTTCTGCTACATAGGTGACCCAATTTAAAGATATATTAGGCTTTCCAGCGGTGAAATATCCCTTTAAGTCAAAATTAAGATTTCAGAATGTTAAGAACTCCAACTAAAAACTTTGTGTGCTTTGAGCAATTATTTAAAATTACAAACTTTCAAAATAATACCCAGTAAAAGATAGTCAGATAGTTTTGTGGGACATTAAAGGTATAATGGAGGATTTTCCCGATTTTCTCCACTTTTTGAAAAAATCCTCCCGAGAGGGAACGCCTATTAAACGTGTGCACGAGAGAGCATGCACGAGCCTAGTTATCCTCGTGTTTACAAGTTGCTGTCGGCATGGCTCATACAAGCCCTATTTCCAAAAGAAGATTTGCACTTTTTCCACTATGTCAGACTTGCCACCGGTAAGTGGAAATCTATTTACGACAAGCATCTCTATAGCTAACTTTAGCATGCTACAGGCCAACAAACAAGCTATCGCCGAGAGCGGGGAGGCAGCGCCGCGGTCGGAGGCTTTTATATACTGTCTATGATCGCCGTGGCCGCCTGCTCGCTGACCTGTCATGGCACGTACGTGCCTTACGTAAACATATCCCAGAATGATTGACAACTAGGAGGACCAATAGTCTTGATGATCCACCTGGAAAAAGAAAATCCTCCACCTTTAAGTTAGACTCAGTGGTGAGTGAAACCGAAGCAGAGGGACAGACACAGAGCTGTAGCAGAGCCAAAGTAACACACTTAAAATAAAACGCAGATACAGATAATCTGCAGACTGCAAAAAAACGGCACGATAATCGGCCAGGGCTGATAATCTGTCTATCCCTAATTTTGTTTTGTGATGCTTGTCACTTGACATTTCACTGAAAGTCCTGTGATGTGCATGTGACAAATAAATAGGAATACTGTGACTTGAATAAAGGTGTGCAAAGCCAAAAATTAAGCTATATGTTATAAACACACACAGAAAAAATACAAAAAAGAAAGAAAAAAAGAGCACAAATTATTGATTTAATCCACTCACAGCTCAGGTCATGTTCAGAGGGTAATGAGGTATCAAGCACTACTTTGAAAAACACAGAAAATCCAAAGAGTGTGTAGGATACCCTACTTCCACATTGAGGCAGCACCTAATGACCATTTATATTATAGATTCAATTATTGAATTATTTATCTAGTCATCCTTTAGTCTTTAAAAAGTCAGAACATTTTCCCAGAGCCTAAGGTGATGTCTTCAAACTGGTTTGTTTGACCAACAGTCCAAAATATCAATTTCTTTATCATATTAATGAGAGAAAAGCTGCAAATCCTCACATCTGAAATTTTTTGCTGGAAAAATGAAATGACCAAACACTTAAAAATCCCTGTCAATAATGGGTGACACAAAATGCCTCAGCCGAACTCCGCCAGCAGGTGGAGTTCAACTCAACTCAACCCACCTTTCTCTCCATTGGTGAAAGCCCCTCTGAAGGACCCCCCCATGCGGATCTCTCCATCCTGCAGGTCCTCTAGAGCCAAGTCCAGAACTGGGATGGGCTGTCGATACACCTGGAAGCAGCTCCTGTCGTTCCGGGTCACCGGTCGGGTCAGAACCAGGAGCTCAGAGAAGAGGAACACGTGCAGCCTCTGTGAAGAACATTAATAGAGAATGAAACATATTTGAATACAAGACAAAACAACACGTTTGTGGATGGTAAAAAAATAAGGAGAGTAATCCTAATTCTCACCAAGCCACTCTTGTTCCGCAGCTCGCCGTGACAAAGTAGAGTCTTGCAGTTATCTATGAGAGGGTCCCGCTGCTTATCATCCAGATACTCCAGTTTGTCTATATAATACTGGCATTCAGACTCCCCTTTTCTCACGTTGATATCAGACAGAATCTCCTGGATTATAGTGATCTGGATAGTTAAAGAAAGACCAATCGGTTGGCTATTTAGCAAAACACACAAGCTTAAATAATCAGTGAAAATATTAGCACAATGTGTTATTTATCAGATTCAACAGCTAAATATAAGGAACAACATGTGGATAACATACAGCTCTCTCCAGACTGGTAACGTCTGGGTGATCAGGAGGAGTGTGTCTGAGGATCTCTCGCAGCAGCAGCGGGTATTTCACCAGGCGTGACCGTGGGATGTCGAGGAAGCTCCAGAGGTCCAGCTTTCTGCTGAAGGGCGACTCTAGGCAACGCTGCAGGAAGTCCTGGACCCGCCTGTCCAGCTTTTTCTGGTCCAGCAGGGCTTTGGCGGCGAGCTGGTTGCTGCAGTAGCCTTTGTAAGCGTTCAGACCAGGCAGCTGAGAAGATACGCTAACAGTTACAATCGTTTTACATGTCGAAATTGATCATTATTATCTGAAGATAATGGGTGTAGGGGTAAAAATCAACACATACCCAGTCTATAACTATCTGTCCAATCTGAGCTACTGTTCCATCGGGGCCAGTTCCCTCCGTCAGTTTCATCATTAAGTCTGAAAATAATATAAAAAAGGCACACACACAGGTCAGACGTCAGTAAGGCATCAATTAAAGCAGTTAAAGCCCAAGAATGGTTAGTGGTAATTTACCTTCATGTAAGGGGATGTATGCATCCAGGTCCCCAAATATGTGAGCTAGTTCCTCCTCTGTCATGATGGAGAGTTTTAGCATTGGATCATGGTATGCCTAAAGGTGAGAAAAGCAGCAGTGTGAGCACAAAAAAAAAAAAAGGTTTACAAAAAAAAGGGAGCAGAAATGTTTTGATTTCTTTGTAGAATTTTAAATAAAGATTTTCTGACCTTTCGTGCAAGTTGAAGATCTTCTATGAGATCCTGCTCTCCCCTGTAAAGCTCATGGATTGCCTGAAGAAGAAACAACAGAAACCACAGCAGGAGAGGTTACTTGCTCTGCTCTCTGTACTTTGAAGATGACTGGGCTGTGCTTTAAAAAGACTGAACTACAAAAACCTCTTGTCTCTTGATCTCTTTGGTGGAGAACGCGCTCTTCTGATGGACGTCCAGCGTCTCCGACCACAGCGTGCTGTTTCTGCGTTTAGTGGGGGTGGGACCTGCTGTCTTGCTGCCGGCTTTGAGGGACATCCCTGGTGACTTGCTGTCACCACCACGCAATGACATTGACTGGGGAAAAGATATACTTTTTGCAGTCAAACAATAATTCTCTACTCATTTAAATGTGTCACAAGAGTACGGCATTTACCTGGATGGTCTGGCCAAAGCGCCGCACTGCTCCATTCTTTGAAGGAGATATCAGGTTGACTAGAGATGAAACTTTGGCCAGAGGTCGGACACGCTTGGTACTGGGTTCCTGGGAATCCAGAAAATAAACTGTCTTCAGTTGAACTTGACTGTATTGAGGTGTAGACTGTAGTGGTGTAACAATACTTTAAATAACCAAACTGTTTCATACAAGGCTCTCAATTACACATTGTGAATAAAACCTTTACCAGCTCATTTTGTTTAACGCCTGATAAAAAAAAAATGCTGATGTCCTATGTCTGTCACTTCTACTTTTCCCCGTTATTACTTAGAATACATTTTTTGATATATTATGAAGAAATGCTTTTGTTTGGTGCCGTTTATACTGATACTGAAACCACTCTAAAAGTGTCAGGATAAATTCACTTGTTTTACTCCACTCTCAAATATTAAAGTTGACTTTTATTAAAGTTTAATGTTATGGTACTAAAATGTAAGTTGTTGAGGTTGTATAGGAAGTGTATTAAACCACTTTCACAGAGCCGAGAGACTGTGACTACGCCGAGGAACAATGTGGTTCCAATTTTCTGTCACCATTATAATTTCCTCAGACACTCATGCCAGTCTAATGGGGGGGATTATCCTGAGCTCATAACACACACAAGAGCCCTCATGGCTGTCTGTGGCGAGTACCTGAATCATGCAGAAGGATTAAAGGTTGTTGTGAGGACACGTTCAAGGGTGCTACATTAGACTTCCAGACAGGAAGCTGCCCTGACTCTCACCTTGAGATCGAAGCTGGACAGACTGACTGTGTCATCCTCCTTCTCTTTGCGCTTTCTCTTCTGTGGCAACATAAGAATACAAACTTGTTACTTTGACAAGTCTAACGAAAATTCAAAACAACAGACTTGCAGCAACATCTCTAAGATACTACATGTAAAGGATTGCAGCCTGAAATACTTCCACGCATTACTGATACATGTAGAAGATATGAATAAACAGTCACGTATGGCTTCATAACATCATGGCGTTATGTTTTCAACATTAACTCACTAGACTGAAGTCCCACGGAGTCCCAGGAGTGAGAAAAGTGAAGGAGCTGCCTCTCTGCAGTGGAGGTCTACAGGAAATGAGACAAATAAGCAACGGTCAAGCACAATGACAACAAGTTTATATCTACTTTATTGCAGAGTGACTGTCTACTACTCTGCTGAGGACGTTTCTTTGTCTACTATTGATAAAGATGTACAGACTCTGATCATACGTGCAGACGTTGGCGGCTGAAACACACCACAAACCGTAAGTCGAGGCACACAAACACGACTGAAGAGAATCACTCTTTTCATAGGGATGCATTTCATCTCTGTTAATATGATGGATGCCTATAACATGCTATTTTTGCTCCAGTCAGTGTTATGTTTCAAATATGTCAAACGTTGTGGATGGCGACTGAGGGACGTTAATATTTAAAACCATATAAGGAGGAGCAGGACTGCTCTCTGCTGCGGCAGAAAAAAAGTCAGTTATGGTGACAAAACAAGGCAGCTACAGAAAGTTACAATGTCTTCTTAGTGAATGATGGTGCTGTCAAGGCCAACGTCAGCTGCACAAACAGCTACACAACCTACTCATTGTAATCATTCATTCAAGTCATTTTGGAATTAACAGAATTATGAAGTGGGGAGTGAAAGATCAAAGAAAGCAATAAAAAAATAA
The DNA here is from genome assembly GCA_023631565.1 of Gymnocephalus cernua. Lineage (NCBI taxonomy): Eukaryota > Metazoa > Chordata > Actinopteri > Perciformes > Percidae > Gymnocephalus > Gymnocephalus cernua. Next base: position 22,475,903 of record CM042431.1, on the reverse strand, counting down.
CTGGTAAAGTTGCATTTATCTGCAAGCCAAGTTCTTGAGATGTGACTTGTAGGGGGCAAAAAGCATGTCAACTTGTAGACAGAGTAATAATTACAAACTACTAATCATGTAGATTAAAATATTCTAATATTATTTTTGGCACTTTGCAATTATAAGTTACTACATGTTGGGAATGTATCAATATATTTGAAGCCAACACAAATATTGAGTAGTTTCTCAACCCTATCTGCAGTCTGGAAGAACAAACACAGGTGCAGTCAACAGGTTTAACTAGGCACGGGCCGGTTACCGCAAGGTATACCGCAGTTTGAAAAAGTCATGGTTCCAAAACCACTAACATTTTCTGTCATACCGTTCCTAAGGTATGAGCTGTTTTTTTTTTTTTTTTATGAGTACAAGGACAGAAAGTGCAGTTTAGAAATCCCTCTCCTTGCCAGTGTGCACTGCTGTGTGTTTCAAAATAAAATACACTGTGTTCAATGAAAAAACTAAGTTTTTTTTTTTTTTACCCAGACATTTAAAAAATAATAGGCTACATTTATAGCTGTAATTGCAATACCGGAATACCGTGAAACCGTGATATTTTTGCTGAAGGTTATCATACCGTCATAATCTCATACTGGCCCATGCCTAGGTTTAACTATGTAGACATGCCTTTCTAATCGCACTCAGTGTCAAACATAACATGCATACAATACAGGCAAAGAAATCATGAAAATACCAACTTCAGCATTGCCCACATTTACAATGCAAGATTTGCTGGTTTAAATTGTGATAGTTTGTTTCTTTTTTCTATTTCACATCATTGTAAATGGAATATGTTTAGGTTTTAGACTGTTTGTCAAACATGAAGACATCTTTTTTGGGCTTTCACAAGTTGTGATGGACATTTTTTTTATTTTTTAAATATTAAAATTTTAATAAATAATTACTCAAAATCGATTTAATTAATCCATCGATTAATCAATAACCGAGGTTAATAAATTGTAATTTGTTGCAGCCACAATTGATCATATCTTCATTCTTAGTTTTACATGTAACGTTAACTTAGTTATTACATGTTTTCATTAATAAATTGAGCCACTGGTTATGTGGATTATGGTGGTTATGATGTGTATTTTCTGTTTGATTCTAAAAAAAAAAAGTCAGACAGGTATAACAGACGTGTATTATGTTATAATAATATTTAGTTTCTGTATTTTTTAGTTACACCACACGCAGCTTAAAGCATGGCAAATCGTGGTGACAACATCGGCAATTATGGCTTCCGAGGTGTACTTGAAAGCATCCTTTGCCAGTTAGGCTACAACAACAGCCCGACACAGTCGGCTAACCCGATAACGTTAGCTCGAAATGTGCTTAAGTCGTATAACATTATAAACAGAGCTTCCAAATAAACAATTACATATTATGATATCAAATGTATTTGACGTGATATACTTACTTCTTGGAGTTGTTTCTCCGGAGTGTTTGTGGAGAAGGCTCTGCAGCGCTGATGACACTGGTGGTGGACGTCCTCGATGACATCCTGCGAAGTTTCTGCTTTTTCTTTCCCACCGTCCTTCCACCAACTTCTTCATTTTCTTCCATTTTGCAGGAGGCTTCGTTTTGAGATCAGTTATACCGGGACGTAGTTATGGCTAAGCGAATAAAAGGCTAATTCCAGGCGTATGAAAAAATGGCTGTAGCAAAGAAAGCAAACGATCGATGACAACAGAACACACCACGGCGGAAGTTTGAATATGGCGGATCTTTGGAAATGGACCAATCAGAAGAGGGCTCAGAGCCTTGAGGTGGGAGGGGCAAGGGAGACGAAGAAGGACCTTGAACGTAGCATTAATTATGTTTCTTACCAGCGGGGATCATGGAAAACAAGCCAACCGTAAATTTATAATTTATAATTAATAATAATAGCCTAGTACTACTACTACTACTACTACTACTACTACTACTACTACTACTACTACTAATAAACAACATTGGATTGCATAAAACATATACTATCAATTCAGTGTGTAAACTGGGGAGAAATACATTTTTCCCACTTGTGGTTTTATCATAGGCTACCTTTTTTTTCATCAGATTGATATTAATTACCGGTAAACCAATTTTATCTCTAGGTCATATTTTCTTCTTTTCTTTATTTTCTTATTTTCTTGCCACAAATAATTTCGCAAACAAACAAACAAAATTTTTTGGTGATATATAAAAAAGTGATATTGGCCATGTAAAAGTAACATTTGTGTTTTAATAACTTCCAAAACAACGTGTACATTTTCTCAAGACAGAGAGTAGCCTATGCAGTAGTGCTGAAATAACTAATCGATTAATTTGTTGATCAACAGAAAAATAATTATCAATAAAGTCATTTATTGAGCAAAATGCCAAGCATTCCTCTGGTTTTAGTTCCATAAATGTTTTATATAATTGCAAATCAAATATATTGGGTTGTGGAGAAAACAAGCAATTTGAAAGACATCATCTTTAATTTGTGATGGGCATTATTTACTATTTCCTGACATTTTATAGACCAAGTTATTGATCGATTTATAAAAAAACAAAAAAACAATAGCCAGATTATTGTGGTTTGTTGGAGCCCTAATATGCAAAGAGAACTTAATTTAATAATGAGTTATAAATATAACCGTCATATTAGTTGTAGTTTCTAGAATGAAGATAACCTACTAAAGGAGTTTATGAGCATTTACTTGTTTGCTTGAGGAGCAGCACTGGATGGTTTCATAATCCTCATCATTACATACTATACCATTCATTAATGCACATACTGCATCTGTTTATTGCAATCCTCATACAATATTTATTCCAGTAGGCTCTGCTCTACCAGCACTCTTGCATTACTTGGAACAATTTGACCTAGCTATGTTCATACTTGCATTTGAATAGCAGCTACATTTTTATGTTACTTACCATTGTTTAGCTTTGTTGTCTTTGTTATATCTTATTCTGCATCATGTTTGTTCACTGCTTTGTGTACATATTCCTTGTATGTATCGACACACTTAGCCAATTAATTAGATTATGATTCAGATTGTGATAATAATTTAGCTGCCATGTGTAGTACTTTGTGTAGTAGATGGACCCCTGAAGGTGACAGGGCACATACACTGGGCTTGCTGGGGTCCGTTAAAGGTAGAGAGGGGGTAATATCTTATTTTTGCCCCTAGTGGGTTAATTTAACCATGACTGTCGGTGTGTGCGAGCTGAGCTTGGGGGCTGAAAACTTAAAAGACATTACTAAGAAAACAAAATGCCAGTTTGTAAAATTTCTCATTTGAATAGATGTGTTTGTTCAGAGACAGGGATGCAAATATATAAATGTTATCATATAAATAGTAGGCTACACAAGGACGCTTGCGTGTAGCTTTTTTCATATATTGCTTTTGATATATAATACTGGATGATTTTCATTACAATAACATATAATCTTAAGGTAAGAATGGTGATGTACATCTTTTTGTTACCTCCGTATAAGGATCCGGATTTTGATCTAGGTACTCATGGAGCCTGTCTGACCGTTATAGGACGACCCAACCATCAGTCAAACAGGAGCTGAGCTCCTCGGATCCTACAGCTCTGTCCTTCATGAGCACATCGTCACCTCAGTGCGGCCATCCATTCCACTTTAATCAACATACCTGTCAGTCACATGAAATGGTGCCTGACATCACTGCTGCTGTCGTGTCTTCATGAAGTAAGGGTGGAGAGGCAGTGGTGTAGTCTACGTGATATGCAGGTATACACAGTATACCCATTAAGAAAGCTCCAGGATTTCCATATACCCACTTAAAAATGCGCAATGGCACGTAACATATACTTTCCATTATAATTTTGATATATTTTGAATTGTCATCTGTGTTTTGTTTCTTCGCATAGGCTGAATAAAGGTATTTCCACCGCAAATTGGTGCATGAAAGTGTGTCAGAATTCAGGAAATGAAGTCTTTGATGCTCAGAATTTTCCTGGGGGAGGACACCCAGACCCCCCACTATGATATGCCCCCCATTCTGGCCCATATACAGTATATAGGCCCACACATATAGTATACCCACTACAATACATTAGACAAGGGTTCTTCAACGTTTTTTTTAAACCAAGGACCCCTTAACTGAAAGAGAGACAGAGCAGAGACCCCCTACTACTAATATTGTAAAAAATGAAGTTGCATATTAAACTGATGCTACAATAAAGTGTAGGGCAGCCTAATGCCTTCATACATACCTTTTTAGTGCATAGAATACTAAGCTATTAAAATAATAATTGTCAGCATGATTATTATAAATCATCTTTTAATTACATGTGGCACAGTGAATCCTTAGGATAACTGTATCTGTGGATGGCTGTCTTAGTGACTACCTTACCTATAGGTCAGTAAGCCTATCATCAATGGGAATTTATATTTGCTAATAATATGTTGTATTCACATTAAGACATTTTAATTTTTTTTAACTTTCAAATATTAACAAAGATTTGGAAGCCCCCCTGCGTTGACTCTGAGGACCCCCTGTTGAAGATCTCTGCATTAGAATACCACTGTAGAGAGGGCATTTTGAAATGGTTTATTATGGACGAGAAGACATACTCTACAGAAACCGTATACCGTCTGTAGCAGTAGTATAGTGAGGTTAAAACAATCCCATAAAAACATGCATATATTTTTATCTGACAATGATCCTCAGCAGATGTTTGCCCAGTTGTCCTGGAAATGTACTTTTTTATTTTATTGAGCACTTCTTGTTGAAGTTGAGACTGAAAGTTCATCCTTGAACATGAAAGCAGTATTTGATGAAACAATCTTACCACTAGGGCCATTCAGTAGCTGTTCTGGAGCTTTTAGTTGTATACAATTAACCTTACCTTGTAAGTGAATGTGGGCGATTCAAGGGCAACTGGACAAACTCCGATTATGTGATCAAAAGCTCAAAAACAGGACTGTCCAAGGTTGAGACAACAAGTCATTGATTTGCTCCATTAAATCCATTAAAAACGCTTTAAATATTTCTTGTAATATACTTCTAACAACTGGTTAAACGAGGCTGATGGATTAAATCCAGCCATTTAATTGATTTTCCCTGAAGCTAGCAAACTTTGAGTGCTCATAAAGAAATAAAGCAGTTATCTCCAGTTGACAAAGTACAGATAAGAGAAAAGAGTGCAACATCTTTCTTAAACTCAATCGAGGTTAATCCCATTAATACTATAGACCAAGAGTCTTGTGATGCTCCGTTGTCTTAACAAGAGACTATTGACTTCATCAATAGCCTTAAACACAACAAATCCCCCTGGGGTACAAAAGGCACAGCAATTTTATCACGTTATTAACTTCCCTGTTGTTCAACTCTACATTCAAAAATAAGACCATACATTCTGTAATAGGAACCAAGACCTTATGAGTCTCCCAAATTAACAAAGAAATTTGCGTACAAAAGTTACATGAATGATTACGAGCATAAAATAAATGAGACAAGGTCTCAATCTCCTCTTTGCAGAAGTAACATACAGGGGAAACATCGGGTCTACATTTATGAATAAATTCATTGCATGGACAATATCTGTGTAAAATTTTAATATTGAGTTTCTTTAACCTTATTACAAAAACAACAATCTATTGAATTCAGTCCAAACATTCCTGCTAATGTCAGGAAACATTACTTTTCAATGATAAAAGGAAATTGGATCCTGACTCTCAATAGAAGTAATAACACTTCTGATATGAGCATTGTTACAAGAACATTCCTCGAGAACCTTTCCACCCAGCCCCAGGTTCATATGACAATTACGCTTTAATGAGAGTCAGCAAATTAGTGGATATACTTTTAAGTACTCTGGAATGTTGAGGTCGAGAAATGTCCAATCCTCTGTGATGGATAAACTCTTCATAGGTAGCCAGGTCCCCCTCCCCCTCTCATTTAGAAGTTCACAAATGAACACAACACCTTGGTCATACCAGTCCTTAAGAAATAGGGTATTATTTCTGTGTACATGTTGATTGTTCCATAAAACACACGTGTGTGGAGAGAAGTTACATGCTGATATACCACCACCCAGAACTCTGTTTTCATATGGTGCTAGAGACTGGGTACAAACATCTACGTCACCAAATGAAATCAGTTTCTGAGTGCAGTCTTCTGATTTTATAGACAGTGCATTACTCTTAAATATTCAATACAAGACAAATTGGATACAGAAAAAGACATCCTTTGATATTGTGTTATACTGTATGGACTGGTAAGCATCGTGCCGCTAGTTGGATGCAGTGTAGATCAAATGTAGCTGTTGTTGTTTGTAGAGGGAGGCTGCCTCTCGCTGCACGATGGCCCATTGATTCTACAAACGAACAGCAGAGGGTGTGGTTACATTGAAAACCAGAGCCCAGAGCCAAATTAAAAAACCAGAGCCGAAACATTGACCAAGTGGACCTCATGAAGTTCAAAGGGATGTTTTTGTAGAGACAAGCTTGGAGGAAACCCCTGCGTGTCTCCTGTTACTCCACCTAAAGTGACACACACACACACACACACATACACACACACACACACACACACACACACACACATTACAGTAAAAGCGCCATAACAAGTTTCAGACTGACACTACTTCTGAGATGATATTTTAACATTAATAAGGGTGTTATTAAAGGAGTAGTTTGACATTTTGTAAAACTACCATGCTTTGAATAATATGATTGATATCCCTCTCATGTTTGTATGTTAAATATGACATAGCCAGCCAGCAGCTGATTAGCTTGGCTTAGCATTAAGACTGGAAACAGCTAGCCTTGCTCTGTCTGAGGTAGCACCCCCACTGCACCAAAGCTCACTGATGAACATATAGTTTAATTTGTACAAAAATCAAAGTGTAAAATCGACATTGTGGTTTGGGGGGATGTGTTCCAGTGCTTGAATTGGACCTAAAAAGGTGCCAGTATCCTAATTCAGCAGTTGTATGACATCATCATCGCATGTGTCTTTGATATATTGATACAGATGTCTTGGTAAAATATCACTTCAAATGCATTTTTGTATGCATTTCATTGTTTACACTTCTGGGTTTGTACAGAGGGGTATATTACCGTAGTTAATTAGCTTTAGAGGTGCTGGAAGACAAGCTAGCTGTCCCTGTATCCAGTCTTTATGCTAAGCGGCTTTTGGCTGTAGCTTCATTTAACAAACAGAAATAAAAGTGGTATCGATCTTCCCTGTTAACTCTTGGAAAAAAGGCGAACAAGCATGTTTCCCAAACACTCCAGCTATTTCTTTGAGAGTAGAAGGTGCTGGAGAAAAGGGCAAACTGAGTATGAATTGATGCAGAAGCAGGGTGGATACCTAAGTGCTTCCCCTCTCATGTCAGGGCATATATCATCATCTTACAAGGACAAACCGTCCATTCAGTCAGGTTAGCATATAAGGTTAAATACAAAAGGACGTAAAAGCAGTTAAGACATTACTGCCTTAATATGAAAAAAATAGAAATGTGACAGAAAACAACAGGCATTGCAAAGAAACAGCAGCAGAAAGCGAGATGTGGATAAAAACATGCTTTATGGTTGAATAATCAGGTCTGAGCTACAGAAATATTGTTGACATTAAATTTTCAACATAAAGGTATCAAGTCTAGCAGGTCTAATAATAATGCTATGACTCATGTTTGTTCCCAGATGGCTTCATTGAACAGGAGCTGAAGGGGTTCATCACACCTCCTCTTCCCCTTCCTTTCTACTATGTTCATGGGCCAAATCTAAATAAATATAAAAACAACATGCAGAGACAAGAAGATACAGGATGAACAATGGTTTGATTCAAAGAGAAGATTTGTTGCAGTGCAATATTTGCCATGTCACACTAAAACAACCCTGGATGAGTTAAGTGAAAGGAAGTTAAATTCTACCCTCCTCTGGGTTTGATGGTAAATGCTCTGCATCACCAAACTGGGACGATGACTGAGCCACAGCTAAATGAGAAAGACCCCAGGAGGCATCCAGAGTTATCAATGTATCTTCCATCACTCCCAATATTTTTGTCTGGAGTCCACAAGTGTCCAAGAATTCAGAGTGAGTCAGTCGGATATGAGGAGCAGTTGTCAGTGGAGACTTTTGGAGGTGGAAGATATAATGTTTGTAACGTATCGTTCCCCCAAGCTCTTCATGGTGTGTCTCTTGTTGCAGCTTCATGATCTTATCGGATTGAATGCTCCTCAGCATGCTTAAGTGAGTTCATGCCTAGGGCAAGCAGAGCAATTATCCTTCATGGCGGAAGGTATAACCCCATGAATATGTGCAATCATGTGCTCATGAGGCAGCGAGATGAGGAAGGGGAGGGGAGGAAGGAGTGAATCTAGTAGAAAGGTTTCCTATTCATCATGACTTGAACATGGATGCTTGTTGACCTAAGCAAAGCAGAATTTACATTTAGGTTCCTGATGCATTAGAACAGTTTAAAGTTTAGCACGTGAGGGAAACACGAGTCTGGTGGATCATTCTGAGATGATCTACTACCAATACTTATGTGAAATGCAGACAAATATTAGCTAACATTTTGGGAAATACCCTTATTCACTTTTTTGCCGAGAGTCACGTGAGAAGTTCGATACCGCTCTCATATCCGTTAAATATGAAGCTATGGTCAGAGGCTGGTTAGCTTAGCTTAGCTTAGCATAAAGATTGGAAACAGCTATTATATCTTGTTTGTTTTATATATAGAAAAAAATGGTATTGTAGTAAAGTAAAGTTGTGGTTTTAGTTAACCTAAAAGGTGCTTTTCGGTCTATGCTAAGCTAAGCTAACTGGCTGCTAGCTGCAGCTTCATATCGAATGAACAGTGGTATTAATTTTGTCATCAAACTCTCGATAAGAAAGCGAATAAGCAATTTTCTTAAAATCTCTATTGCTTTAAGACGTGTGAATCTACAGGACGCTGTTAGGCTCTGGACATTTGGCCACATGGAGGAAACCCATCCCCAACTGTCTTTAACTATACAACACTGAACTGAAGATTAGTCAATCCACCTTGTTGTCCATGTACACAGTCTATGATGTCATCACTTAAACTGAGGTGTGAGTCATGTGCCAACACAACAACTTTGCTTCCTTTACGCAAAGCAATCAACCTTGTGACGGATGAGTCATAGGAAATATTTTCTGGGCTTTTCTTTTTGATAAGGCAGCGGCACCGGTCTCCTGATCACAAAATCATGTATCTGTCTCAGCACGATGATGGTTATGTATGAAGACGAGTGCGTAAGAGAAGCAGAAACTGAATTACTTTTGTCAAAATAGGGTAATAAATGATTTACATATTTGATGTCGGCGGATGAGCAACCAGGGGATTATAGAGACCTGCCAGACTGCCGTTAATTAGTTTGGACCTTTAGTGTCTTACCTGAGATCAGTGACTGTGCAGACAAAGGAAGACTTCATCAAACGCAGGATTTAAGTGACTATACTGAAGCCATATATACTCTGTATATACTCTGTATATATACACAAACACCAGTAGGACAGGATCCAGGTGTGGTCACCTGGCACACACACAAAAATAAAGACAGAAAGTGCCGTACGGGCACACATATACCCAAGATAATTTAGTATAAAAGAAAGATGTCAAGCCTTGAAAATCAATCTCACAGATTTACTAAATGGCATCACATTTTTCTGAGTGCAGATTACAGACAGAAAGGGTTTCTCTGAGAAGAGACAGCAGGGCTACATCTAATACTAGATAGTAATCTAGAAGAAACCTCAATGCTGGAACTTCTTCTCTGTTTCATTTCCTCCCACCATCAACACAAACATGTTCATCTTGTTCATGGCAAAGTGTTTTATTTTTTTTCTAGTAAATGTTACTCAAGAAAAATACATTTAAAGTTTTCAAAACATGATAGAAATCAGTCATGCAACATGGCTGCAGGTGACTGTAGACTGAAATAGACTGAAAGTGAAACTGCTATATAATTTTCCGTAACACCCTATTAAATTATGCAAGTTATGAAACAGTAGAAGTGTAAGTAACAACATCATCTTTGTCTTTATAACACAGAATAACCCAAATAAATGAGCACATACATAAGCACAGTGACAAACACAAACACTAACCTGTTGCAAAAGATCTGTCACCTACCACACAAAGCTTTATTTCCTCCCTGGAGGCGTTTTCACACTCGCTGCTCGGTCTGAAGTGTATTATACTGAACTTGGTTCTGTAGTCCTCAGGGTTGTCCTCAGGCTGTATGAATGTGTGTGTTTCTTTGTATGTGTATGAACACACTGAGTGGCAGAAGAGTTATGAGATGGAGATGCCAGGGAGAGCACAGCCTCCTCTCCTCGCTCTCGCTCTCTCTCTCTCTCTCTCTCTCTCTCTCTCTCTCTCTCTCTTTTACAGTCAGCGTGAGCTGTTCAACTGCTCTGCCAGAATCATTATTGTAACTGTGAGTCACCATGGGCTCACACACACACACACACACACACACACACACACACATAGATAAACTGCCCTGTTTTAATATTTTCAGTAAGGTATAATGGTGGAAACAGTGAATATCTTATTGTTTTGTAAGCCTTAGAAACATGATGATAATTAACCATACAGGAAATAAAATGTGCAGTAGCTTCTTAAGCTTACTCTCTCAAAGACACACACAAACATTACACACCCAGCATGACAAAGCATCCTCTCTCTCACACCAACGCAAACAAGCAATTTACTCCATTGACACGCTGCATCCACATAATGCTCCAGATTGATTTCCTCCATGCTTGTAAGTAACCAGCTCTAAAATGCTGTAAAATTAGTAGTATTTTTCCTTGTTTCCCCTCATTTATGATGACTAGATTAGACTCCTGACCTCATTTAAATGAGCGCAATAAATTGTGTATAGAGAAAACAGGAACGCATTTTTTGTTAAACTAAGCTGCAACTTGTATCCAATTATTACCAGAACAACACAGCTTATAAAAACTCTGTAACTTCCTCCATGAGTAAAAGCAAACACACTAAGGGAATTCCCCGGTTGAGGGGGGAAAGGGAAGGATGAAATAGTATCCGTATGGTGATGGCAGGTGAGAGGGCACGACTCACAGAGCAGGAATCTCACCCTGCATTCCTCTGGTGTTACGGGAAAAGGAATAATTGTGCCTCTGTCGAACACCAAACACTCATACACATGTACTGTATATTAGCCCAGCCCCCCATCTCCCAGATGCACGTGCTTCCTTTCCCAGTATCCGTTCCTATATGGTGAGCAAGCCGACCACACAATGAGTCACTCCCTCTCCTCCTTTCATCTGTCCATCCTGAAGATGCCAAAGGAAGTGGCTATGAGGGCTGAGTCACACCCCCAAACCCTCCTCCTCTTTGATCCTGCTGTCAGTCATCCAGCATCTTCATCTTCATTCTACAGCGCTGTATACCTGCTACTTGTCTCTCCTCCTCTGACCTCCCACCCTCCTCTCTTTCGCTTTAATGCATCCTTCCAGCTGTGTGTAAATCCACAGCCGCAGCATCGCAAGGAATGCCTCTCTACATGTCCACAGTCCCGCAGCCAGCCTCCGCCCGCTACCCAACATCCTGACCATCCTCGCCACGTCCTTCACCCGAGGACAGCTCTGCTATAAAAACCCAAAGAGACTGAACATATCTGTTCTTTCTTCACTCTAATGCACATTCTTCTTCTTCTCTGTTTGTGTAATACTGACAACCAGCATATAGACATGAGCTATATCGACTCTGCTGAACTGTCAAAAGCTTAGTTTAACTTCACAGTCAGTTAACTTGTGTACAACCAACGGCTGGTTAGCTTAGCTTAGCTTAGCACAAAGACATTCAACAAAGGGACCAGCTCTGTCCAAAGGTAACAAAGTCCTGGTTAATGTATGTCCGTGTGCATAACAAATGCATTTTCGTGCACCTACTGTGTAAATGACCTGTGCCCTGTGGGATTGTTGGGGCAATAATACGTCACACTCTCCCTCGGGTTCAGCAGGCGACAAGAGAAATTCACAAAAAAACAAGCAGCGTTATGAAACAACACTACTCAAGTCGTCTGCAGGCTTCAGATGCGTCCTAGGTAACAGTCACTATAGCACCACCAAAGAAAGGACAGGATTGCATAACGACAAACTCAATGCCTTTGAAAAGTAGCTAAATGCAGCAGCTATAAACCTGAATACGGTATATACAGTACAGGTGATACTGTAAAAAATCTGATGTTTGGATCTTTATGTGTCAATACCCAAAGTAATGATCAATATAATGTACGTGCAGCCCTGCAGCTTCATAGAATTGTTTTGTTGTTTCAGCAAAGCCAAATGCACACCTCCCACACCAACAGCTGAAGAGATGAAAAGTTTCCTTTCAAAGAAGCAATGTGACTTTATTTTGTAACATGTATGTGATAATAAATTGTTGTGTGATGCCAGCCAGTATTCTTTATGTAAGAGTAATGTGAGTTATTTTGTGGTATTTCTCAAAACAGTGTTGAGGGTGATAAAGTTACAGTGATGGGCACCCACACGCCTCACTTTGTTATTATTTTATGTTGTCCTTCTAAATACATTTTATCAATTTACATTCATTCACTCATCTTCCATTTCCAAAGATGTCCTTGGTCCTTCAGAGAAATGCTGCACTTTCTCTCTTTTACCCAAAGAATAGGTCTAAAACTAAAAAAAAAACTAAACTAAACTAAAACTAAAAACTATCAATGTGTATCAGACTGCTAACATCTCAAAGACAAAATACCCCCCCCCCCCCCCCCCCCACACACACACACACCCAAACCATGCTCAGTTCATTTTAGTTACCAACTGTTAGAACTCAGAATGTTAAGGTTGTATTCATTTAAAACACTGTGATCACTCAGATGCAAAACAAGGTATAATTCAAATCTGTTTTAGCTGAGAAAAATGGCAGATTTAGCTTCTGAACAATTTCTTACTGAAAGAGAAGAAAGATATCTTTTGAAACTTATTTACAGGTCAGCAAATGAAACTGCAGGTATGCTATCCTCTGCACATTTTACAGACAATCCAAACTCCTTGGATGATGTGTCAAAAATCTGTTACATTTTAACGCTAAGACAAATGGATTTTCTTTGTTTTCGTAAACTCAAAGGTGGTTATTATGTACGGCCAAAGCGAAGGATCATCAAGATGGAAGTGTCTAACCTCCGATCATCTGATCTGACTCGTGACCAGATAAAAGCCTTGGCTGTCTGCTTACCTTCACTCCAATGTGGGCCCAGAACAGATGATGAGCATTTTGACCAAAAGTGGTGCAAGGAAAGGTTACACGTGCACCAATTCAGCTCAACTTCCCAACTGAACATAATTCCACCCTCAGCACTAACAGCTGAAGCGGCGAGGAGGAAGGGGAGGCCTCAGCAGCCAGACAGCAGCCAGTTACTGCTGGTGACCCCAGTCCACCCAGAGCAGATCGACATACAGGCCCTGGCCAACACCCAGAATCACTTCAACTTCATGGAGTTTGAGGGGAGGAAGTTTGTGAGAGTCACCTCCTCTGTTCACTCACCCGATGGACGACAGAGTCCGAGGAAATGGAGAGTTTCTGACTACAACCTGAAGGGTCAGATGATCCTGTCTGTGATCTGCACCATCACCATGGATGTCCAAATATCTAGTAGTGAAGAGAGACGGCATTCAGAGCAGGAAGAGAGCAGGGTGACCACCTGAGCAACAGAGGAGACAGAACATGAGTATTTGAGTTATTATTAAACCTGCATTACTGCAAGTGATTGTTTTTGGGCAGCAGAAACACAACATTGACATATAAATAAAGTAAATGGTAAACAGTCACCTATTTACACATCCAGCAGACATGGAGCAACATTAGCATTCAGTCATGTTTTTATCCATCTGATGAATGTAATTTTATTATTCGCACTCCTTGTTTTTGTTGTTGTTGCCTTCAACAACTCCTAGGGAAATATATAATTATATCAGAGCTCTTAAGAGTGAACTACACCAGTAAAGTTGAGCGTGTAAACTAAGACAATGATACTTTTCACTGCAGGTGAAAGTGATCTGTGGTTTTATCACTATCAGACACCTTTCACAATATACGTACATACTCAGTTCATCCATTATTAATATGAGACTAAGAGGCTACAGCCATGCTAGCAGCTCTAGGCTGTACTTGAGCTAAATGCTAATGTCATCATGCTAACATGCCCACAATGCTATGTTTAGCAGGCACGTTTACCATCTTAGTTTTTACATGTTAGCATGCTAACATTAGCTAATTAGCATTAAACACAGTACAGCTGAGGCTGTTGGGAATGGCATTAGTTTTGCAGGTATTTGATTATAAACCAAAGTATTGGAAAATATTTTTTACCTGATGATGGTGCTATTTGAGACATTTCACTCCCAAGCTCAAATGTGGACCTAATGGTACCACTAAAAGTCTGGGGATCATTAGTCTTGCATTGCCAGATCTACCTCCACAGTGCTGCAAAGGGGATCATCAAGTCAAAGTCTAGATTTCATCCTCTGAGGAACATGAATGTCTGTAGAAAATGTCATGGCAATCCATTAAATAGTTGTTGAGATATTTCAGTGTGGGCCATTAGTTCAGTTCAGTTCAGTTTATTCTTTGTCCCAAAAGGGCAATTTGTATGCAGCAGGAAGACATCACATGAATAATATACAAACACACAACACAAACCACAAAACAATTAATACAATAAAAACAGCAGCTTCAGCCTGAGGTAAAGAATAAATAGTTGCAGAGTTGTATTGGAGTGATAATGCAAGTACAAATAACTACAACAACTCAAACAATAGATAATAATAAAGATAAATAAATAAATAAATACAGGGGTCATTAATATAAGCAAGGGCTATCACCTCCTCTTAGCTGAGTTGAGTGCCTGAATGGAAAGAGGAATAAAAAAGTTTTTGTATCTCTGTTTAAGAGCCAGATGGTAATAATATGTATTCTCCGTACAGAGGGTGAGTGGTGTCCTTCCAAATAGACATGGCTTTTTTTTTTTTTGTTTGTTAAAAATGTCCGTAAGGCTACTGAACTTCACACCTACTATTTGCTGGCCACATTCACAATTTTTAAAAGCTAATTTTTATCCTTGATGGTGAGGTTTCCATACCGGCAAATGATAGAAAATGTCAGGACAGACTCAATAAAAGCTCTGTAGAGCTCTGGAGAATTAGTGGCAGAACTCCGTAGAGCTCTGGAGAATTAGTGGCAGACCAACAGACGAACATTACCATCACAAAAGACGTGACGCTAATGTATCTAAAACTACTGATATTGATTACTATCAGAGCAGCTTTAAGTTTAACACATGCACCACTCTTGTGCATAAACACAAAAAGCCACAGAAGAACGCTGGTGAGTTTGGCTGCTGTGGCTGTGGCCAATGAAAGAACTTGACGCCAGGTCTGCAGACCACAGCTTCTCCTCTGTTTTACTTTCCTGGCCTTTCTTGTACAGCGAGTGGATGAGGATGTGAGCTGCAACGGTAAAACAAACACTTTAACATCTGCTTCAATCAAGTCCTTGTTGAAGGCATTGACATGAAACAAAGTCGTTACATCTGATTAAATGAATTAGATATGTAAAATTTAAGCTTTGACAAACCAAATTCAGTTAAGGCGAGGACAAAGCAACATAACGAGTCGACTTAATGCAGTAAGACTGAAAATAAGGTTAAAAGTTGTGGTTTTGACACACAGACACGTGCAACTTTACCTCCAAAATGTCAAAAGTTTAGGAACTAATAGAACCAGCCTTGTTTTTATCTTGACAACCATTCAATACTCAGTTTATTCAGGAAGTTTCCATGGCTGTAGAACTTACACTTACCTACACAAAGAGCATGTCATTCTTTGATTTAATCTCTTGAGTGCAAATTGCCAAAATTGGAGTTTTTACCCAACATCTCTCTCTGGATGTCTGCACCCACACAAAGCCACACATACACGCAAACGCTCACTTCCTCTTCATATCGACCAGGACATGGTGTTCCTAAAATTAGATGAGACGCTCACATGTTAACAGACACATCATTTCTCAATTTAGCTCCAATGTAACTAACCACAATTTAACAAGTACTTCACTTAAGTATCATTTTGAAGCACTTGTACTTTACTTTTTGTATTTACATTTTATGCTGTTTTTATGTTTTTACTCATTTATCTTTCCATGGCAAATATTGTGACATGTGATCACTTAAACTTACTTAAAGATTAAACTTTCTAACTTTCTATATATAGAAGTGTTATTATGCATAAATAAGAATTATCCAATAATATAAACCTCACAAGGGGCCATTCTGCACAATGATCACTTTGTAATGGAATATTTTGTAGTGTGGAATTGCTGCGTCCACATAATGTGAACACTAATGTGAATATAGACAACATTTTGTACCGCCGCTGCCAAGACTCTTATTTACAGGCAAAATAGAAGTCACTGAACTCAACCATCTGTTTGAAGAAAGGTGAAAAAGTCTTACAACAGGGAATGGCATCTTTCCTTTCATCATGGACAGATGGGGACGGTAAAGTTAAGAGAAGCAGCCTGTAGTTGCAGGTGGAGGGACCTCTACTGGTGACATTGTTGTTATCAGAGTGTCCTGTCTAATGTTGAGCTCATGCAGCATTTGAAACTGAGGAATAAGACAAATTTACTCCTACTTACAGCAAAGTGTAAGAGTACATTTAAGATAAACTCTCAAGTGATTAATCACATGAATGTTCAGAGCAGGAAGAGCCAATCAGACAGTGTTCCAGTTCCATACTATTAATTATATACATACTACTAACTGTCTTAGTATATTGATTTTTGCAGTTTGTAGAAAACAATTCAACATACGTACCTGTTTCATACCAACAGGAAATTATAAATGTACCTCCCTGTACTGCATCACTTTGGTTTTACAAAGCAGGAGGACTGTCCCAAAACATATAATTATAATATTCCTCAAGTATTCCTGCAAGTAGAGGTTTTCAGTGACTTTGTCATGATTTATAGCATGTGGCATCACTATTTGTCATGGGTATTATATATATATATATTATACTGCTGAACTATCACCACATGTCATTTTTTTGCAATCAGTAACAAAGATGTTAAATTGTATTTTTAACCACCGATTAATAAAAAAAAACTACTACATAATTTGACTTAATCTACATCTACCAGAGGGCAGTCAGTATCTTCTCAAACTGCAAAATATAAAAGTCATTATGTGATTTCACAACAAATTTATTGAGGTTTAATTAAATGTTTTTGCATGCACCAGAAATAACCCCTGAAATAATGTATATACAGTACAATAACCTCAAACATGTACAGGTCTTTGTTACTTCTCATGCATCTGCAATCTTATATTTAGCTTTCATAACTTCAAGGCACACGTACATAATGATTTACCAGGATCTCCTTCAGTATAAAAGAGCTCATACCTTACTTGGTTTCACAAGTTTAACCTTTCTGCTCCTTTGTGGTGTTTCATCTCATTTACAAAGACAAGAACTTAAAATGATTTTTTCATCAGTTATTGTGGCACAATTGGTTTCAAAATGATCTCAAGAACCAGAGAGGTTGCAAACATGACATTACCAGTACGAGACCAGACTACTGGCCTGGGTACAGTATGTGCTACTTCTTGCAGATACATGTAAAGGCTGGAGTTGATTCTCCTGTGACTCTGTTTCCTGTAACTTGTCTCTTTGTTGAATTCTGTCCATCAACTTGTCTTTGCTGCAGCAGTAAAGCTTTGAGAAGTTGTCATCCTCATCAAGTGGTCCACATTAACCTCTAGTGCTCAATTTATTCTGTAGACGGAGAAGAGAAGTGGCTTAAAAATGTTACCAACAATAAATCACAATTAGTGACAGATAACTCAGACAAATAATTCTAGATGTTCAAAAGAAATGTTTTATATATTGGAGTCATACCTTCTTGGCGTTGTCCACACACTGCATGTAGGCCGAGGCGATACTTGAGCAGGACAGAGTCTTTCCTGTGTTCTCCTTGTAGCACTTTAAAATCTGACTCTGCAAGTCACCACACACCGGCTGGATGTTGAAACGCCTGCGAGAGACATGCAAATATCCAACATGTTGGGTTGGTAGTTCATACCATATTTGTGAAACATGAGCCTGTTATCTCATTTATAAACATATCTTTTTCCTTTTGTCCTTGTACCATGCGTCAGAGCAACCTTACTCACTTAACCTCATAATGTGCATTAGTAAATGTAAAAGGTCCTGTTTGTGAATGTTTGCCTGTGTGTGATGTAACAACGCAGTGTAAAAATGTAATTTCCCCTTGGGGATCATTAACAAAAAAAGTATGTCTTCTTCATCTTCATAAACCGTAACAATGTTGTATATTATTGAGACTAGATTATTAAGAAAGGCACATTTGCGTATCATTTTTGCATTTAAACATCAGCGGTGAATCCAAACTTACGCAAAACGGTTGTGAGTCTCTTCCTTGCCCTTCTGGAAGCTCTCAGCAGTCACTTTGTAAAACTCAGTGCACTGTTGAAAAGGCAAAATCACCACAGGTTACCATCAAGGTAAAATATGTCAAATATGTAGAGCTTTTTCACTGAAACTATGAGTTGCAGATTCACTTGATGGTTCTCCTTAGCTTTATCACTACGAGCGACCCCTTTTATATTGATTTTTGAGTCATAAATATTGAATGCCATCAAGAGAAACCTAGGGGCTTTAATGTAAGTTAAACCTAAATGAGATGCAGAGATGAGGAATACTCAAAGTGTTGCTCACCTTTGCTTCAAGTTTTGCGATATGTTCCTTGTAGAGAGCGTCTCGTTTCATCAACTCTTTCTCCCGCTCCTCCAGCTGATGAGCCTGTGTGAGTTTAAAAGGTTTATAATGACAACATCACGCCTCTGTTACGACATTTGTTTCACATTTTGTAGACCGTAATACCCAGAATTTCCACAGTTATAGATTACTTTTTTCTTCTTATTGTTTCGTCTCGTCATCACAAGAAATAAAGAGCAGTGAAACACAGCTGTTGTTTTCGGTGCGATTAGAGCAGAAGGAAAGTGAAAAAGTGAGTCATGCACGTATAAATTCTCTCCCGTCTTACCTTCAGCTCCATCCGCTGTAACAACACAAGGGAAGCAAGAAAGACAAAGAGACACAATAAGAGGAGAGGTTTTCACATGTACAAGAGAGATCCTTACACATGTACAGATCATGCTTTTCTTGTGCTTACATAAAGCTGCACCATGAGCCTTTCGTCGTCAGTCTTCATTCGCTCCTTCATGATGGAGTCGGTCAGGTTCTCCACGTACGCCGCCTTCTCCCCCTCCAGCGTCTTTTTCACCTGCTCCTCCACCTGGGCCTGAGCGGCTGCTTGGGCCTCTGCTTGAGCCCGAGCCCTCATCTCCTCCAGCCTTCACATAGATCACATGTTATAACTTTCACTACTGGGATGAATGATTAGTCGATTAGTTGATAGACAGAAATGTAATCAATGATTACTTTTTGAAAGAGAGTTCCTGCTTTAGTAGTTTGTCTTATATCACTGTAAACTAAATGGGTTTTGGACTGTTGGTCGACATCATCTGGGAAATAAAATAAGCATTTTTCACTATTTTCTGACATTTCATACATTCTATATTACATTATATACAATTATTGATTAATCAATCAATCAATCAAATAACACAAGTATTTGGCTGGTTAACTGATTCTGCAGTTCATGCGGTTTTATCATTTTCCTCTCATACTTTATATTTCTGTTTATAATTTGCAAAATGTATCAATAGCTTGTAATTTTAATACTGCATCTGATGCTTGCACACACAATTGAACTACATTCATATTTGTGTATTTTACTATGCATTAGGGATGCAACTAATGACAATCTTTCCTAATGATTAATCTGCTGATTATTTTCTCGGATAATCAATAATTAAATACTATAAAATGTAAGAAAATTGTGAAAATGTCCCTTATTACCTTTCCAGAGCTTAGCAAATATCCACATGTGAGAAGTCTGAACCAGTGAATTATTTTAAACATTTTTAAATGATTAATCAATCAGCTTTACTATGTACATATATCAAGCATCTTACTTTATTATCTACAGTTCATCTGTATTTATTGTATCTCATCAGACAAAGAAAGGACACAAACATCTTCCCACACACATAATGAGATGTGACAGAAACAACGTGTCCTTACTGTCGCTGCAGCTCCTGCCTCTTCTGATTGATCTCCTCCTCCAGACTCATCTGCATCTCCTCTTTGATCTTCTGCCTCAACTCTTCCTCCACCACTTCAGGAGGAACAGGTGGGGCTGTAAACATATTACATTTTTAAGGGAAAAAAAGCACAAGAACTTTAGTTGATTTATCAAGGTGATCAGCTCACCTGCTGCAGGTGGTGGCGCTGAGGCGACAGCAGGCACTTCGTCCTCAACAACAGGGCGCAGAGACAGGGTTATGGTGGGCTCCTCAGCAGGTGGAGTTGGAGCAGGTAGAGGTGGTGTCCGAGGCTCTACGACGGGTTCACATACAGGTGCATCAGTGGGTCTGACGGCCAGCTCCACACAGTGACAGGATGGCGAGGGCTCTTCAAAAGTGAGCTCTGGTGGGGGAGAGGGTGCCGCCACCGGCTCTGGAGGGGGAGAGGGTGCTGCCACCGGCTCTGGAGGGGGAGAGGGTGCCGCCACCGGCTCTGGAGGGGGAGAGGGTGCCGGCTCTGGTGGAGGAGAGGGTGCTGCCACTGGCTCTGGAGGGGGAGAGGGTGCTGGCTCTGGAGGGGGAGAGGGTGCTGCCACTGGCTCTGGAGGGGGAGAGGGTGCCGCCACCGGCTCTGGTGGAGGAGAGGGTGCCGCCACCGGCTCTGGTGGAGGAGAGGGTGCTGCCACTGGCTCTGGAGGGGGAGAGGGTGCCGCCACCGGCTCTGGTGGAGGAGAGGGTGCTGCCACCGGCTCTGATGGAGGAGAGGGTGCTGCCACTGGCTCTGGAGGGGGAGATGGTGCCACCACCGGCTCTGGTGGAGGAGAGGGTGCCGCCACCGGCTCTGGTGGAGGAGAGGGTGCCGCCACTGGCTCTGGAGGGGGAGAGGGTGCCGCCACCAGCTCTGGTGGAGGAGAGGGTGCTGCCACCGGCTCTGGAGAAGGTAGAGGTGGGAGCAGTTCACATGGAGGCAGTGGATTGACAGCTGGAGCCACGACTGGAGGCACTTCTTTTTCAACTGCAGCAGGTGGGACTGCAGGCTCAACAAGAGTCGTCTCCACTTGGGGAGGTAAAGCTACAGCTTCAACTGGAACTGAGTCAACAGGACAGGGTGGTGTTATTGGTTCAACTGGTGTAAAATCAACAGTGGGTGGAGGTTGAACGGTTTCCACTGGTGGCGCAGACAAGACAACGACTTCAAGAGGTTCAACAGAGGGAGCTACAGCAGCAGGCTCAATAGTAGCTGGAGGTGTTTCAGACGGCAGAGGTGAAGCTAAAGTTTCAGGTGAAGCTATAGCTGATTCTACAGGTGGAGCTAGGACAACAGGTTTGAAGATGTGTTCTGACGGGGTTTCTGGTTCTATATGAGGTGGGATAAAGGATTCAACAGGAGGTAGAACTACTGGATCCACTACAGGGGTGGTTAGAGGTGGAGAGTTGGTCTCTACAGGTGGAGGCAGGGAATGGAACTTTACAGGAGGAGGGACGAGTTTTACAGGAGGAACAGGTTCCACTGACGGAAGTGGTGTCAGAAGAGGGATCAAGTGTTGGACAGAGGGGGGGGGGACTGGAGTGGGTGTTTGGGTTTCAGGTGTTTGTGGAGGAGGACGTCCATTCTGAGAGAGCTGAGGAACGACGACCTTTGAAGACTGTTTCATCCGATGGATCACTTTATCCGACAGCTGAAGAGAAACAAGCGAAATATCTTTAAAGTGCATCCCGTCTCTGTTAATTTTGGTTATTTCTTTTTTGGGGGCGGTAATGGGTCATGAAGCCCTGCTTTTGCAGCTTTTTTTTCTTCTAAGTTAAGAGTTAGTTTAAGTTCTGGTGTCTTAACCAGGATTAACCAGTACAAACTACTCAAAAAAAGGGCTTGGTGCAGAAAAAAAAGAGGAATTTCAACAAGCAATTTGGTCCACTTGTAGCTTGCTTGTAGTTTTTGGCCCGTTAACAATTATGCTAAATAAAAGGATGAATATTTATTTTTAGACCGGCAGCATTTTGCACAGTGATCCTGCAATTTACTAGCAGGTAATTGGTATTTTTTATTTCACTTGTACTTCATCCTCGTACTCTTGTGTTTGGAATCTGGCTTCTCTGATTAGATATTACAAAATACAGCTATTGGACACGTGGAAATGTAGTCAAAGGGTTGAAAGGTTAAATGTAGTAACATTTTATGGCACCTTCAACATCAAAAATCTGAAAATGTTTTCTCACCATCACTTCAATTATTTCATGATGCCCACCTGACAAGCTTTCCCCCTCATCTAGTATTAATTATTGTGTGATCCATTCCCTCAACCTTTGAGCCAACGTGGACGAGAAGCCCTTAAAAGTGCTCAAAACAGAGATTGGAACATCTACAGCTCCATCTGCTGAGGAAGGTCATGTTATATGATCGAAAGCTCCAGAACGGCTAGTGAATGAAGCTTGTAGGGAAAAGAACAGTTTTGACAGCCTGATATTATTTGAGAAATGGATTATTTAATAATAATAATAATAATAATAATAATAATAATAATAATAATATCATTTAAAGATTAGGAAATACCAATAAATTGTGTCATAATTTAAAATGTTACTCAATATATTACTACCTCACATTATTATTATTATTATTATTATTATTATTAAGGCCTATATAAAACGTGTTGGTAAAAGGACAACCCATGTTTTGGCTGCTTGTTAAAAGTTGCCTTGATGTTGCATGAGGTCGATAAAGAAAAGGTCGCAGGTTGATAATTCCCTAAAAATAACAGGATGATTGTTTTAAAAAGTTAATTCACAGACTAAAACCTGGTTTAATTTTATTTTAGGCCTACGATAATATTGTTTTTGTTAGGTAAGGATTTAGAAAAAAACTTAATTGCAGTTATATTCATATGATATAGCCTAATATATTATTTAAGCAGATGTCAAAAGTATGTTTGTTTTTCGTGTAGTCCCTCTAACCGACCATGTTTTTTTCTATATTTAGCACCAACAGCTGAACAGTCTGTAAAGAAAACAAACGTGGGGGCGAGATCACTATTTACGGATTACGTAGGCTAGCTATATGATATCACAGAATCAGAGAACTAAAGAAAAATTAACACTCATGCACTCTGCAGCCACGGTCTCTCTATTGAAACAGTCTGCACTAATACTTTTGTTTGAATACTTTCTCCCACTTCAAATCCATGCATTATTCTCCCTGAGCTTTCACTCACCCGAATGCCCTTCACAAAAGTAATTCCTCCGCCTTCCCCATCCTCACGAGAGAGGTGACTCGGGCTGTTTCCCCCCATCCACACACACCTGCAGCAGCCGCAGCCACGCGCGCTATCAGGACTGTGTGTTTACTGAAAATATTTAATCCACAACGTGGATCTGACTGGAATCAACTCAGCTGCAACAACCTGTCCTTCCCACTGCTGACAACAACAGCTGCTGCTATTGGATGCAGCTGAACAACGCCTTTCTGGATTGGTCGGCTCACTTTAAAGCCAATGAACTGTAAAGGAACATTTTGTCCCAGCTATAGCATTTATAAAACTAATAAATAATCCATTATTTTTCTTTACCAGCGGTGGAAGAAGTACTCAGACATTTTGCTAAAGTGAGTAAGAATACAACCATGTAGAGATACTATATATATATATATATATATATATACAATTTTCTTAAATAAAAGTACAAAAGTATCAGAATCAAAATATACTGTACCTATTAAAAGACAAAAAGTAAAAGTACTCATTATGCGCTCATTTTTTTTGTATCATAAGCATGTGTAAGTATCACTTTAATGTTGTAGCTGGTAAGGGTGGGGATACTTTGAACTACTTTATTTACTACTGGGTAGTTTTGTCCATAATAATACATCTTTTACAACATACATCATTTGTTGATTTTATTTATTATTAACAATCTGCAATGTAACTACAGCTGTCAGACATTTTGTAGTGAAGTAAAAAATACAATATTTACCGTAAAGGAGCATAAAATACCTCAGAATAATACTTAATTACAGTACTGAAATAAATGTACTCAGTTACGTTCCACTGCTTCTTTTAAAACATGCACTTCTTGTTATGCTAAAATTATTCAACCTTACAACTACAGAGACTCTATAATCTATTTGTAGCCACGTTGTCATTTTAATTTCAGTGTGCAGGGAGTGTAAAGATTGATTGTACTGCACAATGTGATGTTTCATGTTAACAAATACTATTCTGATACACCTGAGACAGATTGACACAAGGAAAAAAAATACTAAACAATCTCCATAAATGATCCCTCTGTATATTCAAACAATTTGATTTCAGCTGCTCTTGAACATTAATATAGTATTTTGTCCATTCAGCATCACATTATTGTGTTCACTCTAATCGTACGGATGTGTCATGTTTAGAAAATAAATATTCAAATAACATTACAGACATAAGAAAGTTGCGTCATGACTTTGCATTTGTGAATGCTAATGAGGTTTTAATGTTAAAGAATACGGCATGTGATATTCTATATTTTTATTATCAAAAATCCCATTAAAAGACCAAAAACAACAAAGAATTGATCCTTTTAACAAGTAGCTAAAGCCTGGTAAAGCGTAAAGCTGTAGAACTGCATTAAAGTCTGTTAGAGTCAATCCTAAATATGTCCTGCTGCTGTAGACACTTATCAGTGTACAAATACACTTTGTGTATCAATTCGCAGCTGAAAATAGTCCCCAACAAATGCTCTATATACTCCTGTGTGAATGTTTGCTAAAAGCTACAGTTCCCAGCTGTTTCAAGAAATCATTTGACCTTTTTAACCAGTTTTTTTAAAGCTGCAATAACTGATTTTGTTTTACCACTTGATGGCAGCAGAAGCAAGCTGTGAACACAACATTAACATATCTATATTAAGGCTTCAATTATAGATTCTTTTCATTTCATTCACTAGCCCTAACCCTATGGACACCTGTTGAATTTAAGTCCATTATTCACGCTCTTTAAACAGTTTTTCGGGCTCTGGCTGCTCAATGTTCACATGTTAGTCGCTAACTGGGTCTGTCTGCTGTTTTTGATACAGACTAACACAATGAAAATACAGAATATCACCAGCCTTATCGTGTTGTGTGTGTGTGTGTGCATGTGTGTGCGTGTGCATGTGTGTGCGTGTGTGTGTGTGTGTGTGTGTGTGTGTGTGTGTGTGTGTGTGCGTGCGTGTGTGAGGGAACAACTATGGCTTAAATGAAATTACATAAATGTATAAAATCACTGCAGGATAGTCGACCACAATCTCCAAGTCCAACACAGTGGTTGTTTTTCTAATCGACCACCCTTCTTCTTCTTCATCTTTATCTTCGTCCTCTTCACTCGGCCTTCTTCTCCTTGACGTCAGGTCCGCGCAGAGCCGCCCGCACGCTGCTCCACACCTCTGTGTACAGCAGAGTGCCCAGGAAGACCACGGCCGTGCCCACCCAGTGCCACGTAGTGAAGGGGTTTTGGAAGTACATGATGGAGAAGATGAGGCTGAGGAACTTCCTCAGAGTCACCACCAGAGTGACGGTCAGCGAGGTGCACTCTGTGGTCAGAATGAAAACGCCACGGATGCACACATACCTGAAAACAACTGGTTAAAGTCTGCAACAAGAGTGCAAGAATATTTGCAGGTACTGTATGTTGATTTTTCCACACAGACAATAAATAACAGACATGTTGTACACCCCACATGATAAACAAATTAACTATTTGTTATTTTCTATATAATAAAAAGTGGTTTTCAAACTTTTTGGCTAGTGACTAGGGCTGTCACGGTCATGTGTTATATTTTCTGACACCGGTGTCAACATGATACCAGAGTTTCAGTAGCGATATCAAAACAAGTTTTCAGTACCTTATTATTAGTTATTTTTTTAACAGTGGGGATGGATCGTTTATTCCACCCCTCACTTACATTTATTTTTAGAGAATGTTATAGATCCAAGACGAAACGGACTCTAGACTTAACTCTATGTAACTATTCCACCTATTTGCGTTTAATGTTGCATTAACCATAGATCTAAAGCAATAGATATGACACGCATTGCAAGAACTTTAACCAATTAAACATAATAGTTTAAAATTAGCAAAGATGATCAGAGAATAGTACATTTTATTGATGCAATGTTTTGTAGGCCGGCGATGTGTGGTGCTCGACCCTTCAGACAAACAGATGAACAGTTGGTGCCTAAAGAAGTTCAATCCCCAGCCCTAACTGTGACCCCTAAATTTAATCACTTGCAACCTTTTCGTCACAGGTTGGAAAAAGGATAAGATGAAAAAATGAATTTGTGTGGCAGAAATATCTTTTTTCTGACCTCTTGTGGATGTTGGGCACCAATATAATAAAGGTAATAATTATTACAGAAGATAAATAAATACAAGCCAGTGAGATAAACTTGTTTTGGATACTGTGTGATGACGTTGATCAGCAGGTAGAGCCACATTATCGGCAGGGTCAGTCCAACCACCGGAACAACTGTAGGAGCTGAGACAAAGAGAAGATGTTCATTTACATATGTGAATAAAGACGCAGAAAGCTTTCCAGAATGAATGGATGGCACTCACTGCTGTGACTGAAGTAGACACAGTGGTTGTAGATGTTTGTGGAGAGAAGCAGGAAGCCCGGCAGAGGCAGGCAGTGCTACAAAGAGACAAAAAAGATCAATAGCTGGTGAAGATATAATTTATTTTTAAACGCTCAAATGAAGCTTGAATTTCACAGGAAGCCTTTTGAATATTTTATGGGTTGCCTGCATGTCGGAGAAAACTCACATTATAGAAGAGGGCTTCCTTGGAGTGTTTCCCATACTGCTTGTACAGTGTCTCCTGGAAAATGCCCATCCTCGCAGACATCAGAAGAGCAAAGGTCAACATGCCAATACCTGGATGGACCGAAATCAAGATCAACAACTAAATAAGGAAATTATTTGTGACATGTTAATGTTGCTGGTTGCTAGTGTTAAATCTGAATGTGTCTCTATCATAAAAAGAGGTGCTTTCAAATGAATCGCTTATTAAAATCAAGATAAAGTTAATCAATAATGATTTTGTTAATCTTTTAAGTCATTTATCAAGCAAAAATGACAAACATTATCATTAGCTTAGCTGCTTTTCTCTCTTTTGCGTTTGTAAATATCTTTGGGTTTTTGAGCACTGGTTGGAAAAAGAAGACGTCACTTTGGAATGTGGAAAGTTATGATGGAAGTTTTCACGATTTTCTGACATTTATAGACTAATTCACAGATTTATCCAAAAAAAAAAAAAGAACAACGTGCATTAGTTGCAGCCCTTTTCCAAATAAAATGTCAATTTAAAGTCTTTGGCACCAGAAACTCACCTATAAGCCAGTGCATTAAGGCATAAAAGCCTTGCTCTTCTGATCCCTCATTGCCTACATTCTGCAGAAATAAAATATCACAGGTCAAGATTGCGCATTTTGAGAGAGACTTAGTCTTGGATTGAAGAAGTTGGTGCATAGACAAACAGACACAAAAGACACTTAACAGGTAAATAGAAACATAATGCAACATGTTCTGCAGAGGACTCACCATTTGTCTGGCAGACATGATGGTGCAGATGAAGATACCAGCTGAAATTAAAGCTACAGACAGATATTTACTCGCTGAATACCTGCAGGGGGAGAAGAAGGTGAGAGACAAATAACGACAATCAAACTTTATATTCACTCTTTTGAACCTGCAGACATGACTTTATATATACAAGCTCTGAAGTATTATTATTGTTGTCAGAGGAAGCAGACCTTTTCTTCAGGATGATTATTCCCAGGATCATGTTAGCGATTAGTGATCCCTGCAATGAAACAAGACAGAGATCTGACTAAGGTAGAGGTAACAGACGGAGGTGATGTGATGATAGGAGAAATTAAAAAATGTAGGTGAAAAGCAGACAAACAACAGTTCTTACCGATCTGAAGATCATGTGTAACGGCATTGCGATGTTGAAGTTGAGAGCGTAGTTGTTGATCACACTGACTGTGAAGAACATGGTCACCATGATCACATAGTTTCTGGGGGGAAAGGGACAGAACAGGTTTGTTTTAGGATCCGTGCTACATCTTTTCCTGCAGCAGTATATCCAAACCCCCATTGATGAGTTTTTACCTTAAAGGGATTGCTGGTTTCTTCCTCCCAAAGTTGGTTTCAAAGATGAAACCTTCTAATGCGATGAAGACAAACTGAGCGAAGGTGACTATGTTGCCACATCCTGGAAACTGTCTGCAGGACAAAACAACAGAAAATATCCAGATTTAATAGATTTAGATATAGATTAGAATAGATAGAATAGATTCAGCTAAGATATTTAGCTGAATGATAAAGTTGCAAAACACGGACCACTATAAAACAGGCCAGGCATTGTTTTTTTTTTATATTACATGGGATAATTTGAACCATTCATTAATATTGTTGATCGTTTTGTGTTGTTATTGATTTGGTTGGGTTATCTTAAGATAAGCTTCTTTGTTTTTCTTTATTTTACTTTTTTTTGGACATTTGCTTTCATGATTGTATTCATGTTTTATATGGATATCTTTTCATGTGTCCCCAAAAGGATTAGCAACTGCTATGGCAGAAGCTATTAAGGATACAATAAAATAAACAAATAACCAGTGCTCACATTTGCACTTCCCTTTACTTCTTTCCCCCTACTTTTTCATCTTATATTTAAGTATGGATGTATGGATTTTACATTACTATATAAACATGCAGTATATTCTATATTTATACTATTTATACAATATATATATCAAACATCCTGGCCACAAAATTACCTTTATCGAAGAATTAAGTTCTCTCTGACCTCAGTTTAGAAAAGCACCAATGGCAGTCAGTTACACTTCATGAATAAAGGTTTTAAAAAAAGTACATGAAAAAGCTACTTAATGGCAGTTACATAAACTAACTACTAAATAGTTACTTCCCAGCTCTGACAATATGTAAATGTATCACTCCAAAGTAGTTACACGTTTAACAATTACAAGTGCAGTGGGAACTCAAAACGAAGATAGGTAACAGCAAATTCTATGCAGTAAAGTTGACAGGAGATCATTAACAGTCTAAGTTTGTCACTGACCTTACAAGCAGCTCCAGAGATACAACATTGCTACAGCATCCGACAAAAACCAGAACAATAGCAAAACCAGTGCCCATATTGGTTCACTGGCGACAAAAACTCGGTGGAAAAATGTGTCACTTAATAAAGCAGATGTCTGATCGGTGCATTTTTGCAAATAAGCAGCGTTATGTTGTCTTAATGGAGATATTCTGCTTCAACACAAACTCCTTTTTCAGCTGAACACGTCTGAGTCAATCTGAGATAGAAACTTCCTTATCGCGTTGCCTTGTGGGTGTTGTAGTTCCTTTCTGACATTACAGAATAAAAGGTACGCAGTGTACTTAATGTTTTCTGTAACATTACGAATAAATACATATATTGCCAGCGCAACAATTATAGGAGTAAATATTAGTGAAATGTGAGAAAAATAACGAACAGAAAGCGTGAATGAATGAATTAACAGCGCAATGACTGCGCAGTCGTGACGCACAGAAACATTTGAACGTGCATGCGCAGATCAGTAGTATCTTTAAAAAGGTTGAAGAGCTTTCACTCTGCTCGATTCTCTGGGTACCAGAAACCAAACACACCACAAAAAAAGCTCTACACTATTTTATAGTTTTATTAATATTATAATGTATATACAGTTGTGCTCATAAGTTTACATACCCATGCTAAAGTTGACTAATATGAATAAAAAATATATAAAAAATAAAAATATATAAAATAATAAAAATATAATATAATAAATATAATAAGAAACATCTTTTGGGAATTGATCTTAATGCCTTAATTACAAAAATAGGAAACATCCAACCTCTAAGGACACCAATTTTCATTGTGAATGAATAATGTATTGTAATAAAATAAATGTTCTTCCTTAAAATACAGGGGCCATAAGTATACGTACCCCTATGTTAAATTTCCATAGAGGCAGGCAGATTTTTTATTTTTAAAGGCCAGTTATTTAATGGATCCAGGATACTATGCATCCTGATGAAGTTCCCTTGGCCTTTGGAATTAAAATAGCCCCACATCATCACATACCCTTCACCATACCTAGAGATTGGCATGGGGTACTTTCCATAAGATCATCTCTCAATGCAAATCAAACCAGCTATTAGGCTAACTGACATAAAACCATGCCAATCTCTAAGACCAGTGATGGAAGGGAGAGCTTTGACTTTGCCTACAGTAAGTTAAGTTAAGTGCATTCAAAATTACTCTTAAATAAAGGTGCAGACATTCAGAAAAAGTATCAAAGCATCAGAACAGAGAGTTATACTGTAGGCTACTGATTACTGATACATTAACGTACATGTGGGATTTTTAATATTGTAGCTGATCAAGAAGTAGACAATTTAAACTACTTTATACTGTTGGGTTGTTTTTTTCTGTAGTAGTGGATCACACACTTTATAAGCTGATATGTTTTGCAGCAACTGTAAATCTCAGATAAAAATAGTGCAGGAAAAGTGCAGAATCAGAATCAGGTTTATTGCCAAGTAGGTTTTCACCATAGATATAATGGTTTTCACATGAAAGGAATTTGCCTGGTGTTCTGGTGCATAGCCATAAACATAGTAAAAAAAAGACATAAAAAAAAAATACAAATTATAAATAATAATTGCATGTACGGCAAAAGCCAAGAAACATAAATGGAAAATGCAAACAATGTACAATATAAATACTACTAATATTTACAATGTATCTGTTTTTAAAATGAAAGAGCCACGTCGTACCAACAACTTCAACATAGACGATCTTTGGTGGAATACGTCCGTGCGTGACTCCGGACGACGTGGAACCGCTAGCCGACGTGGAACCGCTAGCTTCGCCTTCATCGCTGCTGCTGTTGTATCAGTTAGCCAGAAAGCAGCAGGTTTGAGTCGTTAGTAGATTTGTATTGTTTGATAGATTCTCTTGCTGCCGCCAACATGATTTCACTCACGGATTCACAGAGTAAGACCGGTTTACGTTTTCCCGTTGTTCTTTGTGTGTAGCTAGGGTTTCTGTGTTAAACTCCGTTTTCGCTTAATATAGAGGTTAGTAGCTCAAACACAATTGGCTGAGCGTCGTTACGTCACGTAGCTGAACGTCAATGTGAAGCGTTTTAAATGACGGAAAAACTCATTAATTTTGTTCAAATATTCTTCTCTTAAAATTCACCCATGGTATCAACTAGTTTGTTTTATTTGATCTGTTAACACTTTATCTATTAACATAATAGTTAATATCAATCACCTGAATCACAAGTTTTAAAATGGGTCTGTATAAAATATACCAAAGTATTCCATTTATTAGCAATGGCATATGGAAAAACAAGCAAGTCTTGATTCTTCTTCCCTAAAGTCTTTTCATTAATTGGCAATGAGTAATTGATTAAACTGTTTATTGATAATGTTATAATTACCGTGTTGTTTCAGCACTAGTTTGCACCGAATTAGGAGTTTGTAAGATTGATAAAATCCTCTACCACAGTGTATGTGATTTTATATTACCATTTGCCATGAGATCATCAATCATTTGAGAAATCCAGCAAATAAAATACCTTACAGATCAAGGTTTTTTGTCTCAAGATGCAAAAATCATTTTAAATAATTCAAAATTGTCGTGAAGCAGTCCTACTCAGAGATGACCTGATACAACAGCATGGAAAAAAATCTCTGGCGGTCTCACCCATATACTGAATATTAAAGTTATTATGTGGCCCCGCTCTTATTTCATATAGTTTTTTTTTCCTCATTAAGTTGAATAGAGAACAATACACTCCTCATAAATACTGTAATACACATTTTTAATACATTTATCCATGCACTCTTTTTAATTTTATTTAACGGTTTAATTTGTGTGTGTAAGTATTTAGGCCTATACAGTTTGCCGGCTTATTTTTATTCTGTCTTTCTTTTTAATATGTTGCCCCCTGTTATTGTCTGCAGCTGCTAGGTTTCTTCATGGAAATGAAAGTTTATGACATGATGTCACCACATACTGTATCTGTTGTAATGACTGTTTTGTTTATTACAGAAATTGGGATGGGGCTGACAGGGTTCGGTGTGTTTTTCCTCTTCTTTGGGATGATGCTATTTTTTGATAAAGCTCTCCTCGCCATTGGAAATGTGAGTTGGTCAATAATACTAATTCCAGTCAAACATCCCCCCCTCATAAGACCTGACCAGTGTCTCACCTCTGATTGCATTGTGCGTCTTTGCTTGTTGTGCAGATCCTATTTGTGTCAGGCCTGTCCTTCGTCATCGGCCTGGAGCGAACGTTCAGATTCTTCTTCCAGAGGCACAAAGTAAAAGCCACCAGCTTCTTCCTGGGAGGAGTGTTGGTGGTTCTGATCGGCTGGCCGATCATTGGAGTCGTTCTGGAGATCTACGGTTTCTTCCTCTTATTCAGGTCAGCGCAAACCGAAAGAAAACAAATCTCTTTGTCATCGTTATGCTAAATGAATTATAAATTCTTTTTTGGTCTCACCTCATTCTCTCTCTCTCTCTCTCTCTCTCTCTCTCTCTCTCTCTCTCTAACAGAGGATTCTTCCCGGTGGCAGTGGGCTTCATCAGACGAGTACCCGTAATCGGCTCTTTGCTCAGTTTACCAGGGATCAGTACAGTAAGTATTATGACGATCAGTGAATTACAAATTGAGCATCCCTTTAAATGATTGCAGACTTGCATCAGACGGCTAATATAAATAATAGAAATATTTAGTTACTTTGTCACTGTTATTTTATGTGTTAATTAAAGGCTGCAACAACATCTTATGAATGTAGAAAGTATATAAAGTTAGATCCTGAAAAACATTTTAGAAGCTTTTCACAAAAAAGTTAGGCCGCCAAGACAAACAGTGAGAGTTTTCATTATTATGAATCGTTTGGTCTCTAAAATGTCAAAAAATAGTGAAACATGCTGTTATAATTTCTCACAGCCCGAGGCTATGTATTCATATAGCTAGTTTTATTCGACAAAGTCGTTCAAAATCCAAAGATAGATAGATATATATATATATATATATATATATATATATATATATATCTATCTTTGGATTTATATATATATATATATATATATATATATATATATATATATATAGCATGTTATGGTAGTAATATCATGACAAAAAAAAGCTTAAAATCCTCACATTTCAGAAGCTGGAACCAGAGAATTTGTTTTGGCATTTTTGCTTGAAGAATGACTAAACGATTTATGGATTATCACAATAGTTGCAGCTTGATTTTCTGTTGATAGACTAATCCATTAATCAACCAATCGTTGCAGCTCTATTTATTTCATTACAAAGATTTCCTTTAGCAGCTGACTCTCAAGTCTCCATCGTCCGAGTTTCCCCCAAGTACTCAAACGTACCAGCAGGGAAGACATTCCCTGTTTGCAGCTGTACGCGAGTTTCAAGGCTCTGCAAGTTGATTTCCATACTGTACTGACAATAACTAAAACCAATGTATGGCAGGAAAGTAGGAAATCATTCAAAAAAAAAAAAGATCAATAAGCCTCTGAAAATACTAAACAATGTTGCAAAGTAAACAGTTCTTAGATGAACTGTTTAAATAGACATGACAGTTAATTCTTGACTTTGGTGACAAAATTATCAAACTAGCTCTTTCTTGGGCTTTCACCAGACTCCAGCTGGAGTTTGCAGTTAAGTCCATTTGCTGATGAAGACTGTGACATGTAGATAAAAGCTCTGGAAATTGCTAGAAGTTGAGATTATTTAGTCAACCTGTTTGGTCTTTGTGAAACATTTTGGGTACAAAGGTTTATAGGAAGGCTTTCACTGCTGACAATCTGAGAACAGTGTCTCTGTTTTACTGAACGCTTGTCTGTTGTCTGGGTGAGGCCTTTGTCGGTGTGCAGCATCAAGTATCAGAATGTAATTCTCTTAAAGGTTCAGTAGGTAACTTTAAAAAAACAAAAAAAAAAAAAAAACTTCTTGTCATATTTGCTGAAACTGTCAATATATCCTAACAGTAGCACATGAGACAGATCATCTGTGAAAACATCATGTTCCTCTGCCTCCTCCTAGTGCTCCTAACGGCATTAGCAAGTTTCCACCACGCCCAAAGTAAAACAGCCAATCAAAGCCGAGGAGTGTCTAACGCATTGTCAATGACTGCTCGTGAACTACGGTCAAACTGTAAAACTGGGCAGCACTGATCAGATATGAATCATGCTATTGCTTATTTCTCGCCCAAATGTTTTCAGGAACATATTTTAGTTACTTAAGAAATAGGCAATAGCAGTAACAGAATCTTGAATCGTATTTGATCATCGTGCCCAGTTTGACTGCAGTGCGTAAGAGACTCCTTGGCTCTGATTGGTTGTTTTCCTTATGCCTTTAGGAGCACCAGGAGGAGGCAGAGGAACGTGATTATTATTATTATTTTGTTTTTTTACAGATCTGTTTCCTGTAGTACTGTCAGGATATATTGACAGTTTGAGCAAATATAATAAAAAGTATTTTTTTTATAAAAGTTGCCTTGTAACTGTAGCTGGTGTATGTGGTAAAAACCTCATTGTGTCTGCAGGGACAACTCTATTTTCAGTGGTTTGCACTTTTTTCAGATATTTTCTCTTTTTCTTCTCCTGAGCTTTAAACTTTGTTTGCATTGAAAGAAATGCAGATTCTAAATAACTCTTGTTGTCTTTTTTCTCTTCCAGCTGGTGGATAAAATTGGTGAAAGCAACAATATGGTATAACAAGAGGACTGTTTTTGTATCTGAGGAGAATTTCAGTATTTATCATAGTTTCTAATAGTGACTGTATATCTTGGTCATTGCCACTCCAGAACTGTGAATCCAAACAAAATGTATCCGTGGACGTTTGACTGACATTGTGATGTTTTGTATCTGACTGCCAAGAGATTTTTTTTTATTTTGAAAGCTGGAAGCAGGTCTCCCATTTTGTATCATTCCTGTCTGATATTTATGGACTGATAACTTGGGACCACTGGATCAGCTCAGCAGAGTCAGGAGCTCTTTGCAGCATCCTCTCCTCCAGATTGCGTGCCTGAACAGTCACTGAGAGCTGTTTTTTGAGTCCCTCAATGAAGTGTTACTGGAATTTTGTACATTCAAAATAAATAATGTTGAGCTAAATGTTACTTGGGAAAAGAAACCTGAACTTTTGTGGAAAAGGTTAAAGATGCTTGTCATGGATATGTTTTACTGTAACTTTTGTAAGTGCATACTTAGAATAAAGTGTGTATTTTATAAATTTGTGTTATTTATTTATTTGCCGCAGAGATCAGTTTTATATGCAACACAGGATCATTAATCCTTGGATGTTCTTTTCTCACACGTTTACATTTAATTCAATTATTTCTTTAATAATTTAAGTTATTTCTTTAATAATTTAAGTGTAGGTTTATCCTTCCTCTTATTTACTTAACATTTAGCACTTGTTAAAAAATACTACAGTGGTATTGAATACATTATTTTACAAAGTATACAAGTTGTGCTTATTAATGTATTTGTCAACATAACCTATGAAGTAACTGTTTAAACTGCATAACAGCAGTAGTCATAAAAATGATATATGATTACAAACGTACAAATACAGTGTGTTACAAATGTGTTAACTGTTGTACAAAGTATTCACAGACGGGTTTAAAACTTCAATCCGTTTATAAATACAAACTCATTAAGACATTTTGAGCTTGAAGGTTCATCGTTGACTTGAGGAGGGAAGGCACAGGTGTAAATAATAACATTATCGATGGCTCCGTGTCATTCAGTGTCCCAAGGAACCTTATAAGATGTGACATATTAATAACTGAGTATTACATAGTCTGCTCATTTTTAGGTTCATACTTGTATTTTGGGTTTCTACTAGAACATGTTTACATGCTTTAATGTTTAATAGTTATTTTTATGTACAGATTTTAATGTACCTGTATTCGCCCTCTGTCTGAAACGCTCTGTTTTAGCGCGTGTCTTTTCAAGCCCCTCCTGAAAAAGCTGTCTGCTCTGATTGGTCAGTTGTTCCGGGGCTTCCGTATCTGCACTCTCTGCACCTCCATTGCAGCCGGGGAATGACTGTAACGGGACTGTAGCAGAACTTTCTACCTATATATAGTAGCCTATAGTTGTGACATCACAGCCGTACAGAAGTCCGGACAAAAAGGCGTGGAAATCTCACTTTTTACAATGTGGGACCTTTAAGGGGTGCTGGTAGGCAGGCTTTGTTCCCATTGGACAGTCACGCTAGCTGTTTCACTCTGTTTCCAGTCTTTGTGGTGGTAAACTAAGTGGCTAAGTGGCTAAGTGTCAATACCTTTGCTACCTTCATGTTTACCATAGAAATATAAGAGTGGTATCAATGTTCCCATCTAACTCCCGGCAAAAAAGCAAATCATTCTAATAAATTAATGAAGTTCAACAGGGAACCCCCCCCCCCCCCCCCCAAAAAAAAAACCAAATCAGATTCACATTTGCTGTTTTCAGTGAATACATCCTTCCACTTGCACCGAAAGTCATGACAAAAGAAATCTTTTACAGTATGACAAGCGATGATACGCACAGCTTTTTTTCGGGAAAGCATCAACACTTTGACCGACTTGAACTGCTTTTATACTCCTCCTCAGCCTCAGGTGTCACGCTGTCATCACATCAGCTTTCATTCATAAAATCTCACCAGTGTCGTCATTACGCGCTGAGCCCGTGAAGAGATTAAAAGTTGATCTTTCTCTCAAGTGTGTGTGTGATTAATGAGCACTGGCAGTTTTAACAACACCTGTCACTCGTCAATGGAAATATTACGTGAGACATAATTGAGGTACAAATTACCCTCATCAATGATGCTGTATAATGAGGTGATTTACTTTGTTGTTTTTATAATGGAACAGCAGCGACAGAGGAAGCATAAATCCTACATTTAGCAAGCAGGAGTCAACACATACAATTAACGGTAAGATATTTTTAAAATATTATTACTATTAGTGGTTGTATTTTGTAAAATTTAGAAGAACTAGATCTTAGAAGGGATACATGGACATTGAGTTTGTAATTAAAATATGCATTTATAAAAGAAAATGCCCGTATTTAGCATTTCTAAGCATTTAAAACAATTTATAACAAACTGTAATGTAGTTGTCAGCAGAAAAAAAGTGTTTATTAATGTATTTGTCAACAATTATAACTCCTGTGTATAAACAGATAATGAATGACAATATAGTAAAATACACTTAGACACAATATAAAATATGTCTTCATAGGAAAAATTATAATTGTTGACAAATACTGTACATTGATAAACACTGTAAATGTCTATTTCTATGTCTATATGTAACTACATTATATTGTGTCATAAACCATTTATTCAATGGTCGTTTGGATGTAGGGTTATTCCTCTTTTTCTATTCTAAAATGATTAGTAGTACTATTAGTGTTATTCTTAATGAAACTAAATGTCATTACAGAGTTCAACAATGTCTCTAATAGTCACATTGCTTGTGGTGACACTAGTTACTCAGTGTTGGAGCGCACCGCAGGTAAGCGAAAGTAGATTTTTCTCTTTCATGTTTAAGCTGAATTTAAGCAAACACATTAAGAAATATAATTAGGAGATCAACTATCATCTTTTACATCACATTTCAGCGGAGGAACTGGACTCCTCAGGCCATCTTATACCTAAAAGGAGCACGTAAGGATTTACCGAAGAAATTTAAAACTGAAGAACTGCGTGCTTTTGAGCTGTCTTGTCAAATAAAGAGAAAACAGTGTTGAATGTTGATGTTTTTTTCAGAAGGACAGCGCTCAGTGTTGCAGCGCACAGGCAGAGAGGAAGTGGACACTTTACATATAGGTGTGTAGTATGTGATGCCCTGCAGCTTATAAATACAAAATAGTTATGTAGTGGTGGAGTATTATTTTTTTGGCTCTTAAAAGCTTGTTCTACTTTCTAATAGGGGACTCTTTATAAACGGTTTACAAGTTGAAACGAATGACTTTATTTATGGTTAATACATTATTTACTAATGCTTTTTTAAAATTAGATACAAGCCATTATTGAGAACAACTTCTGGGTTTTAAGGTTTTGAAAATTATCTGTGGCTGGTGTTTTATCTGCAGACCATCTGGACCATAATCCATTTAAATATGAATGATTTATTTCTTGTTAATGGGTTACAATGTTACTGATCTATAAAGTATCTGTACATGATTTATTAACCATTAATTACACTAACATATAAACAATTTATGAAGAATTCTTTGTTAGATGTCATGCAAGAATTAAAAATCTTGCATGACATCAGTTTGATTCTAGGACTTTATCTCACACCATGTAATGTCATTTCCTTTATTAAACGTGTTTGCCCTGCGTCTCTGCAGTGACTCCCAACCAGAGCAGTGATGGACCTGGCTTGTCTTTGTCTTCCATTCTTCTGGAGCTCCTGCAGAAAGCTGTGGAAGAAGGTTAAACCCCTGAAAGTTATCACCAACACATCACCATCTAAGAAATTTCAAGATCTATTTCCAAATCTTTTTAAATCTATTTTCTTTTTCAGGTGGAGGCAATCCAGATAATTACCCATACGAACAACAGATGAATTGGAACTATTTGTGAAGACAAATTGTTTTTGAATTATTGTTGCATATTCTTGGATTTATTACGTTTTATTATACGTGTTACTTCTCGCTGGTTGAGTTTACTTGTAATCAAACATGCTAAATAAATCAATTTCCCTTGCCTTGTCGGTGAGCTGTGTGTTCAACATGGAGAGGTTTCCTTTTACAGCTGCACAACTTGCTATCGATTAAGAACAAAAAAAAGAAAAAGTCTGTCGGCTTGGGGCAGCAATTAAGTCGTTCACACCACACAGTGATTAACACCATGCTAAACATCACTCAGTCATTCATCATCACACTGTGTGAGAGATGTGGCCCAATGAGGTTTATTGGAAATGGCAGCCTGAACCAGCCGTGACTGAGTCAAACAAAGGTCATCAGCTGAGTTTTACTCCTGACATTAATCAGATTTAAAGTACATTTGTAAATGCACAAGTTTGCTGTAAAAGCAACTATTTCCTTTTGGAAGATCTTTAGGAAAGGAAATATCTAACACATCCTCATATCTAAACGACAGAATAGGTTGATTTCCAATGACTCCCAAAACAACATAAATGACCGTTCTATTTAACTTAATGGCCGCCGTTTTAAACTTGTAACATCATGAAACAGAACTAGTTAAGTTTAGGCAACAAAAAAACCTAGGGTTAGGAAATCATCAGGGACTGACTGTAAATGAGTCACTTCAAACTACTAAAATAAGGAGGTAACTGCATCACGGACTAAGCGCCATAAAAGTCAGTTAATTTTAAAAAGTGACCGTTGACTTTTGGCTTCACACGGGACACAAACCCCGGTCTCCTGAGTGAAATTCCTGTTTGTTTGACCCATCCACCACCCCATCCTGCCTCCTTATCGGATATTGGTGTTCTTATACTTTGTCACGTTGCTTCCACATTTGTTCCCACAATAATAGACCTTTTTCACGGCAGACATGTTGACATGTCATAGTAGGAAAAGCACAGGTGTATTCAGAACCATTAATGGTGGCTGCATTCCACTTAGGAGAGGCCCTGGTGTTGTGCATGCTGACTCACTGAAACAGCTTACTGGGACACTTGATGGAATTGAACCATCGTTAAGGTTATCAATTTCAAAGTCAAAATGTCTGCTGTGAAAAAGGTCCATTACTATGGCCACGAGAGGTCGCCGCCTAACAACAAACGTAAATATGGGTCATTATGAACTGCTTGCACAATCAACCTATATGGTCGTTTTCTGTGTGAGGGTGGTCTGAAATATCAAATTATTTGTTGTAATGCCCTCATACCATCCAACCATCGTGCCCCTTACCTATTAAACCAATGCCAGGATATCTAAAATCTATACCAATGTTTCTCCTACTTGTGATCGATGTCAGCATTCCCTTGCATGCATGTTTTGGCTATGCCTATCCTTAAAAGACATACAGTAGATAAGGAGTGGACAGAGATAGTTGTATATATTACTGGAGAAATGTTTGTACCGTACCTGCTCACAGCTTTATTCTCGATCTCTGCTTCACTGTCTTTCTGTAAAAGGACATTAAAGCTTTTGTCACCTTGTTAGCAGGACGACATATTGTCCAAATGTATCTCTCATTCTTGTTAGAGAATACACATATACACATTCTTAGAATAGACTCATTAAAGGCCTCATCTAATTAAAAAAAGAACTGAACTAAAGCTTTTATCAGAGTTCATCCACTGACACAAATGAATGACTCACAGAATTTCTGTCTGTGATAATACATCCAAAAAAAAAAACATCAAGTCCCTGTAAAATCCCCTCAGGAGCTTCCAAAGTGTTTTAGGATTTGTTTGAACCTTTTTAGATACAACTTTCAGTGCACCTGTCTCTGTACACCTGTAGATGTTCCCTTTACTACTGAATAACTGAACACATGCACTTCCTGTGCAAGCAACAACAGATTTATTACAGCAACACAAATGACACACAGTCCCACACTGCAACACAGCCGAGGACAAATGAGTCAGAGCAGCATTTCACTCAGCTAAAGTCACAAACTGACACCTACAACTAAATCTGACGGGATTAAACTCTCATACGCCTGTGAAGCTACAGAGGGCAGTGCGTTGAAGTTGTGGAGGGCGGAGCTGTGTGGGGTTTAGTCACTGCAGAGTGATAATACGTCAGGAGGGTACATCTACATCACCCCCATGTGTTCAGTTAGATGTCCTGCAGGTCCTTCTGGATGTCCCAAAGCGTGTTGGCACTGGCTTGCAGTTGGGCCACCTCGTCATCTGTCAGGGTCATGTTGATCACACTGGCCACACCTCCGCTGTTCAGCACGCAGGGCAGACTCAGATACACCTCCTCACTGATCCCATACATGCCCTGCACACAATGAACAACAACCTCACTGTCCGTATGAGACGGTACATCTCAAAGACAGAAACAATGTCAGCAGAGACAATATCAAATGCAAAAATGTGAACTCTTATGCTCAAATTTGAAAATGCTGAACCAACAAGTTTAAATTGCAAGCCAAAATGTAAGGCTTGATGTATGTATGTAATGTATTATATTGATGTCTGTCTATGTCAATGCTGCTGACTCTGTGAACTGAGCACTTGTTGCACTGAAAACCAAATCCCACTGGTTTGTCACTGAGAGCTCAATATGATTTCAGAAAAGTAAAGAAAAGTAATCACTTTCAAAATTGGATTTCAATCAACTTCAATTATAATCTGTTTCAGATTTTGCCTTACAAAGTTCTAATTGCAATAAATCAAAAATACATAAAAAAAACAAATATTTATGCAAAGATAAGTAACATGTAGGGGTGTAAGAAAAATCGATACACTTGAGTATCGCGATATTTTATTTAGCAATACTGTATCGATTTTTAGTTTGCGTTTAGTTTTTACGTGCAAAAATATTCATGTAAGACAGTGGTTCACGTTTATGTTGTGTTTTAGACACCACTAGCAGTGCCCGACTTTTTGCTAGAAGCTAACAATGTAGCTATGGCTGAACTTTGGCCTATTTTAGCATTTTTTTAAATATTAGTTTTTCTAAAATTATACTTTAAAAAAATCCCAATATATCGCCATACGCACAGTATCAAAATATATTGCAATATATTGAATCGTGACCCATGTATCGTGACACGTATCGTATCGCCAGATTCTTGCCAATACACAGCCCTAGTAACATGAAGTGTACTTTAGTGCAACAGATTTAGACTATGCTACATAGCAACATAGTTTTTGCAGGCAAAGGTACAGTTTGTATCCATAACTTAAAGACACAGCTTGCTTTAGGCTCAGTCTTAAACTTATGTGAAAAGAAATCTGTGTGTGTGAGCAGCCTTTACCTTCACCATGGTGGAAACAGGATGAATCCTGTTCATGTTCCTGACGAGGCTTTCTGTCAGGTCAGCTACACTCAGACCAATGGCCCAGTTGGTGTAACCCTTCAGCTTGATCACCTCGTAGGCACTGAGAGGCACAGGACACAGCTTAAGGTCAAGTTTTCAGACTGCTTAATGTTGGGATTTATTACAGTTAGTGTATTTTAATGGTGACTTTATTTTCCAGTACATTAAAAAGACATAATAAGCCGTACTTTGTATCAAATTAGACCATAACTAGAAATAATGTTATTTTTTTTAGAAAACGAACAGTTACACCCTAATTAAAGGACAAACACCTAAATTATCCTGTAATTAGTACATAAATAAGATATAATAAGCCTTACCTTCTATCAAATTAGACCAAAATAAGAAAGTATTTGGTCTTTAATAGACAGAAAACGAACACAGTTAGACGCTAATAAGAAACCATACACCTAAATTATGCTGTTACTAGAAACGCATATATTGCCGTATTAAACTCAAACTATACTATATCTAGACAACATATTATAGCAAATTACACTATATTTAGAAACCAAACACCAGGGCTTATTAGAAGAAAAGTACTGTTAATATCAAACCACGGCGTCACATCTGCCGCAACTTTAGTACTATACTACATGCTTTATCGATGCTCTACTTTCACAGTTAAGACATGAGAACATGTAATGTTACTATCCGACCACATATAGGCTGTAGAAGCTGCAGGACATAAGCATAATTATTTCCCAGTCACATCCTTATTAGTGGCTAGAAGCCTGTTTCATGTTGAGCACGTCTTTCAACGTCAGCACGTCTTAAGACGTCAGCACGTCTTAAACTGAAGAACTGAAGAAATCTGTCCTTGTGAATATGATATTTGCCCAAAAGACACAACAATTATCACGTTATCAACTTCCATATTGTTCGACGCTACGTTAAAAAATAAGACCATACATTCAGTTATAGGGACCAAGACCTTATGAGTCTCCCAAATTAATAAACAAATTGATCCGACAGCTGTTTAGAGATCGTTGGATTAATGGCCATCTTAAAAAAAAACAAGGATTTCAACTTCCGAACCGAGACGGCACTGCACCTCTTCTCTTCTACGTAAAGCCTAATCAAATAACGTTACAC
The DNA here is from genome assembly GCA_023631565.1 of Gymnocephalus cernua. Classification (NCBI taxonomy): domain Eukaryota; kingdom Metazoa; phylum Chordata; class Actinopteri; order Perciformes; family Percidae; genus Gymnocephalus; species Gymnocephalus cernua. Next base: position 22,432,533 of record CM042431.1, on the reverse strand, counting down.
AGTCAATGGCAACATGTCAGAATTCAACACTTCTACGTTACCCTTCACAATAAAAAGCTCTACAACCTATGAATATTTCACTGAGAGGTTACACAATAAAATACATTAAAATATGAATTATATTTTCCACGTTTATATCAATACATTACTGTCATTTAAAAAACTAACCAAGTCTTGACTTAAAGGGATACGCCACTGTTTGTTGAAATAGGGCTTATCACGGTCTCCGCTAGCTGTAGATAGGTGGGCCAACGCATTTTTTGTCTCAGTGCAAGTAATTAGGTTGTTTTGTTGTCTTTTGTTGCCTCACTTTTACTCACAACATGCTAACCGGCAACATAGGATTTCATTCACTATGCTAAGCTAACTAGTGGCGGCGCTGCCGGTGTTGCACCGGACTAAAACAATGCATGCACAAAAAATGCATTGGCCCACCTATGTACAGCTAGGGGAGACCGTGATAAGCCCTATTTCAACAAACAGTGGCGTATCTCTTTAATGTAGCAATATGTGCTGCTTCTTTTTGGCATAAGCATCAATTATCTCTTCTGCTTTGACTTTTTCTGTGAGATCAGTCTCGATGTGTAGCAGGCTCAGTGTTGACAAATATAATTTATGACATTCTCATCAATACATTTTATGTAGCCTGACTATTTGTTTAGTCCACTCCCAAAGCACCCATTCCCCTTTTCCCAAAACTGCGTTTGATTACCATGACAACCAAACCAAACAGACGAACACAGAGAGCGGCCACAGTGCTTCAGAGGCGCATTCAAAAGACGTAAATAAATGCTAAAGGTGGAGAAGGTGGTCATAGCGACAAAAGCAGTAGGGTAATACGGGGAATACACAGGGTTTGTATTCTTTAACTTTAGCGTAGGTGTGTGCACAATACTGTAACGGCCGACAGGACGCCTTTGTGCTCTGCGCTGAAGCACTGCAAGGCTCATGGAACTGTGTTCCTGTCTTCGTTGAAGTATGTTTTAATGATGTTCTGTTAATGTTTTGGGTGTCCATTTATGTTACCTGGTTTTTAGTGTTGTTGGGTTGATTTAGTGTTCAGGTTTATCTACTGTACATGTATTGGTGTAACCCAGTGCCAGTAAAAAGAAAGTGTCGTCTATATCCTTGACGTTCCACTTCCGGGATTGCTCCGATGCCGCAGGAAATTCCGCCGGATGCATGTATTTCTGTTTTCTTCCGCTTTCTTTTTTGTTGGAATTTTAAACTTCGGTGGATTTATGAGGACTATCGGTTAATTGCTCCTCAAATCTCTGCTGGGTAAATTGACCGGCTTTGACTCCAGTACACTTTTTCCTGCTTCCAATGTTACATCCAACGTTACATGATGAAACTATACATATTTAAAATTATGATTATTTAAGGTCTAATGCAACCGGGTTTTGATAAATATTTAAGTTTATTCTAATGCTAATATTCATTTAGATGCGAGAACAGTGAACCAAAAATATCTACTTATGAATATGATTACATGGAGAGGTGTTAAACAACAATAGTGAGTTATGACCCTACTCTACAAGGCTTATAAAAAAACCCCGTTAGACAAGGAAATGTGAGCAAGTGAACTCTGGCCCACCTGTCCACCACCATCTTGTGTGTTTCCATCCAGTTCTCATCGTCGCAGTCAGTGCCGATGTCCGGGTTTAACGTCTGCAGGTTGACTCCGGCCACGTTTGTTCCACTCCACACAGGCACTAAAACACACGTTGAAACTTTCAACCTTCGTCCACACACTTCACACATCACAGTCATCAGCAATCGTTTGTCAATAACATAATAACGTTCAGACAGAAATCCCACGAATCCTCACCACTGGTGTCTCCATGTTCTCCCAGGATCCAGCCGTTGAAGCTGCTGGAGTGGATTCCCAGTTTTTCGGCCATCAGGAAGCGGAAGCGTGCCGAGTCCAAGTTGGTGCCGCTGCCGATGACGCGGTGCTGGGGAAGGCCGCTCAGTTTCCAGGTTACATAAGTCAGCACATCAACTGTTGAAAAGTGTTGTAAGCATTATTAGAGGGTGCATGCTGTATGCCTGTGTGAGAGACATAATGAAGAACTGTGTGTTGGACAGCACCTGGGTTGGAAACCACAATAATGGTGCAGTCGGGGCTGTATCTGACGATCTGAGGGACGATGTGTTTAAAGATGTTGACGTTTCTCTGGACGAGGTTCAGCCTGCTCTCTCCCTCCTGCTGACGGACTCCAGCTGTCACCACTACGATGCGGGAGTTTGCTGTCACAGAGTAGTCTGAGACAGAAGTAGATTTGTCATTAAGGTGTCCTCACTTTCAGGTTCCTATGTAAACCATCTTATCTTTAGATAAGCAGAGATTTCAACACAGCTAGTAAGAATCTCGGCTATTTTTAATGCCAATACGGACAAAAATGGCTCGGTCACAATGCTTGCCAGTTAGTTGCACCCTGCAGTGTCTGAGGTATAAACATGCCTTTGTCTGCAACTATTTTGGGGGTTTTGAGGAAGAGGCTGCCATGCTGCAGGTCCATCATCTCTCCTTTCAGCTTGTCCTCCATCACATCCACCAGGGCCAGTTCATCAGCCAGCTCCTGCACACATCAGGGAAGTTGAGAGCAACACTCCTTCCCCTCACAGTAAACTAATTCGCTAATCAACACGTTTTTGCAGTTGGGATGTCCAACCTCAATATAGAAGTTCAAGCTGTTTGTTTTAGGGACTAAATATACACCTGTCCCACTGTTGTAGAATGGCCTCCACCATTGGTCATTAAACCACAATTTTCTGCATGTATGTTCACCCACAAGGCCACATATGTTGCTTTGGCACTTTTACACAGATGATACTCAATTATATATAGAGCTTAAATTATGACTGAAATAATATCATTTTACTGCAGGATTGCCTCGATGAAATGTAAAACCGGATGGCTTCCAATTGAAAATTCCGATAAAACAAGATGTACATATCATTGGCAACAAATCAAATCAAATCCTGATCATGCTTACATATCCCTTAGCCACAGTGCAAGCAGTGACTTGATTTGCATACAGTATATTGGGTGTAACAATTTCTCACACTGGAGTTAATCAATAAGGTAAAATTGCTGCTATTACTACTGTACGGACAAGAAAGCAGCTCAGCCCAATTTCATGCGTTTAGGTAGAAAGTCAAGCCTTTTGGTGACAAATAAATTTTTCTGTCACCACACCTTAACAAGGACAGTGATCAGATCAGTCAGATCAGACACCATGCGATCAGTAATAATCCGGGGGAGGATCCTGGGTATTACCCTGTCCTGTGTCACCAGCAGGCATGAATGTAATCTGAGCAGAGGCTAAACCTGTGTGGCTCTTACCCTGAGCAGGATGCTGACAGCACAGGCCATGCCAACCTGGCCCACGCCCACCACTGTCACTTTATTCCTGGGGGGCTCAGGAGGACCACTGAACAGCGGGGTGATCAGCTTTTGCAGCATTGAGGTCATGTTCAGTGCTAAAGAGGAAAAATCAAAGGAGGAGGAAAAGAAGAGTGTTCCTGGTCAGAACACATATCGACTGCAGACGAACACAGACACAACTGAGGGAAACAGCCCTGCATCCAGAAAGCAGGCTGCGTGCTCAAACTTAATAAATACTGCATTGAGGATGTCACATTTTATATTCTGAGAGGGATTACAAATTAAGCCTGGCATTTATCTCAGCAGCACTAATGGAAGCATGCGATCTAGATCCATTACAAAGAAAAGAAAAACCCTAACCCTAAGACAACACACTGACTGAGCTTGGTCCCACACATTATCTTTCTGCAGAGTTCACCTTGAAATGACAAGTGGACAGACACAAAAAAACAGCAGCAATATACTTGCATTGTTTGGCGATGCTCCGAGCTGCGAGGTATAAATACCAACATGTAATCAGCATGGCAAAGTGAATGGATACCTAAAGTGTGTTCCCACAGAGCTGCGTGTCCCCTGCATCCACAACACCTCCCACAGTCACTGTTTGTGCAATCCAGACAGCTGAGGCAGGTATCCGGTCAGCTGCAGCGGCAGCACAGAGCACATGTGACTCAGAGCCGGCTCCTCTCCTCTCCCTCCACCCTCCTCTCCAAATGGAGGACGGAGCACTATAATCGGATGCCGAACTTGACTGACTGACTGCAGACTGTTAAAGGCGTTACTGTAATCCCTTAACGCTGCCTCCATCTGCTGCACCTGAACTATAGAACCTTGCATCTAATAGGATGCCTCTAAAGAACAATACCACATGACTTCTATCATATACAGTGTAAGAAGTATTTTACAAATGATGTTACCTGAATTCTCTCTCTGAGATAAGTGTGGTATAGTACATTCTATTATTTTACAGTGATAATATTGCCACTGTTAAATAACAACATGCAGAAATCTGAAATATGTATGATCTAGTTGCCACTGGATTTTTAGCACACTACACGTGGGAATTAGTTTTGACTTTATGCTGCAGACTATATATACTGTAAAACATGAGGCACGTCATTGTCTCTCCAACTGTTGTATGTGCAAGAGATTACTGATTGAAATTAAATAAAACATGTTATTGTGAACCAAGACATCTGCAAAAATTAGCCATCGCTCTCACTTTTATCCTCCATCTTTGAAGGAGGATAAAAGTCCCATTGAAAGTACACTGTCCATTCAATAGATGTTAGTGATACTGGATTGGAGGAGAAAGCATGTAAACACGCAAGGTTACAGTGGGGACGGTAGGTTTCATGACTTTTAATTACGCAAAAACATGGTTGGTACCTGAATGACCAAGGATCCAAAGAATCAAAGAATTAGCCTTTTATGCCAACATTTTAGACACGACAGCTGTTGTGTAGCACCCTGTTGAATGTTTGTATGAGACTGAGAAAGTTAAGTCACCCTTGAACTTAAACACAGACAGTGCACGGTACAGATGGCAGACAACACATTAAGCCCTTGAAAACTGCAGTTTCAGTATGACCACTATACTGTAGGGACAATACGTTGTGTAATTATGTTTTAACATGTGATAACATCCCTTTCATTTATCTGGATAATTATTTGATGAGCCACTACATTACACACTACAAACTACATATAAAGGAAACAACCTACAAGAAAGATACTTTACTTAAATGACTATGCTATAATCTATTTATCTTTAGTACATAATGTCTTGTTCTTGATTTCTTTTAGAAAGCGACTTTTAATGGTTCAATGGTTTAATGGTTGTCCGAGAGTACCTGGAGATAAACAGTCAAACTGAAAGCGGTCACAGGTAGTGATGAAAAATGTGTATGTAGATCTACTCTATGGTAGATAAACAGATACAATTTGCAATTCTACGAAGCCTAAAAAGCACAAAAACCTAAAATCTGCACAGAGAGCGAGGAAGAGGACACTGAAAAAATCCAGCTGTTGTCACTTTATAAAGAAACGCTTGGACAACATAACTTTCTCCAGTTAAGACACCACAAACCAAAATCCAACCAAATCCAATCTACAGTAGATGCCTCCTGCAGATATTTTAAATTTCCACATAACAAAGAAAATCATGGCTGTTCACCTGTTGTCTTGAGGGTCCAGGTACTCTGAGTGCAGGTCCTTGTCCTTTCTCCAACACTTCAGTAAGAGTCACCCTTGGTTTGGTGTACTGTGTGCCTGCTTCCCTTCCTGTTGTGCTGTCAGGCTGCAGCCTACTGGATTTAATTGACTAAGCCTTTCCATCCCCTACAAAGTCTCAGTTTGGCATTCCAAGGGTCACCTCAGTCAGCTGGTACTTATTCACCAACAACAATGCACATTTCCTGTTGAATAATAAAGAAAAGAAAGCTAGTTAAAAAGGGTTGCACATACCACTTCACCATTATAATGAACTTTATTTTTCATACCCAATGTTACACTTCATCTGGAGTTGCAAATAAGCACCTGCTTCATAGCCTCTCTGCACTGATTAAGGTCAAGTTGGAGGGCCAACGCAGTGCTTTGGCCGAGCTCACATGAAAATGACTCCAGCACTTTAGAGCCAGGGAGCTGCTGGAGGCCTCTGAAAAGATGGTGTATCTTTTTGGCAGTATTACCACAGACCACAGGTTGCACTCATTTACTCACACTTAAATCTGAGCATCTTGAGGACACTGACTGCTGAGATGCATTTCTAGTAAAGCACAGACACCTCTGAGCCAGCAGGAGGAGAATCAATGTTAAAAAGGACAACCACTGCAGGGAAAACTGCAGGATGAACAGACAAGACAGACAGGTTAGGTAGTATTTGTTTACATGATCAGCCAGACATGTTCATCTCAGAATATGAAAAAGTCCCTTACTAACCCTGCAGACTAAAAGTTTTTTAAAAAAGTTGTCCCCCCAGTTATTCTTATTTGAAATTAGTAATTCAACTTTACTGGCTGCACTCAGGAACTGCCAACACACAAAAATAGGACAATGATTGATTTGAGTCTCAATTTAGTGTCCCATTGCCTAAGTTGGATTTCAGAGGCTATTCTGAATGCAAAAGAATACAGGAAACATTGTAATGTCATGATGTTAAAAACATCCATGCTGTAGGACCCCAGGTAAGGCCACTTTGCAACATCGGGGAATTTACCAAGAAGGCCACAGCAGTGTGTGTGTGTATGCTCTTTTAGTATTTAATGGAAAGACGTTGGAGATCTGACACATTCACATAAAGCAGCTCTTCTTTGCTTTACGTGTGTGCACTCAATCTCTCACTACATTGCAAGATAGCAATGTGTGAGATAGATATAATTGGTGCTCTTGTGTGGATTAAGAAACATTTTTTTTTTTTAAAAGGTGCTGACTAAAGTGTTTTCTGCTTTAAAGTCACTTTAAATAGAGAGGGTATTCTGCCTTACTAGGCACACCAGCCGCTGCCAATCTGGGCTGGTGTCCTGCGTTAGGAGTTCTTCAACAGGAACAACAGTGGGGCGCTGAAGGGACTTGGTCAAGTGGTCACATTACATAACTTAAACACATTCAAGTGTACAGAGGCAACGGAAATAGCAGGAAAGACAGCACAAAAAAAAAGTTTATTGAAACTCTTCTTCAAAGCTCTTCCACAGCTGGCAAGCTACCTTAAAAAACTTTAAACTTTTTTAAATCCTAAAAGATATTACTTGGGGAAATGGTTGGTAGCAACATATAAATGTTGCATAAATTGGTTAAAACATGCAAAAAAATACTGGTATTTCCCAGCACCGCTACAGAAGACAAAGACAAATATCTGGTAACAGCCACGTTTATTGTATGATACACTGCCTACATTATCATAAATAAACAGATTCAAAATCCTTACCCACATAACCCTTGGCATTTCTGTCCATTAGAGCTGCCTGATGAGGAATCACTTGTGTTAAGTCAGCAAGGTTCAAATTAAGGTACAGGATCACTTTCATGTATTACATATTGCTTTGAAATGTTACCTTAAATGTGCTATAAAAAGTTGAACACACCATTTTAGAAAAATATCAAAATAGAAAATAAGATGCCCCAGAAATCTTCCCAGCCCCAACATCACCTCCAGTGAATGCATCCTCCCTCCCAGCAGGTAAACAACCCCTTTGAGAGTTACATGCAGTCTTTTAATTGTGGTAATTTTCTCAGGCAGAAGTAGTCAAGAGTTCTTAAAGTAATACATTGATTTACTGTCCCAAAAGGATTCACTTTCTTCATTTCTTCTTTGCAGATCTGCCATGTCTGGACACATGCAGTCAGTGAGTTGAGCTATGTGGGTGCACAGCAACAGCCAATCCTGCATATAGGACTGAAGGATTAGAAATCTAATAAAAAAAATAAAAAAAGCACAACAGAGCACTACAACCCAAAGCATGTAAACTGAAATGGGCACACTGGCAGGGCTGGAGAATCAATAATCTATGATTGAACACTGCGATTTCAGTTTCCTTAAGGAGTAGATAGTCAATACTAAAAAAGCTGTTTCATTAAGAATTTCATTTGTAAATTGATGAGGGTGTTGATCCAAGATTAATACATTTTCCTCTTCAATCCACCAACAGTAAAAATCACGAGAGCAATAAAGTAACCAGAATTAGAATTTTAGTCATAATCATAGAGCCCCATATACCATGATTCAAGCAGTGATCAGCCACTGAAAAACGTTGTTATATCTCAACCTGAACGTGGGCGGATTTTCCTCATGCAGTGATGTGACCTGATTACACCATGTGTGTCCTCCCAGCACAGACCACATTAAAAAGTTGAATTGACCTGAGCAACATAGAAATAATGAATCACTCTAACTAACTCTACAGCTACAGAGCAAATTTTGAAATTCATAAAAGAAACACATTAACATTCTGGCATTAGTAATAGCACTGCTTTGTGCTTGATAATGGGAGGGCACTACGTGCTAAAAGTATCCAGGCACTTCACCATCAGAAAAACACCTGGAGTTATAAACTACAGTATGACTTTCAAAAACTACAACCATGCATGGATAAACTGGCCACTCCATTCTGCACTCGTTTCTACATACACGGGTTAAATACACACAAAGACACAAACAATTCACAGATTAAAATCAACATTAAAATGAGTCTCTTCTGACTGCCACAAAACAGTGTTATCCAGAAGCTACGGTTTCCTCTCGTGGCGGGAGGAAAGCTCCAGAGAGGAGAAAGTTTATCGTTCCAATTAAATCTGTAACGTTTGTCCAACCATCTGGGGCAAGAAGAGGTGAGCCAAGATTACTGCTTGAGTTGTGGTGTGTTGTGGCAGGCGGCAGGGAGGCTGTGTGGGCATTGCGAGAGACGGCTGAGGGTCTTTACTTGTCGGTGGCCTCTGTAGCACCGGCAGTGCTGCCGATGCCCAGGTAAGTGGCTGCGTTGTTCACAACGCCCTGAAGGGGGACAATGACGTTGTCCAGGAGGCCTTTGAGGGTGTTGAGGTTATCGGCACCCAGGTTCTGGTAGACATAGAAGAGAGAACCGCCCACCACAACAAGGAGCAGGAGCTTGAGCAACATAGACAAGAAGCCTCGTCGGGCTGGTGCTTTGCTTGAAGCGACGGAGCTGCCCACTCTGGAGAAAGACTCAGAGTAAGAGCGGGTGTCAGTGTGGACGCTGTGCTGCACACGGGACTCATCCAGCCAGTATTCACTTGGTTTTAAAGGTCGACCAGCTGCCCCTCGGATCGGACGCCTGCAGGTCGCACTGATCGGGGGAAACAACAAAACCAAACTTTCAGGCTAGACACAAAAAACATTTTGGGTTAATATTCTGCAGTACTTGATTCATGTGTGTTACCTGATGCCTGTTGGCGTGCTTATTTCATTGGCAAGAATATCTTCAACGACACCATCGCTGGTCTTCTTAGGGGTTTCTTCAGTAATCATTTCGTCCACCACCTGTCAGTGTTATACAAAAACAACGTTAATACAAACTTAAAATATATTCCTATCAACAAGATTGGAAATTGACACTTTGCCATTTCCAATCTTACCTTGGTTTGTCGTCTGCTGCTGGTTCTGACGGTAACTGGCGCTTTCCCTCTGCTCCTCACAGGCTTCTCCACGACAGGAACTGGCTCCGGCTCAGGGGCAGCAATCTCCTCTGAAAAACACATGTAATGTTAGAACAACAGTCAAACATGGCGATATCAGTACAGTAATGAGTGTGTTTCCAACATTAAACAGGGAAATTGCTTGATGACTTTGCTTTATATTAAAAAAAAAAAAAAAAAAAAACTGACTAGAAGAAAACTGACATATTCATGCCATGTTATTTGTCTTGGTAAGTAATGGGTAATGTGTAGTCAGAGCTCACCATCTTCCTTGTCACTGTACTGGTCAGAATTTGTGTTGCCATTCTGGTTACTGTCTGCCTTGGGGAGAGCTGTGACGTCTGTAGGAGCTGCAGGTTCAGCTGGAGGCTGATCCAAAAGCTTCTGCAGCTTCTTCTCATACAATTTACGGGTGGTGGCTGAATAGAGGGAAGAAGGGTCAAAGAAGGAAAAATTACATAATACATTGCAGTAACCTCACGAAGAATAAATACATTTTAGTTCACTTAAGTCATAATATTTTAACATGTTTACATGGACACAGATAGCACTGCTTCAGGGACCAATATTTGCAAATATCTATTGGTCTATAAGATGGTCAAAATTCTGCAAAAACAACAAACAACAACAAAACTTAAAGGATTCTTAATTTTTTTGTTGCCAAACAGATTGTTCTTAGATTTTTAAAACCAAATCCTTATTAGTGGTGTCGGCCTCAAACATTCACTTTAGGTTGGGCTATAGTTGGAAACCCAATAAATTGCCAGATTTGTTATTTGGGTTATGACTGGAACATAACCAGATTTTAGAAGCTAATTTGGATAAACTGGTCAACACAAAGACAAAAGTACATGCATTTGTGAATTGGTTTTGATACGTTGTCTTCATAAGTGCTAAATTAGTTTATAAAAAACATATATTCCTAATCGAAATTCTTTGCACCTTTGAACAATTTGAATCTAATCTTATTTCTAATGTTGGATACGTTGTTTTCTCAAAAGTCTGAAAAAGGCCTCCAAGGACTCACCGACAATGGGTCCTGAGTCCACACCATGTTTGGCCAGCTGCTGTTTTAAATCTTCATCAGTGAGATCTGTCACCTCCACTTCCTCTGTGCGAGGCTTGTCTGTCTTTTTGGTAGCTTTCTGCAAAAAAAAATAAGGACTTTGATAAGTTACAAATCATACAAGTCGTGACTCCCACGCTATCAATACACACAGACGACCACAGCCACACATCACAGTTATCCACAAACAATTAACCAAAACTTACTCTTCCAGATCGACTTTTGTTGGACACCACGGGAGCAGGTAACTCTTCGTCGCTGGAGAAGGTGTCTGCAGGCGGGCTCTTATTATTCAGTATGGTTAAGTTTTTCAGATACAGCTGCACATACACTTCTTTTTTATGCTCACCGCTTGGAAGTGGCACATTGTTGACGGTGAGCTCATTCTTCAGCTTATCTTTCGTGAGAACCGACGGATCTTCGAGAAATTCTGCCATGCTTAACTTTATTTTAGCTAGCGTTCACTCAGCAGCTACAAACAACAACACCGGGAACGTGACCGAATAGCGCTGTTGTCAAACACGACTGGCGCCTAATCGCCGCCAATTCAGCTAGCTAGCAGCACAGAAGTGGTTTACCAAATAAATGCACAGTTTTACTTTTTAGCCTGATGACTAAAATACTGACAGGTAGCTTTGATTTTTCGCAAACAGATACGCGCGTATGCTTGTAACGGAAACAATGCAAACAATCTGAATTAACTAGCTGTAATGTGGTTGAATTAGCTTAGCTTCAAACCGGTCCACTTGCTTCTGTCTGTCCGCGTTCGAAACAGGGCCAAACAACAACCTGCCCCGCTATTGGATGGAAGACCCCAGTAAGCTTTGCTCTGATTGGCTTGCTATGAATGGAACGCTTGCAGCAGGCCGCCGCCACAAAGAAACAGCAGGCCGTGTGTTTCTGATTACGGCTTTGCATTAATCCTGCACACGATATTTCCACTATTGTTTGAATTTACTGCCGTTATTGTTATTATTGTTTTAAATATGTAGACAAATGCCAGTTTAAATAATTAATTTAAGTCGCACTGAGTGATGAGAGAACAATGTTAATGGCGATGTAATAGCAATGGCTGTTACTCGCGTAGGCTACGTACAGCTGCAGTTTCAGTCTGTAGCATGTTTGTAGCATGAATTAATGGTTAATAACGGTTAGCAGTTAATAGCAATAACTACAATGTCACCAATGCTTTTCATATTAGCCTACATAATGTGGCAGTGTGAATGTTAAGCCATTTAGATGAAGTCTGCCTCTGTAACAGAAGAGGGCAGCATGAGCCACATATTAAAAAAAAACATGGGTTTCATTTTGTTTAATATTGCGCTGATTTGGCTTCTCTTGAGACTTTTCGTGAGGCTGTTCCAGAGTTGAGGACCAAGAACAGCATCAGCACAATAACCATTTGTTTTCAACCTTGACCTGGTAGCAGGTAGATGTGTCTGCACAGAAGTGGTCAGACACTCTTATATGTCAAGATTAAATTGATAAAATCAAGGACACAAGGAGGTGACACAATAATCACTTTCTTCCAGTCTCCCTCAACACACACACAAACTGCACCTTCTCCAATGTGAGGATTTGCTGCTTCTGTCCGTTTTATATTATTGAAAATGTAATATCTTTGGATTTTAGACACTTTTGGACAAAACAAGACATTTAAGAAAATGTCAACTTGGACATTTTTGTAGTAGCCTGATAATCTGATTTGAAATTTCTTTTCACCTTATTGAATCGCTTAACATATGAGATGTGGGTAGTGATTCAGAGGTCTGGAGCCAAGCAAATAATTGACAGAAGAATCAATAATGAAATAATCGCAAGTTGCAGCCCTGCACACTCACACACAGACATGGCAGTGTTTGACCACCTCCTGCCTTTCTTGGGTCTCTGGGCATGCTGGTCTCTTACATTGTGGTGAGGCCTCCTGCCGTGGGGACAGTGGTTTGAGGTGGCACCGTGGCTCCCCACCTGTCCTTCAGACCGGCCTCTCTCTGGCTTTTTGGGATGCTGCTGTAAAAACCAAGCAATTGATCCCCACCTCAGCTCCAAACCACACTAAAATACAGCACTTCAAGTATAGTTCAGCTTTTCCATAGTGCATTTGCCAATGGAGTGTAAGCTTAAAAAATGTTGAGCCCTTGAGAAACACCTCTTAAGCTTTCTATGTATGTAATTTATACAGAAAATAAGGCATGGGCCAAGAATCATAGAGAGTGCCTCTTTAAGCATAACAGTCATGGCCTCTGAAAAATGATCAAAGCCCACTCTTTAATCATCAACATTCACATTTTCAGAATGAGTTCATCTAAAATGGAACTGCTACACTTGATGTTGAACATTCCGTTTAATGGACGACATTTCTTGACAGATGATTGTGAAATAAATCTAGAGAACAAATGAAACAACTGGCAAAGACAATAAGCAATTTATGCGAAAATAAAGGCCTGAGTGCTCTTACTTAAAGAAAGTTGTGTTGAATTACTAAAAGTTATATAGTGTTTGGAAAAGACGGCACATGTCAAACTAAAACATCCATGTTCTAAAAGTAGATTTCTGATCACTTAGAAAAGTGTTGAACACAGACTTCTTGGTCAAGTTTATCTTGGATTTTAAACATTTCTAAATCCCAATTGAGCCAACCACAGAAGTAGCTTAGGAAAAGTCAACCTTTACCACCCAGAGGATGTCTGATCCAATTCCACTGACAGAACAAAACACACACTTACTGTAGTTGTACCTAGTTATGAAATTTCAGCACAATGTATGATCACAGCCCTCATCACCTCATGGGTACACATCTGTTGATTGGTCCATATTTAGAAAATAACTAAACAGTCAGCTGTATATATAATTTCTTTTATAAAAGTGTATTTTCACTTCAGTTTTTTTCATTACCAGAGCATTTTGTTGTAGGCCTACCATCCAAAGCTAAAAAAAAGTTGAGTTTTCCTTCACTAATCTATCACAACAATCTCTAATCCTCAGAGGATGTTATTACGCAGTGCCAACCTAATTAAGATCAAGTCCTGGGCAGTATCCTGTGCAAAAAGGAGGGTAAGATGCAGGCAGCGGAAGCAGTGCATTTCACAGGAGCTGAGATTTGTGTGTCCTGGCCTAGGAACAGCCATCTAGTAGTGCTCATACATTATATTTTCATCTGTTGACAATCCAAACTCTACTTAAAGGACACATGCTTAGTTGTAGACATTTCTGTCAGAAGGAAAAATGAGACTCCCTCTCTGGCCCTTGTTGATGCCCATTTGGCCAACTGCCTGTTTGTATCATAAGTACTCCATATATTTGCATTACTATTATGATTTGGGCTTTTCCCGTTTTATTTGGCCATTGAGTACAGAGACACACTTCCTCATGTCCTCACTGAACTTATTAAACGCGCAAACATTACTGTGTGTAAACTTTCATGTAGTGAATGAAGAATTTCTATTAAGTCTCCACAGTGAGGCAGCCATGGGATGCAATGTTGGATCATCGGGAGGAAAACTTAATGTAGGTCATCCATCTCCTCAAAATGTAATGCACTGACATAAAAGGATCAAGACAAATTTGATCTGTTAAAGCCACTGAAAGTGCCTCTTCTGCCACTGCAAATGCACTTTGGAACTTCACTGATGTAGAACTTGTATCCACTTCACAAGATCATGGATCCCGTGTGCATAGCTAAAGCTGCTGTAATCAACAATTTCAATATTAACAATTAATCAAATGATTATGTGTTATGTGAAAGGGGTCACTCGTGACAAACCCACAGAGAATTATCACCGGTCATTTCAGCCACAATAGGCAGCTGTGAAACAACTCTAAAACCCCACTGTACACTATCTATTCAGCACCAAACAGCACACAGACAAAGTTAGTGACAAGCTGGTGAGCAAAGTGGAACATGTAGCCAGATATATATCCCTCAGGAGTTAAACAGAAACACAACTCCAAATCAATGCTGATGTTGCAATAAGCAACTGTTAGCCGACAAGTTCCCCAAATAAACTATATAAGGTGATGTTAAAGTTGTGTTTTTTAGCTTGTTTCTGCTGGAGCCAAGTGGCCAAATTATCAGTTAATGCAGTTTAAAGGAGAGCATGTAGTGAGCTGCACAATCACCAGCCTTGCCCAAAAAGACATGTATCCACTGTTCCTGAGCGCAGACCTGGCTGCCCCATGACTAGCGATTCAGGAACATTCCAACTTTACACTAAGGGAATTTATTTCAGCCAACACAACCAGCAAAGTGACAATGATACACAGTGCAATATAGTGTAAAAACACTGTAAAGATACTTTAACATTTTAGAAACCACATATTTGACTTTATCCATGGTTCATCACCAGGTTGGCCTTTTTTTTACGTGCCTGACATGGCTCAACCGAAAGGCCGGTGGCTCGCGACTAAAAGAGAGTGCAACCTTACACAGGTAACTGCCAGACTCTTGAGTTAACAGGAAAGAAATATTTCCGTGCTTAACTTGGCTGAAGTTTTTAACAGACCTGCCTCTGCTTAGTTTTTCTGTCCGCATGGCTGAACACTGGTACCAGACCAGTATGGGAAGCGCCAAAGACTTCTCAAAAGCCTCCTGTGATGTGTCGGTTGTGACACCACCATGCCCCTCGACTGTTTCCTCTCTTTCTCGGATGCCTGGGCTCTGAGCTCACAGGCCCTCACTCAAGCGAGGAGTCACCCGAGTGCTATCATTAACTGTACCTAATGAATGAGAAGTAGACAATCAACAGAGACTCAGTGGTACTCCTGGGTGCAAGTGCCAGATCAGGGAACATGCCAACAGATTAGTGCATTCAGCATTTTATTGCAATCGTTGGCAGGACTCAAGCTCAATTTTCAATTAAGTACCAAAAAGAAAAGGGAATGGATTATATAAAAGCTGACAGCAAAATAGCTCTTTGGGGACCTTTGTGTGAGGTGCTTCCATAGACTGACATGACTGTGTTTGTAATTTCCTTACTGGTGGATTTGAGGTCCTTCTGGTGTCAAGTTATTTTAAGTAATAGCTCTCAGCTCTGTCTCTACTGCAGCCAGGACACATTCCCCAAAACCTGGTACTTCAAGCTGATATGATCTTATTTATTTAATCATGAAAACTGAAACTTTTAGGCCTCATAGTTCCTTGCCGCCTAAATGGACTGCTCTTTAGCTGGATCTACATCAGAACTATTTGGTCAGTGGACTAGTAGGTGCACTATGTGGAAAAAGCACTTGTCGTCTTGTTTACTGTCGTTCCGGGAGGTAGTCTGGATGGTTCGGCTCTTGTAGCAACTCATAGTTTTGGGTAGTAAAACGCTGGGGGCCTGTCAATGCTCTGAAGCCTCACAGCGTGGTCTATCCGTGCCAGCGGTGAAGGACAAATGTGCCAAAGTCTGCTGGGTTTGGCTCTTTTCTCACCCCCTGGCTTCCAACACCGATGTATCCAGCTGAGGTACAATAATTTGACACCTCTTAAGCAGCTGGACCCTTTAGCGTGACAACCGCTGCTTTGTTTTATATTCCTGCATATTTTGAACGTAATCAAAAATTACAGTCAGCAACATCTAAACTGTGTTTTTATCCACTTTGGACTTTTGCCCCTCCACACCCCCTTCAATCTCCTTTATCCCTGCCTTCCCTATGTGGGATTTAACGTACACTTTGTGGTAACCTTGCTAAGTTATCAATTTTTTCTATGTTCTCTCACACTGAATAAAGGCTTGTTTCTCTGCGCCTGCTTGTTACGACTTCAAGGACAGCTCCCTCCATCTGGCATTAAGTATTCCTGGTGCCAGTGTCGGGTTAACTGACACTCCTGCACTTAAACTAATGGCAGTGAGCAGTCATCTCCCATGAGGTGCTCACCTTGGAAAAAATCACCCAGCTCCCTCATCTTCAATCATAGTGGTGCTCTCGCCACCCACTGAATGAAACCATGGGCATGAAAAGAGGGATTGTTTCACTATTCAGGCATGTATGAGGGCAAATGAAAACATGTAATACGCATGTCCTGTCTTGGATTTGCCCTCCTCCTGAGTTCAATGAGACGTAGAGAAGTGGGAAGAGTAGAACAGCACGCAAACAGAAAAAGACAGAGTCAGCAAATCGTCAAAAAGTCACTTTCATTAGGAAGGAAACAGGCAACCTGATTTCTTTAGAAAATTAAGCAGAAATAGTCAGGTATTTACATTCAGATACTTAAAATAATAGTTATGAGAAACTTAGATCTAGACTAGAAAGTAGACAACTAGATTTAGGACTATTAAAGGGAGCTTGTAAATTTAGTGTGGACAATTTTTCTTTTACTGTAAATTCCTATTTTCTTCCTACATCTGCACTTTAAATCTTATTTGAGCTTTTCACGACATCAGGCTCCACACACCCCTTACAGACTCACTAGTCTATTGTTAATTAGAGTCAAAAGATCAAAAGAAACGAGTCAATTTCAATTTATATCTAGGCTAAGAAATTAGGTACATTGGCAGTGTTTGTATTTTTCACATATTGATTTTATCACCTCTCTACGCTGCTGGTTAGCTGTAATGATAACAATGTCTCTTCTTGGATTTCCCAGGACCTGTCTTCTTATTTTACCAGGTTTTACCAAGGACACTGTCCTTTCGGAGATAGACTATTTCCATCCTTGGTAAGCTGTTAACACAAATATCTTTTACAGGTGAGACCAGGGCAAAGAGAAGCACCTCTCAGACCACAGGAGTGCAGCATCACCACCCGTCCTCCTCTGAACCCCCTTCTCAATGGAAACCTAAACAGCTTTTTAAGAATGAAGAGGTTTTACAGTTTGTTGCTAAATATAGGCCAGCCCGGTGGGAGGTGGCAGGTTCCAGAGCCATTTTCAACAAAGATGAGCCCCAGGTCCTGCCCAGGGCCCAGCGGGTGGTGACTGCCGGTGGTCCGCCTTTCTCTTATGCACCGGCTCTTAAGTAAACACAGCAATCCTGCGGTCAGCTACAGCATGGCAACGGGCGAAAGGACTCACTGTGCAGTTGCACACAGCTATGGTGTGTTGTCTCCTCTGGCCCACTCAATCTTGGCTCCTCCCCGTCACAGAGGCCTCGGCAGGGGTCGAGGGCCAGCGACAGACCTTGATGTGTGAACTCCTGGTGGGGGCAGTGTTGGACTTCCCCTTCTGGACCTCGCTGACGGACCCGTTTCAATCTGGAAAAAGTAATCTAAATTAAGAACATTATCATGTTCATTGGCATAATGCTGTTTATCATGATTGCAAGTGAAATGTATCAAGACGGTGGATCTCAAACATTAATGAACCATAATTCACTTGAGGCTATGATGGATATGATTTGACCTTTATCAGTGATTTGTTTAAGATGTGGTTTAACTTTCATTCATCAAGGGGAAAACAGAAAATATAATAACTATTACACTTACAGTACTATGATTAGATCGGAAATAATGCTTTCTGGAGCTTCTTTTTCGTGGAAATAAAAGTTTGTATGCCTGTTGTAGGCATTTCTCTGCATGGCAAAATGTCCTTTATTGAATATTTCACAAGTTTAAAGGGAATTAATATTACATCAAATTAAGCAACTGGGACATTAGAACAATCATAAATTAATGTAATTTCTTCAGTGAGATAGTGTAAATGGTTAATTTAGTGAAAGGAATTATGTATATCTCACGTTGAGTATGTTTAGCGTGTTACGGTATAACAGCCATAAATATCAGGTTCAACCAGGAATTCTGAAATATCAATGTTTCTATCAGAAGGGCAACCTGTGAGGATAATAGCCTATGCCATTAATCATCAGGATCATATCAAATAAAGTGCCAGATTAATCAATACAGAGGAAAACTGACAGCTTCAGTCCTTATCCAGTGAGGAAAATAAGGGGCAACAGGTAGGCCTTTATCCATTGAGCTCTGTTCTTGCATTGCTCCCCTATACACCAAGATCATAATTTGGGGAGTCTCAGTGGCTACCTGTAAGGACCACAGGGGTGGCAAATAGCAGGGCTGTGGCTTTCTGAGCTTCTTAGTGGTGCGAGCAGAAGGATTTACGGTAACTCTCAGACAAGCGTTCACAGCTTGGACTCTTGGCACGGATTCGATATTGTCCCTGGCTGAGCATCAAACCCACTGAACCTGAGGTCCAAAAGTACCTACACAAAACCCTGGGATGTTTGAATGATAAATCGCCGACATTTAGTGGCAGAACAAAAAATATTGGCCTTGCTGGGGATATCAATTTTAATTTTAATTCACAGTGAGAGCGCATACTGGGTGGCTTGATTGAGAAGAGATCGGCTTCTAGTTTAATTGACATGCTCTTCTCTTTCAAGTGAGTTTTCCTGCAAATTCAGCACAGGTGCGATAGTAGAAGGCAAACCTGCAGTGTGAGAGATGCAACAATTGCCAGTGGGGGGAGGGTATTAAATACCAACCATGATTTGAAGTGCATTAACCAAGTTATCTTTAAGTTCATGTCCGGTCCTTTTGGGACTCGTAACTTATTTCTCTGTGTAACTGAACTCTTTCTCAGCGCCTGCTTCAGCCCGCCATCGCCAGCACTTCTGGTTTTGATAAAATAGAAAACCAGTTCCATGAGATTTCCTAAGCGGAGTTCAAATGATAAAACCATGTGGCAAAAATAGCTCAAGAAGTTAATATATCTGACATACCGAGAAGCATAACGGATCAATTCTGTAATCCGCTTTAGTTTTAAGAAGAATTACTATTGAAATTGAGGATGTTGTTGAAATCATTGGTATCATTATCTTCAGGTAAAAGCATTTTGAACAAGGTCAGTGCTGGATTTTATTAATGTGCCGACTGCTGATTATGCCAAGAGGTGCTTTACAAAGCCACAGGATTGAATTTAAGGTCAAAGAGGATGCACTGAGCCAAACACACCAACCGCCACCCTGGAGAAAAAAGCCATGGTGCTAATATTAGGGGGAAGACTGATTACCGTGCTACTATTAGGTTTTGGCGTCAATTTTGGTCCAAAGTAGGAACGCCCTCGGCACTTCTCTTTGGTGTTTATGCCCTCGGTCCTCAATGGCACACTACATTATATTATGAAGAGCCAGACCAAACATGCCGAAGCAGACCACAGGGTTACTCACAGCCCCTGCACATTCTTTTGAGGCTGAAATGTGACCCGGTCCTATTTTTCAGCAGCTTGTCAGACTCAGTGTGGTGCAGGGAGGTAAGCTAGGAGGGAAAAGTGTTGTCACCTTTCTATAGCTCTTACTTTTTCTGACTTACAGGATGGCAACCTCGGGTGTCAGAGACCAGATGGGTGGGTTGTGTGAGTGCTGGCAGTCACCACGGATATGGAAAGCAAAGATGTACTTACAACATCAGCAGTAGACAGCAAATGGAAATTAGTTTATTGGTGAAGCTTTGCAAGTTGATGGACACACTCTGGTAAAGTAATAAGTGTAGTAACCACATGCATTAAGACATATAATGCCATATGTGAGACTGAAATTGAAGTGACAACATAATGATTTGGGGTGAATTCAGTGAACATTTTTGTAGCAGCTTGAGGAAGCCGTGCATGTCCAGCTGTGTGTACGCTTAACACACTGCTGTCCCGGATGATGTCTGCTCCATTTCCAAAAACATTATTTTTTCTAATATTCTCCCTATATACAGTTGAAGAGCAAATTCTTTGTTGGACAGCATCATCAGAGACTTGGACTGGAAAACACTGTCAGGCATTCAATATGTCCGAGGTTGTCATCAGACGAAGCTCATTTTGAAAAATGCTTGTTATGACTGCTGCTAACCATATCCACCCACTCTGTGCCCAGTGAGAGGGACAGCAAAGAGGAAGTCTTTCAGTCAGTCAGGTCGTACTTCATCTCAGCAAGCTATTGAGCTGCTGGAGGATGGACAGAGCTTTAAGTGAAACCTTGGACACCTAAAACCTGCTGGTGACACCATGCATGGAATAAAACCTGCAAAAACAGTTTCTGAAAAGTTGTACAGTAGGAATAGCCTACCTGAGGAGGTCATGACAATTTAACAATGTATTTCCTTTTGTTAACATGTTGTGAGAACATAGTTTGAGACCAAGATCAAAACCCACAAAATTAGCCTTGTGCCAGACCTCTATAGCTGTATACATTTTCTCAGCAATTCAAACCGTCTGATGTTGTGCTTATCAACGGTCAATGGCTCTGAGCCAATAAAATCTTTGCAGGAGGGATTAAGAATGGCGACGTCACCTTCCTGTGTGCCAGAGCCAGAAAATAAAGGGACGAAAACATTTCCAAGAAAAAGGTAACAAGCCATGTGAATGAGATTGACACAACTGTACAGGTTGTTGTAAGTCACCTTGCAGAAATAACTCTTAAATCTGCATATTTATTTGATGGAAACTGATAAGATAGCAAAAGCAAGACAAGCCGCATGTTGGGTCACTTATTCAAAACACAACATGTCTTGTAATTGCAATGCATTATGGACTACGGAGGTGGCTGTTGGTGAAGAAATAGCATTTCTTCCTTCTCTTTAATGGATATCTCACTGTAACATTGTTGTAACCCATTACTAGTATTACTGCTGCTTTTGATCGACACATTTTGTGCTGTCACACTCCATTATCCAATCAAATTAGCAGTCAATGTGATTGTCTGCTGGCCTTTTTGGCCACGTATCTGCAGGAATAACAATTACAATGTTTTCATTTTAAAAGTGAAAGACTGCTGATCAGTCTATACCTTCCCATTATGACCAGTTCCTCTAACTGCAGGTTTCCACCAGCCACAAACCTACACATCTCTCAGCACAACCACAAAAGCAGTTCACCTCCTCATTGACCAAAACTCACTGTGCAAGTTTAAAAAAAGGGCCAGACTCTCCAGGAAACACGGCCAACTTTACCACTGAAATAGATTTCAATAAATTTTAATTTCCGCAGCCACTTTTCCCGGTCTTGAGAACGTAATGAATTAGTGAACAAAAGCCTCTGAAAGAAATTCCCTTCCATTTCTCTTTACTCAATGAATTACCTTCGACCACACAAGGAAAACAAAAGATGGCAAGTTTATTTTTCTGTGGTGGGCCCGTTTCAACAGAGCGATTATTCACTGACACCAACTTCAAAGGTTCCTCAATCAAGACTTTGTAGCACCACTGATAGTACTGAGGTACAGTGGGAACATTCCAGCACTGTGTATTCCATTGTCACATTATAATTAGTTAAGAACTGGACGGGTATGTTTTGTATATTTTGTCACAGAAAAAAGTAACATCTGTAAAGTATTTTTTCAAGAAAGGTTTCAGTGCTGTAAAGCTGTTTAAATATATGATTTTAAGCAACGAATATGTTTATTCTAATTTCTTTAGACAGTTATACACAAAGAAGCATATTGTGCATTATGTGATCATAGATACGATTCAATTATTACAGTAGCAAACACAGCACCTGGTTCCATACCTCTGAATCACTGGACAAATCTAGATTATTTCAATGATGATTCAGTCTGATTACTAGCAAACCAAAAAAACAACTGTTATTTACATAGCACTTTGAACCAGGGTTACAAAGTGCTTTACAATTATAGAAAAGGCATTTGAATATATAATTAAATTAAACACAATAGGGATGGGCATTCGATTAAATTTTCTTCATCAATCGTTGGGAGAATTAACGATCGACTATCGATTAATCATTAATATTTTTATATTAAAATTAATTATTTATTTAACTTTTTATCAATTAAAAAGGAAATGAAAATACAATGTGTTTTTCCTCGATGAGATCTTAATTACAAGAAGAAGAACTTGTGGCAGTTAAACTGGAGGTTAGGCTAAACTTGAAGATATATGCGCTGCGGTGCTCTGAAGCAGCGGAACCTGCTGCTGCGAGCCGGCCTTCTTAAACAGAGACCCTCGTTTGTTCCAAAATAATAAATAAAAAGAATCATGTTAAATAATAACTTAAAGGTATAGTGGAGGATTTTCTTTTTCCGGGTGGATCATCAAGACTATTGGTCCTCCTAGTTGTCAATCATTCTGCTGATATGTTTACCATCGTACGTGCTCGTCCCTAGGTAGTTTTTTCGCTGTCTGCGGCCTCTAGCCCGACTGCCTTCTCCCCCCCGCTCTCGGCCGGTGCTGGCTCTTGCGCCCCCTTACCTTGTCTCCCTCGGCCTCTAGGCGCACCCCCACCCCGCGAGTCTGACATAGTGGAAAAAGTGCAAATCTTCTTTTGGAAACATGTAAACAGAGCGTGCACGAGGAGAACTAGGCGTGTGCATGCTCTCTCGTGCACACGTTTAATAGGCGTTCCCTCTCGGGAGCAGGTAGTGTTGTGCATGTGCATTTTTTTAAAAAGTGGAGAGGGCGGTTCTTTTCTAAAATTCGGGAAAATCCTCCATTATACCTTTAACCAAAAACATAATAATACTTAGATCTGACAGGTTTTGCCAAAATGTAACTCAAAACTACCCAAGGCACGGACAAAGCCTAATATAAAATAACCAGTAACTCACATACAACTTCTGCACCAGTCTACTGGTTTTTGTTGAGAAAAATAAGCAGGTTGACATGATCTGGGGTCTGAGGTTCACTTAATACATCCATGGGTCAGACGTGACCGCTACCTGGTGACCGGCAGTCCAGCCGCTGAAAACACCCGCCGGCCGGGATGCACAGCTACCTCTGCGCTAACTTGGCCAGCCCGGGCCGGGGAACCTTATTCCGTTCTTCGTAGTGAGTTTCTACCAGTCTGGTGATGGTACGTTGTGACGGAATGTGACATGCTGGTTCCAATATCCATCTCAATGAACTTGCAGATCCCTTGAGTAATTTTCTCTGCTCGTTGTGCATCGCAGCTCTTCCATGCTAACGCTGAGTTGATGCTAGGTTGAGACTGAGAGCAGGACGCACTGCCACCGACATTAACCAGGGTTGGATGTCGGATGCACAGATGTGGTACATCATGTGTGGTACATCATTTGAGTCGTGGCCGTGTTGTACTTACACACGGCTTAGCAGTGTTTGCAGTGAACTAAGTCGGTTTTTTTTCAAAATGGTCCACACGTCGCCGTGACCTCTTCATGATTACTTTTGAAATCAAAACGGAAACTCGCAAGTAGCTGAGTAGCTTAGGGCGCCCCCGGGTGGTAAAATGTTTAATTGCTGCCACACAGTGACAATTCATTTCATTGCTTCAAGACTCACTACGCAATGCAACCTGCATTAGTTTAATCAATGACAAATTAACGTGATCGACGAAATTCTTAATGATCAATTATCGATCGTCGATTAATCATGCCCATCCCTAAAAGACAAGCAAGAATTATTAAAGAATAATAACAAACTTGAAGCAAAGAAGCATCAATTTGAGAATAAGCAGGTACTGAGATGAGATTTAAAACACTCCCAAGAGGGACAGTATAACCTGGGATTCGGCACTGCAAAAAGTAGAATTAATAAAACAAATAATGAAACACAAGCAAAGTGACATGGAAACTAATTCAAAAATGGAGGGAAACGTGCCATACAAAAACAAGTAGGCCTACATACTGTAAATAAAATGTACATGTATACATTAAATAATAATGATGTGTGTCCTGTGTGTGGCCAGACTTGCTGGGCTGATCTTGGCCCCTGCTTGTTGCTGGCGTTCAGCATGTCTGTAAAGAAACAGCTGGAGGCAAAGCCAACACCAGTCCCGTTCAGGAGCTCGGCCCTGCCAGCAGCGACAGATTCCAGAACTTTCCATGGCCACGCATCACCATGGCAACAGGTCTTGGCATGGCACAGCTGTCCTGATCTGCACACCTGGCCCACCAAGAGTCCAGAATCACCTCTCCTGTCACTGTGTGATGAACAGGTCATTTACAACCCAAGTGTTTGTGTGTTTTTAAGAGTTATGGGCCCAGGTAAAGAAAACACCGTGGCAGTGGACCTCCTGTGTGTTGCCCTAATCAAACAGAGCTGAGGACCTTAGCACTGTAGAATAGCCGGGCTTGAATTTTGTTCAGACTTGTACTGTGGAAAACCTACACAGAGGGACATTCAAAGGGAAACTGCATTATGGAAATGGGACTCGATAAAGATTTGTTTTGTCTTTGACAGTGTCACTGAGATTTGTGGTTTTCAGTTTGAACGAAGAGGAGCAAATACCTCACAACTTATGTGACATGTTTGTTGTCTGTAATGCTTCCCAAAGTAACAAAATGCTTAGGTTTCTCTGGAAAGAAAGTTTACTTGCTGGCGGACGTTTCTATTTTGCAGTAATAGTAGATTTCTCAATTCTTGTAGGTGGAAAAGAGCACGTACCCATCAGTTTTATGGTATTGAATGCTTTTCCTTTGTCCAAAGCGGCTTACATTTTCTAGCGTCTTGGCTCAGTGGCACTTGTCGTCATGTAGAACCTTGGATCAAAACACCAACCCTACAATTACTGAGCTCTACCTCCTGAACTTCACCCGCCCCAATGGTGGCCGGCCCTGATGGAAATGGGAGGTTATGTCAACATTAAAATGGGACATTCAGAAGCCAAATAATGTTATGATTGATATGTCCAACAATATCATTAAGTTATTATCACATCTGTTTTGCAATGTAAGAACAAAATACTGCATATTATTCTGTTGTGTACAAAACATGAAGACCAGCTGACGTTGGATGTTAAAAACATTTTTGAAAAGGTCTGCAGTAATCATATCCGAGCAACTAATTTATGCTGAGCTTCATGATGATAAACTTCCTGGCTGAAGGAGTGAAGGACTGTATGTTTTGATTTAATTTGAAGGATATCTTGTTCCCTGCTAGCCGTGCTGAGCATAAACTGACTAAAGCAGCTCTTACTGCTGAAATATTGTGCGGTATGTTAACAGAATATGAACCATGAAACATTTGAACACAGCCAGATTCATGACAGCCAACATGTGTGGCCCACATGCTTGAGATATCATTCCCTAATCTAATATCAAGTGAAAAGTGATAATGGAATGCTATATTGCAAACCTTTGGAGCGATTGTGATTACAGTCACAAGCTTGAGCTCTGTAAATAAGACAATTTTCTGTTCAGAAACTTGTCTGTTGCTTTGGCCAAGTGATTCTTTGACAGCATCTGGGCTGAAAACTCTGTTGATGTGTCCCTGAGTCAGTTGTGACTAGCCACTAATTCAATTACGGAAAAAAACATTTCAAAACCTGATATTTAAGGAGGAAAAATAAAAGGTTATGCACATCATGAAAATGGCCATTTCACCTGGTGTATCTTGGCTCTACATTTTTTTAAAGAAGCCAAACTTTATTGCCATTGGAGAAAAAGTTGTAATTTTTGAAGTGGTGTGTGCGTATGAGAGGGATTATTTCTTGCTCTGTCTCCCTGGATATAGCTGCCACCCATGATATCTCTAAGCTTACACATAGACACACTCTCACACATTAGGGGTGGAGTACGGAGAGAAAACATGATTTGTGTATGGATGTCCGGCATGTGAACAGTTTGATTGATGGGCAGTTAACGAACACAGGCCGATCCTTATTAGTGGCTGAAGGCTGCCAGCTCTGAGGGATGCGTGGGCATGTCCTCCTTGGTAAATGATCAGGTGTTTGACTCTGTCTGGTAGGAAGGAAGTCCTTATTAATGTTGAGGAGAAGGCCGAGGCTCAGCAACCTCAGGCATGCCTGCCCACACACACTCATGCTCCCATCCAAACAGCATTGGA
Source organism: Gymnocephalus cernua (assembly GCA_023631565.1). Lineage (NCBI taxonomy): Eukaryota > Metazoa > Chordata > Actinopteri > Perciformes > Percidae > Gymnocephalus > Gymnocephalus cernua. The sequence goes on along the minus strand of CM042431.1, from coordinate 22,406,245 downwards.
CTGCTCTCACTGTGGTTCATTACTGTAGAGGAGAACTGGTGTGCTCTTACACGAAAAGTCTTGATTGGGAACAGATATCTACAGCTGTGGAGGTGTTAAAATAAATCTATCAACATGTTTTACTGTTTTAACCCTCTCTGTACTTTTTTTCTTTTCTGGCCTTTGTTTTATCGAAATACGTTTAACCTGCATTAACTGACATAAGGTGTAAACACAGCAGCGGCATAGTATCACCTGTAAAGGTGTTATGATGAACATGCTAGCAAACACCCATCAAGCAGACGAGGCGCTACAGCGACAATTGCGCTTATTTCATTATTATCATTATTTACATTTTTTTTGCAAAGAGTTAGATGAGAAGATTGATACCACTTTCTATTAATCCCACAGTGGGGAAATTCACACTGTTGCAGCAGCAAGGGATAAGAGGAACCATGACATGATGACATGACATGAGTGCAGCTTTAAACTCTGTATCTTGAGCAACAACACCTTCCTTTTTGGGCTGGTTTGGGAACCCCCCTGACCCTTCATACACAAATACTATGCAGCGACCTATGAAATGAACACATCACACCTACACAGCCACTTCACTCCCACCATTAACACTGAACTTTAAAGGTCTACAACAGCTCTTTTCCCCCTGTAATCCATCTGCCCCACAAAGCTAAACTCTCCTTGGGGACATATAAACATATTCAGCATGCCTCAGTATTTCCAAAGCCACCCACATTAGCCATACCCCATATGAGAGAAAGGGGATCTTGGTCTGAATCAGTGCTGCTTTATTTACAACTCTTACAAAACAAACTTTTAAAAGCTAATTCCTTTTGCTCATGCAGTGGAGAGGCAATGAAAGCCCAGCCTTATGTTACAGGGTTGTGAGACCGTGGGCAGCACAAAAACAACAGTTGTGAGCTCTGCCTTCCTTCCTTTGCTTTACAAGGGGATGCAGATTGGAGAAATATGTTGGCTGTTGTGAGCAAATCCGCTTCATGGATTTAGGCTGTTGGAAAACCACAGTCGGACAGAAAACAAGCCGCATGGCCAGAAAACATGTTTGAATTACACTCAATGTTGATTTATCTGCTGCCAAGAGTATGTAATCGAATGTCTAATGGACTCACTGTTTATTAGTGAATTAACACGTTTGAACGTTTACATCATCAAGCCGAGCACGTGTTTCCAATTCATGAAAGAAAAAGTCATTCTAAAGGTTTTGCTCAGACGGTGGGGATATTTTTCTCTGTGTGGACCTATTCTGAAAAATATATTATTACAGAACCAGCTTCATCAACTAAAGGTCAACACAAGACCAGAACGCCTCTAAAATCTATGCCTTGTAAAGATTTAAAGGGAACATTACTAAGCATTTAATAGCATGTGATACTCTGACCTGTGTTGAAATACTATCATCCCAAACTAATCACAAGCTTAGTGTACTTTTTCTTAGCTTCACGGACAGAACAAGACTTCTGACATATGGGCTATGTTGTGTGTATTTACTGTAAATGTTTATAGATGCACAGTTTTACAAATGAATATAAAGTTGTAAGTTATAATTATATGTAAAATTCAACTATATAGACTATAGAGGTAAATAAATTGTATTATTATTATTATTTTTCCTGATTTTAGTATCAGCCTGATTTTAATAAGCTATGGTATTTTATGTTTTTGTTTAGTGTATGTTTCTACGAGTTATTTCACAGCATATTTTCAGATATATCTATTTTAGTCATCAAAAAGAAATGCTTCTTTACAAAGTCAGTTGCTTTCTAGTGTAGATCTGAAGAGACATAGATGCTCCTTAAACAGCGTCCTCTTGTATTTTGTCACTTTTTTAATAGTGCTCTAAATTATTGTGTCTCACAGAAAAAAAACACTTAGATGACCGAGCTCATGTATTTTTAAAAGTCTGTCTGTCTGTGTTTGGTAAAATCTTCAGTAACAAAAGATGTGGCCTTCTGTAAAAGAGCATGATGTCACTGTTCACCACATTTGACTATTTTAGCTTTATAAACCAACTGGAAGGCATTTTCAATAAAAATAACAAATCCCATCTTTGAATATTGCAGATTTAACAGTTCCTTTTACAAAGAGACTTCTGCTAAATGAAACCACACACTGAACCATACCAATTCATAATAACTTATCAAACATGACATATCCCTTCTCTATTTAGCCCCAGTGAGTCTGAAAATGAAGTGGCTCCTTCTGATATTTGCTTTGCTACAGCCATAAAACTTCATTTGTGCTATATGTTACTTTGTATATCCAATTTGCTGCTGCAGTGAACCAGTTTCATCTCATTGTTTCTTATCTTGTTTTCAGGATTCACCTGTATGTGTATATGCAAGTTGATTTATCCTACTTTTATGGCACATAGACATCCTAAACATATTTCAAATTATAAAAACAGCTAAAACTAACAATTACTTTCATTCCATTTACCATCTGGAAAATAAATACAGAACCATCAAAACCTGGACTGAAACGTGGGGTATACTTGCCGCAGCTGACCTGTTGAGCGCCAGTGTGACGTCATGGGAGCACCGTAACTGTTTATACTCACTAGTTGCAGTCTTCAGAGGTGGCGCTAATGAGGAAAAGCTACCGACTTTGTTATTTCTACGGACTAGAAGAAGAAGACAAAGGTAAACAACGGCAGAACTGGCAGCAGCATTGACGTCAGTGCTTCAATTTGATTTGATGACCTACTCCGTCGGATCAAGCGAACTCATCTTAACCCAGTAAGTTTACAAGAGAGACTTGTCCTCAAGACAAGATCGCAAGATCTACATCATTTTGTCACATTGGTGCGCGCCAGCTCGGCTACGGTGACTGTAAAGCAGCCTTAACAGACTGAGGAACAGCTTCTTCCCAAGAGCTATAGCCTCCCCCCCCTCCATGCACAAGCACACAAATACAACATGTAGCTGCTAAGGACTACTGTCATGAAAGCAGAAATCACTTTAAGTACATATGAGTACTATGTGCAATGCTTTTTAGTTTATCAGTTAATTTATTTTAACTCATGATATTTAAGACTACCACTCAGATACAATTTGTATTCACTTAATAATCCCCTCATTGGAGTGCCCTTTTAAAGTTATAATGCATTCTACTAAGTTTGAGACTTCCTATTCTCTGTTTGCCCTTGATATCCTTTCATGGTCACACAGGGTTTAAACAGTGCACAGTGTTCTCTAGTTCTCTTGGAGAAGCAGAAAAGTGAGAGGTAAAAACTGAGGCAGGGGAACGCCGTGCCAGTCACTGTGCCCTGGTGAGCACGAAGCGGGTGGCCTCGCTCGGCGCAGGATAAAGCTGTCCAGAGGCTGCCTTCAGCATCCGTGTCTGTCTGCCAAGCGCTGCTAGCATGTCCCAGGGTAGGCTGGGAGGACAAGACCGTTCAACAAGGCCTCTGCATTGAGTGCAGTCCATTTAAAATAACACAAGGATAAATAAATACAGGACCTAAGTTCACTGTACAGTAATTGGTCAGGAAACCAACAGAGACAAGCTCATTTACAGTAAATGGATCAGCTTTGAGTTAGTGAAGTGCACTTGGCTCAGACCATGCATTATAACGATTTGGAAATTTCAAGTGAAGCATTTTTTTTCTCAGTTTCAATATTCACTGAAATGTCTCCTAGATGCATTTTTTTTCACTTGAAAAACAAAACTGTATCTGTGTGTCAGAGCACATGTAAATATAGAATGATGTTAAATATAGAAACATTACAGCAAGTGCTTATAGATGATGTGAGAGCAAATGAATAAGTGCAAGGAAAACAAGGGGATTCTGATCAATTCTGATATTACTTTAGTTTTTGCATGTAAACTTTTCTTTTATTTGTCAAGGACATGCAGAAACATGTACACACACACACACACACACACACACACACACACACACACACACACACACACACACACACACACACACACACACACACACACACACACACACACACACACACACACACAGTGGTTAGTCTGGCCAACCTTGTTGACCCACTGGCTGAGCTGTGGTTGCACGCTGGACGCAAAGCACTCATTAACGATTTGAGCCTGCTCTTCACTTATGCAAACAAACAGACTCGGTCCGTCATTACCGTAACACCATGTGTGTGTGGTCTTCTCAATCAGACCTCTATTGATTCTTCAATTTTCGCCGAGGCAACGCAAACCGGCACGATTTGTCAAGCGTGTAAAAGACATGGGGCACGCAGACTTGTGGCATGTTTCAAAGAGATTCACACACTGGCGGTCACATTTTTCATCAGCCTCAAATACTACACAGTAGTTGTTGCAGCGGGCATGAGTCTGTTCCACAGGCAGTGCCACGGCATCACCACAAACCACAAAACATAAAACACCACAGTAGGTTTTATATTGCGTGTAAAATGCCATCATAACCGAGAGCGCTTTCCCCTCTCCACCAGCTCCACTTTCTACCCTCAGACAGAGCCATCTTTACATGGACGAGCAGTGCAGAGTCTGACTGTGAGCTCTGCTGTGTGTGTTGCTTGGCAGCCAGCAAGAAGTTTATGGTAATGTTTTGGGTGATAGGTCAGGGGCAGGAGGGTGGCGGCCATTGGTGGTGGCTGTGTGGTGACTGTGTGGGGTTTCAGGCTGTGTCCAGCTGGCCTGGGGTCTGCCTCTGAGGTCAGGAGAGTGAGAGGGGGCATCAGACATGGGGCAGCTTGTGGTTTAGGTTTTTTTTTAAGGAGTAAGGAGCCCACCCCCACCCTTCCCCAGAGCCTGGAGCACAGGGCCACTGCAGAGAGGCCAGCCACAGTCAGACACCCTACCATCAACATCTGCCAATAGAGAAATGCTAATGTGGTGGGCACCTCATAAGGCCAGGTCAAAGACCCAGGCTCTGGACTTGTTTTTCTGCTTTTTGATTCACTCTGAATCACATCTTGGGCATGATCAAACACACAATTTAATCATAAGATGAACAACATTTAAGGTTTTCACTAGAAACAAGCTCTTACATTGAAGAGATGAGTGTAAATCCCTGCCAGTTCAGATGAGAGTAGAGCTGTGCCAGGCAGGAATCATTTCATCTTAGAAATACATTTTACAGGCAAAATGTGCAGTGGCAGATATTTCCTGTATGAAAAAAAATTATGATTTAATGTACTGTGCTCGAGACTGAGTCTGGACAACATGCTTTTGTCCTAGTAGGACCTCCCCGACTCACTGTCTCCAGGAGCTTGACATTTATGGTTAACGTTAAAAAAAATGTAGTTGTAAATAAGAAATCAGCCCCAAAGTGCTACCTGAGGAGGATTATTATATATCATGCAGCAGAAACAGAAACAGACAAATCTTGCAGCTACTTTCAGATCAAGTAAATGCGTGACAGAGGAGGGCATGTTTGGGTAACCCTGAGCAGGAATTAGGTAATGTTCAGGATGTATGGCTCTTAAAGTGTGGAGCAGTGACCCTTCTCTGACATCCTGACTAAACTGTCCATTGTGCTTTGTGGTTCAAAACCTAAAAGTCTGCTTTTACTGTTGGAAACATCACCTTAAAGTCTCTACATCTAAATGTGCGCAATACAATGGATGTGAAGATTTAAAATATGATATGACTGTGAGAAGTATGTTCTCTCAATATTTAAGAGCTATAGCCACAGTATCAATGGGATCCAGGTTATTTATGAATTCTTAAAAAGCTGAAACAATTACTTGATTAGTTGATTGACAGAAAAGTATTTGCCGACAACTTTGATCATCTATGAATCGTAATACCTTTTCCAGCTAAAATGCCAAACATTCACTGGTGCCAGCTGCTCAAATGTGAGGATTTGCTGCTGTTATTTGTCATATATATATATATATTTTTTTTTTATGTATGTTTATATGACAGGTAACTGAACACCTTTAGGTTTTAGACTGTTGTAGAGCTGGGCGATTTCTTTCACTAAAAAGATCTGTGATTTACGATTCTATTCGATTCCCCCCCCCCCCCCTTCCATTTAAAACAAAATAACTGCGAACTGTAAATATATTTTAAAAATATATATTTATTGTATTTAAAATTGCAAAGGAAAACCCTTTCTCTAACTTAAAAGTCACTGTGCAGTGTGCAACAAAGATTGTTAAACATCCAAATTATTTATACTGTATTTGGATTGAGCTAATAAAACAACAGGGAGCCGCAGGGAGCGTGCTACGGAAACCCTGAAGGAAGATTTGGCGAATGCAAAATGTATTTACGCTACTCTGAAGAGGGGGAGAAAAAAAATCAAAAAAATAGATTTCTTGAAAATATGAATCGATTTGACCTACCAACTCGATTTTTAAATCAAATCAATTTTTTTTCCCAGCCCTAGACTGTTGGTCAGACAAAACAAGCAACCTGAAGACTTTTATAACAAAACTAAGTTGATTAGTTGAGAAAATATATCCAGATGAATCAATTATGAAATACACACAGTCCTAAAACAGTAATACCTGCTATGGCTAATGCCTATTCTTTAATAGGATGACGAGACATTTTTATTTATTTAATCATTGTCACAATACAAATGTAGAATATGTAATCATGACTTTCTTAAACCATTTAAATATTTGCATATTTGCACATGTTCCAGAAATATTTAGTCAAAGTTCCAAACACAGGACTGTTTCACCCCACAGATAAAAAATACAGTAAACAAAATGTCAAGCCTCAGCACATACAAAAGCCTGGCTTAGCTATCCCATACTTGAGAGTGATCTAATTGAATGCTTAAACAACTGATTCCCATGTCCAGAGTTTTCCATCTAACCTGGCTCAGCGGATGTATATAGCTGGGATAAAGCCTGACATCCGGCGTGTGAGAGAAGCACCGGATGTCCCTCCCCTCTCGCCATTGGAACATAGCGCCAACCAGCTGGGTTGTGATTGGTTTAAAGAAATACATACCAAAGTGTTTTCCCCCCCTATCCCAGAATAGATAGGTATAAAGACCGTACTCCAGCACTGACCAAGGTGCTGTGTAGATACAGTCTGGCAACGCAAGACTACATCTAACCAAATAAAATCACTAAAAGTCACCTGAAGTTCACAGCATTTTAACTGTCCTAAAGTAAAATTGATGAAGAGCTCTATTCTTCGACCGCTAATTTCCTGTCTCTGTAGAGCATCCAGATTTAATGTGACACATTTTAAGCACCAAAAAACCACCAAACGAAAAGAAAACAGAGTGCATCAATTTTAAATTTCATCTCCTGAGCTTTTATTAGTACATTTCTGCCTCAGTAGCAGAGCTGTTGAAAATAGCTGAACCAGGAGAAAGAAGGTAAAGAGGAATTAAGAGCATTCCTAGGATGACAGTTATGATTGGTAGGTGTGAATGAGTAGAAGAAAACTCCTCCATCTGCCTACAATACGACATTATAAAGCATGCCTGAAATGAAACGGCCCGTACAGTAACTCACCGTTAAAAAACCATTATGAGGGGAAAGTAACTCTGCAAAAGTCATTTTTCAAGTGAGGTTTTCCAGGATAACAAACCTAAAGTTCTCATGTGAACAAATGGCCAAGCGATCAAAGCCATGACTGCATCATAAAGGGACCATTATCAAATACACTGTAAAACCTCTGATTCTGTACTTTGCAGCTAAATATGTGGTTACAGATGACATTTGAGGTGTTATATAAGTTTGTTGAATGTCATGTTTAACAAAAACTGCACTGAATTTATTATTATTTTAAATGGGCACTACTGTATTTAATGTGCGTGTCTTCACTTTTCACTTTGCTGTAATGTTCAAATTTCACTTAAAGCTGGGATAGTGTTCTGAGTTAAAGGGGAGTGGTGCTTTAAAATAGTAATAAAATAATAGAGAAAGCTAACAGCACCAGTGTGACTTGTGTGGGAAATAACAGTGACAAATGTACATGCCAAGTAGTGAATGTAACTCCACAACAAAAGCAGGAACTGTTGCTGCAACTAAAGCCAGGATTTATGACATAATAGGGTGGGCCAATAAGAGAGAATGGGTACAACACACCCAAAAATAGATGCTGAGCTCTGAATTTATACGGGAAATTAGGGTGTTTCTCTGGATGCAGAGTGTGTAAGCTGGATGCTTGGAATGGGGGGGGGGGGGGGGTATATGTTCTGTATGTGTGCATGTGAAGTAGGTGCAGTGTGAAAAGGATGAAAAACGGACTGGAATACTGTTCTGTGTTGAGAGTGCAATTTAGCATGAATCAAAAGCAGCTTTCCTGGCTCCCATTCCCTACGCTGCTGTCTGCCAGGAAATGGGATTTTTTTCATAGTTTTTTGCAGGTAAAGTCTTTGCAGAATGGAATCAAATGAGGTATTTTTTCCCTATACCGAATCTTAGAGTGTTGGAAGTTTGAGGCAGACTCGCTGGAAAGCTGAGTTTTGGAGACAGCAGGGGGGGGGGGTCCTGCCATATATTTGTCCCAGCCTCAAACCCCTTCTGGACCTCTTGCTGAATTGAATCATGACTGCTTGTAAAATACTGAGCCCTCTATTAAGTAATTTACCACCAACTGGTCTACAGTCTAGCCTAAAGTGATTCTACTAATCATCACTGCTCACAGAAATCATTTATGAGTTCTATTCATGAGGAGAAATGCAAGTTATTCCATCCAGTAACAGTGGAACAGTGCAAATAGGTGCAGTAACCACATAAATCTTCTTCTTGAATAGACTGTATTTATCTTAGTCACCTCACAAACAATTTTAACTATGAATCCAATCAAGAAAGTCAATAGGATTAATCTTCTGGGGACCACAAATGTGTGTATCAAATTGCATTGCACTAAAAGCAAAACATGTCAACCTGCAGGTGGCACTATTTCAGTCTGGACCAAAAAGAAGGACAGAAATACTGACTGGCTGACAGACCAATTCTACTATTCCCTAGAGCCACATGACTAACATGGCTAAAAGAAATAGTGTTGAGTATAATAAAGACAACGTTGGTAGTTTGTATGAATCTCCTTACAAATGCACTTCCTGTATCAGCACAGGCTATACTATTGTTCTTCAACTGATGGGCCATGACCAGACCCAAAGGAAGCTGCAGATAGTTTTTAGAATTTATTTTTATTTATTTTTTTCAGCAGTGATACAGAATGAAAATCTGCGGAATTTAGCACACTGTTTTCATTCTGAGTTTTACTTTCATTTGTTTAATATTCTGCGGAATATTCTCATGAATCTTGTTTTTAATACCAGCTTGTTTTTGTTTTCACCTCAGGAGTCTGTGTGTGTGTACGCCCCTGGCCCATTTGGCGTCGCGGCTGGTGTGATCCCATTGCAAGATGGTCTTTCATCTTTAATTTGAGTCTAATTAAATTTCACGCAGAGATCACTTTGAACAAACTTGAGAACATGTTTGTATTGTACCAAAATTGAATGTTGTGGAGAAAATTTGAGAACACCGTTTTATTCAAGATCACAAAGTTTTACAAGTGGGGCAACATGCAGGTCCTCAGTCCTGCAGTTTTAAGAAAAACGTTTCAGATCAAACAAAGACTAAAGGATAACACATTTTTAGCCATGATAGCAGTGTGGCTGTAAGGATGGCAATGTTGGTCTTTTTGTTGGTCCAATACTTTGGTTTAGACTGAAATATCTCAACAACTACTGGACAAATTGCCATGCCATTTTGTAGTCATTAATATTTCCCTCAGGATCAATTTAAGTGATTACTTCACTTTTCATCTGGTGCCATCAACATGTGAAAACTTCAATGTGTCCAATACTTAAAATGAACCATGTTCAACTATAAAACATGATATTAAAAGATAAAGATATTTAAAAAATCGCCCTGCCCTTTCTGCATATACCGGTACTACTACACTTGGGCATGTAGTGCTGTCAATCAATGTGACACTAAAAATACCTTTAGGGACTGAACTACCTCATACGTCAGACTATGACCCTTTAATGCATGCATTTATTGTTTTCAGAAAAATTACAAATGTGGCTGAATGTTTCAGACTGGTTTCATCACCTAAACATACACAGTGAACCTGGGATTGAATATGGCTGCGTCAATGCAAAGCTCTCCACTTTCCTTATTAGCTGGATATGAGAGATACCTCAGAGCCCACTGTAACCATTCGGTGGTGAGCTGGTTTGCTGAGGCAGAGTGGAGTTAAATTGAATGGTCTGCAGTGAGAGGCTGTGGGTTGGGTTTCGCTGAGGTTATGGTCATTCTCCCTTGGGAAAGTGGTTAGGCCAGGCTGTTTACTTTGGAGAAACCCTGCCCCTCCCCTTAAACACTCTGCTTGGTAACCCATGATTACCTCCATTGGTGCACACCTGTCATTTCTGACCTCTTTATGATTAAATAATTGGTAGACTTTATTCAGAAAGTATAGCTAAAATAATTAGAAATTGATTACATGTTTTTTTCTCCAAGATTGTGTTAAGTATACTCTTTATTGTGTGGTGGTGTGGATGTTGCATGGGCGCTGCCTTCTTGTCACAGCAGGTGAGTGTGAAGGGCTGTTGGGGAGGGAGGGAGAGGGGGGGGGGGGGGGGGGGGCTGGGGGGGTTGGGGAGGGTGTTAGGACTGGACTTAATGGGTAGGGGCTAAGGTAGTGCCTGCATCTTCACCCAAAGAGGAGTTTGACTTTCTCACTGTGCCTCTCTCAGACAGACTTGCACAGTGCTGGACTGTAAAAAGCCTCTCAGCTCTGCTCTCCGGCTCCGGCCACCAGAGAAGATGCTTCATCGTTACTCTTCATGAGATTACTGCAACACTGGGTGGAGTGGCAGCTCTGCAGCTAATGGGCTGCTGCCGTTGCTCTTTCCATCTTTATCTCTCTTTCAATTGGGACGCTGGGGAGAAATAAATAGCTCATCACACACTGTTGGGAAGCAAATGAATGGAGCAGAGTGACAGGGGATTTCCCCAGGCTGCCTTCACACCAATGGATCTGGACACACGTTTTGAGATGGCCAAATTTAATTTGGCTAAATAATTTTTCTTTTTACATTGTAAACTCATTTTTGCAACGAGTTCATCTCTTTACAGCTTGCAGACCAACCTTTTTGTGGATTTTCACTGTAAAAATTCACATTATGTAAGTCTAAGTTTCTTCTTTACTTTAATAAAACTGTTTGTTGAAAAGTAATGCTGCCTGGGAGATCACACTTACTCAGGAACAGTGTCATTTTTTAGCTGCCTACACTGCTAATGACAATCTATTGAATAGTAGACAAACAGTTAGTATAAATTCGTCAAACTAAATTTTACTTAATTCATTAAAGTGATATATTTCTTGTGTTCTTCAGATCTTAGGCTCAAGGATGTGCTCTATAGTCATGCTTCATCAGTGGAGTCTGGCTATGTTCTTGCTGTGCTCCCCAGTGACTCTTGATGGGAGACCAGTTGATGCACTTAGTAGCAGAACGTGAGTTATTTTTTATATTAATTTTGATGATAGAAAAGTAATTCCATTTTATGCAAAAATGACCTTGACAAATTAAGGACTGTATTTAAACGTGGCGAAGACCGCTTGAAAAAATACAACTACAGTTCATTAATCAGATTAAATTAAGGTACAGGAGGTTTTCTATGTTTGTCTTTTTGGGGTCTGGAGCTCAGATTAGAGATGGCTCTCACAAACTTGTTTATGCTGCCACCTACTGTACTGAGGTTTCATGGTGCCGGACCTTACATTTCAGCTGACACCACTTCTAAAAGGGCTCCACACAGAAACTCAACACTGTGGTGTACCATGAACTTACAACAAAGGTCAAACAAAAAAGAAAAATGGTTAGATTTTGTAGGTGCTAACTCAGAAATGAGAAATCAGAAAAACAGATTTCTGACAGATTTAGAAATAAATTAACTTGGTGCTGCTCCCCTCTCATGCACGATGCCATTTAAGGATTTATTTATTAGCTTTTATGCAACTTTCCTTGTTGATCTGACTCTGTCTCTTCACTTTCATGCTTTAAGGAGGAGGTCAGTGAGCCATGCCCAGCTGATGCATGACAAGGGCCGCTCCTTACAGGAGTTCAAGCGCCGCATGTGGCTACAGGAGCTGCTGGAAGAGGTGCACACTGCTGATCAGCACGCTCCACCCGTGCAGAGCAGAACCCAGAGCCAAATCTTCAGTGGGAATGCCCTGCATGAGAAGCCCCCAGGGGCCACCAAGAACCTCCCTGACAGGTTCAGGCTGGACAGAGAGGGCCCTAACCTGCCCCAGGAGACCAACAAGGCTCTGGCATATAAGGACCAGCCACTAAAAGTAGCCACCAAGAGAAAAAAAAAGGTGAGGTTAGGCCGACGTAGAGAGAGCGACAAGAAGCGAAGGCGGGCACGGTCTGTCACATCAAAGGAGCCATGAAGGATGCAGTGCCCTGGCTAAGAGACTCGCAACAGCCTTTATATGGTACTGCACTAAGACACTGACATTGGTCCAACTAGACTGGGATTTGAGAGACTCTACGCATGGCTGACCTCAGTCACTTCATATTACAGCCCTGAGGTTGTGCTTGTATGGTAATATTTTGCTGTGTTTGTATTTTCGATCTCATCCTTCCTGAAGTTTCGTGAAAATATCATCATCTTCAGTCCATATTTATTTGGAACATCTGCAGGCCTCTGTAACTTTGATTGACTTCAAAACAAAGCCATATGTTGTGATCTCTAACCAGCTGTGTGCTCGAGTAGATCAGGATGAACTATTTATTGCCTATATATAATCTAACTTCACAAAATTGGGAGGCTGAATGGTCTACTTTTGTTTGGCTCTATATTTGTTGACTATCGTGAACTTACAGTTACATACAAACTGTTCACTGCATACATCTGTTCGAACTTGTCTGCCATAATTTATTTCACTTTAAAAGTGTGTATTTATTTTGTGAATGTATCACGGTGCTGCTGACTAAATTCCATAATGCACTTTAGTTATATCCTGTACATGTTCTTTTGTGGTTGAGTTTTATTTTGATGTTTCTTTTTGATGGTCCTGCTTTCCTTTTTCACCTTAGATCCCTCATGGACTTGTAACTTATTGGATGCTTCATCAAATCCACTCTTACCATTTCACATTATAGTTTATTTTTTATAAAACAAGCCCGAGTCAGGAGCTGTCAGACTCATTTAATGTTCTACTTGCACTGAGGGCATACTGTACATTTTTCCAGTTAATCAAACATTAAAAGTGTAGCCATTAGAAATATTTTTGATTCACGGTGTCTTTGTTCACTAGCCATATGTGGCTCAAATGTTCAGCTTAATTAACTTCTAAAACCTGAAGTTGACATGGAGAAGCTAGGGCTGCTTAATTGATTATTTTGTCTATACAATATCAGAAAAACGTGAAAAAATGCCCGTCACAGAGTTCCACTATGCCAAAGATGACCTGTTCAAATAGCTTGTTTTATCCAGTCCAAATTCCAAAACCTGAATATATTTAGTATGTGATCATATAAGACAAGAAAAGCAGCAAATCTCTCTTGAGCGACTAATCGATTAGTCTAGTTGACTAATATTTATATATATAATATGAATGATATACTACAAGGGAATACAAAAACTATGATTGCAAAGCAGACTAATCTGCGGCATGGTCAGTTACCCATTTATCCCTAAAATCTAAACTTCATAAGGAATAGACCTGTATACAAACTTCCTCTTAATGAAGAAGCAGTGGCTAAACATAGAAAAAGGTAGACAAATGGCAACAGGGTGATGTTGACCTGAGTTCAATCAGCAGTAAGTATCCGTCCTGCTGATGTTAGTATATTTCATTGTGACCAACAGCCTTGCTAAAGAGGTGGAGAGAAAGAATGGTGTTTGCATTATAAAAAGGTGAAAAACAATTTTTTGTTGACTTTTGGGCACAGACAGAACACAATGAGGCTGTTAACGTCCCACTTGAGAACATGGCATTTTTAATAGCCGCTGACTGAACGGCACCGACACTGGTAATGGAGGGGTTAGCAAATGCATCAGCATCAGCTATATCCTGTGCTAAGAGCAGCAGTGTACACCAAAGGCCATTAGCTGACACAGAGTCATAAATACTGTGGAAAGCCTGATAAAGCTGCCATCAGGAGCCTGCAGCTCACACCGAAGAAATCAATCAAACAATGGAGAGAGATATTAATATGTCCAGAGAAGGGTGGGAACAGAGAACATAATCAATGGACTGGTCTCTTTTTCTCTGTAGAGTGCTCATTTAAAAAAATAAATATAATTCATACAGTATGAATGAAATCCCTAAAACCATCTCCACTGAGAGAGAGAGGGACTTTAACAGGTCAGGAAAGGTCAATTCAAGTATTTACAAACAGCAGTGCAGTCTCAGTCAATGAGGTATTTCTTTAGTCCCAAAAAGATCAACACGTTTAACAAACCTTCATAATGTCAAGTGTAGCTGTTACTAAAAATGAAAGTAACGAAAAAGACTACAGATACACATAGATCCTCTAAGAACCATCACAAAACAGGCATGTATAGTACATCACTGTTTCCTGAGCAGCTGGTCTGAGGCCGTTTCTCTTTAAACCAATTCAACCAGAATCAATTTGACCCAAGTGATGTTTGCCTTTCTTCCTTCAACATTCAGCTCTCACACTTTGTAATGAGTCCTGAGAGGCTGTCACCTCTACCTTTGTCAGCCCAGTTTAGCAGGATGGACACCAGTGAAATAGAAGTTTACATTATGGGGATAGTTCACTCACAAACATGAGCCTGAAGATAATGCTTTGAGGAACGAAGACGGTAAGTGTGTCCAAATGACAGAGAATTGTTACATCTGGCACCATTTTAAAATGCTATGACCTCTAAGGCAAAAACCTGCTCCATTTAATTACACAGCAGTTAGAGTAGCTGTCCAAATGTTAATTAAAAAAGATTTGTATCTTAGCAGACGACCATATTGCTGCTTTTACTTTGGTGATATTATATCATGTGTGTTTTCTTGACGTTATGATACATAGTATATTTTCTATCACTATAGGTCTAAATAAGCCTTTCAGATGCTATTTAAAACTAAAAAAAGATATATTCTCAATTAAATGATTGTTTTGTAGTCAAAGAAAAATAGCACAGAAAAAATAAATACTACGTTTTGGTTTTTCCCCGAGCCCAATATGACATATTTTGTCTTGCTTTGTTCATTTTCACTATCGTACATGACAAAGAAAACCATAAAATCTTGAAAAGCTGGAACAAGCAAAAGTTTAAGAGATTATAAAATAGTTGCTGATTAATTTTGTTAATCGACTAATTCAAAACATAAATGATGAATAAATGTTTTATTTATTTATTCGAAAGGTGATGTCAAGTCGGTGATAATATGGCTGTTCCCAATTCCTATGTGCTGATCTTTGCCTGTACCTGTGGCGTGATCCTGGGCATCGGGCTCTGTGCCAACCTGCTGGTCTTCTCTCTGTTTGCCAAGTACAAAACGTTGCGTAAGAACCGCCTCGACATCCTCCTACTCAGCATGACTCTGGCCGACTTCCTCACCCTCCTGCTCATCCCCTTCACCTTGCACTCCGCCGTCACTTACTCCTGGCCTCTGGGCAACACCTCTTGCAAGGTCTACCAGTTCCTGCTGGCCTTTAGCCTGGCGGCCAGCACCTACTCGCTATGTGCCGTTTCCATGACCCGCGCCATGATCATCACCAACCCGTACCAGCCGCCCACCATGGACCTGGTCATCCTCATGTTTGTCCTGGTCTGGGCCCTCAGCTTCTTCATCAGCCTGCCGCTGCGTATGTTTGCCACCAAAGAGAGTCTGGGCCCAAGCCTAGTTAACTTCTCCTTCTGCCTTCCAACCATTCATGAGCACCACTACCAAGTGGTCCTGAGCCAGTTTGTACTTTACTACTTTGTTCCAATGCTAGTCATCGCCTTCAACTATGTCCGGCTGGCTCTTTTTCTCCACAAGAGCCCTGTAATGTCGGTGTCCAGTGCCAGGAACACCCGCCGTGCCTCTGTCATGGTGTTCTTGGCAGCTGCTACCTTCTCAGTGTGCTGGCTGCCTGGTTATGTGCTGGAGCTGTGTGTGTACCTGGGGCTGTATCGCCATGGACAGGCTTGGGATATGTTTTACTTCATCTGTACTGTACTTCAGTACCTGCACCTCTGTATAAACCCTGTGCTCTATGTGCTTCTATCAAAGCGCTACCGCCACAGGAGGGCAGCCTGGCTCTTCAGCTGTAACAGGAATAGAGTGCAGCCGCAGGTCATCAGCGTCACCACAGACACCTTTTAAATACAGCAGATTGAGCAATGAGTTGTTGACATTCGGGGACACTTTTTATATTTACTGTTAATACAAATCAACTACTTTTGTGAACAATAAGATGGATGTTTTTTGTGATTACTTTTAGATTTCCCCTCCATATTTCAGGTATAAATGTACAAATAAGAAGATGAGAAAAATAATGGTTTAGGATTATTTTTCAGGCTTGACTACAATCAAATGTTCACATTCACTTCAAAAAGCAGCAGTAATCGTCAAAATGTTAGTACCTGGCCTGCATCTAATCATTTTAGGGAAACTATATAATTATCCAATTACTACTTCAAAGTCTTATCGCTGTGATTCGTTGCGTTGCACCAGATGTTTCTGTCCCTTCGATTTTCTCATGTGGTCCACTTTTCTATTGTTTTACATGCCAGTACAAAAGCCTTATAAAGCTTTTTGTGTAGTATTTGTACGCCTCTTCTATATTAAATTTGTCACAGGATTTCTTGCTTTTCTACATTATGATGTCATTACAACATCTTTCTTAAGAGATGTTTTAAGTCCTCTGAGGCAATTGTGGCTTAATAACTTAATCTTTGTTTACTGAGAAAACATTGATTGTTGTAATAATTTCCAACAGCAGCATCTTGAATGACAAAAATCACTAACGGAAGAAAATGTTCTTGTTATTTCAAGAAACTACTACTTTTCAAATGTTTGCATTTAAAAAAGATAGAAATGCTGGATTATATAGTTTTAGTGGAATGTCTTGTCTTTTCCCTTTGCTCCAGAGCAAAGTTGGTCTCCATTTCCTTCACTTCTATTTCATACTAAGAGTACATTTGAAGACAAACTGTACTACTACATGTTGCAGTGTTCCATCATATTTGAAGACCTGAGTACAACAAGCTCTAATACAAAATGCAAATGCACATATGACAAAAACTTTCACAGAGTAGTTATTTTTCCCAAGCAGTGACAAATCATTCAGTAGGTTTTTGCTGCCTTGGCAGAGGATGGCCATTAAATATGAGCTATATGATCCACTAGTATTACACTACATAGCTAGTAATGATAAACCGTGGGGTAAGCTGCAGCCTCTCAGCCTTCATACAATTTAATTGAGCCATCAAAAGTGACCTTTCAATGATGCTGGACTGAATGACAACACTGTGGTTACAATTATTTCAGTGTACTATTGCAAGTTTTAGCTATATATTATTCACATTGCTAAATATCTACTAAAAAGGTGGATACTGAATTTGTCTTTGTGGTGATTATAGAGCAAGTTGCATACATGCAAAGTAATGAAATGGTGAGGGACCATCAGAAAAATGAATAATTGTAATGCTGAAACTGTAACTATAATGTGGGAGTTGTAACTATAATTCAGGAATCGTAAGAGTGATTTCATTCAGCGATTCAGCCTATATTTCTCCTAAATACAGGTGTACTGTCTCTGAACTGTGCTCTTATAAATACAGATGTTATTGCCTTTTTTGTAGTTACCGGTATTTTCTAGCTGCAGTTACAATTCTTTACAGCAGAACTTAGTTAAATATTTGATCACAGGATGCTGTGGCTGGACTGGACGTGACATAACACTATCAAGTCAGATATTGACGCTGGGTAGCATGCTTATTAAACAATCAAATATTAGAAAAACCCCAGAAATGAAAGGCACATTACCAACACTAACGTGTTGTGTCTGCTTCTTTAGAAATTAGCTTGTTCCAAAGGAGCTCTTGGCTGTCCCCTGGGTGGATCAACAGTAACACCACCAGCGTCAGTGTGCCATTCTTTGCTCACTAGCAGCACATACACACATCAGATAAAAGCACACTTCCTACTTTTTTCCCAGGCAGCTTTAGGACCTACATTTTGGAGTGGGAGAGGAGTAAGGAAAGGGGCAGGTGTTGTAGTTATACAGATAGCAAAGAGATTGGGAAAGGGAATAACAAGTCTGGCTGAGTTCAGGCAGCCACTGCAGTAACAGGAGACAACCTGCCCCTCCCTCTGTCAGCTTGCCCCCTGACTTTTGGCCTTCTCTTTGGCGTACAGCAAGGGCAGCTGGCCTGACTCATACAGACCGTCATCTGTAGACCATCAGCATGTCGGATATGGTGAAGCAATAAAGAACACGTGCTTGGGCGCAAAAAGTAAATCTACTGAATGTACTTCAGAGTGTAGAGACTGCTCTGCAACCTCTGAACAAATCAAGATTATCTATAAACAATAAAAGCAAACATTTTTCTCATAACTGTGTTAAGTGATTTGTGAAACCTTTCACACCTGATTGGTTACAGTGCTGTGATTTTCCACAGTTGTAAAATAAAAGTTAATTCCTTTTAGGCCTAACCTTTGCTCTCTCTGGTACATGACTTTTATTGGCTGTGATCTTGTGGTGCTCATAATGAGGCATTTCCTGCTTCTCATAGAAAATAAATCAACAGCAGGTGCTCCACAAGCTTGATAATGAGGTGATAATAATAAAGCAATAAGCATGTGATGTTTCTTGGGTGATGTACACCTCTACCCATTACCTTTGAATACGCTTGCTGCCATTTCCATTTGACAGATCCACTGGTAATTAATTGATGTTTTATATGTCTTTTATAACAATTAAATAAAACAATTCACTTTGCAGAAGTTGGTTGTCAATATCTGACTTTCAAATTTTGCATGACACTACAGGGGACTACATTTCAAGGTGGTGGCAGAGCAATTTTCTATTAACTCTGATGTTTTCTGGTGATGTAGCATCCGCATGCATCAGAAAATCAGATACAAGATATTCTGTTCTTCGGTCCTGCACATTCTCAGTTTCTCGAGTCAGCATGTTCCTCGGGGGAGTTTTATTAACTTGATACTATACGTCAGTGTTTGCGAGCAATAATTTTGAGTCAGGAAACCCTGACCCCGAACAATTTCTATAATGGTTGGAGGGCTTATTTCCAAAATATCTTTGCTGGAGCTGCTGCCAGAATGTAATTCAATTACCTTGTCACTTAAAACTCCTTGGCATCTACTACATGAAGCAACCTTTCCTGACAGATCTACATGTATTAAGATGACAGCCACCACACTTTCTTGTGCATCATTATCATGTATTTTTAGATAAGCAAGAGTGTACAATGTGATCTCTTTTAAACAATGCTGGTACAGTGTAATCATGTTTTTATTTAATGAAGAGGTACTTCTACTTATTTTACGTTTATAGACCTAATGTTGGATCTACCCTAAAGGTACCACAATGTGTAGGGTATTTTTACTAAAAGCTAAACAGTATGCACTTGGAAGATTTAAAATTGGAGCTTTAAATATGTGCACCTGACTGTACAGATAGGTACAACTACCTTAGTCTGTGTCTGCAAGGTCTTGGAGCACAGCCTGAAAACAAGAGGAAGCCACTGCAAAACACTGATGCCACACGATCTGTTTTTCATAGGAATACCGTGAAAGATAACCGGATAAAACACAACTACACTGACAACCAACAGAAGAGCAGCAGTGTGAGCCTAGTCCCTGTCTATTTTTACACACAATATATAATGACTCAAACAACACTTGCAGAGTATTCACAGAATACTTTCAAATGCATGTTCAAAGTGCATCAATGTACATAGCCTACATGGAATACAAAATAGCCTACATATATTATGAAGTATTCTTATTCAAGCTAATAGCTCTTTATAAAACAATTTCCCTAGACAATCAATACTATTGATTATAGCACATCTTAAAACCAAGTAAGGAATGAAAACATTCAAACAAGTGATTACTAATGGATCTCAGATTATAACCAATAACAAACCACACATGACTGAATAGGTAATAACCATAGACAGTATAAATAGGTAACAAAGTTTAATGTGAAACAATGAATTCCAGATTTATCCAACACCTTGGCAAGCCCTGTCCATGATGCTAAGACTATGTTTCCACACTGACAAACTTCAGCAGCTCCCTTCAGGCACACACATTACATTTGACCAATAACAAGCAATCATAACCACATCAGCAACATTATGTTTGTACAGGCCAAGCATTATGGCATCATGAAAGCCAGTGAGCAAAGAGAAGGCAGGGAGTGTTTGCCACACCTACCGATAGTTGAAGAAGACCGCTGACCCAATCATCTTTCACCAGACCACCACAGACGACTCTGTAGGTCCATTTTGAAAGTAGCTAACGTTAGGCCTCCCTTTCTATTCTCAGTCAGTTGTTTATTTTGCAGCAGTTTTTCAAAAGTGCTAGCTTAGCGCTAACAGTTAGCAACGTTAGCTAGTCTTAAAAACATGGCATAACGTTACCTAGCTAGCTGATGGAAAACTAGCTAACTTGGTGTTTCATTTGAATTAAGCTGCTAGTTAACTTCTAGTTGTTTCGTTATTGTTAAGCCACATTGCTGTATCTTAAGTCCATCATTAAAGTTAACAGTTTCTGTCAGTGAAATTATGTTGGTACTATAGCTAGTTAATCAAGGAACGCCACCACTTCACCTGGCCTTTGGGTGGTTGACTTGATACTTGATACTTCTATTGCAGTGCAATACCATTGTTCACCACGTTGCAATCCAGAGGAGCACTGTTTCACACAATTAAAACTGTGGTAGATACAAATATAGTAACTTTAAATGTTGCATTATCATATTATGATGAAGACAATTGTTTATTTTCTGAGAAGGACGATACAAGCTTAAATAAAAGGGTGATTCCCATAGTTTCTGGGAAAAAATGCCACTAGTGATTATCTGCCGTTTACTGCTTGAGAGCCATTAACCGTTAAAGGTGCCGTAGGTAGGATTGCGAAGATCCAGGACTTAGACAAAAAATTTGAACATCGACAACTTCTCAATCCCTCCCCCCTTTCCGCTAAAGCCCAAATCGGTCTCCTAAGCCCCTCCCCCCACAAGGGAGAATCAATGCTGTGCATGAGCAGTGATTGACACGCAATTAGACACCCCACTGGCCCTGATTGGTGCATCTGAACAGGGAGTGGTGGTTTTTGCAAATTACACTACAGGCTGTTCTAGGTGGTGCCAGAGGAGCCAGATTTTTTTAATTACCTGCTTCATATAGTTCTACTGGAACATAGGGTCAGTTTCAGCAAATATGACAGAAAGTTAGTTTTATAAGGCTTACCTACTGCACCTTTAACGTTCCTAAGCCGTCACCAAAGAGGACAGTTGACAGAATGCTCAGATTGGGATTATTACTCTAACTACATCTCTGCATTATTGCCGCTGCAGCTACAAGTGGCAAGAAAGTTAGCACTAGCTCCAAAAGTCACCAGATCACATCATACATTCATTTGCATTTGTTGACGTTATCATGTATCATTTGCATGAAGCTTTTGCCATTGTCAGCTAACTGCCTGCTGGTCACGGCCGAAGGGGAGAGGAAGAGAGACCTGTGCTGTTGGCAGAAGAGCCGTGGGCTGATTATTCTGAGCAGCATGAATGGAAATTAATTAAAATATAATGTATCTCACTTTTCCCCTGATGGTATGAAGTTGTTGAATTTGTTGCTAGTCTGTTTGAGAAATAAAGTCACTAAGAGGGTCTAAGAAGTTGTTAACTCTAACGACAACGTCACCAAGTTGGCAACACTGCATCTCTGACATGTTTTAGCTACTTTTAACTCTTTAATTGGTTCTTGAGTCTGCCATAGACTCAAACTAGTTTAGGTGTATATGCTACATTTCTGATGCCAAGATGATGGAAGCAAATCCAAACACCACCGCACTGTTTGAGCTATACTCTCATTTTATGGAAATATACAATAATTTGTGCAACATAATTAATCCTACTATTGCATCCATATTGCCCTATTATGCCTCTTAAATACAGTGTTTTTTTTGTTTTTGTTTTTTTTTATTTAATTTTTTTTTACAAATTACCTTATACTGCAACATTCATTAACAAATGTATGTAAGGCCAATGTACAGTATAGGCCAACTACATTTTGTGAATTCCCGAGAGACCACATTCTTGACACACTCTTCGAGTTAAGCAATGCACGTAGCTGACAGAAAATAGTTGTGGCTGTACACACTGTAAGATCAGAGGGCTCTTGCCCATGAGCTAATCATTCCATGTGCCATATAGGCAAGTGTTGAAGGAGTGTTGCCTGTTTATTTATAGGAGTCTCTAAGGTTCCACAGCAAAGGATTGCTCTTTGAGCTGGATTCAATTACAGCTCTGGTGAAAGCTGAAAATACAGCATCTATACAGACACAAACATGAGTATAAATTCTTAATATGAATCTATAGGCCTAGTTTATTGTGCTGTATTTACAGTAGTTGAAGCACACACTCGTCACATTTTCTCTAGAGAAATACAGGTTGCAAAATTAGACACATTTAGGCTATATTTTCAATATTCATATAGGCTTCTTATTTATTGTATGTTGACTGTTATGTAGGGAAGTTATGTAGGATATTGTTGTGGATGTAGAAAAGTAATGTATAACTACTATGATGGCACCAGTATCCTCCATTTTCAACTCTGCATGTGCTGTCATCATCCTAAACCCAGTTAACCAGTGGCTGCATGTGGAACCCACAAGTCCTCTGTGCTCATAAACACATTTTAGTTGGATACAACACATCAACAATTAATGCATAAGCCCCCAGCAGCAGCAGCAGGAGCAGCAGCAGCAGCAGCAGTAATTGAGAATAAATAAACAGAAATTAATTCTAAAGTTTAGGGAAATCAGGGAAGGAAATCAGCTTTGAATTCAACCCCATGTGTTGAATTTGCCTTGTTTAAGATCACAATGGACAAAATGAAAGATTTATTAATTAGTGAACAAGTTAGAATACTTCAAGGAAGCTACTGTATGGGTTAAGAAATTCTATCAGACACATGGTAACAACTTGTAGTCCAGATGATCAGCCCCAACCTCGGCCTGACAAAATATCACGGTTCAGCAGCCTGTTAACATTGTAAAGCTCACTGTGACATGTAGGGACATGGCAGGTGAGGTACAAAAAAGGAAAATGTTTGAGTTAACACTGAGTAAACCTCTGAGCTTCTGTACAAGTGAGTCATTGTAAGTGCCAGTGTAAATATGGTTCTTCCTGTAAAGAAAATAATCAGAGAAAGGAGAACCTGCACTTACTTCAAATGAAATTATTTGTACAGGCAGAATGTTTTTTTAATTTTTTTTTAATTTGGCTGTAGAGTCTTCAGCAGCTTGCAAAGAAAAAAAACTAATCAGGTAATATGGTAAAGGATGAAAATCTATGTAATGTCTCTGTAGAAGAGGAGTTTGTGTGTGTGACAGTGATGGCATAGAAATGTTAGCAGAAATAGACCCGTCTTAGCTTGTGGAAAAGTCACCAACATCACCAGGTAGCTTTGGTCTTGATAAGTTTTCATCCAGCAGGGAAAACTCCAGTTGTACTGATATTACTAGTGGAGTAGGGGATCATTTCATGTACAGTAAGGTTTAACATAATGTTATATTGACAAATAATCACAGATTGGAGAACTATTTTTTATCTTTTTGGCTATAGCTCTGATCAGTGTCATGGGCCTAGTCATCAAAGTGCTGACCCAAAGCAGCCTGAGGGAGTAGGGATTATGGCAGCAATTTAGGATTATTTTATATTGTTCATCATTTTTTTTATTTTTTATTATTCAATGCATTGTTTAGTCTATAATTATATAATGTGTCAGAAAGCAGTGTCCATCACAACTTCCCATAGCCCCAATGGGTTGTCTTCAAATGTTTTGTTTTGTCCAATGTACTCAAATATATTTATTTTAAAATGATACAAAACAGAGAAAAGCAGATCATTAGAATGTAGAACCAGATAAATGACTTAGGCTTATATGAATTATTAGATTGTTAACATTGTTGCAGACATATTTTCTGTATAGATCACCTAATCAATAAGTCGATTACGTGTTTCAGCTCTAACAGGGATACTGTGGATATATTAATCCCTGTGTCTTGTTAAATCTTATGTGAAAAGGTTGAGATTCAGCACATTGAGAATGAAGAGGGCTTACACCCTAATACTGATAGAAGTCAACAGGAACTCAGTCAGCCTCGTTGTGCAACTAAATACCAAGAGAGTAGAGTCTGAGAGTAGAATCATATTAAACATATTAAACTTTGAGACCTTTGAAGTCATCCTTGATTAATAACCCATGTGGGTATGCCTGTGAACTGATCCCCCTGCAGTTGCCCTCGGCCTGGAGTTTGGAAGACGCTGTCTACTAAAAAAGGGAAAGGCTTGATCAAGGAGTGAAATGCGAATCTGAAGTAGGCGTGGGACAGTACATGCAGAGGCAATTCCAAGGAACCTCGCCCTCCGAATCTAAGGTGTCCAGTTTCATCATGCAGCACCCCGATACCTAGCAAAAACATGAACATCAACTTCAGATGACAGCAGGCTAAATTTGGTGGCTATCAACCCAGTAACTGGCAACGAGCTTGGCTGGAGGATCCACTTTCTAGAGTGGAAGCCCTGGGTTCAGACACCTCAGGGTGAGGAGACTGTGTGCTGCACTCACTTGCAAAGCGGGTAATTGGGACGGCATAAACGCAGCTTTGGCTCCATTAGACAAAAACTTTCACACTATTAATTAAATGCAGCTGGACATGCTCTTCACATCTCAGCCATATACACTGTCTGATGAATGAAGACTAAAATGTTTGCTCTAATCCATATAAAGTTCACTTTTCAGTATAAATTTAAGATTTATGATAAGATGTATTAATTGTCACTGTATTATTGTCTCAGCATGGCAATTGTCACATTCCCATACAGCGACAACAAAACATAAATCTTTAAAAAAGATCAAATCGATCACAGCAACTGTGGTTGTGGTTTGCAGGTCAAAAGACACCTAGGTGTTTCGTAGAACTATACTGATAAGTTGTCCAGGGCTGATTTATTGGCCTATATTAACTTACGGCAGATATATCATATCAGTGAATATGTCAGCCAGTAAGTGATACAAAATTGCAGACTAGAAATTCCACAAAATATCGTCTGATATCATTATTGGATGTTTTTTAAATTGTCAAATACTGTCGGTATCAGTATCTGTAAATGGGCTATATTGTCTAGGTTAAAACTGGGCTGAATTTGGTTGATAAGTTAATACGTTTTGGATGTCTGGATTACTTATAACCATAACCATCGACAGCATTTCAATTATTATATTTCAACATTAAGTTAAGACCTGCTTCACACTGAAACATAGTCATGAAAAGATGTTGAAACCACGGTTATGTGTCTAAAAGCTTTAATTCATCAACTAGATTTAGTTCAGGTTTAAACTACATATACTGTGATTTTATGAGTTTTTTTAAAAATAAATATTCCTTTCACCTAGTTAATATCACACTATCCATATAGTACATTTTCCAAAACATCTGTTGAGAAATTGTTAAAGGATAAAATGAAAGAAATTGGTTAATCCAGCATTCCTGACAAATCAAAGCACTTTTATCACATTGATTCAAACATCATGTAAAATTTTAAATTGACATTAAGCAGTCTTGCTCAGTGATTTGCAACACCCAGATATATTTAAGTGACATATAACGTTATATCGTGCAACCCTACTATTAACCTAGCTGTATAGAAGTTATATGACCTGACAATCACTAAATCACTGCTCACTCACTGAGAATTTTTCCATCTCAATCCTAAATTTGGCTTTTGGTAATATGTTATTTAATATAATTACTAGTGATCCTTTATTGAAATTGTAAGTCTGTAAAGTTAATGAAAAGTGGCTTAAATCAGAGACTTACCAGGTATAGCTCTACCTTTATAGACTCATTCGAGTGTCTGAGTGTCATCACCAGCCCTACAGAGCATACGTCAGACGGGGGCAAATGCCCCCTATTTCATTTCAAGCAGAGTAGTTGGCACTAGAATGATGCCAAAGCTGTTGACTAGCTCGGTGACCTTCTAAAAACTCCTCTTTCAATTTATAACACACTCTCACAAACATTATACGCACATGTGTTCATTTACCAATTGTAGTAACAGCGACTCCGGATACACGCTTACAGAAACACACACACACACACACACACACACACACACACACACACACACACACACACACACACACACACACACACACACACACACACACACACACACACAGGTTTGTGGCACTATCTTTGTGGGGACCCGTCATTGACATAATGCATTCCCTAGCCCCTTACCCTAACCTTAACCATCACAGCTAAATGCCTAACCTTAACCTTTACCCTCATCCTAACCATAACCTAATTCTAACCCTAACCCTAAAACCAAGTCTCAACCCTCAAACAGCCCTTTACTCTTGTGGGGTCCAGCATTTTGGCCCCACAAAGGTCGCGGGACCCCACAAGTATACTGGACTCCCAGTTTTCGGACCCCACAAATATAGTTAAACAAGGTCACACACACACACACACACACACACACACACACACACACACACACACACACACACACACACACACACACACACACACACACACACACACACACACACACACACACACACACACACACACACACACACTTTGTAAATACTTGGCCTGGGGTTTTGAGAAGAGGAAGGCCAAGGGGAGTCACTGACACAAGTTGCTACTGTGATGACCTCACGTCTGTATTGGGTTAGGAAGGAACCTCATTCTGTCTATATTTAGAAAAAGACAGTCTTTACAGGAAGAAGTGCAATCAGTCACACATTGGCTTTACATAAAAAAAATAAAGTTTATGCGTTTCAGAATATCTGAGCATGGCTAAAACAATGCATTATTAAAACAATTTTGATGTTATAAATAATAATGATATTGACATAATTCACAAACTTCAAGAGTCAAATACTTTTTTAGTCATAAAGAATGTTTTTTTTCTCATGCTATTGTGGCAATTAGAGATTGTTTATTGTATTTATCATCATACTGTCACAATGAATAAATGATGATGATATAAACATCAATCGAGATCACTGATTTTCTCAACCATTCAGAGATTGATTTCTCTGAAGAAAGATGAGAAAGCAGTTTTCTTGGTGTGAGTGAATCTACAGTATCTTGTTTCCATGGGGGTCTCCTGCATTCATAGGTTGAGCCATTAATAATAACTAGAGGTTCCTCACTGTCAGCATTCATGCACTCTGCAGGCTTTATGGCATGTGTCTCATACGTCTCATTACATGCAGTCACTGTGTATGACTGACATACTGTATCTATCTGCATATCTAAATGTATGGATTTTTATCGAAAGCCCTACTGGAGGCCCCACCAGGAACATGCATGGAGTATACTGTTAATACTGTTATTAAATAATCAAGAGTTAATATGAATAATGCGCTAAAATAAGATTTTTGATCCCAAAAAAAAGAAATGCACCACCAATGAATTTTGAACAATTATAAATAAAGGTGACACAGGGAGGTTACTGTGGATCTTGACAGATTGATAAATCCTTTGAGTATTTTATTTTTTGTCTGACCGATATACAAGAGTCACCTGTCCATTTCTCAGCTTGTTTATTGTTTGTTTCCTTGGTTACGGTCAAGGCCTGACTCCCTGACACCTTGGCTTGACCCAGACAGTCATTTGGTGAATGCTATATGCTAACACATTAGCAGCAGACGGCACCATGTCCTGACCCTGACATTTGACTCTGACATCCAACCCTCACTTTAGTGAATGGAAAGGCCAAAAAAAGCCGTGCTCCTCTAGGGTCCAGTGCTTGTTAACCTGAACACACATAAAAACCTCTCTGATAAATGTTTGTGGTGGCATGTTATACCTGCCGAAAGATTGACCGCATCAATGGAATAATAATGCGAACCATCCAGGTTGGTTTTAGTAACACTGATTAGCTTGGGCTATTATTGCGCTCCGATCCTGTCTACAACTGCAGTGACTGACATACCTGATGCAGCTTTATGAAGGCAATGAAAGTGGAAAAAACTGAGCTATAAATAGATATTACAAATACTACAATGCTGCAGTACACATATAACTTCACCCTGCACACCCTGGCCACATCTTCTAAACCTTTTATCATTTAATACCCAAGAGTAATAGAATTATTAAACTTTAACATGAAAGAAAGAAGACCCTAAACTCTCAGTTCTTATGCTGACTTCAGAGGATTTGCAGGGTCTGATAAGGAACTAATAAGATTAGAAGTACTTGCATCTGGTTTTTCTTACACCTCAGTATCTCAGTGGCCAGGTCACTTGTTTTCTGGGGCTCCCTGTGTTTGAAATTGTACAATTGAGCCCTTTAAAAGCTATGAACGGTGAATGTTATTTCTGCTGCGGCTTCCTGAAGATGCTATCCTCTCTGGCCTACTCAAGTGTCAGTTAAGCCAGCAGTTTCCACTAGCTGGGTCCTGGTTATACAGTCTATGGGTCATACGAAGCCCCATGCTTCAAAGCATTTAGTTTATTTCATCTTGTTTATTTCAAGAGACATTTAATAGCTGCAGAAAAAAAACTCACTATACCCCTAACAAGATGGATCTGTTTGTTATGTTTGTATGTACTCCTGGTTTCTAAAATTGTGGGCTGTGACCCCAAGTAGACACAGGCTGGGTTCTGGAGGTTCCCCTTGTGACTAGAATAGCCCACGGGATTTCATGAATGAGGGACCTGCAGGGTGAGAGACTTCATTTCTGAGTCCACTCTGGATCTGAAAAAAACTTATTGGACCTTGCTCTGAATAAAAAAAGACTGAGGTCTTTAATGTGGGATATTTTAAAAAGACATTCTTCATTTACAATTAAAAAGAGCTTGTAAGTCTACCCCTTTGCTTGGAAATCACTGCTGCAGTGAAGTGAGTGAGTATGAGAGGGACAGCAGCAGCAGCAGCAGCAGCAAGTGTCATCTGGTCTTCCAACTTGGGGAGGGCTTTGCAGTTTAAAATGGTGTGAATATGATAGCCATCGGTATAGCTTATGCAAGTGGAGATCTGTCTGCACCATTGAAAGTTGACAGTTCAGAGGCACTAATCTGACAAAAGGACTGTGTAAATCAACAACAGCACAACGATTTTGGATATCAACAAACAAAACTGTTGGGGAGCAAAAAGGGGGACATTGTCTCGGGCGGCTGCATGAAAAAGCGAGTTGGGAGGACGCAAAGGCAAAAGGGCAAGAGGAAGCCACCAAGGAGGTGAGTGACGGATTTACCCTCGGAGGGGTAAAACATGACTGTGGTGTCCCAGGAGAACCACGACGACACTGTGGTCGTAACTCCTTTGTTGCAAGATGCTGCTGACTTGGAACCCGCGGACCAGGAGTGCAGCGAGAGGGTGGTCATCAACATCTCAGGTCTGCGCTTTGAGACGCAGTTAAAGACCCTCTCCCGCTTCCCGAGCACGCTTCTGGGAGATCCGCGTAAACGGATGCGTTTCTTTGACCCGCTGAGAAATGAATACTTCTTTGACAGGAACAGGCCGAGCTTTGATGCCGTCCTCTATTATTACCAGTCAGGAGGGCGGCTTCGGAGGCCCGTGAGTGTACCTGTGGATATTTTCCTGGAAGAACTGAAGTTTTATGAATTCGATGAAGAGGTCATAGAAGTTTTCCGAGAAGATGAGGGCTTATCGAGGGAAGAGGACCGCCCGCTGCCAAACAACGTGTATCTACGCCAGCTGTGGCTCCTGTTCGAGTATCCAGAGAGTTCAGGACCTGCTCGGATAAATGCCATTGTGTCAGTTATGGTTATTTTAATATCCATAATTATATTCTGCTTGGAGACTCTACCCGAGTTTAGAGAAGTCCCCGCAGTGCCCGACAATCACGTCAATGGAAGTGCTCACGCAGCGCCCAGTCCGTTTACAGATCCGTTTTTCATGGTGGAGACACTTTGCATTGTGTGGTTCTCCTTTGAATTCACCATGAGGTTTCTCTCCTGTCCCAGTAAAGCAGCTTTTTTTAAAAACATAATGAACCTGATCGATGTTGTGGCTATAGCTCCTTATTTTATCACCCTGGGCCTTGATCTGGCAGAGCATCAGGGCAGCAGTCAGCAGGCTGCGTCATTGGCCATACTGAGGGTCATCCGTCTGGTCCGTGTTTTCAGGATTTTTAAACTTTCCAGACACTCCAAAGGTCTTCAGATTCTCGGCCAAACGCTTCACGCAAGCCTCAGGGAGCTGGGACTGCTCATATTCTTCCTTATTATTGGAGTAGTTTTATTCTCCAGTTCTGTTTATTTTGCAGAAGCAGAAGACCCCGAATCTGGATTTACAAGTATACCTGATGCATTTTGGTGGGCTGTGGTGACAATGACCACAGTTGGATATGGAGACATGTGCCCCTCCACCATCGGGGGGAAATTCGTTGGATCTTTGTGCGCCATCGCCGGAGTGCTAACCATAGCTTTACCTGTCCCTGTCATAGTGTCAAATTTCAATTATTTCTACCACAGAGAGAACGAGGATGAGGAAAATGTTCAGTACGTACATGTGACGTGCGGACAGCAACAGCCCCCCTTAGGTGAATGTGATTCAAACAAAAGTAGCATGTCGCTTTCCAAAACAGAGTCCTTTCAGGAAAGCGACGACTTGGAAACTTTGACATATCCAAACGTAACCCCAGTGGAGACATACACAGGGAGACTGTCAGACGTATAAACGTTGCAAGACGGTTTTATTTCTGGTGAGTTGTCTTCCAGTGGACTTACAATGTAGGATGCTGCAGTTGTTTTACGCAAGCTGTGGTTCCCAAACGTGGAGCCTCAGATATTCATGCTACAACCCCCTCCATGATGAGGATTGTCTTAAGTTCACCTTACTTTAATTCACTAGATGGCAATGGTTTTGAAGGGGGGTAAAAATCAATAAATGGGGAACCGTCCACCAAAGCGAGCCCTCACATGAAAACATTTGGGAACCTCCTGGGGTACGCATGGGATATTTGAAATGCCATCAGCAGTAATTGAGCCATACGCTAACAAACTTCTCCATCTATGAAGGGAAATTGAAATAACCAAAGAAAAATAAATTTGGAGATGTTTTCTCATTTTTAATTCCTCAGTTATATATATATATATATATATATATATATATATATATATATATATATATATATATATATATATATATATATATATATAACTTCTAAGTGGTGTTTACGCACGAACCAAACTATGTCTTTACGTAGCCTCTTCTCAAGGTACCTGGTTTTAAATAAAGTAGAAGAGGAGAGCTCGTGACGCACCGGGCGACCAGCATGGAGAAGCTAACAAATCTTACAATGAGAGACAGAAATCATTGCCGACTTCATTTTTCTTAGGAGCTTGTAATATGCCTCTATATGAATGTGATCACAACAAGTGAGCTCTGAGCGCCACTCTGTGGATGATAAATATCCCTGCAGACAACACTTCTGCTCAGGCTCTGTATGAGTTTGAGTATCTTTGCACTGTTGCAGCTGGCCCGACTGATGTAGGCATAAGCCCCAGAGATCATGCTCTTTGACTCTGTATGGATGCGTGTGATGGTTAACTCAGCTCAGCAGAAGCCTGACTGCTTCTCTCACTTTTAACATAGTGGGTTTTGTTTTCTGCTTACTTACAGGAGGCAAACGATTATATGGAGCGTGTTACTCCTTCACAGTCGCAGCAAAATACAAGCATGGGATTCTCTTCGTCTCCAAAGTATTGGATCATTTTCTCACGGCTATATTCGTGCATTGCTAGTGTTGTAGCCTACAGAGACCTCATGGAGGAAACGCTTTGAACATGTTCAGTCTGCCTTAATGGACATTGTGTGTATCATCATTAGAAAAAAACAACATTCTTTTGTGCAGGCTTTATTAATGACCACGCTTTATTTGTATAAAAAGCCTGCGTTTTGTAATTCTGAATTGTCCCTTTTCTTATGCAGCTTTTAATGCAAAGTTGGAGTCGCAACTTGCCTCTGTGCTGTTACAAACATTCGGATTGCATTGCAGCTCGCTGTTACACACCACCACAGCCCCAGGCATTACAATGCAATGTCTGCATGGCACGAATGCATTGTGAATTGTAAATGTAATTAAATATTTATTTTTCTAATTTAAACATGTATGTGAACTTAACTTAATCATTTTTATAAATAAATTTTGACTCAGAAAATATACTACCACTCGTTATTTTTCACTCTCTGTATACAGATCAGACTCAGATCAGACTCACAGAAGGCAAACAGCAAGTCATTGGTGTAAAGAAAAATACAAATGCATGCCCATTAATTAATTCAACACACTTTATCACTTGTGGTGCTGAATGATTAAAAAAGGCGCAGAACCAGACACCGTGTTGTCCTGCCACAAAACCAATTAACTTAATAAAATGTCATAGTGATACATGTATGGGGATTTATTTGGCTGGAGGCACATTTTAACAAATTAAACATAGGCTAGGTCTGATGAGATGATTTTGTGTCGTGGTTGTAGAAAGTCAGAAGACAGCTGTTTTGAGTCAGCTCTACCTCTCAGTGTGTTTTAGGCCCCGGGAAACCATCCGCCTACATACAGGCCCTCAAAGTCAGCAATTGCTAAATATATTTATTCTTTACGATCGTAATGGCTTGAGTAATATGCTGGTGTTTGTTTTGGGAATTGTAGTTTTCTGTGAGGTGTATCAATCAGCTGCGCTGTCCATGGTGCTGAAACCTATCCTCTGTCCTCCGTAGAGCCAGACATTCCTGCATTTGTCTCAGATCTTTTGTGACTTCTGGAGCCATTTGTAGCGACGAGTGTTATAACTTAGTCAGTAGCCTATCATAAAGTACCAGATATTGAGATGCAGCCTGGATGCAAGAACCCCTGATGTGATGTTTCATAGCTATGAGATCTGCAAACACATTGTTGACGATTTGTATCTTTCTTATTGCTCACTAGTAAAACCATTTTGGTCTCACATAAACTCAGATATTGACACGTCTAACTAACGCCCGTGGAATCCTTAAATCCGGGAGTGATGGGATGAAAATATGATTTCATCTCTCACCATTTGATGGATCGATGCTAGTTTTATAAATTATTAAACATCTCAGATGTTACCCAGTGTGGATTTAGAGGTTTTGTTACATGCTGTCCTTTGCAGTCTGATTGCGCCAGTGCTGGCACACAAGCGCTCTTGTTTTTGTGGTGTGTGGAGAACTTCTGGCGGCGTGCTGTAGTAGAGCCGGTCTGCATTGCGTCGAAACCCCTCCAACTCCTCCTCCTCCTCATTCTCCTGCTGCCTTTCCTCCCCTCTCCTCTCCCCTCCTCTCTTTTCCTCACCTCCCCTGCACTCGCATGTAAAATGCACAGCAAAACTTGCTTAACATTGTGGATAAAACATTTGGACCTTGCTGCTGCACTTGACTCTCTCTCTCAACTATCCGTTTTGGTTTATTTTATTCTGCTCTCCGAGCCGCGCTGAAACACATTCTGCCCGTCATCCTGTCGCAAAAAGCAGCAGATTTCTGCTGATGCAGTGTTGCCTGGAAATGCCAAGGGCTCGCTTATTGCCCCTTAATGTATCGCCCCCTGAATTGCAGCGCAAGATTTTTTTTCTCCTGCGGTATAGGCTACTGTAAGCTGTCCACACCACCGTGCCGCCGCACAAGCAACTACCGACGCTGCAGCTTTGCCTTTCTCTCTTTTCGCTCATTTTTCATCTCTGGCTTTCATTGTTAGACTCATCACCTGATTTTAATTTTGTCTTATCTCATCTTGCTTTATCGTCTAAGGACATCTTGAGGCACTTTGTGGCGGACACAGTTAGGATGGCGATGAGCACAGTAAGGCTCTAGGCTTTTTTTTTTGGTAGGTGCAATGTAAAGTTG
Source organism: Gymnocephalus cernua (assembly GCA_023631565.1). Taxonomy (NCBI): domain Eukaryota; kingdom Metazoa; phylum Chordata; class Actinopteri; order Perciformes; family Percidae; genus Gymnocephalus; species Gymnocephalus cernua. Next base: position 22,372,222 of record CM042431.1, on the reverse strand, counting down.
CCACATGACGCCCACTGCTGCCCTGCAGGATGGATGATTTTACTCGAGGATAAGAGCATTCAAGACCTTTCAAGATCAACCCACGTAAGCCTCGAAACTGCTGACTTATACAATAATGATATCGGTTAGGTAATCTTCTTCTCAACAGCTGCTGTTGATGCAAAGATAATAGACAACTACTGTATTGTTTTTCAATTCATCTTGCAGATGCATTTTTTTGCCCTGCAGTAGGCCTGATGTAAGCATGTAGAAACATCAGTTGATGTGATATAAGTATCAGATGTTATGCGAGAAGATGTTATTCAGGATGGTTAAGGTAGCATAGGATACATCGTTTAAGACACAGAACCAAAGCATTTATGTGTTAAACTTAAGTAAACATCCGTACAGAAATATCATACGAGTGTATCATAAAAACAGGATAAAAAAATACCCATAGAATCACCTATATAAGAATGTAAAAAAATACTGTCTTGTGGAAGAAAATCTGAAAGATTATAAATGTTTAGATTATAGAAATGTCATACAAATTCCTCATTTTGGTAGTGTTTTTGTTTAGCTTTACTACTGGTTAACAGCACTAATTGCAGGTTGAGAGAAGTAAATAAATAAATAACTGCAAAAAATGCTGAGCCAGCAATATCTTGGCTGTTTGATCCCATTATTCTCTCTCTCTCACTCTCTCTCTCTCTCTCTCTCTCTCTCCCTCTCTAAGTGACAGAGGCAGCAGTAACAACAGCAGCAGATGCACTGGAGAGCAGCAATGGTCAAGTCAGCGAGAACCGCAGTGGAGCCGCACTAAGGCAAATCAGCCAACCAGCCCTCTCATATCTGGGGACGTCTCCAACAATTTAAGGGGTGTGGGAAAGCTGAGGAGTGGAAAATTTGCCCCAAACCTGAATGCCTGCTCAGTCAGACTAACCGGGATTCCAACAAAACTCCTCCTACTCATCCCCCTCCATCTCCTCCCAAAATGACTGTGGTAGCAGGAGATAACATGGACGATACCTCGGCTGTCCCGGGCCACCCTCAGGACACCTACCCCCCAGACCACAATGACCATGAATGCTGCGAGAGAGTGGTCATCAACATAGCCGGTCTTCGGTTTGAGACACAGTTGAAAACTCTCTCCCAGTTTCCAGAGACGTTGCTTGGCAACCCGAAAAAGCGGATGCGGTACTTTGACCCTCTGAGAAACGAGTACTTCTTCGACAGAAACCGCCCCAGCTTTGATGCCATCCTCTATTACTATCAGTCTGGCGGTCGGCTGAGAAGACCAGTGAATGTCCCTTTGGATATGTTCTCAGAAGAAATCAAATTTTACGAGCTGGGAGTGGATGCGATGGAGAAGTTTCGTGAGGACGAGGGTTTCATCAGGGAGGAAGAGCGTCCTTTACCTGAGAAGGAGTTCCAGCGTCAGATTTGGCTTCTCTTCGAGCACCCGGAAAGCTCAGGCCCTGCGAGAGGGATTGCCATAGTGTCTGTGATGGTAATCCTGATTTCAATAGTCATATTTTGTTTAGAGACTTTACCACAGCTGAAAGAAGACCCAAGGGGTCGAATGATAGCAGTTGGGAACACTACTGTTTATTATAAGCCAAATATCCTCACTGACCCCTTCTTCCTTATTGAGACACTCTGTATAATCTGGTTCTCCTTTGAGTTGATTGTACGCTTCCTGGCGTGCCCCAGCAAACCGGCCTTCTTCAAGAACATGATGAACATGATTGACATAGTGGCTATCATCCCGTACTTCATTACACTCGGCACCGAGCTGGCCGAAGACCCAGAAAAAGAGGGGGTGGGGGAGCAGGCAACATCTCTGGCCATACTCAGGGTGATCCGTCTGGTCAGGGTGTTTAGGATCTTCAAGCTGTCACGACACTCCAAAGGACTGCAGATTTTGGGGCAGACTCTCAAGGCTAGCATGCGAGAGCTCGGATTGCTGATCTTCTTTCTGTTCATTGGAGTCATCTTGTTCTCCAGCGCTGTCTACTTTGCTGAGGCAGAGGAGGAGGGATCCTGCTTTGGCAGCATCCCGGATGCATTTTGGTGGGCTGTTGTGTCTATGACAACTGTGGGCTATGGGGACATGGTCCCCATCAGTATAGGAGGCAAGATTGTAGGATCTCTGTGCGCCATCGCTGGAGTGTTGACAATTGCGCTCCCAGTGCCTGTCATTGTGTCCAACTTCAACTACTTCTACCACAGGGAGACCGAGGGAGAAGAGCAGGCCCAGCTGCTCAACGTCAGCAATCCCAACATCCCCTCTGAAACCAACTCCAGCCGCCGTAGTTCATCCACCGTCAGCAAGTCAGAGTACATGGAAATTGATGGAGACATAAACAATAGCATCGACAACTTTAGGGAGGCAAACCTCAGAACTGGCAATTGCACTATAGCCAACCAAAACTGTGTAAATAAAAGCAAGCTGCTTACAGATGTTTAGACAATAGTTAGTAACTTTGGGATCTCTATGGGACTGTCATATGTGGAGTAGACCATCAGTTAGGAATGCTTCATTTACCTCCCCAAAGCTCTCTATGGCATTAGGCCTACTATGCTCAGCTATATAGAAAGGAAACAGAAAAATCAAAGCTCTTAGAGTATCTGACAGGTAGATAGAATAATAAATTCTTCTGATCCTACAAATATAAAAGGTACATCAAAAAGAAAACATCAACTATTGCGCATATACACAGCTCCCTGGAGGACGCAGAGCACACACTGTCCTATCAGATGACGGTGTGATATTAAAATCTTATGCATGGAGTACAGATAACATTTCAGCAAGTTGCACAATGCACCAGAAAAGTCTGCAGAGACATGCAAGCACCTGCAGCCAAGTGGTAAGCACCAAGAAGTTAGGTGACCCCTGCTCCCTCCTCCTCGCTCTTCTCTCCTCTCTCCCTACAAATGAGATCTACTATTCAGCAAAGCACCTTATGGGAGGAAGACTGATCTCTCTTGTTTGGATGTAAACAGATGGTGATCTACTCGCTTCACGGACATCCGCAATGCTGCTGTTTTCCAGCAGATGCTGTAATTATGATATCACCAAGTGATTCAATGCCATGCCCTTTAGATGCAACACAGCACAATGTTAAAGTGAGCTTCACACGAGCATGATTAGAAACTTTCCATTTTGATATCAGCATGCACGAGACATATCTCACTTAATGGAAAGGATGTTCTTTCGGATACCTGGCTCCATCCCCCCCCCTTCTCATCTGTTTTCATACGAGTGCACTGGATGAGTTTTTAATTTGAAATGCTCATAATTTAGAAGTATAGAAATTGAATGTTAAATCTTAAGGGAACAGTACATAAATGAGATCTTAGCATGAAAAAAGTTACCTGCATTATGGTCTATCGACTAAGGTACTTTTGTAACCTGGTATATTTAATGCATGACATGAGTATTCAGCTTGTTGCAATTCAGGCACTCTGCAGTGCCCTATTGTCAGGGAAGCTAAGGAAATCAAATTCTGGATGTTTCTGAATTGCGATCAAATATATCCAAACCCACCTCGAGGATGCAGAGTTTCTAATTTACAAGTAGTCAAAGATACCAAATAAATATTATCAAAAATGCATATAATTATAATAAGCACCAATTACAGTATTACGTCAATAGTGCAGTGCATGGACCTTCTTTTAACAAGAAAAGTTAACATATCATTCATTAGTCATGCTTCCATTTCCACGTCACATTTGAGTACATATTGGTTTGGAATCCAGTAAAAAAAGGATCAATACCAAATTTCACTTCATATTACAGAGAATTATCCAGACATTAGTTGCTAGTGCCTTTATCCCTTTCACCAACAGGACCAGTGAAAGTGCCTCTGTGCACAGTAGAATTTGTGAGGTTGAGCAAAGATGGTTTACCTTGTGTTCTAGTGTTGACACACTGTTGGTCATGATGTTAATGATGCCAGATGAACAAGGTTAAAACAGCAGGTGATTGTGGTCAAAAAACAAACAAAAGATGATCCGTGGCTGTTATGCACAACCCAGTTTTCATGCTCTCATGCACTTAATTATGCCCTTAAGCAGCAATGTATTGTACTCTGCATGTTTACCAATCCAATTCAAAAGGGAATATTCATAGGTTTTAAACATCTTGTATTTATGTCTATTGTTTTTGTTTGTGCACCATGCATCCTTTCAGGGTCTCTACCTCAGTGAGGTCATTGCAAACTTGCTGCAGAGCCGCAAGCTTCAATGCAGGGCTTCCTATACCATAATGCAAAATGGAACCTTAAGTGTAAACTGCAGTCATGCAACATTGAATGTGAGAGTCCCAAAGTATAGCCTTTACACAAGCACTTAGGACAAATAGTGTACCACTAACCCCGCTCCTTTTGTTCACTTAAAGCTACGCACAATCAGAACATTCATTTGTAGAGATTGCTTGACTCTCCTACCGGGATGAGACTGACTGTTTTTTTATGTTGGTTTCTTTGAAACAATGGTATCTAAAGTTACTGTTGTGCCGCTTGAATGTGTTTCAACACACACACACACACACACACACACACACACACACACACACACACACACACACACACACACACACACACACACACACACACACACACACACACACACACACACACACACACACACACACACACACACACACACACACGTGTATAAGACGGTGTAAACATTTGTTATAGTTTTTAAATCTGTCATCCTGATATCTTTGGGCATTATGATGCACAGCAAAGTGCAGCCTGTTCTTTTGCACAATCATTTTGTTCTGTTGCTTGAAACATTTATTTTGATAGTGAGATTCTTTTTTCAGACTAACTGCAGATTGGACAAATTGTAATGACTACTTGAAAATCTCCAGCTACTGTACATCAATACACTCGGTATTGAGATGAAATCACCCAATTAATAGTAAGATTTTGTAATGTACGGTATTCTCTTTTTTAAATTTAGCACTCTCCTGACAAGGTCCTGTAAAAAAGAAGCTACACTGCAGTGCTACTTGAATGTCATATAGTTGTTTCTGTTGGTGCAATGGCTATCCTTTGTGGTGCTAGTACAGGAGTACCATTGTTGTCTTGTTACCATCACATGTTATTTTGGACAATACTTTTTTCATTCTCTAATACTTGTTACTGTTTTGTTATTGGTGGCTGGTTGGTTAGTTTAGGGCACTATCTGTCATTTTATTTGGATGATCTTTGTACTGTACGACTGAAGAGTGTCTGCCTCAGGCGAGGTAAAAATTCAAGAGCCTTGCTAGATGTCAGTAACTTCTCATGAGAGCAAAAAAGATACACACTTGTGTCAGGGATCTTCAATTAGGGTTTCTCACACAGAAGGACATCAATAATACCCAAAACCATATATTATAACGCTATGTATAGATACAAGGAAATTCTAGTAGTCTCATTAATGCAGCTATCAGGAAATTGTTCGCTTTGTTAATGAGTTTCTTGTACGACTGATGCTTGAAAGTAGTGGTGTGTGTAACATGTCCTGCAGGACACAGCTGTAAGTGAGGTGAAGAAAATACAAATGATACTCCTCACATCAGCAGTGCTGCGAGGGCATGTTTGGATGGTGCTATGCATTCAATTACCCAACAGAAACATGCATTCTTAACAGCAATAGAACGACAGATAACCTGTTTCTTAAATGCTTTTTGTAAAAAATAGGAAAATAAATCTATTTTGAATGTCGGAGAAACTGCGATCACTTGACAGATAACTCACAACAGGGCTGTTTATGTACCAACCTCTTACCCTCTGTTCTGTGATTTTGTAAGGTCAGTAGAGTCAAATGTAGAGGCTGACATTTTATTGAAAGAAACCTGTGAAAAGTCCAAATATAGGCTTTGTTATAGTGGCAGTCCCCATTTACCACCCAGGTCAGACTGGAGTTGTTTTGCAGTCAGGATCAAAGCATGCTGAAGGGTTCAGTGGAACCTATAACACAGTCCCAAAGGAACAGCCCATAATGCACTTAGAGAGGATCTATGGCTCTATCGTCAGTTCACTAGACTGATCAACTGTGTGAGAGAAAGTCAGAGAAGGTGCCTAAATTGTTTTATGTATTAATTTGTTTAGCTTACTGTTAGATGTTAATGCTTCTGCAAACAAACACAAGTGAGAATATCTAAAAAATGATGAGAGTGACATAATTAAACTATAAGAAAAAACATGAAATGTCATGAGAACAAAATGCAATTTAGCTACAATAAAATAGAGAAAAAGTAACCACTATATACTGCAATTACGTATGAATTTTTTTTAATAATGTGTTTTTATTTCCCTTTCTTTTGGTGGCACTGTAACATGACTGATTTAGGTAGAACATGCCATATACTGAAATATCAAAGACGATATGTTCCTCTGGCAAGCCATGATAAGGAAACTACTGTATTATGATCAATTGCTATAAATGAATTGATGTGGACAAGAAGTGTACTATTATGAAAAAGAAATCCAATGTGTTTTGTCTTTTTGGTTTTAAGTAAAAAAAACAAAAAAAAACAGGATTCATTCAAACACCATGTTCACATTCTTCCAATCTACAATGCTACAATGTATCTCTACAGAAACCTACTAATCGCAAAAAACTGCATGGTCGATGGAAGACTGCATGAGTTTTGCCTTTCAAACTATGGATCAACTATAATACAGTTGCATCATTTAAAAAAAGAAACCCTTGCTTTCATCTGCACCAAGGCTTCCTGTAAGGCCCTGTTCAGAAGTTGTTGTGAAATGTGTCCTCCGCTGGATTTCTTAAAAGCACCTTAGCGCTGACCTCATCACTAAGACAGCGTTGGGTATCCGAGCCGTGCTCAGCGTGTTTGTGATTTTCAGGTTGTGCTCGCTAGGCTCTGAATGTGAGGTCAGGCATTAAGGGCTAGTTTCTCAAACTTTATCTCTATTCTAGGACTGAAACGCTTTTTCAAGTGACATTTTTCCCATTGTTATCTCAGTCTAGACTGTAGTAATACTGTGTTGTTGGAAACGTGCCCATCATGTCTAAACAGGGCCTGTGCCACACACCCTCCTCTGTACTACATTGGTTTTAAGGCATTCTTATTTGCTAAAGGTTGTGATGTTGGACTGCTTTCTGCCTGCTGAGGAGGCACTTTAATGTTGGGATGTTGTGTACCTCACTCGCCAAAGGTGATTATTGATGAGAAGATCTTGTTTGTGTTAGAAGTGTGATGGCTATGAGTTTGTCTTTCCTGTCAAGAATGCACACTTGATCGCTTGTAGGGAAGCATTGGAGCAAAGCGCAAAAAGGACTTTTGAATTATTCTGCTCTTCTTTTCATCCACAAGCAAACCAAACTCTGATTGTGTTATCTAATCTAGCCTTCATTGTCATGTTGTGTTTACCAAGGATTATGCTACAATGTGTTCAGTTTGTCAGATGATGACAAAGGCATGGTCTGTGATCTATGCAAGGGTTATTTGTTTTTGTTTTTTCTTATATCACTTATGATTTCATCTTACATTAACTTCAATAAATTTTTAAGGATCTGCTGGTGTATTCTCATTTCGGCTCGGGATGGGTGTGTATATCTGCACTACGGACCTGCACAAAAACCTACATAAATCAAACCATCTGCAGAAATATGTTGCAGTGTATGACTGAATCCATTAGCAGTGATCCCAAGGTAATGGTTACACACTGATCCTCCTGTCCCAGGGGAGGCCCACTTACCTTAGTCATTACCTGCGAGTTGTTACACACCTCAGGGGCCTTAAGCCTTGAGCACCCCTCCATTCTCTGCTTCTTCCACACGCTTAAATCCATCAGAGCGTGACTCTGAGAGGTTGTGCATTTGCTAAGTGTGGGATTTAAAGTTATTACGGCTGCAACTTACAATTATTTCATTAATGATCTATAAAAAAAGTGAAACATGCCCATCACAATACCCAAAGCCCAAGGTGAGGTCTTCAAACTTGCTTGTTTGGTCTAAAACCTAAAGATATTCACATAATATCAAATATTATAATAATAATAATACAAATAAATGCTGTGAATCTTCGCATTTGAGAAGCTTGTACAATGGAATGTTTGGTATTTTTGCTTTAAAATTAATTGAAATACAAATTGAGTATCAAAATAGTTGTTTCAGAGTAGATTTTAAATGCTGAGTTACGTTTTTGTAATCCATCTACTTAAAATATAACCTTTTCAAGCATATTCTTAAACAGCTTGTTTCTAAAAGTGTGATTCGTTAAATGATTCATTATATTATATTATATCATATACAGTGTTAAATACATGCAGCTGTTGAGTGCAGTGACCCTGAAACAGCGAACAAACAAACACATCCAACAAGTCAAGCGATGAAACTGAAAGAAGTGGGCACAATTTTTGGGGTGTGAAAATTATTCATTCCCACTTCTGTCCTGTGATGGCGTGAAGCTGAATATTTGTGGAGAACATTGGACAGCGGAGGCATCACGCTGAATGCTGCAGCTCATCTGTCTCTCTCTCTCTCTATCTGTCCATCTGTCTCTCTGTCCTTCTCAGTTTCTCTGTCCGCCGCAGGCTCTCTGTTGTCTGCAGCCCGGCTCTGTGTTTGCTGTTTGGTGACCTTAACAGACGTGAGCCTCTTCTGCTTCCTTGTCCACTGCATTGCCCTCAGGAAATGCAGCACTCCTCACTCTGCAGGCAGCAGCAGTAAGGGTGGGGTAAGCTGGCGCTGGTCCCACTCTTCTTGCATACACACACTTTTTCTCTCTCCCTGTCTGTCTGTCTGTCTCCCTCTCTCTCCCTCTCTCTCTCCTGAGTGCTGTGAAGCTCCACTGGACTGTAATAGGACAGAGCATAGTACAAAAGAGGAGCTCAGTCATAGTAGAGGAAATCACACCTGCTTTTCTTAGTTTTCTCTCTCTCTCTTCCTTATCTTATCTTTCACCTGGCTACTTGCTCACACACACACAGGGATTCAAATATCCAACCATTACTGTCAGGAAACTATGTTTCTACGTGCTCATTTTTCCTTTTCCATGTCCTCCGTGACCATTTGTCTAATCAATATTTCCATATCAGCAAAGGAATAAGTGACTATGTGTAATGTGAAAGACAACCTCACAAAGAATGACCAACCGTCTTAGCTCTGAAAATGATTTAATCGTCTTTCAGTTCATTGTTTTGGTTTCAACTTTACTGTTTTGGTTCAGTCTCAGTGCTGTCACCAACCCTGTTCCCAGCAGACAGCTGTTTTCAGTAAAAAAAAAAAAAAAAGAAAGAAAAAAAGAAGCTCTGATCTAAATCCACTGTACGCTATACTTGCCCAGCACCAAACATCAGACACAGATAGCGACTAGCTGGAGAACATAGTGGAGCATCTGAAGAGCCAGATGTTTCTATCTGGAGTTAGTGGAGACCAAAATAGAGCTAACAGGAGAGTGATTATTGGACTTTGATTTGCCAGGTGCCCAGAAACACGACTAAAATGGAATTCTGATGTTTCTCTGTAACTGCTGGATGTATAAGCTGGCAACTTTTTGCATAGCAACATAATATGTCAGTGTTGTGTTAACAGCTTAGACTGTAAGGTTTACAGCTTGTTTTATTCCATATTCTCTGATACTATCACATACACAGTATATTCTGTACTGGCCAACTCTATAATATTTACACTTAGTGAAATATTAAAACCTAAGACACACCACTCCATCAAAAGGAATATTGTAAATGTCTTGTGCATCATTTTAGAATAATCTTTCCTCGTAGTCAACCTGACATTATTTGGTATCTCTGAAACCTTTAGGATCTCCACTAGAATTTAATATAAAGTTTTATGTGTTTGAACAATGTTTGGCTACAGAGCACATAGTTTGTCAGTGAGGTTTAAAGACTAAGGTTGGTGATATTCTATGTTCTTCTTATTGTCAACAAATTCCACGAAACCAAGAAATGGCATTAGTCTGTCTCTCAATACTTTTTGAGACACAAGTTCACTGGTTCCTACTGAGGATGTAAAAAAAAAAGAGTTACAAATCTATAGTTTAATTTCCATAAAAGACTTTTTTAGATTTTAGCATACAATACTGAAATGGGTACACTGTGCATTTGTTGGGGATTATTTTTCAGCTGCAGATTTGGTGCTTTGAATATTTACAGCAACATGATGGCGTATGCAGGATTAACAGTGCCCGTGTTTATGATAATATGTCACATCAACGTTAATTATCAAAATGAAACAGGATCACTTCATTGATGGTTTTGTTCTTTTAATGGATTTGTTGTCAAGAAAAATACAGAATATCAACAGATTTTATTTCTAAAAAGTTAACTTTACATACTTCCTGGTGGATGTTTATTGGACGTTTCAGGTCAACACAAGCACCCAGGTGTCAGCCTCCAGTTGCAAATGAGAAACGTGTAATTGAAACTGTGGTATAAGCCTCTGTCTTGGTAATCCCTGATCAGCATGTAGAACTAATTGAGGTGCTGTCGTTCAGTGGTGTAGTAGGCTTCCATCGAGATTAACGCCCCCCTCCTCCTTCTTTTACGCTCTATCTTACAACTGCCTGAACTCAACGTTCGTCAGCTGTTAGGAAAATGTGTACTTATCAAGGAATAAGTGTTTACAACCATGCCTGCATGCAAATGTACTGTGGCTGCATGTGCTCACTCCCTCTCTCTCTCACTCACTCACTCACTCACTCACTCTCTCACTCTCTCACTCACACACACACACACACACACACACACACACACACACACACACACACACACACACACACACACACACACACACACACACACACACACACACACACACACACACACACACACAACAGGATGGCCGATTTGCCTGAGTCAGGCCTCTGGCTCACTTGTTATCCCCTGATCGATTTCTTTGAAGACAGACTCTCATCCCATATCCCTTGTACAAAAATGCCATGCCATTCCTGTTGACATCATCCAAAACGTTTCTCAAGGGCCTTTTCATTGTGGCCCCATAACAGTACCACATGATCACTCTATATCAAATCACAAGTGTCCACTGGTGTTGGCTTTATCGCTGTGTAAAACTAAATGGACAGTAGTCCGCCTCTAACAGCCTCATATACAGTAGGTTCTGAATGTTAACAATGTGCAAAATAGCTTTGCCAGCATTATTGGATCTGGGGCTATTGGAAAGCCCTTGGGCCTAGCACTACCCCACCCCCAGGTCCAAGCCCACCAGCCTCTCTTACACTGATCCCAGAGGTCCTCTCTCTGGCCTACTTCCTCTTTGCATTACTTCCATCAGGCCAAGCTGCTGACACACTTGTTTAATAATTAAGGGCACGTCCATAATTTCCTCATCCTTGTGGAAGTCCACAAATGGTCTCTGTGAAACTCCAGTTAAATGTATCTCTTTACCTCAGGCCACTGACAGCCCTACATCACTGTAGTAATACATAGGAGATGATACAATCCAGTGAAGGTGTGACAATCAGGAGGAATGCGTTCATCAAGAATTACCCACTCACTTTTTTTCAGTTTATCCAATTTCCATTGATGTGGACACACTCACACATGTGGTGGTGTCTGCCATCACACCGTGTTCTAGGAATAATGCATGACGTATATTAACTATGAAGAAGCATCGATATGTCTGATTGTCCACCGTCCCTCAGTGTGGCCATAAAACAATCAATCTATAAACTGATGATTGAGTCCATCTATTCATCCACTCATCCATGAAAAGAAGCAGTGCTGGAACAAGAGTCCACAGCCATGCTACTAGCTCTGTGAGGCTGTACTTTGGCACAGCTGGGCCTCAATGCTAACACCAGTGTGCTATCATGTTCATAATGACAATGCTAACATGTTAAGCGTCTTAGTGTAGAAAGCTAACATTCGCTAATAAGCACTAAACAAACTACAGCTGAGGCTGATGAAAATGTCATTAGTTGTGCAGGTATTTGGTCATAAACCAAAATATTGGACAAATTAAAAGTTTGAATTAAAGGTTAAATAATGACCAAAGTAATTACAATTCATCCTGAGGGAAACATGCATATTTCAAACAAATTGCACGGCCATCCCTCCAATAGCTGTTGAGACACACTAAAAAACAAAGTCAGAGGATCAACAAAGTCATCAGGATTCATCCTCTGGGGACCAGTAAAGTTTGTACAAAATGTCACAGCAATGCATCCAATAGTTGTTAAGATATTCCAGTCGGCCAAAGTGGTGAATCGATCGACCTACATCTCTGGAATCCCGGCACTAGCATAGCTAAAAAAGCGGAACTATTTCACCCTAATAGCAGATTTGTTCAGTTAAAGGTATTGACACTTAATTACTTGTTAATAGACATTTTCTTTCCAACCATCTCTCCAGCTGGGGTAGAAACTGTTATCAATGCTCCCAGTCTGGATGTGTCCTTGTGGTATCAAGCGATGTGGATCTCAGTTTACATGCTCCTCCTGCCCAGTGTGCAATGTCAGCGTGCTTGTCTGGGGGAGAAAATTCAAAACTTAACATCAATGAAAACTGGTGTTGTGACCTTCCCACTTCAGTTACATCACAGCACAGCGCTTAAGGAGGCTGGCAAATGCAAAACCACAAAAGGATATCACCATGAAGGACAAAGGCTGTGCCGAGGTACACATGCTGACTGGAGTCTGAAGCAGCACCAAAGGTCACAGTATAGTTGGAAAGGGTGTTTAGTTGTTGATACTGTCAGGGTTATGATCTTTTAAAGGAATAGTTCGACATTTTGGGAAATTTGTATTTCTTGGCAAGAGTTTCTGTATATGGAAAGATTATTACCACTCATGTTTGTGTATGTTAAATATAAAGCTGGTTAGCTTAGCTTAACACAAAGACTGAAAGCAAGGGGAAACAGCTAGCCTAGCTCTCTCTGAAAAGCTTCAATGTAGTTTTTGTATGGATTAAATAAACAATATACAATGTGTTAATTATTGAACTTTAGAGGTGCTGGTACTGTAGGCTGGTTTTGTTGCCTTTGGGCGGAGCCAGGCTAGCTGTTTCCCCATGTTTCAGTCTTCAAGCTAAGCTAAAATAACCAGATGCTGCTATGGCTCCAGCTTATATTTGTGGTATGGATCGTCTCATCTAACTCTCGGCAAGAAAACATATTTCCCCAAATTTCGAACTTATCCTTTAAGTCAGAGGTTCCCAAAGTGGGGGACGGAGACCTTAAGGGGGTTCAAAATAATCTATTTCCCCTATAAGGCAAGGCAAGGCAGCCTTATTTACATAGCACATATCAGCAACAAGACAATTCAAACGGCTGCGTTCCGACTCCGTTTGTCCTCTTAGAGGGACAAATGGGGGCCTGTGGTCTAATTTGTGTTAGTTTAGGGGTCCTTAGTGTGAAAAAGTTTGGGAACCACTGCTTTAAGTCAATGGACTAAGACGCCTCCACTACCATCCCTGCGTCGGAGCCCATTTATTTGTCTCATTCATTTAACTGGACGTCTCAACTACAGTCTGAAAGTCATTCATCTCCTGCAACACATTACTGTACTCTATTGATTTGTTATCACTTCTTAAACCTCTTTTGAAAACAGATCTTAACCTTATATTCGGTATTGAGGCATTCGGTATTGAGGCATTCGGTATTGAGGCATTTTGATGTTCAGGTCAAATATTGAAATAGCTGTCAAGTCTTTAAGAGAAAAAGCCAAAAGAGGAAAATAAAACATGCATTCAATGTGTATTTTCCCTGATGTTACAGGAGGGGACAGAGAGACATTGTTGGACATGAACAACTGTCCATGTTGCACAACATACAGACCCCATACAGCAGAGCCATTACATATTGCACGATGATGGAGGAGTATGTCAGTTTTCCTGGCCATTACACACTAACTGGACTGCTGGTGGAGTTTACAGTAAAGGCTTGTGTGCACACTGCAAAAAATATCCAGCTTATTGAGTCATTTAATCTTCTGAGTCTATCTAACTTTATTTTATTTTTTTGGAAAGCAAGAAAAAGACAACTAAGATGAAAAAATTTAATGCATTTTGAGTGTCAATTACAGTATCTGCCTTTTTCTTTCTTTATTTTCTTCTCACAAGAAAATGTAAATGCAAAGCCCTGCAAAGAAGTGGAATTATTTACTCCTACTAGCATTTGTAAATAATGGTTTTCAGTGTTTTAATTAAGGCTACAACTAACTGAACTAACACATTTTAATATGTATTAAACCACTTATTATTTTCTTGATTAATCAATTAGTTATTGATTGAATAGTTGGGTTTATAAAACATAATAAAACTTAAAAAGAGCGCAAGAGAATGAAAGGTGGTAACATTCTCAAACTGTAGAAGATTAAACTACTACTACTTTAAATATGACTTGAAAAATTATCAAAAATAGTTGCAGATATTTTCTGTTGACCAACTAATGTTCAGCTGAAGTTTTAATAGCTATATATAAGACTACATAACCTGTCAAAATGGTAATTTCTTGCAGTGCAGGCAGCTCCACTGGTGAGAGAGCCTGTCAAAGGCTGACAAATGGAGAGAGTGCTTTCTGATGAGAGCTGTCCATACAGGTTTCCAATGCAGGCAGCCAGACCAGGGCCAGGACATTATTTATATATATCATCGACCATCATAATGTCATATGAAAACCACATAATCTCTAAATGTAAGTTCAGATTGTGACACACATGAAGGTTATTCTTTACAGTCTATGGGTAAGACAAAGCAAAACAGCTGTACAGATCTTAATGGATGAATTACTGAACGGGCCTATCAGGCAGAGGACCAGGGGCCCAAGAGGTCAGGGGGCCCTTAGGCCTCTGCCTTTGTTTGAAGTGACTGTAGTGCTAACATTGCTTGTTGTAAAGTCACAGAGCATAGTTAAAAATACTGAGCCATGCTAGTAATGAGGCTCCAAGGATGCAACGACGATCAGTCCAGCACTTTAAAAAAGTCCAGACTTAAATATCTCAACAAGTATTGGATGGACTGGCATACAATTGTAGAAACATTCATATTCCCCAGAGGATGAATCCAATTGACTCTTGTGATCACAAAGTCAATACAGTTTTTCCTCTTGCGCCACCATGAGTTTGATATTTGTGTTTCTAAATGTCTCGACAACTATTGGATGGATTGCCATAATAGTTGGCACAGACATTCATGTTTCCCTCAGGATAAATCGTAGTATTATTGATGATCCCGTGCCCAGCTGTACTTTGTGTTTAGCGCAAATTAGCAAATGTTAGCATGCTAACACGCTAAACTAAGCTTGTAATAATAATATCTACTTACCCTGAGCATGCTAGCATTGTCAATGTGAACATGTTAGCATGCTGTTAGCATTCAGTTCAAAGCATCAAAGCATGGCTGTATGTCCATATGTCCAAAGTCCATATTCATAAGCAAGATGGAAAGTCCTTAAGCAGGCTGCATGACTTAAAATAACAAATACAAAACAGAGGTCAGGTCCCGTCAAATTAATTAAAGTAATTGAATAAGATATCAACACTGCTGTATTGCAGTTTTTTAAGTGAAGGGAAGGGTACAAAGAAAATATTAATAAGGCTTGCTTTTTCCACCCCACTCCTGAAATAAGTTTCATACACCCACTTAGGAAAATATAGTAGCCTATGCTGCAGTATTAAATATGATATCTGTGCAGAGGAGTGTCAGTGTGGATGTGTTGTAGCAGGAAACTAAAGGTAAAAAACTACAAACGTGTTATTGTATATTGTCTCCTAATCCATCGATGCCTCTTAGCACAGGCAGCTCTCTCTTACCGGCAGCCACTGCAGCTACTGTGCCCTCTCCACATGCCCTCATAGCTGCAGTCCTCAAGGAAAGCGAGATTTCAGCAGTTTAACAGACTGAACCCCCGCAGAGGACAGAGTGAAAAATCAGGGCTTTTCCTGCTTGTCCTGATGAAACACCTGGCCATAGTTAAATGCTGTTTGCCTCACATTTAGTTGCAAAACCTCAGTTATACCTTTACAGGCTGGAATTTGAAGTCCCAATTCTGGTGCTTTCAAATTATCAACACTACAACACTGCAAAATGCAACTAAAAGGTGATTCGTCTCAGTGAATTACCTCTAACCTCTTTTGCTTCATCATTCATCTTCACTCCCCAGTCCTCCCCTTCCCCTTATGACAATGAGCATGAATATGCAGTTTCAGCAAGCAAATCAATAAACTAATTATTCGTTTTTGGCAACACTGTCAGTCACAGAGCAATTATTTATTAAGTCTGGCATGCTTTTAGGTGAATTCTGTGCCGGTCTTTTTGCACTGGAGCAAAAAAAAATAAGGCCCAAACACTGGAGTTATTTTCTGTAGCTGTAGAAAATAAACAGATGCTATTCTTGTCATGTATGCATCATCACAAAGACACCTCCATTATGTTTCAGTGCAGTGTCTGTATGAGTGTGTGTTGGCCGGGAACACTCTCAGCAGAGCTTTCCTCCCCATCTGTGTTGCTGCTGACTCATTGTCACAGCTTCTGAATCTGCTGCCTGCTTGCATTATTCACACGCACTCACCTTTCTCTGCTAGAGCCCCCTCAGCACCTGGAGCCTGAAACCAGAGAAGAAAAGAGGGGGCTAGAGGACCTAAAAACTAGAAGGGCTGAAAGCAGAAGGGGCTGCTCCAGCCATCCCGGGGTGGCTGTGTTACCCACATGCCCAGTTACACCAGAACCAAAGAAACTATTAACAATGAACTGAATCAAGAGAAAACATTAAAAACTATTTTTTTGATTATTTTAATAACTGAATACTTGTTTGGAGTCTGCCTATTTATGTCTAAAATAAAAAAATAAAATAAAATATATATATATATATATAAATATATATATATATATATATATATATATATATATATATATATATATATATATATATATACATATATATATATATTCAATGACAGGCATACATACTTCTGATGAAAAAGTCCCAAAATGATTTGGGATATGTATAAATGTACTGGTTCATAGTTTTATTTCTTACATTTGTCTGCTGTATTGTGTTTATACATACTTTAACAATATTTGTATAACCTAATACTGTTCTATAATAATATGTATAAAGAAGTATAAACTTGTGTCGTTTTTCTTGTATTTTCGGTTCCTGGCAGCTTCACACTTTGTTAAACTGAAAAAATGTAAAGCAAAGACAAAAATGAAAGTTGACAAGAATATTCCAAAACGATCCTGGACTCAGGATGGTTGATGAGCAAAAATAGTGAAGGCAGACCCAAACATTTTTGGTTGTTTCTCCAATGTGAGGATTTGCTCTTTTATATCATTGTTTTTTAACACCAACTTAAGCCCTCCTATTAGCATTTATAATCAGTATATAAACATTTCATAATCGTTTATAGCACACTATAATGTAGTTATAAGCAGTTTAAGTGTGTATTAATGTATTTGTCAACAGCTGGGCACCCGTTGGTGGAGATATTATCTTGTTATAACACAGTTATAACATATCTCTTAATAGGATAATATATAATTGTTGCCAGTCTCAATTTGGTCTGGCACAGTCTCAGACTTGACTAAATGATTAATCAGAAAAATAACCTCAAGATGTATTTGAAAATCATCTTACATTTCATCTCTAAACAGGAACAACTTTGGGCTTGCTTCCTGGGGACTGCAAAAACCAAAATAATTACATTTTAAATCATGTGTATATTGAGTCACCTGACTCCGATGAACAGTAGAAATAGCGAAGTCAGTGTATGAGTATCGACAGCGCTCCTCCCTGTGTCTGTCAGAAGACCTACAGGACAGAAAAAAAAAGCTGTGTCTGCTGCAGGTATCTACTGCTGCATTGGCCGGGGAGAGAGCAGAGCTACAAACTGAAAGACTGCGATATGCACACATGCTCTGCTCCCACTGAAAAGACAAACATGGCACTAAAGAATAGAACGCCTCATTCTTATCTGCATTATAGTTGCATTTAATCATTTGTGCCTAGTAAATCCTTGAAATGTTAAAATTATTTAGTGATAATAACCATGGTATATGTGGAAAAAACTAGTATCAGAGTCATTCTGTGTAACCTTGTGTGTGTGCTCAACTGAAGTTTGACTGCAGAGCTTCATCACTGACAAAAAGTGATCTGCCCCCTAGTGGACAACTTTGGAATAACAAGCAAGAGTGCTTTAAAGTGACCTTCCTGAGGAGTTATACACAGTATGGTGGTGAGTACTTTAAAGTTCAAATATTTAATAAGTGCACATGTTTGAATTAGGGTGCTGAGAACACAACAGCAGACAAAACACCAGCTCTGAGTTTTCAGTTTTATTTAAGGTTCATTTTTCCAGACCTGCAGAGGACAGTTCACTTCCTTTAAGCGCTTCAATTTTGTTTTGTTTTTTTCGCGCAACATCATGTTAAAAACCACTGTATGACTCTGTGTTGGTTTCTCCTGGATGAGTTTGTTCATTTTTGTGAAATACTGTTAAATAGGGAACAGCAGGAGGGGTGGTGTGGGTAAGAGAGAGAGAAAGACAGAGCGAACATGGATCAGAATTAAGACTTCAAAAAGAATAAAGGCGGTGGTCGGAGGTCGATCTCTAACCCTAAAGGCTGAGAGCTCCTTAAATCACTACTACAGTACTTGGTATTGTCTTGCAGCACCTTCCTTTGGGATACGCAATCACATACAGTGGTTCAAGTCATATGCAATATTGCATATTTTTAGCAATCACCGACGCTAGGCTCCCCCTCCACTCACTTGAGCGCCTTTCTCTCATCTGTCCATGTTAAGGCCTCGTTTAAGCCCTCGTGGGTCGAACAAAGGGACCTTTTAACCCTGTTGCTACCCTCTTTAGGTTTTTTGACATATCCTCATCCATCCAGTCATTGTCGTATCTACTTGGTGGCTGTCCGTGTTAGGGCTAGCTACTGTAGGTACCACACAGTGGCACTGTGAGTAAGAGTCTAACCCTAGTTCTCAGGATGTTGGCCACAATCTCCCACAGCCCTGGCGCCCCGCGGTTAGGCAGTGCTCTACCCTCTGATACAGAGGTTCAGCAAAATTTTCCCTCCAGCAGGACGGGGCCAGTCCAGGGAGCCCTCCACTAAAGCGATTGTGGGCCAAGCGGCCTCTCAAGCAGGCCATCTGTGTCCCTACCTAACAGGGAGCCCCATGCATAGCCTGTGCAACTCCCCTGTGTCATCTGCATTCACTCGCTAATAACCAAATCTTAGCCCCTTTTTTAACTTTCTTTTTTTTAAACCACTCTCAAAAAAAGCTACGTGCCAACCCCTTTTTCGCTCTCTCTCTCAGCTCGCCGTATTCACAACTTAGCTGTAAGGGTTAACTGCTTCACAGTCTCCTGTTAAAGTGGGGAGGATGAGGGTCTTTGGGGCAAAGCTTCAAGAGCAGATTCACAGCTTGCTTCATTCCTCGACAAAACTAATCGTGACTTCAACTCTCAAAAACACAATGTTGTTCATGCTTAATCATTAGTTACTTTTAAAAAAGATCTCCCTTCAGCTAATTTGCTTCTTCGCCAGTTGTGGAGTTATTACTTACTGTCACCACTAAGGGGGGGGGTCAATGCTATTCTGTTTCTTGTGCTCTCCGTTAACAGTGAGAACACAGAGGAATCCCATGTTACGCCCAGAACTAGTTCTAAGGAGTGGTGATGGTAGCAGATGAAGGGTACCGTTAACTTGTGTGCCACAAACAAAAACAAATAGGCCTTCGGATTAGACAAAAAGGAAGGAGGAAGAGAAAAAACAAGAAAGCATGTTTGTTACTTTGTTAATAATTTTTCATACTCTGCAGATTGGTGTGTACTGCATTGAGGGGAGGGGGGAGCTGGGTACAGGATGAGTGGGTATAAAGTGGTAGTGGGGGAATGGATGGGTGTCTGCTGTAGTCTGTGTTCAGTGGCGGTCCACAGCGGCACTCTGTAGCAGCTCTGTGGCGGGCTGTCCCGGAGGTCTGAAGGCTGTCTGGAAGCCTGGGGGAGGGGAGTGGAACTGGCTGGCGGGGTTGGCTGTGGGAGGGGGCAGGTAGGGAGCCCAGCCGCCGGCGGCTCTGTGGTGGAGGGGGAGGTGGGCGTCAAGAAGGCCGCTGTGGAGGGGCTGGGGAGGAGTGGGCACCGCTGAGCTGGCCGGGCCGTCCATCTCTGTGAGCGCCTGCAGGGACTTGAGCCAGTGGGGTGGGTTGTCGTCCTGGAGACAGTCTAAACTGTTGCCTGCTGAGGCTGGGATGCCTGCGCGGGGGGAAATGACAGGAAAATGAATCAGGAATCAAACCATTTACTTTGATTGAAGGAGCATTATTTGCAGAAACTGCATTTGTGTAATGCAGCAAGGAAGAAGAGAAGAATACCAAAAATGAGGTGGATATTACTCTTGCTTTTGTATTGGATGATGTTTCTGGTAAAACATTATCAGCTTCCTAATAACCTCATTAATTAATAACTCAGCTGTTTTGTCATGCAAATGAAGCTGCAACTAGTAATGATTTGTAAGTGATTCCTCGCCTTAATTTTGTTTTGATTTATTGTTCAATAAAAGTCAATAAAAAAGGGTCAGAAAATATTGGAAACATATTCATCACAATTACCCAGAGTCCAAAGCAGGGCTGTAGTCCTCGAGACCGGTCTTGGACTCGAGTCCGGACTCGAGACCGTTTTTCTGTGGTCTCGGACTCGTTGGTATTTGGACTCAGACTTGTCTCTGCCACTGGTCTTGCCAAATATGGCTTTTGGTCTCGACTGAGTCCAGGGGTCTTTATTATGTTTATAATAATATTGGAGGGAAAGTGAAACACAGCTTGGACGGGGATGTTTTTCAGATTTTCACAAGTTTAGACAGCTAGCTAACGTTTGCTAACGTTAGCGCAACAGCGTTTGCCTATCCTGCTAGGTAAATATTACGACTGACTTCGTAGTTTCCTATATCTGCGTCCACGTTGTCAACATAAGACCTGTGGCATTAGTGCTCCTTTTGTACCATCATTTTATTGAAAGAAATATTAAGCTTCGCTCCTACGAGATGGGTGGGTTTTTGTTTCGTTACACACAAAGCTAACTGGCTATAGTTAGCCTGTACGTATGCTAGCGGACATTAGCTAACGTTGCAGAGCCAGCCAGCAACTTCGGCAGTAGAGTTTTCGGCGAGCTAACCATGACAGTATTGTCGCCCACAATCAACCTCTGCTGCTAAAAGCAGTCAACCTGCAGTGATGTTTGAAATGGAGACACAAATATTGTGCCTTTTCCGGAGATCCTGGCCATTATTTTAAGGCATAAACCAACCATAGCGGTACACTCTGTAATACTGGTCACTTCTTTTCTACACTAGCTACATCTGGAGTGAAGCTATACTGTCATTTAGTTGCTCAAATGCTCAGTACTAGTACCTAGCAGTGGTAATAGTAGTGGATTGGTGTTTGTATCAGTTCTAACACTGCTATTATGTTTTCTTTAGATTATATGATATCTATTTGTTTTGTTCAATCAAGTCCAAAACACAAAATTGTATGTATTCATTAGGATTAACAACTATTTTAAAGAATTGACTAATTGTTTGTCATTCTTCGCTGATGTCAAACATTTGATGGTTCCAGCTCCTTCAGTGTGAATATTAGTTTTTCTTAGTCTTACATTTCATAATACTGAATGTCCAACTTTAAAAAGGGCTTTAAAGTGCTCATATTATTCTTTTGGGGTTTTCCCCCTTTCCTTTATTGTGTTACATATCTTTTTTGTGCATGTGATAGTCTTCCAACGTGAAAAAGCCCAAAGTCCCCCCCAAAGGGACTTACCATCTCCAACAGAAAACACTGTTCACAAACTGCTCCAAACAGCTCTGTTGTAGTCCAGCCTTTACTTCTGTGACGAACGTGCATCACTTTGTAACACACGTTACAATGCTCACCTAGGCTAGCTGCTAGCACGGCACATGCTTGGCGCTTCTTATTAGCTTGTAGTGCTGACCTAGGCACTGCGTATGTGCGACTCCCAACAAAGATGGAACAGAAGTGAGATGCCTCACTCTGTATCTAAAACAGAGAGCTCAACACATAGGGTGAAAAGAGGAGTTGCAGCAATGTGCAGTACAACAGTTTACCATGTAAACCTATTCTGATATAACCTCTAAATACAATTATGAACCTAAAAAAGAGCATAATATGAGCACTTTAAGAAATGATGGCCATTTAAATCTTTATAGACCAAACGATTACTTGAAAAAATAAGCAGGAGAATAATTGAAAATGAAAATTGTTGCAGCTCTAATTTAACCTAATTTCTAATTTAAGGTACCTGTACCTTAAGCAATTAATTAAAAATCTAAATGATTGCAGATTGATTTTCTCGAGCACCTAAGTAATTGCTTAACCATTTAAGTAACAAGTTCTACCTGTGATGATAGCAGGGTCCATCCAACTGGCTGTGCTGTCCCAGCTAAGGCTGTGTGAGAGGCCTGCTGGCCCCAGCGGCCCACCGATGTGGTTAACACTGTTGGAGGATGAGGAGGATGAAGAGGAAGAGGAGTTTGGGAGGCCCCCGAAGTTGATATTGATGTTGGGCAGGAGAGCTCTCAGGCCATCCTGCCACTCTTTCACATTTAAGCCGTCTATAGAGCCACTGTTTTCTGCAGGAGAAGAAAACAGGTACGTCAGTTCCTCAGGTGTTTTGGTCACAGACTAGTGGTCAGCTGCAGAACTGCATCTACCAAGGTCAATAAACGCTAATCAAAACAAGTATCACAACGCTGTGTGGCAGTGTACATACTTTGTGATATTAAATAACATCATTGTGCCACACATTTGCTCTCTGTTTTAACATGCACTGCTTCTACAACACACAGAAAGGTGCCACAGTGATTCAGGTGTCTGGTACCTGAGATGGGGATCCCTCCCAGCCCTGTATTGTGCTGAGGGGGCAGATTCAGGTCCAGGAAATTACTGTGTGAGGCAGCACTGGCTGAGTGGTTCAAGTGTGTGAGGTTATTTCGTGTCGGGACGCCCATCCAGGGGTGTCTGGCGGATGGCTGCTGTTGATTGGCCTGGCTGTTCTGACTGCCGGGAAAACTGAATGAGCTGTAGATAGCTCTGTGGTGGAGCTGGGGGAGGCGCGGCAGGCCGCTGGGGAAGTGGTGAGAGGAGCTGGGGTTAGGGTTGAGAGGAGGCAGGCCGGGACCATGGTTGCTCCCACCATGGGAGAGGAGCCCCGGGGACAAGGGGCTCTGATCCTGCACTGACAGCTCCTTCTCTATCAGGTCGGCCAAGGCCTTGCGAGTGACGTCGAAAGGATCAAAGCCCAGATCGTCGTCCTGCTGTTTGCTGGACGAGCCAAAGCCAAAGGCCGCCTGCCAGTCTGTGGAAGAAGACACTGGTATTGTGTCTGTGAGGAAAGAAGAAAGACACGTTACTGGAGTTGTCCTCCATGTCAGTGACTCTTAGTCGACTAGCCATAGGAGTTTTTTTTTTTTTTGACAAGGGCCGTTGTTTCTTATGGTTTTACCTTTCCATTCTTGCAATTATAAATCATCATCAGCTTTCAACTTTGATTTCATTCTGCTGTGTTTGATTATCTCATCGTTGATTTATATTTGCTTTTTCTTTTCCCTGTAAAGCACTTACTAACGTCAACACACGTGCTATACAAATAAATGTATTATTATATAGTTGATTTAAATAAACACTCAAACTGTCTCTCTGACAATTGTTCTTTCTAAAGATGATGATTGTAATATCCAGCAAAATGCAACAGCAGAAAAAAAAAACTAAATTAGCGAGACACCACTATTACAATCAATGTTTTGGTGTACAACGCTACACAGTGGCCACAGTGTTATAAAATACAATGTGGGTTTGCAGGTCAACCCCCTATTTGAAAATTAGACAAAAAGCACAACCAATCAAGCACTGAAGACAGGCAAAACGTGTAAGTAAATCTCCATTGTACCTGATGTGAAGAGGCTCTGTGGTTCAGGGGTCATGGGCCAGTCAGAATTGCAGCGGGGGGAGCTGGGGAAGGGGGGCAGGCCAGCGGGGAGAGGGTTAGGATGTCTGAAGTTACTGTTGTCTGAAAAGAGCGACTGGGACTCAGCTGCCGCTCCCTCGAAGGGTGAACGGGCTGTGAGGTCTGACACGCTGATAGGCACCACCAAGCTGGGCTTGGTTAAACCCGGGGGGGGAGAAGGGGAGTCACTGGTGGGCATCTGGAAGAAGAGAGAGGGGAGAGAGGAAGGGAAAACACTTGTGAGATTGTCCTTCTCACCTTAATGCAACTGAAATCAAACTTTGAGGTCTTTTCACCTGTTGTAAAGTCTCTCCGTTCACCATGCCAATTGAATCTGGAGGTTTATCGCTGGGACTGAAGATAGAATGTAGATACATATTAACATTAAAATGCTTACAGAAAAAGAAATCAAACAATTTTCTTTAAGGATACGTTGGTGCTATAGCATAGTAGTCTTTATTACCTGTTACTGTCACAGTTAGAGGAGAAAGGAGACAGCACAGTATGCTGACCAGGACCCAGGTCTGTTTCTAGCCCATCTGAAGTAAGAACTTCTTGGTCTAGATAGTCTAGCAGCGGAGGAGACTTGCGGTCCTCTGAAAGCCCGTTGGCCAGTTTGTTGTGTCCTGACAGCGTCGGCCACCCGTCTTTACCGTTGCTACCGTTGGTTCTGTAAATGGCAGAACAATCTTAGCTTAGCTAGTTTGGCCCAAGTGGAAGTAATACGAGGAAGAACAAACGGAAATGAATTAACACCAACCTCTGTGTGGAGTTGGATTTACTCTTTAACTTCTCTGTTCCACATGTCGGAGGTTGTAGAAAGCTTGGGTTAATTTTATAGAGGTCTTGGAGGAGTTTCTGCTCATACTCTTGATGTTTGCCCGCCTGAAAAGAAACGGACACAACATGATGGGTCAACGTCAATCCTTTTGTTAATACACAAAGCATGAACACACAAAGCAAAGAGCGACAATTTCATTTACATTTCAGAAAGAGAAACAACTCTCTCACCTGCATCTCCTCCTTTGTAAAGCTAGCTGCTTCATCCCCCAGCTCATGTAGATACATACAATCAGGTTTGGGACACTGCATACTTTTAAGGAAGTAACTGCAGTACTTTGTTGTGCCTAAAGAAGCCTGTTACAGAGAGACAGAAAGAGAAGAAAATGACAGTGAAGGACTTTTCTTTCAAGCACTTTTAGTTTAATCCTACTATTTTACATTGCAGGTTGTTTTATAAAAAAGGATGTTTCGGTTTTACAGACAGGAAGAAAATATAGAATAAAGTTATCACGTGGCTTTTATGCAAATACAACTTAACAACTAATCATAGACACACACAAGAACAGCAGTTGTCAACTTCTCACCTTGAGAGTCCTTCCATCAACAACCACATTGTTCACACACTGTATTGCTCTTAACGCATCTTCAGAGCGGATGTAAGTGACATAAGCGCTGGCACTGGGCCCCTGAAGAACCACAAAATTAAAGTAAACATACACAGTCAAACACATCTACTGCAGTGGTTTACACCTTACAGTTTACAGTGTTGTTCTAGGGCAGCAATAAACACTTATTTCCATTATGGACTGCTTACATTGCAATTTTACAAGGACAAATCTTGGTATTTGTAAACAACACGTTTGCTTGTTAAGCGATAAATGGTTCTGATATTAGAAAAATTAAATAGATTAAGTTCCGATAAGGTTTACAAACATATTAATTGCAAGTACATCCTGTCCTCCTTTCATCCAAACTCTCACCTGTGAACCTGCGTAGGATGTGCTATTGTTGATGACCACTTTATGGATTTTCCCAAACCTCCCAAAATATTCTGGTCGTTTTAGGACCTGTGGGCACAATATAAAAAAACAAATTTATATCACTTGTCACAACGTTTTGGGTGCATTGTGAACTCTTATACACAATATTCAACATGAACTTTACGCTTGAGGCTTCAGAGAGAGGTTTTACTGTAAGAACTTTAAAATGTGCGTTAGAATAATTCCATTTCATCTGTCAGAAAAGTCCAAAATAAATCTAGGAGCTTGTGCCTTCAGTTTGCCACAGTCATCATTCACATCAGGCTAAAACAGTTCCGACGCTCCAATGTCACAGGTAGCATACGTCGTCATACGTCATACACTCACCTCTGGGTCGGCGAGTCGCTGTGAGAGCCCCACCACAAACACCAGGTTTCTCTGGACCACTCTGACACTGGCCAGATGCTTTCGGTTTTCTGTCACCTTCTGCTTCTTCTCATTCTGTTTCTGCTTCTTTTCGTTCTTTATCCTTTGGATCTCCTCCTGTGACAGAGGCTTGTACACAGCAGGGTCCTCTGGGTACGGCTACAAAATAAACACAAAAGAATTATGATAGTATTATCCACCGTTTGGCTTTGTAAAGGACAGTGGGTAACGGAGGGCTTTAGTTGTCAATAGTTCAACAGGCATCGCTTGCCAAACTGCTGAAGCTGTAAATTGTAAATGATGCTGAGCTGATGTTTTAACTAACAGGCTACTTTAGAAGGGGGGGGGGGGGGGGGGGGGTCAAAGTTTATCTAACCCCGTATTAATATATGGACACTCAACATCATTTTCTCTGCTATTGTGTCCATCTCACCTTTCTGCAGGCGGGGCACAGGCCGTTCTCGTCTGTGCGGATGCGATGCCAACAGAAGCGGCAGATCTGATAGCCGCAAGTGCAGGGGAAGAAGTTGACGTCGTCAATCTCCAGCGGCTCCATGCACAGAGGGCACTCCATGGGGTCGTCCTTCATTTCAGGGCTGTTGGACATCCTATGGCGCGGTGAAGGTGAGTGTTGAGGCGGGTCACAGGGCACAGGGCTAAGAAAACACACAAAGGCTACGTTTTAGAGCTCCATCGAATCGAATCTATCGACATAATTAAAAATAATATCACCTGAACTTGTTTCTCCCACACACTTCATAGCGGGATGGTATAGCCTCTGAAACTTAATTTCTGTCTACCAAGGTCACGATATCAAACTGAGGCTGGGCAAATCAAAATGCATTTACTTAAATACTTTTTACGCAGAGTTTTACTTATTTAGCGGCAAAGGAAGCACTCCCCTCAGTTGAGTTTTTTAGGTCCATCTACCAAAATACTGCAATCTAATGCAATACATCTTACTTGATGATGATGAATATAATGTTCATTTTTTCAATAAACCTTTTAGGGAGGAGTTGACTCAAGTGTATTGTCCTTTTGGAGGCTGTAGTTTGTAGCGCTGGTGAGCTGCATTGTGCTGTAGGCAGAGAGGTTTTTAATGTGTCGTCTACTACATTTATACCATTGAGGGTAGATTAAATATCGTAAACTGCTTTCAGTACATTTTGGAGCTGAAACAATTAGAAGATTGACAGAAATTAAAGATACATTTTGAAAACCAATTTGTCTCCCAAGTCATTTTAAAACGACATTCTTAAATGGGAATATTTGGTGTTTTTGCTGGTTGATAGTTGATTGATTATCTTTCGAAGTTAGTGACTGTTGGTCAAACACAACAAGACATGTGAAGTAGTCACCTCGGGCTCGGGTAAACTGTGATGAGTCGCAAACTACAGCCTCCAAAAAATGATCATAAAGTTGAATCAACACATCTCTTAAACAGCTTTAACAAAAATGGAACACGGTTGGAGTTATTGCTGGACTTGCATTAGTTTAAGCTAGATGTACGTAACAAAAAGACAACAGACTCATATTTTAGAAAACAAGTCAAAAACATTGTCATCTTGTTGGCGAAAGGGTTAGCTAGAATAAAAACCATGTTCCATCAACTCTTGACTTCAACTAATTCACTTTAAAGTCATCCATCAGCTGCACTTATCCAAGACCAAACTGAACAGAATCTGTCCTTCTTTCTCTGCTACCTGGAATAGGTGTATAGTCGGGTGACGGGACCCTAGGTCATCTTTTCTGGTCTTATTCCAAGTTCAGGAGTTTCTGGGATACTATTTTTTACAGCGACGTATACAGCAGGCAGCTAATCCCTGACAGTCTCTCTGCGATATTAGGCTGCTCCAACCACTCTTTCACTCCCCCCCCCCCCCCCCCCCCCACATTAAAATAAGCCCTCATGTTTGGTATGGCCATTGCAAAAAGAGTCATCCTGAGAGAATGGAATTCAGTTTCTCCTCCTTGCTTTAAAAAAAAGGGGCTAAATTACATGTTTTTTTGCTTATATAGAAATTCAGTATACTCTCTCCAATGCCCATCCTAAGTTTCTTAAGATCTGGCTGCCCTTTATTGAAAATATTAGAGAGACCAACTAATTGTATTAGACTGTATTTCTTTTTTTTTGCACTGTATTGTATTGTTTTGATTTGCCAGGATTTCAGATTTCCAGCCTTCGTCTTGAGCCTTTCTCCACCTCACTTGGTCTTGGCTCTATGGACTCTATTTCTAACTGTCAATCCACTTGTGGACATTTCAGTCATTTTACAGATTGACATGCATGTGTGCACTTTTGGGCAGTTATTGTTTTATTCTGTCATGTCTATTTCTTTGTTTCTGTTTTTTTGGGAATGTAAATATATATATATATATATATAGGCCTATATATATATATATATATATATATATATATATATATATATATATATATATATATGTGTATATATATATACACACACACACACAAAAACAGCTGTCATCATGTTAAAGCCATAATGCGGATGTTGCGGTATCTTTCAGGGCTTGACAGTAGTAGACACATCGTCATGATTGACGTTAAAGAGAAATGCAACAAACTGCGTTTATTTACAAAAATCCTTATGTTGTTAGCAGTTTAACTCCGGCCTGCTTTCTTTCTACGTGACAACGCTGCTGCCAGAAGACGAATTCGTTGTAAAACCTGACAGTGTTAAGTTGAATTAAACGATTACAGAGAAATGCCGAGATTGCAAATACTTAAATTCTACTTAACGTGTACAGTAGGGTCACAGTTTTGCAGATTTACCTAACGTTACAGATATCAGCTGATCGGTAAAGTCGTGTATGAAGCCAGGATACCTAGCTAGTTGGCCAGGCTGGTAACTTTAGCTGCTCTGTCTACTGGATCGTACATTATGACAGATGTTAGCTAGCTAGTTGACTAACGTTAGGCTAAGCTAACACTAGCAGCCGGTCTAACTAATAGCAAGTATCAATTGCAAGTGAAATCACAAAACATACTGAGGTCAATATAAACTTGATACTGACATTAAACGTTTTAAAATACGTATGCCACAACGATACGCCTTCTCTCACATATGAGCTAACTGACAGCTTGCTTTATGCTAACCGCTAGCATCGGTGTAGCTAGCATGCTACATTATCATCAAAATGTACGGGGTTTAGGAGCCAAGCTTACGATGCGGCCTACCCAAGCTAACTGGGAGCAAGTTGTTGTCAGTATAAACAACTGACATTGTTTTCACGATAATGAGATTACCTGCACAGTGATCAAATAAACTCAAGAATACTCTACTGTCAGTCTGTAAAATCGTGACAGACACAACTGCCCTTTATTTATTAAGGGAGGATGGAAGCTGGCTAGCCCAACTAGCAAACTTGCTAACGTTAGCGTTACTTACCCTGTCCGTATTTAGCTTAGGATTCCACTCCGAGGGAGTCACACCAAATTGGGCGGGGACTGCGAGCCAATGTATCTGAAATGCCAAAATTTCTATAACCGGTCACTTAAGATAACCGTAGTTGTGTTGTTCTGTTGTGATTAAAAGGCTATAAAGACGGTTTGCCCCTTTCTTTTCTTGGTATTGTGGAGACAATTTACGCTCTAACCACCATCTTAGCTAGCATTAAAGTAGGGAGGAGGGAGTGGGGCAAGTGCTCAGTGCGACTGAGTCTGCGCAGATAGACAGATGCTTTGTGGGAAAAGGAGTTTTCGGCGACTATAGGCTAGGACCAGGGACACATTACAAACGTGTAATGGTGCATTTAAAATAAAATATCAAAATGTATCGTACTTAAGTACATATTCGAGGTCCTTGTATTTAACCTAATGTGGCAGTCCGCAAAATTTCAGTCCTAGTTGATTTAGAATTTCGATTTGAGTGTAAACAATGGAACTGTGCCGATAGCTCAGTCTGGAGTAGAGATAGATTGAATATATTTCTTGTTCTATGGTCTAGAGTCTTGTTGTTGATACATACGCTTCAGGTTTTCAGAATTTCGTTCATAGTTCAATTTTGTGTGTGTATACAATGGAGAAAAACTGCTATACAGGATTTTTCCCCCAGTGGTTAATGATATACTACTACTAATACTGCAAATATATAAATATTGCAATATTGCATCAGTGGGTCATATGGGCTCAATCTCCATCATGTTACCTCCTTTAGTGATAAATAGTGACTATGCTCTTACTCCACTACATTTCAGTGGGAAATATTGTTTAGTAATTAATAAGTAGCAATAAGAAACAATAAGTAGTAAAAATGACCCCCACCTTGACCAGCACAACATTAGCCAATTTTGCAATGGAGTATTTTACTAGAAAATGACCCGAGTACTTCCTCCACCACTGCTGTTATAATGTATACCTTCTTTTATTATGAGAAATCAAAACATCTTGCAATCAAGGAGTTCCAATCATGAACTTAAGCAAAGTTTAAGAAAAGGTATAGTTAAGTTATTTGTCAATTATAATGGGTATTGATTTCATTATGAAATCAAATTTGGATTAAATGAGTTTAGTAAAACCGTGTCATCTGCTTACATTTATTTACTCACTCACTTTTTTACATGATTTTTTTTTCAAGAATCCAATCACAAATATTAAGGCTAAAAATGATAAAATAAACAAATCAATGCATAATAGAACCAATGTTCACAGATTGTTTCAGCAATGCTTCAAAATGATTTGAAAATATGTTTAAGCTATATCCACATGAAGCTGGGTTTGGGCCAGTGAGTCTGGACTTTGTTGGGATCCACAGAGTCTAAGGTGAGTGTGGGGGCGATGGGGTGCGGTGACGCCAGGGACAACCGTGCAGCCAGGAGCCCCATCCGAACACAGCTGTCTGTGTCTCGCCGCTGGAGAATCCCAGCCATTAAAGCACCTGCCAGACTGCAGACAGAGCGGAGATGAGTGTCTTTTTGTTTGAATGTTGTTGAGTCACAAATATTTTTATAAGTAATAGAAAGTGTGACAGGGACAGGAAGAGAAAGAGGTCAAAGAAAAGGAAAAGTGGACGAAACTGAAGAGGAAGTTTTGAATTTAAATAACTATAAGGAAGAGAAAGTAGGTCAAGTAAAATTTTAGCACCTATCTCCTGCTCCAGACACATTCATTGTCTCCTCTGCTGTCACAGTCAGTGCTGGGTAGTGGACAGCACAAAGCTGCCTCCTCTGCAAACACAGATGCAGAAAACATCTTCACTTTCACTGCTGTAATCTTCATCATCATTATCAGTTTAAATATAAGTTGCCCTTACCCTCTTTTGTTTTCTTGGCTGCAGGTTGACCGAGCCTGCATCATGCTCTCCGCACACCAGCACTCCACTAGCCCCCAGAGTCACCACCAGGCAGTGGAGATGCTCCAGTAGGGGGCGCGAGAGAGCCACAGCAACACTCAGCATCTCCTCCAGAGAGCTCGGCAGCACTGCCACCCCACAAGTCAAAACCACATCCTCAATCACTGTCACACTATTTGCATTTTTGACAAAAAACCCAACTACAGCATTATTACTGGGAATATGTGTTTGAGAGCATGAGGGAGTCAAAAACAGTTGAAGCACAAAATGCTCATTCAGGAATACAGTTTACCTTCAGGTGTTGGGATACCCAGTGTTTTGTTCATGGTGCACAACTCTGCCAGGTTTGGAGATGAATAGGACAGAGACTTCCAGGCGTCTGTCAGGAAAGGCTTACAAGCCTTTTCTGAATCCGTTGGCTCATACCAAACTGTGACACATTGATTGTATTGTATCAAAATCAATGAAAGCTTCTGACCACAATGGTTCATAGTGACTATCTCCCCATGCTTACCATTTATGTCATGTTTTTTTGCAATAGAGCAAACATAGTCGATGGTGGAGACGGGAATGTTTCCGTCGAGGCACACAAGAGTGGCTGATAAAAGCTGCTTCTCAAACTGTGACACCTACAAAAAGATATTCAAAGATAGAATAAAGAAATTAAGTAAGTAAGACATTTATTTCTCTAGCACCTTTCAAAACAAGTGGTGGTCAAACATAGAAACAGCAAATGTACACATTTGAGAAGGTGCAACTGGAAAATATTTGGCATTTTTACTTGAAAAAATACTTTTTGTTGGACAGTGTTGGAGCTGAAGCACGAAAAGATGATCCCTATTTGTCTTGAGCCTGAAACGTGATCACTGGGGGTGAACGATAAACGCATTACGTCATTATGTGACATATGAGTATGCACACACATTATTTGCGATGGCTGCATGGCAGCCCTTGTCTTTTGAATTTGGTCCAGTACACGCGCGTGTCATTTTCTGTCCATTCCAGCGGGAGAATGGTGGATGTCGCCACTAATGTGAGAGTTAATTGTAATGTACATTTAATA
The DNA here is from genome assembly GCA_023631565.1 of Gymnocephalus cernua. Taxonomy (NCBI): domain Eukaryota; kingdom Metazoa; phylum Chordata; class Actinopteri; order Perciformes; family Percidae; genus Gymnocephalus; species Gymnocephalus cernua. The sequence continues at coordinate 22,339,711 of CM042431.1, read as the reverse complement.
GAATAAATGCCAACCATAAATAGTATCAAGATTTGAGTTTGATGTGACAAAAACTTTCAGGACTATATTTTTAAATAGTGAATATGGTTCTGAAAATGGTATTGGAACACAAATCCTGGGCCAGCCAGACAAATAACTTTGTCAGTAATTCTTACATATTGCTCTGTGATCTGCTGATGAATGTCCATGTCTCCCAATCCAAGACTCAGCTCTCCACTCTCAGTGATAACAGCACAGTAAGTTGCTGTGCTTTGCTCTTCTAGCCTGGCCACACCACTTGTGTTCTTACAGAAATAAGAAAAAAAGTCAAGAATGTAACATTTATATATTTGAGTAAAAGGGATTATAACCTTGCTTATGTAAGAAACAACTGTTGATGTTCACATACCATATGTTTACAATAGTTCAACACTGCTTCGCTGTGTGAATCAGCTCCAGTAGCTGAGATCAACAGGATGCTATTGCCTAATCGACTCAGAGAGTCTGAGATGAAAGCACAGAAGAAGTGAGTGTGAGGCAATCAGATTTGAAGTACTGAAAAAAACGCGTGCGTGTACATAATCAGATAAAAACACACCAGCAATGTTCCGTCCTACACCACCAAATGACTGACAGACACTTCCTGGGTTGGTCTGTCCAAACTGAAAGAGACAAGTTTTTTCTCAGAAGTAACCTACATAATATGACCTTACATGGCCTGCAGTAGTGTGGATAACTTATACTTACATGAAGTGTTTTCGTCTTCCCTTTAGCAATAAAATCAACATTTATTCCTCCGATGACAACCTGTAAAAGAACAGCCTTGTGGGTACTGTATTGCGCCAATCTTTGACTAAACAAGACCATCATAAGTGTTTATACTCACAATATCTGATTCTGAGTGTTTTTCATGATGATGAGTATTTTCTTTTAACTTTCTTTCAGTCATTTGTTTTGACAGTGCACAGGCTATCTGACTGCCAACTTTAGCATTGTTATGAATGAGAGCAATGTCTGAGAACATAACAGGTTAAGGAGATTTTAGTTGTAATATACTGCACTGTAACATTGTCTGGCCTATGAGAAAACAACTTTATCAATCTTCTCTGTGCCTTTTCCTTTCCAAAGAATTTGATATGATCATGTTCTCTGCTTGAGTTCTCAATGATTCAGATTTTCAGAAGGATACTGGCCTGAAGGGACTTTCCTTCAGTCAGCTCATTGACCTTTTGAAGAATGAATGGCGTCACGTCTCTTCCTGTTATACCTTTAGCACTGAGTAAAAAAAAAAAAAAATCCTCTGATGTTATTGAACTAGCATTTCAAGTAAGGACAACAGATTACAAGCCACAGAGACTTTCTGTACCTAGCCTCTGTTACTGCGGCCTGTATGGCTTCCTCTATCTGCTGACCGGTTGCTGCATGCTCCTCTGCGATGGGGACCGCTAACAGTACACCACTTTGGAGACCCAGTGACAGAGTGCTTGCTAAATGATGCAAAAACATTCACATTCATAACAGGTTTTAGAAGAAAACAAGTGTTGGTAGATATTGAATCTTGACCTCTGTGTGTTAAGGGTCAATAATATAAAATGCTGATGTACCAATGAGTTTTGCAGCTTCCTCAGGATTGCGGACTTGGTATGGAGAAATGAATCCACTTTGTGGAGAGAAGAAGGCTGGGAAATTCTTCGACGCTCCATAAGTGGCTACACAGACACCCTGCGTCTCCTAATGAAAGATACAATAACAGAAATTCATAGAAATGAATAACAGTCCCCATTGAGTGCCCTTTAAGCCCAACATCTGTCTGCTTTATTTATTTTAATTAATTCATTTAGCACTGAAAGCATTTATTTATCCACTTTCTTCTCTCTTTCCTTCTATTTATTATATTGATTGTTTAATATTTCTTAATTTCTATTTAAGGAAATTTACATCATTCTCACACACAGACACCGACACAAACACACACCGACACAAACACACACCGACACACACACACACACACACACACACACACACACACACACACACACAAACACACACACACACACACACACACACACACACACACACACACAAACACACACACACACACACACACACACACACACACACACACACACACACACACACACACACACACACACACACACACACACGCACAAACATGAATAAACACAGAATGAAAGGACTGTCTGCACAATGTCCACCCCACCTTGCACCTCAGTCTAAGTCTTTGTGATGTAAAGCTTGTCTTATCGTATGCAACAACCCTATCTACTTGTGTATGTTAAATCACATTTTAACTAAAGTCACTACAAGCAAACATGATACATAAAAGATTGCTAATACACATTTGGCTGACTAAAGTACACCCTCAAATGGAAAACACACTATACTTTTCCAGTGACAACATTGTCTCAATATTCTTACAAGGAACTCCAGGGTCCGACCGATGTCCAGAATAGACTTAACACCAGCAGAGACCACTGCAATGGGAGTCCTGCCGAGCTCTGTCAGATCTGCACTGATGTCCAGACCTGGAGGAATGATGATGACATAAGTAAGTCTTCACAGCATGACACTAACTTATTCTTTTACTGTAACATACCAAGAAGACAAACTTACTGTCCCGACAGTTTTGGTGTCCTTGGTGACTTTTGGAGATTTTCTCCTCTGTGTCCCCCCTTTTGAGACAATGTGTCTGAATCCAAATAAAAGACCTATATATCCCCGCGCATTCATTAAAATTGGAATTACATTAATCCTAAGCAAGAGCCAAATAAGACAGTCAGGCAAGCATCGGTGTTTCAATACACAGATCTGTGGGATCACAAAGCACGCAGAGACTCAGTTTCCCTAGCAACAGACAAAAAGCCAGAGCCAGTCCACGTATCTCTAGACTGTCAGACCTCGTGAGCCCCGATCTATTCTTCCCCTCATCTCTTATACTTTCTTTCTTCGGCCCCCTCTTCTTCTTCCGCACCGGTACTGCTATCTTCACACAACACCCGCCAGGGTGGGGGCTACTGTATGTCTCATCCTCATTTGTTATTATTACTCAATGTAGGCTACTTTGCTCGAGGCTACTGTGACCCTAACTATCTTATATTTACTGCTTAAGCTAAACCATCTGTGCGTCAGAGTTTCCTTTGTTTGAGGAACTGCCGTTTCTATGACAGCACACACGTCTGTGCATTAAGCATACACCAAAACACACTTGATCTCTTATGGAAACCTTTTACATTCTTATTATATTTATCTGCAAATAGTAAGGACATTATTCTACAGTGACACATTGAGGTCTTCCTCAAAGTGAACTATCCTGTCACCAGGCCTTGATATCGACTCCTCTGGGTCCTATTTGTGACTCCATAAGCACCCTCATACTGTCTTCATAATCAAATCCAGATTGACATAACATATATATATATATATATATATATATATATATATATATATATATATATATATATATATATATATATTCACCTGATGACATGATTGTTCAGTCTCCATGTGAAAGGAAGCCAAAACCATTCAGTCAGTGAGTCTGTTTTCATGGTTTAGAGTAATAAGTTAGTGTGAGTCCTATGTGTAAAGTATTTATTAGTCTACTTACTGTTCTCTCCGTGTCTGTGAACTCCTCCGATGCCCCCTGTGACAAACACAGGGATGCCAGCTCGGTGTGCTGCTATCATAGTGGCTGACACTGTTGTTCCCCCAGAGAGCCCCTGAGAAAATAACAAAACACCACCATAAGTGACAGACTCAGGTAATCCAAGCGGATGCCACCGGGTCGGCCTTCATGCTCAGATTATTTTGAGATGAGTGGGTTTCTGAATCAGAAAGGAGTTTATCGCCACAGTAGAATTCGTGGAATTTGCCTTGGTGATTGATGCATACATCCAAACACACAAATCTATCTCACTTTGCTGATGACGTAGGGCAGATCACGACGGGACACCTTCAGGGAGCTCTTGCAGCGGGCGAGGTGGTCAAGCCCCTCTGAGGACAGACCAACATGGACTTCACCCTCGATCACTCCGACCGTGGCTGGGGTGGCTCCTTCAGCTCTCACTATTGCCTCCACCTCCTTTGCTGTGCTGCATTAAAAAAATAATGGCATTCATAATCAAAGATTACAGCAACTTTTAGCTGGTGGGATCAGAGTTTACTGACACTTAAAACAGGGTACCTCAGGTTGTGTGGATAGGGCATGCCATGTGTGATAATAGTACTCTCAAGTGCAACCACTGGTTTGTTTTCTGCCAGCGCCTGAGATACAGATGGATGAACTCTGAAGAGGCTGTCTAAGAGAAGAAGTGCCATTTACAAGCTGTTATGAACTGTGCATAGCCTACATTATACTTGTGTATGCATTTACCATTCTTGCACAATCTGCTCTGATAAGTTGTGATCCCTCTTCTCAGGATGAGGGCAGAGGTTCTCTTTAACATCCTCATTCTGTTCAGATTTTGAGGGAAACCCTGAAAACATGAAGAGGTTTTAAATCAAAATGAGAAAAATGCTGACAGCTGATGCTTTTCTTCCAATAGACATGCTGTTCAAGTTTCTTTGACTGTTGCAGACTGATGTACCAAAGGCTACGGTCTCCCCTCCAGGGTTCATCCTCCTCCTCGAAGAAGCACTGGTAGTTATTTACATTGATTTTGCATAGGTTTAAACAACAGTTTAGGATACTGTTAGTCTAAAAAGATTAAGAGTGAGACTGGGCATCAAGACAATGAAAATGTATTTTATGATTGGTTGATACTTGAAAAAACAAACCCCTTTACATGTCTTCTTTCCGACATACATTCAAAAATTACAGTCCCACATTAAATTACAAAAGAAAAACACCACCCTATGTCTGGTGGATTGATTTTATTGCTAATTTTACTTCCTGTAGTCTACTTTATTTGATGTAAAACATATATATATATATATATATATATATATATATATATATATATATATATATACGGTGTGTCTAACTTAAATTATATGTAGACTAATCTCTTTAAAAAAAAGAACTGTTAAAGTAAACCACAATGTCAAACCAATGAACATTACCTCAGCTTCTTTAAGGACAAAACAAATAGGCTCCCAGTTGCATCACACCCTGCAGTGTGTTCTCTGTCACTCTAAGTCCAACTCAGCCATTGTGAGGATTTTCTTTGCTCCAGTTAGTTGGGACTGGTTGGGACAAGTTCCCACCCCCATCCCCCCTCTTTGGGGCCACTCACTCAAAACGGCAGTCTAAAAACCAACCGATGCTATGCCCATTCTTTATACACAGGCTATGATTTCTGCACTAAAGATTGTTAGCTGAAATGTACTATATTGTCACTAACTTATCTGAGACACAAAAAAAACTTTAGTCAATACTTTACAACTGATGTTGCTTGCCAGAATTGCAAATTTAACACTGTATTTAATATATCTCATCAATGACACTGAGAGGATCAGACACGTCAACAAACAATTCAAATCCCAATGAAAATATCTGAAAAACTTCATCAGTCTAAAGGAGTTAGCAACACATATTCATCTCTGCTCACATGCTCTATCTTTGCAATAGGAGGGAGACCATCTACCTGTGGTACAATTATTTAATCAAAAACTGCTTATATTGCAATATTAATGTCTAAAGCACATTACATTCAGTCAGCTCATTATCATACAAACCAGTGTCCCACAAATATGGTTTACTGCTTACCTTCTCCAGTGCAACAAAATGCTAGAAACTTTGCCCAGAAGGCTGAACTTTGACCCAAAGTCTGTTTACACAGACCAAAAGCATCAACCACAGATCCCTGTGGTCTAAACTTCTCTGCATTTGGCTGAGTGAAAGCAAGAGATATTTAACATTAACACAATATGCAAAAATACTGCAGAACTGATATGAAGATAATCAGATACATGGTAAAATAAATGAAATAATATAAAAAAAACACCATGATAAATTTGCACAAAACCTCCACATATTTTCTTTTTTATTCACATCTGGTAACTGGTTGGAGAAAAGTTACAAAGATGTATCCAAGTCTTCTACATTCATTGTCCACATATCTGCTGATTACTTGCTCCAATATGAGTTTAATATCCATTTTATCCACTGGTTATTTCTCTCAGCAGATTTCTGTTGCTCCTACGATTGTAGAACATGAGTCACATCAAACTGAATGGACTGCTTTTGATAGTTTCATCAACTTTTGGGAGGATCTCCATTGATGTCTCAAAAATGCAATCATATCAAGCTGGCTGCATGTTCTCTGCAATAAGAGGGTTGAACTCAACTGAGGTGCACATTTGAAACTCTTCAGCCACGTGAAGTCCTGTTTTGTCTGCATTGAAATCACTTTTTTGTGACTCTACATGACTGGTGACTTGGGTCGAGTCGGGTACAGAATATGTAATGAGGTTTGTGGTTATTTCTGCATCGTAACAGATTTCAGCTGAGGTCTTTGAGCTTTCCAGTAATTCATCTTCAAACCACAGTGGATTCTCCAGCTGATGTGCATGAAAAGCCTCTATGGCATCCCGCAGGGCTCCACCTGAGGGACAATGATAGTACTCGTCCTCTGAAAGCCCTTCAATGTGATTTACTTTGCCGGGCTCGTGCTTCTCAGTGTCCAAGATTCTGAAAAAGAGCTCCTCAAACTGTTTCATCAGCTTGTATCTTACTGTAATGTTGAAAGGTGAAGGAACATCTTCTTCAGAACAAACGTCACCAAAGTAAGCCACTATGTACTTTTCAAATGATGCAGATCGGATAAAATGGGGGATCATGAGGCTGAGGGCTGGACTGAGCATGTCACCTACAGGTGAACGGCTGTCCTCTCTCAGAAAAACCTGTTTGTCACCACACATGGCTCTCCATTTGGCTTGCACTCCTCGTGAGCACAGAATAAGTATCTTATCTGAAGAGCTTTCTATTTGTTCTCTGTGCCAGTCCAACCACTGGATGCTTCCCAACACTCCTAGTCTTGTGGAGTCAAACAGATCCAGGACCACTTCAGTACCACATTTGGTCACCAGGAAGGCACACAGCTTCAGGACAATGGTTTTGTATAAAGGGTGATCGAGGGAGTAGATGACGAGGACTCTTTTTCTCGCTTGCACTTGAAAACCTTCTGGTTGTTGTTTGGCAGCAGATGACGCTGTGTTCACAGGATCTGTGAGAACAGTGAAATCTGTTGATTAATTATCAATTCAAGCTGCGTTTTCTATTCAATACTGTACATTTACAAGAAGGCAAACCTTTCTGAGAGGCACTCCACAGTAAACAAGCAAGACAACCACCAATGAAAAGCAGCCCCACAGTTGCTTTTATAATGAAAGTCCGTGGTGGATAATCTAAAAAACAAACAAATACATTTGAGCTAAATACCTCTACAAATACAAAAAAGAAATTCAAATAATATTATGCTAGTGATTCCCAACCTCGACGTCAGGACCCCTTCCAGTGGGTCACAAGATAAATCTGTAGGGTTTGCGAAATGTTTAAAGGGATAGAAAAGAACAAAAAAATAACCTTCTTTTATTATTTTCTCTAATCTTTGCTTCTTTGTAAACTATGGGATTATTTTACCTCTTTGGGTCTCAAACATTTATTCAAATAAGACTGAAATGCTTCTGACGCCTTCAACAAGGGACAGCAAGTGAGTCCTGCTTTATTTTAAGGGGTCACAAGCCAAAAAGGATGGGAACCACTGATTTATGCTTAGCGCCATATGGCCGTTGAAAATACATCACACTGTATTTATGTCATAAATCGTACTTACCTGGGCATAAATCGATTGTTTTGTTGTGGGGCCTACAGTCATTCTTGCATCGGAAAAAGAATGGCTGAATCTTAAAGACAAGCAGAGTAAGGTGAGCTGATGTTAAATCTCTACACGTAAGATTACTTTATCAACCCTTTAAATGGGGACATTAAATATAAAAATTGAACTCACCATTAACAACATTTCACATTGTGAGAGCTGCCGCCAATCAAACTCAAATGTCACATTCAGTAATGATCTGCTTTCCTGTGGAGGAAGGTATGACAATGATATGTGTGCACACTCATCAATACTTCATCCTAAACAAGCTGTAAATCATACGATGGAAGTCCCACAACACATCTCTTGTCATCATTGATAATATAAGTGGGTTGTAGTTGTATTCAGTGTAATTACCTTCAAGACATTATTTGAGTAATAGAAACCATGACTCTGGATGGAAACTTGGTATCTTTCAGAATATTGTTCTGCCTCAAAACCCACAACAATGGAAAACTTTTTACGTTCCTTATTAAGAGACACAGCAGTGGTCATGTGAGGATCCCATAGACTTCCTGAAATAAAACATGCAGAGCACAATGCTTAGATGGTCCTGGAGCACTTACAGTGGTCCATTAAAACCTGTGAGATGTTAATAATGTAATATTTACCATTTTGCAGACATATTTGGGCCTTTTCGATTTTCTTGTCCCCGCACCCTGGCCATGACAGTAAATATTATGATTAAAGCGTTTTAAAGATGGTTTTGTAATGGATTTACGAGAAGTATCAAATCACTCAGTGAATTGTGGTAATAATTATGAACTAGGGCTGGGCGATATGGCCAATATCTTCTATCCCGATATAGGTCATTTCATATCTCAAAACAATATATATATCACGATATACTGTAACATGTTTTCTGACAATTCAATAAATAGTTTACATTAAACAACTACATCGTAAAGTCTATTTGTGTATACACCATGTTAGCAAAACAGCAGCTCTATGGTTCGCTTAAGCTTTGCTCCCATGTGCATCGTGCAAGGATCAGAACAAAAAGCACCAAATGATGTAAATGTTGCCACAACAGTTTGGCCACTGGTTTTTCAACACTGCGATAGAAATGATGTAGAAAAAAATATACAATATACAATAGACATTTTGATATTGTTATTTTCCCCAGCCCCACTCTGACAAGACACATGAAGAAGCTTTTCAGAGGCAACATTTTTTTATTTTTTTTTATTTTTTACATTTGACAAAGTGTGAAAAATGATAGTTTTGGTAAGCGCCATTGTCACAATATGTATTAAACGGATTCCTTTTTGGGACGGTTTATGTTGTTACTACTTCCTGATACAAGAGCACAAATTGTTTGACATTGTTTATTTTAACTGTGATACCTGAGACATCTGTCAGAAGCCCACATTGTAGTTACACAACAACACAGAATCAATATACCCTATAACCTTGTTTGTACAGCAAACTTACATAATTCATAATACATGCCTCCCTGCTTTTTCATCCAGATTTCAGGGATCTGGAGGTAACTTACCTGGGATGGTGATTTGCTTTGTAATCATGTAGTTCCCAATATCAGGTTCTGGCAGATTTAAAACTGACACCATATATGTATGCCCAGGCTCTACCACGACTCCGTCCAAGGAAAATGTCCACTGATAAAGAAAAACATGTCTGTAACGTCTATACTGCTTGCCCAGTTATATCAATGGATAAATAAACAAGTGTGTCACAATCTTACCTTACTATAGTTTGGATTCTGCTGTTTGCTGAGTTTGTAAGAATACTGCACACACATACTTTGATTTTTACTTTTATCCAGAAAAGTTATTTCTGATCCAGTAAGGACTCTTACACTTGCTGTGAATAGAAGAGAATGGATATTTAATATGAATGCTTTCTCTAATGTCTGATTTTCTATTCACCTTTGATTAAAGACTGGTTAATTTACAACTTGCATTTGATGCATTTTAAAATGTGAGCTACAATAAACAATACTATACTTTTAAAATACATCATTTTAGCATTACTTACCATCAGACTTTATTTTCCACGTCACATTCACAACAGAAACAGGTTTGTCGTGTTTGTCCATCCAGACTCCCACATGCTCACCATCCCATTCTGGGTTGGTCGGAGCATAGCGTCTAGGTACGACCATGCGCTTGTCTGAGCAGTTATCTGACATTTAGGGAATGGTATATATTATAATGTTATATAATGTTATGTGTAGTTATGTGTGGGGACATATTAATCATATAAATGCCAAATTAAAATTTTATTTTCTTACACAAATCATTTCACCATGCTTAGATTAACACCAAATCTATATTTAAGTTTTGGAATTACAATGGAAAGAGTTTAACAATTTGCACAAACTATTGCCACCCTCAACATATTGGTTGATGTCTTTTCTATATATAAGTAGGCTATTTGAACTTTACTCTACTGATTTGACAAATAAGATACTTACTAATTTTGCAGTTGTCAAGACCCTGGAAAAACAAGAGATAAGTTTGACTTGATGAATCTAGGACTGCAAGTTTCCCTCAGTTTTCTTTCATACGACTGCTTGTATTTATTTTTAATAGATTGAATCCTCACCTGTTGGTTGCAGTCCGGACGCTTGTCCACAATCCTAAGAGTAGATGACACTCGGAGTCCAGCAGGCAAACAAAAACAGAACAAAGGAACGTGGATCATTCTGGTGTAGCTACACAACACAGGTGGAAAAGATTTAAAAGCTATCAAGTAAACAAGAACAACAATCAACTCCATTTAGAAAGATGGTTGAATGGTTTGCTTGAACAAGCACAGAGAAGGCTCACTGTGATCTAAACTCAACCAATGTGATTTGTTTCATGTTTATCAGACGCTGTCATCTAAATATGTAGGAAGGATGCTCTTATGAAATGTGGTTTGCGGTTTCCATTCTCCTACAGAACATTGCATGGGCTGAAAATATTGCTCTCTTACAGTTTTTCTCAGTCGCTTCGGTGCGTTTTTCACATCATCGCTAACGTGCAAAATAATAAGTGCATTTCTCAGAACAATTTGTACAAACTGCAGTATACAATAGATATGTTTCTAAAGCTAGTCAGTCACTAAAAATCCTAAGTACATCTCTCAAAAGTAAATATTCATGCCAATGATCATGTCAGTTTCATCAGAATGATAAGTCATTGAGTCATTGTTCACGAACAAGGTCGTCAAAATGTTTAGGCATGTTGTCAACAGTGTACTACAGTATTACCTTATGTAAACTTAGGCTACAGTTTGGATGACAGTTACTGTATTGAAAATGCACAAGGCTGCACTTCTATGGCATATATCAATTTCAAAAGTACTATTTACATAATACTGTATGTGGGTTATTGATTGAAAGACACTGGACAGGATTTAGTTTTTCACAGCTTTTACTAGTGCTACTTTATGAAAGAAAAAAACAAAATAATTTACAGTAAGAAGTGGGAGCACAAAGGAAAAAAAAACTAAATTAGAAAAAAACACAGGAAACACCCCTAAGGCACAACTTTGCCTGCAGAACTGTTCTAGTGCTGTCTCTACACATCCAGACATTCCTGTCTGTTGGCCCACATATTCTCATCCACATCACACCGGATATTTTCCCTTGAAATGCAACGTGGAAAGAATATTTTGGAATGCCTTATCCATCCTCTGCAGGCGTCTTCTGTGATGTCCTCACATGCTGCATCCATTGCAGCCAGCAGGGTCATCTGTGTGTGTGGCTGACGATCGTACACCTTCCACCTCCATGCTGAAAAGAACTCCTCAGTTGGGTTAAGGAATGATGAATAAGGTGGGAGGAATTCTATGAGCATCCTCGGGTGGGTCACAAACCATTGCCTTATGATGTTTGATCGATGGAAACGCACATTATCACAAATGACCACATACTTTGGCAAATCCTCTCTAAAAAGACCCCTCTCATTAAAAAGTTGAGTAGATGCTGGGTGTTGTATGGCCCTATAAGGGGGATATGGGTTAGGACACCATCCTCCGAAATAGCAGCACACATGGTGATATTTCCTCCCCGTTGGCCTGGCAAATCCACAGTAACTCTGTGACCGATGATATTCCGACCCCGCCTTCTGCATTTGGTCAGGTTGAAGCCAGCCTCATGCACGTATACAAAGTTGTGAGAGGGTTCACTTGATTCCAACTCCATTATACGCTATATCCCAGAACAAACAGTTGAATTTGTTTTGGTAAGGAAGAGTGACATAAAATGTACATATATTGCATGTTCCTTCCACAGCAATGGAAATGTGTGCAGTTTATGCTTACAGTACTATGTATCACTATAAAATGTTGCTGTAAAGTAATTACATAGATATATGTTTTACCTGTACATACTGGTATTGTAGCTCCTTAACTCTGTCCTCATTCCTTTGGAATGGTACACGGTACAGCTGTTTCATACTCATCTGGTTTCTATGCAGCACCCTGTCGATGGTTGAGATGCTACCGTATGGATGTTTTCAAAGACATCGTTGTCGTCTATAATGGTCCTGGTGTATTTTCCCGAGTCTCATGGCATTGTTTGCTCGGACCATGGTGCAAATAGCCTCCTCCTGTCGAGGTGTAAAAAAAGGCGTCCTCTGCCACCGGTTTGAGGTAATCTTGCAGTCCTATGTGGGGAAAAATGCAGTGATGCATCGCACAATTTCACATAGACAAAAACTATGCCAACTCACATTTTACTGTAAAACATACGGGTAGGTGCATGTAAGGTGCAGTATTTATCTGTATAGAGTATATTTATGTATACTGTGAAATACAAGTGGACTACTGTAATATGTAGCATTGTAGGAAGTATATTAGGAAGCATATTACAATATTGTTATTAATATATGACCATTGCACTGGACTGCCTTGCACTATATTTATATTTATACTTAAATCTTAAATCTCGGACTATACGGATATTGCACCATTCCTTCCCTCTTCAATTGCTACTGTATATTTCTTTTTGTAAATTTGTAAATTCTTGTGCAGTGTTATACCATATACTTAACAGTATTTTTTATATTGCTTACTGTCATTTCTGTTTTTTATTCTTTGGTTGAGTGTTGTACTTAAGAGCATTAAGATTAGCCAGAGTCAAATTCCTTGTTTGTCTACGCAAACCTGGCCAATAAAGCTGATTCTGATTCTGATATGGGGAAAAAAACTGACATTGCGATATTTCTTTTCATGCGATATATATTGCAGTATGAAAAAAGACACATTTTTACAAGATGACATAAATAGCTTTATTTGGAAATAATAAATCATTCCCAACTACTGGGGTGATTTTGTAGGATAGTGCATCTACACAGAAAATAAAAATAGCCTAAAGTGAATGATAGTAATAATGAATGCATGTTGCTTCCTCTAAATTTCAGGTAGTGGTCGACTAGCGGGGCCTGCTTGTTTGTTTGATAAATTGATCAACATTGATTGTGATTGGTGGTTTGCTGTGCATGCAGAGCCTGCATGTCACGCACTAGCAACAAGCTGTGTATCGAAGAACGCTTAAATCAGTGTAAATGACGTTATATCAGACACAGACTGCTGTTGTAGATTAGTGTTACGTTTCCAACGTCGTGGCTCCGAACCGTAACGTTAGTTGGGACAGACGCCTTGTTTCTTTAGGCTAACTATATTAGCTTTAGCCTGGCTGGTAGCAGCTTTATGTAGTGAAAAATGGCTGGGAGACGTTGTGATAACGTTGCATTAATCTAGTGATTTATTTTTATAAAGTTTATAAGTTTTAGTGTCAACATCGCAACGTCCTGCGATGTGACTATTGCGCATGCAATCTGCGATTTTTTTCATAAAAAACTCGATTCATGATTCGATTCGATTCCCCCCCCCCCCTTCCATTTAAAACAAAATAACTGCGAACTGTAACTATATTTTAAAAATATATATGTATTGTATTTAATTAAAGTGCATCAACATAAACAAAATTGCAAAGGCAAACCCTTTCTCTAACTGAAACGTCACTGTGCAGTGTGCAACAAAGATTGTTAAACATCCAAATTATGTATACTGTATTTGGATTGAGATAATAAAACCTAAAAAAAAAAATTAAAAAATCTAAAAAATAGATTTTTTGAAAATATGAATCAATTTGACCCACCAACTCGATTTTTAAATCAAATAGATTTTTTGTCATGGAAGGTTTAGAATGTGTGATGTCACACATTATTTAATGACATTCTAGAGATGGTTTAGAATGTGTGATGTCACAACCGTGTGACATCACACATTCTAAATCCTGCCATGACATTCTATGCCTTTGAACACAAACCCTGTATCTTACTGAGAAACACAACCTGTTGAGTTACTTAAAACCTGCCCTCCATTGAGAGACACATCTTTGTTGGAACAGAGCTCCAAACTTAAACTATTTTGTACTAAACTATAATACAGCAATAATACTACAAAATACTCCAGTACCGCAAGAAATATCTTTAAAATATCTTCAAAAGTATTTTTTGTGGCTATCATGGCGACCATTGTTCCCGAAACTGCCAGCGCACAGCTTGAGGACCTGAGAAAAGCCCTTCTGGAGGTCCAAAAAGAAAACAAAGAGCTGATCTCAGTGAATGACGGCCTGGTGGTGGAGAAAGGAAAAATCTTGAAGGCTCTACAGGCAGAAAGAGCAATAAGGAAAAACTCACAGAAGGACAGGAAAGTCATGCAGCAAGAGAAAGACGAGGAGATCCGCCTTCTCAAGGAAAGTTTGGTCAAAGAAAAGAATTTCACAGAGTCGGTCAAAGGCTACTGGACTTCACAGTTCTCCAGGTTCAGTCGATCCTTTGAAGAGGAAAACACAAGAATGAAACAGTCCTGGCTGAAGAAGATGAACTGTCTGACATTGAAAAACAAGGATTTGGAGCAGGTAGTCGCTGAACTCAGAACTGAGCAAGAGGCCTTTGAAAAGATACTCACTGAAAAGAAGGCACTTGAAGAGGAGACATCGGAGTGTGTGGCCAAGCTACAGAAGAGAGAAAGTGAGATCATCCAGAGCGAGGCAGAGTGGCAAACCAAACTGGCTGCTCTGGAAGATCAGGTGAGGTGCGAGACGGCTGCAAAGGAGGTGATCTCCAAGAGCGTGCAGGAGCTGCAAAGAAAGAGCAGGGAGATGGAGGACGAGTGGCACATCAAGGTGGCTCAAAAGGAGGAAGAAATAGTGATCCTCACACAGCTCAACGCCGACCTCCAGGAGCTCGCCTTGAAAAGTGACAAGGAGAAGGCGAAGCTGAGAAGAAAGGAAAAAAAGGCGGAGAAAGAGGAATTAAAAAGACAGAAGAGAGAAAAGAAAGAGATGGAGAAAAGAGACAAGAAAAAGACGAAAGAGGAAACAAAGAGAGTGAAGAAAGAGAAAGAGGAAAATGAGAAGAGAGAGAAGGAGGAATTGAAAAGGCAGAAAAAAGAAAAGGAGGCGGAAAAAAAGAGGGAGAGGAGAGACAAGTAATATCCTTTCTTTCCTCCCCCCTTCTCGTCTTCACTCCTATTCCCCCAGCCCCTTTCCCCACCTACTACCTTCTAAAGTCTTGTGTGAACTGGGCTTTTATCTTCTCCCATCCATCCTCTCTCCCTCCTCTTCTGAGGCGACATGGCAGCCCAGTGATTGGGACTGCAGCTTCACAAAAAGGAGAACCGGGTGATCAGGTTTCCTGCCACACTCCAAAGACTAAAGAAGTCTAGGGTTACTCCGGGTGATCCGGTTTTCCCGACACAACAAAAAAATGATTGAAATAAAACAAAAGCAATTGAAAAAGAATTCCCTAATCTGTCTATTTGTCTTTTAAAAATCGGTTGTTTTTAAACTAACAATCATCGTGAAAACTCGACAGCAAAGGTTTTATATATTTACTTTTTTTGTAAACTGAAGCTTAACACTATATGAAGTGGTTCTGGAGTCTGAAGGCTTTATTGCAGCATTCTGCCCTCCGTAGGTCTGCACAATATTGGGGAAAAAAGTACAATAGTTTTTTTCATGCGATATATATTGCAGTATGAAAAAACACACATTTTTACAAGATGACAGAAATAGCTCTACTTGGAAATAATAAATCATTCTCGGCTACTGGGGTGATTTTGTAGGAGAGCATCTACATAGAAAATAAAAAGGAAAAGCCTTTTGAGTGCTGTGACTGTTTTTCTGAAGGGATTTTGGAGAGAGGGAAATTAGATGGTTAAATACACTCACATGACACCATTGTATTCATGTAATACTATCAATCCAGGCTAAAGTGAATGATAGTAATAATGAATGCATGTTGCTTCCTCTAAATTTCAGGTAGTGGTCGACTAGCGGGGCCTGCTTGTTTGTTTGATAAATTGATCAACATTGATTGTGATTGGTGGTTTGCTGTGCATGCAGAGCCTGCATGTCACGCACTAGCAACACACTGTGTATCCAAGAACACTTAAATCAGTGTAAATGACGTTATATCAGACACAGACTGCTGTTGTAGATTCAAGTTACTTTTCCAGCGTCGCGGCTCCGAACCGTAACGTTAGTTGGGACAGACGCCTTGTTTCTTTAGGCTAACTATATTAGCTTTAGCCTGGCTGGCCTAGTAGCAAGTCAAATCAAATCAAGTCAAGTGGGTTTTATTGTCATTTCAACCATATACACTGTATATAGTGAGACGAAACAACGTTTCACTAAGGGTCAAGTGGTGTTACATTTAAAACATATAAAAATGGCATTTGAGACACACATTATAGATACATAAAGTGCAATTACTACTTAAAGTAGTGCATTTAAGACAGACAAGGGACAGGACGGACAACAGACAACAAAAGACAGGGCTAAAGTAGACTTGTAACTAGGGTTGGGTACCGAAACTCGGTGCCAATAGGGAACCGATTCTGACGTAAATGGTAGTAACGAGACCGAATAAGAATGAATATTTCGGAACCTGATTTCGGTGCCTGACTTTTTTACCGCCCCCTGGTGTTCCGGCGTCAATATACGTGACATCAGTGCCGCTACTCGGCACACCTGTTAACATGATAGCGAGAGGATTAATGAAGATGCTGAAGGCAAAACGCTCCAAGGTTTGGCTGCATTTCACGAGTAAGGATGCAAACTGCGACACGCAACGAATGCCTGAAAGCAATATCATGCAAAGTAGGTAACACTTCGAATTTAATGAAACATCTGACGAGACATGGAGTGAACTTCCTCTTCGGGTAAGTCTAGTAATTTAATGCCAACCACAAATCTTGTATATCAAGTAGGCTAGCAAACATCATTGCCATTCAACAGCGTGTGTGACAACGTGTGCAAAATGTTTTAACAAAGTTCCAACACTTCTTTATACGAGGCTATACTGTGTCTGTTAAAGAAACAAAATGTTGATCTTACGTGTTTTACATCAGTATTAAACGGCGCAACTTTTCATTTAATTTATTTAAAGATTTAAGTTAATATTGTGTTCAGTTTGGCCCTGTAAATAAAAGGGTATAAGTGTGTGCGGTTTTGTTTACTTAAGTACCGGTTCGAGAACCGTTTAAGCACCGGAACCGTTTAAAAAATACCGAGTAGGTACTGGTATCAAATAAAACTCAACCAATACCCAGCCCTATTCATGAGTGAGGGTCAATTTCACCTGCACGATTCATCAATTCACGTTTCTTTACAAAAGGTCTAATAGAAATGTGTAGAACTATGCTTGACAGTTTATGACAAACAGTTCAACAATTCTGCATGTAACAGCTTATGCAAGGAACTAATGCCTAGATGTTTTGAGGGGTAGGACTATTCAACAGAGGACCGTCTACTATATTTTGATCAACATGACATGAGCAATTGAAAATGTGGAAAAAAAGCTGACACTTGTACATTATCAATTGCAATATGTACAAAAGCAATTGCAATTTGTTCAAAGGAATAAGAAAATGCTTTAATGATGTGCACAAGTGACTAGATGATTTGGAATTTGTACAAGTAATATCAAGAACTGTAATCTGACATACACACTAAAGGGCAACAGTGACCACATTTACAAGAGGTAGGCCTACATTTCCTGTTCACAAAGTTTAAATTGCACTTTTGGTGGCTGGAAACAGATTTTTTAGTTAAGTGCTGTGCAAGAAAATGGGTCCCCGGCCGGACATGAACCTGGGATGTTGTAATTACAAGATCAGTGTATTAAATAGAGCCCTGCCGATTTTGGTATCTATCGGTATCTGCATATATGTTGTCCAATATGCAGCAATATGAAAATTTTCTTACAGAACATATAATACAGAAAACAACGCTTTTGGATGATTTAGAAATGCTTTCATTACGTAGTTTGTCCAGCAGAGAGCAACTGACTGATACTGAACATACAGTACTGATGCTTATTTAGCTATTTATTTTACATGTTTTATTTATTTTTCAGAATTGGTTGACAATGTTATACATTGTACAATGTCATACCTTGTCAACTAATACACATATAAAGTATAAAGTAACTTGTTTTAGAAAGCAGCCTTCTGAGTACCTTTGCATAGTTGCAAACTCAGTGCACAATCCACATAGAAAAGGTCTATTTTCATTCCAGCTCATTCCAGCAACTGAGCTTTAGTCTGTACTGTAAACTTCCAGAGACCACCAGGACACCTTTGAACATCCAGCCTGACCTCACATAACCCCCAGGCAACATCACTTAAATATACAGATACCAGAATATCTCGGTCCAGAGGATCATCACATGAAGGCCCAGGATTATGACCTGTGAACCTTCAGCTATTCACTACTTGGTTACCAGGGATTATAGTCTACTACAGGACTAAATGTGGCCATGGTTATGTGTTAATTCCTGTGCCACTGAAATCTGACCAGAATAGACTGCAGAGGTTGTATTTGATCTGTGCTCTGTGTAAGAGTGGTGTCATGGCAATTGTGATTCAGTCGCCAGGTCCTTGATCCAAATATAAAAATAGAAATACACTTTTATTCAGTAAAGTCAGTTGTGATGTGGTGTAGATTAACAACTAATAAATGGTTTATAACACATTATAACACATTTTTGGTGTTTGAGTATTTGTCGACAATTATAACTCCTACTACTGAAGCATCCTTAATAAGTAGGCCTATATAAAGTTAATAATACTAGCTTGATTTTATTTTATTAGGATCCCCATTAGCTGATGCAGAACATCTGCTACTCTTCCTGGGGTCCAACAGATAAGACGTTTTCAGACAAAACAGCCACATGATAGAAAAGAAGAGACCATTATAACTAGCATTATTCTTTTTTGCAAATATAACATACACACATATTCCTCTTCATATACTCTTATACATATTACACTAAATGCATAAGCACTGAATATAAAAAAGGTAAATCTTACAACATCTTTGTATACACAAAAATATTCCTATACATAAAAAGTACAGCATGTAGTTACAAAATATGGTTACAGGGCTAGGGCCCTTAGATGTTGCTTTACTTGTTTTTTAAAGCTTGCTTTATTTTAGGAATCTCACCTGGAAGTGAGTTCCATGCAACCATACCTCGATACAATACTGTACGTTGCATTGATTGTGTTTGGGATCTAGGGACTGTGAAAAAACCTCTGGTGGCATGTCTGGTGGGGTAGAGCTAAATGTGAGTTGACTATACAAACAATTAGGAATTTTCAATTCATTAATGTTTCTAACAAAAGCCAGGAGTGATGCTGATAGTCTCTCCTCAACTTTCAACCAGGAGAGATTGACATGCATGTCTTATAGTGTGTTATACTGTTAGAAACCATGTATTAGGTGTGTATAAATAGTGCATATAAATGCAATTATGTTAGCCATGCTAGTGGCTCTAGAGATGAAAATATTGGTCTTTCCACCACTTTGGTCCAGACTGAAATATCTCAACAACCATTTGATGAATTGCCATTCACTTTATACAGACATGCATGGACCCAAGATGATAAATCCTACGGACTTTGTTTTTTTAGCCAAATACCTGCAAATCTAAGGACGTCAGCCTTCTCTGTAATTTGTGTTTACTGCTAATAAACAAATGTTTTAGCATGTGCAACACAGTAAGCTAAGATAGTGAACATGGTAAACATTATACCTACTTACAGTTTTTCTCAATCGCTTTGGCACATTTACTGAAACAAACTTACAATTGTCAAAACTCTAAGTACAATCCTCACACCAGGTGATACATTGAGCACATCACTCTATGTGACCTGCAAAAGGTGATTACTCAATCAAAAATAATTAACTCCTGTTTCAAATGTAAATAAACCCATCAGTGAATCAATCATTGCCATCAAAACAAAAGGTTCCTTTATCATTGCTTAGACCTAGACAGTCAAAATGCAAAGACATCTTGTCATGACAGTGTACTCTAAAAGTGTGATAGTTATCCACTCTGTAATATTGTCCAATTGCTATCATTGTGTATTTAGGCAGCTGAATAGTATTGATGTCAGCCATGGCACACACTATACTTGTATGTACACACCAGCCAACCAAGAACACACAAAGGAAGCTTGTACAGAAAAAAAGATATACAACAGCAAAATAATCAGGAACTGTTTTGCAAGATGTGCAAAAAAAAAGGAAATATGTTAAAAATGTATCAACCTCAAGGGTCATCCAATCTTCTCTCTGGCCACAAAATGTTATCGACATCACACCTGATATCCTCTTTTGCAATGCAACGAGGGAAAAACATTTTGCATGACGCAGCCCCCCCCTACAACAATCTGCTGTGATATCCTCACCTGTCACCTGTCTGTTACCTGTCTGTTGTGAGGAAATTGTATTGTTTCCCATATAGTCTAAATCTATTCATCTGAAAACTTTTACAACAAAACCACATACCTATTACGTATGTACCTAATATATATGTGACAGGTTATTGTGATTGTTGGGTGATCTATTTTGCATGTAGGGATTTACACAATAAACATGTGTATAGTTGCATTTGAAAGTAATATGATTCAGTAGCAAATGAATGCAAGCTATTTTGATCTGCAAGGCTTACTCAATGCATTTTGTGCCAAAGCAATGACAAATGACTATAGTCATGTGAACAACTGACCTAATGTTCATATAAATAGCCATATAGTTTGACGAAGTTTAATAGTCATTCGACGACTGTGCCAAAGCGATTGAGAAAAACTGTAACATACTGCATGCATAGCATTCCTGTCAAAGTACAGCCTCGCAGAGTAAACGTGGCTGTCAACTTCAAGTGGTAGAGAATAAAACAACTGTTTCATCAAAAGACTTTAAACTTCAAGTTCAACTTAATAAACTTCCAATTGTCAGCTTTTAAAAACTGACTATAAAAGGCATCTTTCAAACAATTGGTCTTTGATGTTAGCCTCTGCCAGTACACCCCATGATACATCCATGACACATCTTCAAAATCAAACACTCAAGGGCGCCTGATATCTGCAGAGAGGATAAGTCAGCTGCCAGTTAGGTGAGGGATGTGTGAGGTGTGCCCTTCACATCACATGAGAAAAATGGGTCACGGGTTGAGGGCAAATCAAAAAGGGTTGCACTGTGACTGCAGCAATTGTCAGGTGGACAGGGAGTCTATTTTAGCGAGCCATTCACATGAGACTTTGAATACATAAATCTTTCACAAATAATCATGAAGTGCGTTTTCTTTTCCTGACTCACCACTGTCGCTGCCCTCTCTGATTTCCTCTCACCTTTAAGGTAAGTTTCAAATCAAATAATCAACCTATGATATTTATCACAAGAAAATAAAAGTCAATCGTATTCATTCTAGACACTGAAAGGGGCTCTTCAACCTGACATTGCAAGATTAACTTCTTGTCTTGCTGTTACAGCAGCCCAGCTATCTAAGTCTCTACAGCCATGTGTTTGTTTAGGTAAAGTGGAGTCCGGCTTTAAGGTAGGAAATAATAAAGACCACATATGAGCATGCCCTGACACATTTACTGTGGCTGGTATTTATGTGAGGGAATCTCTGCTATGGCGCTACTTTTGTCAAGGTCTTAAAGTAACTTTCCGAACATGGCTTTCCAGCTTTGACTTCTACGACACCTCAAGCTTCTTGATGATCTCTTGATCCTCAAAGTGAAGAAATGTAACCTGAAGCTTGAACCGCCTGCCAATGTGTTGGTGGTTGGTAACAGCACACTTGACCCATCATTGTGGCCGAAAATCTAGTGTGATAAGTGATGATGGTTCGCTCGTATAAACCGGAAACCTGCTGGGTGGAGGGGCAAGGCTGCAGGCTTCCTTGAATTGTCTGCTGCTTGGCTTGTTTACCTTGACTTTCGCACCCTGTCAGGCTGGCTTATTCTAAATTGGATTTATTACTGTGTTGTGGCAGTGGCATCTATTTATTAATATTAATGCTGTTGTTAAATAAATTAAAAACACAAAGTATAATGCTACAAAGAGAAGGCCAAAGAAAGTGAGAGAACAGGGAAGGAGATATGATAAAAGAGATAATATCTAGGAAAATAGAAAATGAGCAGTGTTGTGGTTCCGAAAGTATTCGGATTGAGAACAGTTTTTTTTTTTTGAGTGTGTCTCTTGGCTTCCAAACATTTCTCTGGCACCATCAAGGCCACAGCAGCTGCTGGAACACAGCAAAGCACGGTGGCAATGTGGCTAAATATAGCCGTGCAACAGGCTCCTCATCACGTCTTATAATAATAGGAAGGCTTGTCTGGTCCTGGAAGAATTCTGCTGAATACTGACATGTATATAAGAGCCCCTGAGGACAATTCAATATATTTAACTGTGACCTACTGTTGTTGGATTACTCACTCACATGATCTGGAGAAAACACTACTGAGACTTTGATAATACTCATTATGATTTTCTATACTAGGTCACTAGTAAATAAACTTTGTTTCTGCTCCAAAGGTACTGTAAACTGCAGACATGTCTGAGGGGTGAGTCGGAACCTATAAATGGAGCCACAATTATGTACACCATTTGTATATTAAATAATAACATATCTTTATACCTCTTTTCTACTTTTATTTTCTTTTTTTCATGTTGATAAAGACCGGTGAGTCAATTTCTTTCACAATCATCAATTAATCATTCTATCTACCCATCTATCTATCTATCTACCCATCTTTCTGTTCATCCTATCTATCTATCTATCTATCTATCTATCTATCTATCTATCTATCTATCTATCTATCTATCTATCTATCTATCTATCTATCTATCTATCTATCTATCTATCTATCTATCTATCTATCTATCTATCTATATCATTAAATGATTAAGCATATATTTGAAAGCCCGTATTAATTACTCTATTTGATGTATAAACTATTCTTGTCTTTCTCTTAGAGAAAGCCAAAATATTCAGCAACACGCCGGCTACATTTAAAGGTAGGTCTTGTAGACCTTCAGGCCATGTGTGAACAATATTCAACGGTATGCCACATGCTCTAAGACCGCTTTAGTTTTTATCGAGGCTTATTATCCCCTTACTGTCTTACAGTCCAAACTGTTGAAGAGGGCAGCTTTTATGCTCGTGGCTGAAAGTGAAGAGAAGAAACACGAGAAGGAGAGAGTTGTGAATGAGAGCTACCCTCCACTAAAGCTGTCAGGTCTGTCAGTCGAGGAGCTCCAGGTACTAGCAAAGCAAATCATACCGATTCAGCCATTATTATTCTACATTATATCTTGACTGTTGGTTTAATTTTTCTTTACAGAATCTTTGCAAAGACCTACATCATAAGATTGATGTAGTGGATGAAGTTCGTTATGATATGGAGGTTAAGGTAGTCAAAAATGACACAGAGGTACAGTCAAACTAAATCAGGAAGTCACAAATAAAAGATCATACATTTATTGACTTGTCAGGACGTTGACCTGTGTGGTGTTTGTATCGCAGATCAATATGCTGTCTCAGAAGATCATTGGGCTGAAGGGGGCAAAGAGGCCCAACTTGAAGAGGGTGAAGAAAACTACAGATGACATGCTGGGTGCATGCTCCGACAACTCCAAACTCATGAAGGCTGACTTCAAGGCCAAACTTAAGACAGTGAAGAAAGAGGAAGAAAAGGTAAACCTGGTGGCTGAGACAATCACACACAAAAAAATAAACTGCATGACAAAGTAGATCACAATCTATCTTTTATTTTTGCAGAAGGAAGAAGTGACTGACTGGCGTAAGAATGTGGAGGCCATGTCTGGTATGGAGGGCAGGAAGAAGCTGTTCAATGCAGGAAAATAAGAAGGTGCTACTATATCAGTAACACATCATATTTCATAAAGTAAACCTTAAGTTTGCAATGTTCAAGTTTAAACAATCTAAAATGTAATCCCTTTGTTTGTCTTTGTTTCAGATTTATTGTCCAGGTTCAAGAAGAAGTTTAAATTTGCAAGATGAAATAAAACTTGTTTTTGTAAAGAATGATATCAACCACAGGCACTTGTAAAAAAATCATAGAAGAATAAATGCACTAATTAGATTATACAGTATTAAATAGTTTAATCTTACTTTAATGTAAACATGTATGTATAAAATGCCACTGTATGCCATGGATGTAATCATATACTGTAAATTGTATAGTATACAGTACCCTTTGCATATTAAAATTGTGCTAAAGAAAAGGCTGATCAGCTTTATGAGTTTGTCTTTTAAAGTGCAGTATTTGTGTTACACAGATGATGGTGCTGTCCAGGTAGTCTGTAATACATGTGATGATTGATTAAATGACCATAACAACTTTACTGCTTGGCTTCTTTGGTTTGTTTAAATTCCCAGATTCATCTTTTATTTTCCATCTCTTCAATAACAGAGATAATCATGTTGATGTATTCATACATGTTAATCACTGGCTGCCCTAACACCTTGGTGTTGAGCAATGGGATAGTGGTGGTTAACCTGGTGCTGGGGGAGACCATGTAGATGTATACTTATATGCAGTATGCTAGCTGTCAGGATAGAGGAGGCTATTTTAGTTGGCCACTCACAGAAGGCAATAGGAGCCATTCAATTTGACTTGAGTTTTCCTCTTGTTATTTAAGGAGAGCTACCGCTCAACTTCACAGGTTTTCTGCAGAGATAAGAAAGGTATGTTGATTTTTATCATGATGATGTGTTGCTTATACGATTTCACTTGTTGCATTTATCTGGAATAATTTAAAGAACATCAGGGAACTTATTAGGCTGATGGAAAAACATAAACGTGCAAATTTACGGTAAAATATTTAATACAGTTTGATCTTTAAGAGACCAAAACAAGACAGTTATAACTACTTACTTAGTTGTACATTGTATGTATTTAATGTAAAGTTCATCCATACAATGTTTCAATCATCACTCATCAAGTAATTCAAATGGTTATGTGCACTTTGGCAAACCAACAATGGCAAATTTATTAAATTTATTAATTTTTAATAATTTTAACAAACGCCACTGGAACGTTGATTGAATAAATCAATAGAGAGGTGACAAGAATCTTCAGGGGAATTAATGCCCAGCACAACAAAGGACATAAAACAAGTGGTGTACATGTTGCTTCTCTAATACTTGGAAATAGTTGTTATTACAAAGATGATCCACTTACATTTTGCTATATATATATTTGTCTTATTTGGCAAAAGCTAATTCTGATTGTGGTTCCGTTTCTGGCTGCCTTGAAAATTGAATCAACTCCAACTGGTAATAAAAATTCATTCCAACAATCTGCAGCACTGACACATGCAGTGTTCCTAATTTAAAAGGCTTAGTGTTGGTATGTTGCCATACCAAAGTCTGGATGGCTCTGGCCCAGTCAACAAGAGGTGAATAAACATATGAACAATAGTATTAATAAATACTGGTTCATGAATCACAAAATAATTAAATATGAGTTCATTTATAAAAGCTGAGTGTTTATAGCACATCTTGTACATGTTAAACAGGAATAATACTATACAGCATATATGTACTGCTACTACTGCAACTAATACTGTTTCTAAGTAATGTACTTTTTCTGACCTTAGCATGAATTTTTTCCCTTGTACAGACAAAAATCAATCATGTCTGAAGGGTAAGTTATGATTTTTTTTTCATGTAAATCAATATTTGTGCCATTATTTGAGTCATTATTTGGATTTTTATCATGTTGATACTAACTCTTTTATCTTTTTCCGTTTCCTATCCACATCATCATATCCACCATAGACAGGTAAGATATCCATATAATTAGTGTAGCTTATATAAAACAAATCTTAATTTTGAAGATGTATGTATTTTTGTATAACTGTAAAACTTCTCTGCTGATTTTGTGTAGAAAAAGTCAAAGATCTCTGCATCTCGCAGACTGGCTCTCAAGGTATTGTCTTCTTTGTCTTTACTACTTAAGTCACAAAACAACGGTGATCTGTGCCAGAAAGTTAATCATTCCTTCTCAATTTAGACCAAGCTGCTGAAAATTGCAGCTGTGATGTTGGAGAAGGAGAAGGAGGAAAAGAAGCTGGAGAGAGAAGCCACGTTGGGTGAGAGAGTCCCTGCTCTTCAGCTGTCTGGTTTGTCCATGCAGGACCTTCAGGTATGTGCAGGTCAATCATAGTACAATGAAATGCAATGCAGTAGGTGCATTACTATAGAGGAGAGGTGCTACATTTTGGGAATTTAGCTGACATTCATTTAGAGCAACCTTTAAGATAAGATAAGATAAGATTTAATAATCCCACACTGATATTCCCTTGTTACAGCAGCTCAAAAAAATTCACACACATCAGAAAAAGACAAATAGCTACACATTAAATAGACAGGGAAAATATACACATACGTTTTACAAGAAATAGAAAAAATAGAATAAGAGTAATAATAATAATAGTAATATTATGTACACTATAAACACCCTTATAATAAACAGACTGGTAAAACATACATACACAGATGAGATAAGGTGCGGATGAATAGAAATGGCATAATGCACAGTAGGAGGTAAATATGCATAGTGCAGAATATTGTCAAGTGATGGCTCATGTTGCAGAAACAGCTAGCAGTGCTACATTAAAATGTTGTACTAACCCTTGTGTTGTCATCCCGTTGACCATGAACTTGTTTTTTTTTTGCCGTCTTTTGATGTTTTTGTCACTTTTTTCAACATTTCTTTTAGTTCATGGTCAATAAAAATATTTTATATGACATTATACCAAATTATTGATGTGATGAATTATTTTCACTAATAGTTAAGATCAGAGGATGCTGAGTGGATCACAGACTGATATATGTCAAAGTTTAGTCAGCATACTGTTTTGAAACCATTTAAACAATTATTTTTGGGCAATTTGGTTGAAAGAAACCCATATTTCTAATGTAAAAAAAGATTTGACCCGTGGAAAACACAAGGCTTAGAGAGTCTGGCTGCTGCTGGAATGAAGGGCCTGTGGTAATTATTAATATAATTGTTGTAATTATTAATTATATTATATTAATTATTATACAACATATTGTTTCACATTCAATACATAACAAGTGACCACTAATATGAGTGTAACAATCTACACCGTAGTAATAAAAGACAATAGGTCTCCGTTTCAAAAATTACGAGTGTGTTGCATCAACACACAGAAAAACATAGACATGTGCAACACGCCAGAGGATTGCAGGGTTATCATTAAATGTTCAAAAGATATGATATATCTCTCTGTCTGCAGGCTCTGTGCAAAGAGCTGCATCGTAAGGCCGATGTCGTAGATGAAGAGCGCTACGACATTGATGCCAAAGTGACTAAAAATTACAAAGAGGTACATGTTTTCACTTTATGGATGTACTAATTGTTTTTTCTTGACAATATTGAGAAGATGCAGCATTAATTGTTCACATTCCGTTTCATTATAATTTACCAGCAACATTTCGAGTTAATTGCCTTACTGAGTGTGTTTAAAAAAAAAAAAAAAACATTTTTAAAACTATTTTTTATTGAAATTTTAAAGGTGGCTATGTTGTGTACTTTGTACTTACATTTTTCATTGTTTCCTGCAGATTGAAAATCTGTCTCAGAAGATCTTTGAGCTGAAGGGTAAAATGAAGCGACCTGCTCTCAAGAGGGTGAAGATCTCAGCTGACGCCATGCTGGGAGCTCTGCTGGGCTCTAAGGTCAAAGAGTCTGTGGACTTCAAGGCCAACCTGAAGACTGTGAAGAAAGAGGAGGAGAAGGTAAGTGCGGCAACTGTAACAGCAGATTGTTTTTAAAGTTTTTATAATTATGTCAGGCTCAGTTGACTCCTTGGTTTTAAACTCAGATTCAGTTTGAATTATGGCACAATGCTGTGGTATTGCTCATGTTATATTTGGGTGTTAAGTACAGTAACACTGAGAATTATTTTCTTCTTATGAACAGAAAGAGGAGGTGACTGACTGGCGTAAAAACGTGGAGGCCATGTCTGGTATGGAGGGCAGGAAGAAGCTGTTTAATGCTGGGCAGTAGAGTTTATATATTGATGGATATTTTATATACAAATGCTGTTTTACAAGAATAGAGAGGGAAATAAAGTTACTCTTACAATAGTCAACAGTGTATGCATAAATATGTCTAAGCATATATAGTACTTGTATAGACCATTTGCAATATGCAAAAATATTTAAATTCAAAGGAACTGTGTATATTTTGCACATACATCAGTTGCATTCTGTTGTCGTTTTGTGGTGTTGGTACTTTTAAATTGTCTACACTTACATTACAGATAAGCATATAGTGAGATTTGCTGTGTGTCTTAAAATGCCTGGTTTATGTCCTCATAATAAATACTTCTGATCAACACAAAAAAACTGATGCTACACTTTTCTTTTCATCTACTTTATTATCCACTAGATTGGCACACAACATCAGCCAGGTGGTATTCATAGTTCCAGGTTGTCGACAGCAGCAGCTGAGAAGTTGTTATATCATCATCTGTAAATCAAAGCAGACGTAACATTCATATTAAAAACTGTGAACGTCCAAAAATAAGAGAGGTCGCAGGTTCAGGGCTGCAGTAAACCCCTCAGTAAAGCAATAAGGGAGCCGTCGGAGCACAAATTACCAATCGACACTACTGCTAGAAACAATAATTAGAAATTAAACAATTAGTTGATTCATTAATCCGCAACTATCAACTAATTGTTTAAACATTTTTAAGGCAAAAATACCAAAAAAAAAATGCTTTGTCTAACTGAATATCTTTATATTTGGGACTAATCAAAAACATGTTATTTGAAGACCTTGAGTCTCTGGAAACCATTAATGAATCAATTAAAGCAGAAATTAATCAGCAGAAATGAATCAGCAGAACATTCAGTAAAATACTTGCATCCCAAGCATTAGTAAATGCTTTTAACTGCTGCCCTTTCAGTCTTGACCCCAAAGTATAAGTAACTCTCTCAACCCTTGTAATGTGGTAAATCCATAGACTGTATATTAATGGGCAATTTCAATTTTATTTGTAAGGGACAATGCACAATTAAAACATAAATGTAACCATTTGATGCATTGCACCAGAGTTAGCCTTAGGCTAATTTACATCTGTAGTCGAGTTTGCCGTTACGGGTGCAGCCATCCTGGTTGCGGATGTGACTATTTTAAATGAGAGAGAGGAGTGAGGGAGGAGCCCTTGCACTATACGTTACGTTACACACTTTTACTGGCAATCACATCATAGCCACGCCCTAAAACACCCCCTGCTTTATCGCCGATTTTAAAATCAACAAGACCATAATTCAAAAAATGAACATCATTCTGTGCTGCAGAAGACTAGAAACTAGCGATTGAGACCATAAACTCATTATGAAAATGTTCACTGAGGTAATAAATCAAGTGAGAAGTGGGTCACTTTCTCATAGACTTCTACAAAAACCAAACTCCTTTTGCAACCGTGTCGCCGCCTGCTGGAATTCAGATAGAAGAACTAAAAAGAACTACAGATATGTGTGGCAGTTACATCTAAAAAGAAATGCAATAGAAACCCTTATACAATCAATTCATCAAATTTAAAAGAAGCTATACACTGTTTTGTATCCATTTTCACTTGTTGAACTGATTTTAATACATAAGACCACAAAAGTATCTGATTGATGTGAATACAAAGCTAGCAGTGGAGGTAATCAAGCATGAACACTCCCAAGGTTTTGCTGATATTGTGTGAATGCAACATAATAAGTAGATGCTGTTAGATGCAATATGGGAAATGTAGGCTTCCAGTGTTCTTGGATCTTGACCCATTATAGGGACTAACAGGATATCTTGGCCTCTTCTGCATCAATTTTGACCATTCTAGTCCAGTCTAATTATGTGTATCTTGAGTAGAAATGCAATACTAAATTGTTTAAATTCTCCTTTAAAGCAACTACTACAAGAAGCGAAGAAGATAAAAAGAAGAAAAAAAGTCTGGGGTGCTC
Organism: Gymnocephalus cernua; assembly: GCA_023631565.1. Taxonomy (NCBI): domain Eukaryota; kingdom Metazoa; phylum Chordata; class Actinopteri; order Perciformes; family Percidae; genus Gymnocephalus; species Gymnocephalus cernua. Next base: position 22,309,569 of record CM042431.1, on the reverse strand, counting down.
GAAAGTTAAAAACAAACCATGAAGGTGCTCTGTGTAAAGGGAACACAAAACTTAAAAAAAAAAAAGGTCCAAGCCACTTAAATGGCTAGTTAATATCGAAATCTTACATTGAAAATAGAACTGGGCAGCAACCCACGCGAATCGGCACAAAATGGCCTTCTTCAGGATACTACAAGAAGTCATCTGAAAATAGTATTTGACTCCATTGTATTGTACTCCATTATTCTTGTTTAATCGTTCACTGCCTAACTATTCTTACGTGAGGGCATAAGTCGCAGCACTTTGAGCCATTTGACTCCCTGTTACAATGACGCAGATTGAACTGTGGCTGGCTCAGTTTACAAACCATCAAGTCCTGACCAGCACCTGTCCTTGTTCCTCTGCTCCCCTAAATAAAACATGACTAACTTTTGGCTTTGTTCTTACCTCAAAGGTGGTCCTGCAATGTTATCAGGCTATTATAGTCTGCCATCACACGCATGCAAGCAAGGTGGATAGAAGAGATGCACTGAACATGAAAATGCTTCAAACCTTTCTGATGATGTGGTGAAAGTAAGAAAAGTACTCCATTCGAACTGATGCAAGGGTATGAAACTAATCATTTTTAAAACTCTCAAGTTCTCAAAAATTTCATTCATTTTCAATGTTTTCAATGTGTATTTTGTTGATGAATTTTCAAAATGACATGAACAAAGCAATAGCATGTGGTCGCTAGAAACGCATATATGTGATATGGCTGTTAAAAACCTCTTTAGTCTCAGTTGGTGAAACTATTAGATGCCTATTATAGATGGACATCTTTAGATGGACAAGATTCACATTTGGACTGTGCTGTTTGTTCTAAAAATAAAGATGCAGAACAAGTGCATGCTGACACGCTAGGTTGATTTCTTCCTTCGGTTTGACTCCTTAACAAGTTGGTTCAAATGTGAATGTGTGCCACTGACCCAGCATTAATGTCGGTCAGTGGTTAATGCCTCTTTAAATTGTCAGTGTCACCTCCAACGACAACAGGTGTTGTCAAAAGTACACAAGATACCCAAATGTTTAAGCCCATAAATGAAGTTTTATTACCTCCTTCCCTGTCTGATATTGAGGAGATGCTATGTGCAACAGTAAATGTCACTGTCGGTGGACAGACAGAGTCTATTTTAGTGAGCCATTCACACTCTGCACAGGCACTATAAATCTGATAGATTTGTCTCCCTCAGAAAGTCGATTGCTGCCTCCCTCACACGTTTGGAGGCTCAAGGAGCTGTTCGGCTTACAGAAGGTACAGAGTTGCTTATATTCTGGTACTCGTGGATTAGAGTAAACTTGGTGTGGTAGGCATGTTGAGGCGTTGAGCTGAGATGTGTAAATAAGGAATAACTTCTCAGCATGCTACAAGCTTAAAACAATGACTAACAGTTGACTAAAAAGTCTAATTCAGATTAGTGTCTTGTCTTTACTTTGTGGTTTTATTTGGATATCGTGATCAAGTTGAACATTGTCAGTTTACATGCCTATGGATTATCTGGCCATTCACCTTTTTTGTCACCTATGCAGAAACTCTTGTGAGTTATGTTAACACGACCACTGACCCAGCACTTTGAAACTTTGCATATGACACAAATGCTTTTAAAGTTATAGTAATTTTGGTTATTATTGTTTGTATCCTTATTGTTTGTATCCTGTACTAATGCATGTATGTGAAACAGCAAATCAAAGTATGAACTTAACCTATTATTTAATTTAGTTGTACAAACGTAATTTTTATATACAGTTGTGATAGCATTACATTGAATTCTCCAGATTTTTCATTTAAATGAGGAGAAAAAAAAGTCCATCTATATTATTCTTTGATGATGAGAGCAAAATGTGAACTACGACAGTTTGGTTCATAAAATATTCCAATCCGCTTTCCAATCCAACCCAACTGCACCAGGGGAACAATCAGTGAACATAAATAACTGTGCAGCTTTAATGGGTCAATAAATGTTTGGAGTGGGTGAAATACTTTGACCAGAGAAGTTAAAAAAATCATCAGTCTTCAGCGTACAGCTCAATTGAAAATGTGTTAAAGGTGAAAGATTTCTGTTTTTATTTTCTGCAAAGAGACGTTTCATTTTCTTTTACTTTTCCAATTGTAGAGCGGGAATTTGAGACAATCATGGCTGATCAGTGAGTATTATCAGTTCTGGTTTATATTAATGTGTTCATTGGTAGCTTCAAGGCACTGTATACTGTAAAACTATGTATTGATATTCATTATGTTAATATGTAATTTCTTTCTTTTGTTAACGCTCCAACAGATCTGTGAGTACCTATCATACATCATCTTATTTGTCTATTAATGCAATTTAAAAAAATCATATTTGCAAATGTGCTGTCCATATATTGTATATATGGGTGGTATTAAATGATTTTTTATGTGTAAAATTATAGAAAAAATCAAAGATCTCCTCCTCTCGAAGGCTGGGGTTGAAGGTAAATTCTTCTTTATCTGAGATGTTTTATGAATCTTTTTATTTAATATGAAGAATTTGACTTAAGATTTTACAGTGCATAACTTTGTATGCTCTTTGTTTTAACCACAGAAAACTGGTTGATGTCTATTTAGAATTATGCATTATGCATTTACATGTGCATGTTCTTTATGTATACATATTTTTTATTAAAGGATGTATCATACTCATGGTTTCCATGTCAATTAATGCAATTGTTTGGTATGTACTGTATGTAGACTTTTGCTCTATTTGGTCTAGAGATTCCAGTACATTCATCTATTATTTTGATTGTTTCCCTTAGATTAGACTGTTGGCAGTCGCTGCTCAGATGCTGCAGGAGGAGACGGAGCAGAAGATGAAGGAGAGAGAAGCTGCTCTAGCAGAACGAGTTCCTCCTCTAAATCTGTCTGGTCTATCTTTGCAAGAGCTTCAGGTATTTAACCTTATTCAAATCTTCCAGTTCCTCTCTAACTAATATATATTCTTTTCTATTTTAGTTTATTATTTTATTCTGATACCACTAGGGGGTGTCATTTACTTTTTTTACAGGATCTTTGCAAAGACTTGCACCACAAGATTGATGTCGTAGATGAGGAGTGGTATGATATCGGCCTCAAGGTGTCCAAAAATGACAAGGAGGTGAGCTGCTCATCAATGCACGTGGAAATGTTCATAAAGTTACTGCATCCCAATAGACTGGGTAAACCCAGCCCAATCTGCCGGCGATTTGATTTCGCCCTGCAGCTCAGTGTGGAAACCTGTACGTTTATCTATCCTGCTTCCGTTCACAATTTTGCGGGAACCAATCACAAACTGGCTTATCCACCTGGCGCGCTGTTGGCGGGTTTAACACGATGACGATAGAGAAGCAACGGCAAGCAGCTTTTTGTTTACATTCAACATGCCGGCCACCGAAGCGCAGCACTCCATGGCAGCAACACGTTGATGCCGCTGTCGCTGCTACATCACCCGGATCGTTGGTCTGATTGGTTGAAGGACTATCCAATTGCGTACAGAGTCATTTGAACTATGCCTGTTGATCACGCCTCTTGTGCAGAGAAAATACAGAGCAGACTCCCCAGACTAATGTTCAATTTTAAATCTTAAAAGATTGAGCTTGGTCTGGTGATAGCCAGACTAGCATCCCCTGTCTTTACTATGAAGATGAGGTCACAACATGAAAGAGCGGAAAGTGAACAAACACTGCCTCCAAGTGGCAGCACAAAGACATAACAGAATCTTAAGCATAAAGCCTGATGCACTCTGTGGTTTTGTTATAGCACCAAACAGTGACTCAACACAGTTTACATGTTTGTCTTACATCAACAGTAAGCTCGGAGGGAATTGAACATTTGAGATTTGTCTTAAGCACACAAGCAGGCTCCATAATAAGTCAAGAGTCACATTATTCAACTGGCTTAAACACGGCAGTGAAATATGAACTGCTAATTTATTTGGAGCTGATAATTGCACTGATATAATGAAACACAAAAGCAGATACAGCGACATTTATATTCTATATTAGGGTTAGACCAATAATACATTTGGGCAAGATTGGCTATATATCAAATATGGGGTATTGAGCAATCACATAGTACTTCCTAACCACAGATTATCAAACATGGGTTAAAGTAGCTGTTAACAATTGTTTTCTTTGCATATTTTATTTATTTTTCTCCAGCAATTGTTAAAATATGCGTTACTTTTTTTGTTTTGTAAAATACTAGTGTCTAGTAGTAGTGTTACTCTGTAGAGCAGGGATCTTCAACAGGGGGTCCGGGACCCCTAGGGGGTCCTCAGAGTCAATGCAGGGGGCCCTCCAAATTGTTGTACTTTTTTTTTTTTTTTTAAAGTTTTTTCAAAAGTCTTAACATGAATCCAATCCAATTTTACCAAATATAACCCACTGCTTATGGCCTATAGGTAAGGTAGTGCTAAGGCCATCCACAGCTACAGTGAATCCTAAGGATTCAGTGTGCTACGGGTCTGTTTAACATTCAAATATGATTTATAAAATCATGCATGCAGTTATTGGTAGCTTAATGATCTATACAAAAAAATATGTATAAAGGCTTTAGGTCCCCCTACACGTTATTGTAAGCCCAGTTTATTATGCAACTTCAATTTATACAATATAATATGTAGTAGAGGGTCCCTGCTCCGCCTCTATTTTAGTTAGGGGTCCTTGGCTTAAAAAACGTTGAAGACCCCTGCTGTAGAGTGTTTGTATGGTTGGTACAATCTTCAAAGAACTGCTATCTTTTGTGGAATGACTTGAACAAACATACAGTTGTTCCCTACACCTAAATATTTAAAAAAAAAGCATAGTATACAGTTATCCACAACAAAATCTAAAGAATTTAGGAGTTAGACAAAAAATCCAAAGTCAAAGTCTACTTATTAGCTTTTAACCACATCTTCATCTGAGTAAACCACATCAGCTGAGGAAGACTGCAATATTTGGTTAAATGCTCCAGAAAAATGGACATTACATAACATTTTCTCACAGTTTTTGATTATTTACACGTGCTATTCATACATCCATATATGGATTTGAAAAAGTGAACTGGTGGGGAAGAATTTAGGAATCTTGGGATTTTTCCTTTACATTGTGTTCATGTAAATAAATAAATAGTAGTGAGGGTAAGGTGGTGTACTTGACTCACAATGGTAGAATAGCAACAGCACAATCCTTTCTTTCAATTGATTCCCCTGGATAGATTGAAAACATGAACCTGAAGATCATTGAGATTCAGAGTAAGTTCAAGAAGCCGACCCTGAAGAGAGTGAAGATCTCAGCTGAAGCCATGCTGAGCGTTCTGCTGGGCTCCAAACACTCACAGTCCATCGACTTCAAGGCCAACCTCAAAACGGTCAAGAAGGAAGAGGAAAAGGTAAGCCTGGCTTTTACTTTAGGGTCTCGGAAACCTTCAAGTAACCACTGTTTTTGGTCAAATGATCTATTTAATCTTGACTGTTTGTCTGTGATATGCTATGTTTCCAACAGAAGGAGGAAGTGACTGACTGGCGTAAGAACGTGGAAGCAATGTCTGGTATGGAGGGCAGGAAGAAGCTGTTTGACGCCTCCGGCAACTAAAGAAACGTTTACTTTTGTTTAAGAGATCTTCCTATAATAATTCTTAACCTTAATCCTACCTGTACTAAATCAATGTATTAATTGCAGGTAGGACAAACGCCCTTAAAACCAGGATAGTCTTGCTTTTTGTAATCTCATAGAAATAAAGGGAAGACAACAGATATTGTTTATTTAAAGAGGGACTATAGGCTTCAAGTGCTCTTTAAATAGTTTTTCAGAACATTTTAATTTTACTGATAATAATTCAATATGCGTCAGTTTTTTTTGTCATTAACTGCTTTGTATTAGTGATGCAGTGACTGTTTGCAGAAGTTCTCCTCTGCAGCCTTGTGATGGCAGCATAACTATTTCAAACCACCACAGGATACTCAGACCTACAGTCTAACATGGTAACATGGTGACTGTGGAGAAACATACTTATTTGTCCTTCGTAAATTAACAACTGCTAGTGTGTTATGTGCTGTAATTTATTGTCATCCAGCTTGTCAGACATTCAAAATGTGTTAGCTATTATTGCAGTCTTTGCTAAGGTTATTGCAGTGAAAGCATGGTATCTTCATATTTGGTTCATGGACGTGATCCAAACATGAAACCACTAGTGTTCTCTCAATAAAAAAAACATTGTTTTCCTCCACTGTGTAATTTCAAAGATAATTTTTTTGTCTTTTTTGGCCTTTATTTGAGAGGACAGATGGACACAGGAGAGGGGGGAGAGAGAGAGGGGGGACGACATGCAGAAAAGGGCCGCAGGTTGGACTCAAACCCGAGCCACTGCGGTAAGGACTGAGCCTTGGTACGTGGGTGCACGCTCAACCAGGTGAGCTAACAGCGCGCCCCACTGCCATTCATGAACCGCCTTGGATTGTATGTGGGATAAACTTTAATTTGACACACATAATATTGGAGTGAAGCTCCTTCAAACTTTGCCCCTGTCCTTCTTGAGGAGACGGATAAACTAAGAAAGCATCACAGGTGGACAGTCCCAGTAAGATTTCACACCTCATACATACTGGATATGAGAGACGCAGTGCAAGAATGGTGAGGACAGGGGGTCTATTTTAGTGAGCCACTCACATGAGCGCTGGAATCTATATATCTACCCTCATTCTGCCCTTCTCGTCTCAGAAAAAGACGCCTGTGAGTATTTGTCACCATAAGGTAAGGAGTATTATTTTGAAATATTACAGAACACGAAGGGATGAAATAACAAATGAAGGCTTTGTATTACAATACTCGTGCTAAAAATTGAGAAAACATAATACATTTACCAGCATTAAAAAACAAGGCTGAGTTTTGTACTCTAAAACAGCATTTATCTTAACGCAGTTATCATTTCTTACAACTGAATGTCATTTTTTAAATCAAATTACAGCTATCTCATTTTAGAAAGGAACCTCTTTACATGTGAGTCAGGGACGAGTTTTTTTTCAGCTGGCTCAAGTTAGAAATAACACATCACAATGTGGAATTGATGTATCTCTTATTCTTTGCAACCTATTCCCATTGCTTATAATGTTGTAGTGTCATTTCAATGTAATGATCTGGAATTGAAATAGTTTGTGCTTGTTAAATTAAAAGTTATATTTTTTATATTTAACACTATTTATGATTAAAAAAAACAACATGAATCCTGTCCTGTTTGGTCTTGATTGATTACGTGTGTGCTAATTTAAAACGTAAGTATTTAAAAGTATTTTTGTCTTTGTCTGAGAAAGTATTTTTAAGCCAATGACCTTTAGACAAGGTCATAGCTTGTTTGTGTCCCCTGCTTATGGAACAGCAACCTATAGTATATACTGTACGATTTCTCAATCAGATGTGATGAATTTAGTTATGTAAAAAAAAAAATGTTCTTCCTTTTTTAAGATAGATTTAACAGGGGGAGACACATACAACTGCAACCATGTCTGAAGGGTAAGTACTCATGTTCCATTTACTTTCACCGCACGGTGATTCAAATTTGAGTATGTGAAATTCGAGAAATGTAATTGCACCTTTTCTGTTTCTCTTCTTGAAATATGGACACTGCTTTCCTAACTGGATAGGTCTTCGGTGAGTTGATTCTACTGTGACAGACAGACTAAAACCTCTGAAAGATAATTTCAGTTATGAATTCATTACATCAGTTGTAGGATTAAAAACTGCACTTGAGTTGGATTATTAGAATTGTTCTACAGATTCTGCACTCCAAATCCACAAATATGTGCCTTGACTTTATGTGGAATTGATTGATTTAACACTTGTATATAATACAAGAAAAAACTTTTAAAAACAAAGGATAAAGTCATATTCTACTCATTATGTGATGTTAGTGTTTGTTGAATCATACCAGACATGACTAATGTGCAAAACAGTACAGAAAAATGAATGTTGGATATTTGAGACGTTTTGCCAGTATTCTGACAAGTATAACGTCTTCTTTTCCAGAAACCAAAGCCAAAGATCAGTGCATCGCGCAGACTGTTCCTGAAGGTATTTTATGTGTAACTGTGTGTTAGTCTTGGGTAGTACTGTAAAAATCTTGTTCAAGAATTATCATTATTTAAGTGTTGTAAACCATAAGTTGTCTGGTTGACTGAGGTGTAATTCTGTACATGTATCTGCACCAGACCAAACTGCTAAAGAAGGCCATGACTATGCTGGACAATGATAAGCAAGTCAGAAAAGATGAACGAGAGAGAACCCTCGCTGAGAGAGTCCCAGAACTGCAAATGTCAGGCCTGTCTTTGCAGGATCTACAGGTAGATTCATAATTTATCATTAAAGCATTTTAATCCACATAAGGATTTTTTGTTGGTCTTTGCTCTAAAGGAAGTCAACCTTAAATCACATAGCTAACTGTCTAAACACTTTATGCAAATTACTTTTCCCCACTTCCTGCTTGTGGTACTGGCCACAAGCAATTAGTTTTGGTTTTTGACATATCTGTCACTGAGAGTTCTGCTGCCACCTATATACAATTGAGGTGAATGACATTGAGTTTGCGATGTCTCCTGCCAAGAACAACGTCTCAGTTAGTCAGAATAATCTGCAGACCTCAATGTGAGTTTTAATAGGAACCATTAGAAAATACTTCCAAGTTTTCAAACTATTCACAGCAAAGTCCTTAGATGAATCTACAGATCATACAAATTCTACAAGAAATGTTGCATGTATTTATATTAATCAATATTGTGATATTATATGGTACACTGCCTGTACACATTTTGCACTGTCTCTGTGCATGGTTTCTTACTGTGTGTCAATGAAGTTATCTAGACCAGTTGCAAATTTCGGGAATTGGTACTTAAATGCCTAATGCACTAAAGGTTTCTGTCCACAGAATCTTTGCAAAGAGCTACACCAGAAAATCGATGTGGTTGATGAAGAGCGGTACGACATTAATTCTAAAGTGACGAAAAATAATACGGAGGTATGTAACATATGTGAATGACCATTTGAGTTCTATACTTTAAGGTAATTTTGAGGGTTGGTTTGTCATTTGTGTTGAAAAAAGATACAAGACCTGTCTCAGAAGATCTTTGAGTTGAAGGGCAAGATGAAGAGACCGGCCCTGAAGAGGGTGAGGGTGTCTGCTGATGCCATGCTGGGAGCTCTGCTGGGCTCTAAGGTCAAAGAGTCTGTGGACTTCAAGGCCAACCTCAAGACTGTGAAGAAAGAGGAGGAGAAGGTAAGGGCCGCTGGCTGCAACTCACACATCATATTACGTGGTGTCACTGTAATTCAATTCACTTTTTTCAATGAGGATAGTCCACTAGTGCTGATTTCGAGAGTCCGAGTTTTGGCAAGGAAGCTCTGGAAGTTTTGATTAAATAGACTACCTCTGCATCATCATTACACATCAGTTGCATCAAGAGCGCAGGTTTCATTTTAACTCTTTGACCCCACATTTGACAAAAATCAGATTGCTGACCTAGTAGCAGACTGAATTTTTTTTTTTTTTTAGGTAGGTAGGTTTATTCGGTTACTCTAGAATCTAGGATGATACAGCTAAAGATAGAAAATGCACTGCTAAAATGCTTTTAAATTAACTGCAACGTAGATTGACACAACAAGGGTTTTATTTGTTTCAAAAAAGAGGAAGTAAGAATGCAGTAGTACAGTTCTGAGGGTACAATGTTTAGTGCAGGAATATCATTCTTCTTTTAATATTAACAAGCATGAATTCCTATATTCCCCTATGTTGTATGCCTATTTGTGGTGTACAAAATGACTACAAGTACTCATGTTTTAATTAGACTGAGCTGATTCAAAATCATCATCTATTCACCCCACAGAAAGAGGAAGTGACTGACTGGCGTAAGAACGTGGACGCCATGTCTGGCATGGAGGGCAGAAAGAAGCTGTTTAATTCTGGGCAGTAGAGTTTGTGTTGAATTACTCTGTAAAGATGTGCTGCTCTAAAACAGGTGGAAGCAGTGGATCATAAGACTGTTTTTCACTTTATAATGACAGTGAATGAAATGAAGACCAGGTTAACAAGCAGGCCTAGGTTGTGTAAATGACAAAAGTTAAGGTGTTTACCTTTATGATAATTCATATAATACATATAGTTTTTTTACATAATGTCTGATGGATTATGATAAAACATATGTATATAGTATAGCACTGTATTGCTTTTGTAGTTTTGAGCTTCCATATAAATTAAAGAACACAATACCACTTTTGGCTCACCTCTAGTAATGTTACGATCTTACTTTTTGACCTCTGCTATATAGCTACAATAATATACAACAGGCAAGACTCAAAGAAAAGGCAGACTTGTCTAGAATTGTCAACATTTGTACAATTTACCTTGCCTGTATTGCCAACAAGTGTCTTTTGAAGCACGGCCTACAGTAAGATGACAACATAAAATATGAACATTTCTGTGTATCAGTGTGCTTTCCCAAGAAAAACAATGGGTAACACTAGTTGAAGGTATCTACGAGTGACATGACACTGTCATGAACACAGTCATGACACATGAACCCTAATCCTAACTATAACTTGTCATGACAAAAACCGAATGACAATTACTTAAAGAAGCATTATGTCATAAACGTTTATAACTTGTTTATAATGTTTATGACACGTTCATGACAGTGTCATGTCACTCTTATGTAGATACCTTCAAGTAAAATGTAACCGTCAATAAAGTGAGCATCCTGGAAAATGAATGTGGCATTAAACTAAGAAATTATGATGAGAAGCAGTGTTATAAATTGTGTATTAAATAATAAAATGTTAATGACAACGCTCAGAGAAGAATGGTCCTCTGTGTCTTAAACTGGAATGTTGCACGGTGTATTCATGTACTAATATGAATTTTTTTTCACCCATTTACAATTTCTCAATTGGTTTTCCAAAATGTATTAGCCTATATAATATTTTTTTTTATTGACATATAAAACACAGCTATATAGGCTACTGTGATATGGGATTATCATCTATATAGCCCAATCCTGTATTATGGTCAGTTGTAGAGTCGCATTACAGAAACGTAGGCTACATGCCACTTGGAGCCAAAAAGTTATTCCCTAAACCTAATCCTCAAAGTGAACCGTTATGTTTTGGGGTTGAGACCTAGTTGGGTTAAATTAAATCCAGTCTCATGTGGAATTAAATCAATAAACCAATTTCACCGTTTACATGACAAAGGCAAGTGTGTGAAGTAATGCACCAATGAAATGTACTGAAGTCAGGTTTAAACAATAAAACCTGACTTAAATGAAACATTCAAAAACTGTTAACTTTTGAAGTAGTTTTAATATAGCCTACATTATGTTGGAGTGAACAACAATGTGGCAGTATTTACCCACAACTGGTGGTTAAACGATCATTTTTTTTCTTACACACTGAGTTTGATTTAGCTACATTCTCCCCACTGTTTTCCCGAACACCTGCATAGTTTTATGCGGGTATAACGTCAACGTTATACAAGCTTAGCTACATAAACTGTCCCTTCCCTCTGCCTAAAATTCTGTTGTCTTAAACTGCTGTCCTTCTTCTCCAAACATCATAAATCCTCCAAACTGTAAAACACAATCAAAACATCAACAGCGGACTGTACCTCTTCAACACATCCATGGTTGAGAGATGACGGTCACTCCCCTTCTTCCCCTTCTTTAACTGTCTATGTTCTTCCCCTCCTCCTCCACGGTGAACGTGCCTGCCAGTTACCACTCCTAATATGGGCATATCATTTGACGAAGCTACCGCCCACTTGTGATATGTGACATTCTGATTTGAGGAACGGAATGCCAATCATCAACGTTCACGGGAACAACTGCTGTACATGGCCGGCCGGTCAACACTTACGATTGAACTAGCTGCTCTTAGGCCGGATTTAAAACCCAAACAGGGTAAGACGACATTTTCACAATATTCTGATCACTTTGGGATGACGTTACCACATGCCTGTTGCTCTGTTTTTTTTATACGTTGGTCTTGTCTACCTCGGTCTGAGCGGCCATGATATATACTGTACTAACGCTCATTTGCATAGCAACACGTTTATCTATCCTCTCAGGCTTGCTAATGCTCTGCAGCAGCTTCCAATTAAATAGTTTCATAGTAGTTATCAAACGTTATCTATCATTTTCTTGTGTCCAGCCTATGAATAAAGCTAGTTAAAAAGGGCAATTGCTGTAGCTGTCTGCCTTTAGCCTGTCACTCTTTTAAGACAACCTCTAACCTTTTGCTGGCACTGCCTCTAATGGTACCTGCTCCTGATCTCAAATCAGATACACAGACCTGTGACTGAAGCAATACACTGTAAGCTAAAGATGGTATTAAAATAATAATAAAAAGTAATAATAAATTATCACTAACTGCATAACTTCATTGTTCATTTCTGTTCTTTTCTGCTGAATGTGTGCAGGTGCTGCGGATGTCCAAGTACAAACTCTTTCTACTGAGGCATGGGGAGGGGGCCTGGAACAAAGAGAACCGTTTCTGTAGCTGGGTTGACCAGAAGCTAAGCGAGGATGGGGTGAAGGAGGCCCAGGACTGTGGTAGGCTCCTGAAGGAGCAGGGCTACAAGTTCGATTTAGTATTCACCTCCATACTCAGCCGCTCCATCCAGACAGCATGGCTTGTGCTGGAGGCTATGGGTCAGGAGTGGGTCCCCGTGGTCAAGTCCTGGAGACTGAACGAGCGCCACTATGGTTCCCTGATTGGCCTTAACCGGGCGGAGATGGCTCTACAACATGGAGAGGACAAGGTGAAGTTGTGGAGAAGGAGCTATGATATCACTCCACCTCCGATTGATGAATCCCACCCGTACTTCCTGGAAATCTACAATGACCGCAGATACACCACTTGTGACGTGCCAAAGGAGAACCTTCCCCGAGCAGAAAGCCTAAAGGAGGTGTTGGACAGACTGCTGCCATACTGGGGGAGCACTGTGGTGCCAGAGATAAGGAAAGGCAGGACTGTGCTGATTTCTGCTCATGGAAACAGCTGCAGGGCTCTGCTGAAATACCTGGAAGGTATGCAACTGAACTGACCCAAGCTATATAAACAGTGCTCTCTCAGCATTTGTGATTGTGCCGTGAATGCATTCAGTTGAATTCGGCAACAGCTTCTGGACTCTACAGGCTGCTGTTTCTAGTTGTCAGCCATTGAATTAGGAAGGACATGTTTCAGTTCCACAAATGGAAAGTTGAACTTGTGTAAAAAGGCCAGTGAGTTTATGTTACATTTGGCTGTGGCTATTATGTCCATGCTGACCTTTTATCACACTCATAAGCTTTGGAGGCTTCTTGATCCACAGGACACTCCTTAACTTAACATGTATTGACTGTTACTTAATATCAAGCACCATTATGTAACAGGATTTCATTACAGTGTTCATGCATGTTAGTTTTCAAGCCTGATTGTGGCAAATTTGTCTAGTGTGATCTTAATATTACTGTCCTTATTTCGACAGGTATATCGGAAAAGGATATTGCCAGTGTGACTTTACCCACAGGGATACCTGTGCTGCTTGAGCTGGATGAAAACCTCAAGCCTGTGAAACCTCGACAGCTCTTGGGAGACCAGGCGAAGATTCAGGCAGCAATTAAAAAGGTGGAGGACCAGGGAAAGGCCAAACCATCAACTTGAATCCACTAAAATGGCTGTAAGACTTAACAAGACTTAGCTCTGGTTGCCTGTGCGTACTTTTATTAGGTACATGTAAAGTGAAAACTCTTGAGAAGACTTGAAAAGAATAATATATAACATCAGACAATAACAGTAACAAATTGTTAATAAGATTTAAAGGATGGGTTTGAGGTTGCTGTATGTGTAATAGTGGCCTGACCTGGATACAGAAAGTGTGTCACAGGTCAGACTGGTAAAATATTTACCAGACTGGTAAATATTGTGGCGCTATGTGGTTGTATTATGTGTAAGCACTGATTTTTAAGCTAACTGTCCCTACTTATGCCTGTATGGTGACCCTAAAGCGGTTATTTATTCACTAATTGACTCTACCTTGCAGATTAATAGTAATGTGGTGAAGCTGAAAAATCTTAAAGTACATCATATCTTGACAGAAGAAAAAAAAAATCACTCCTATCTAAAAGATGCTTTTCTGTTACATTGATAAGCTTTAGGAATATTACCTTGCATCTAAACGTGTGCCTTCATCATTAACGTAGTGCTCAAATTCAGCTACAGGTCTTGTGTTGATTTTATTTAAGAATAAAAGCACTCCGTTAACAAATCTTACCTCATAAAAAGTGACATCTATAGGCTGTTCATTCCAAGAATGGGATAATTGTGAGCCACATAAATGCTGTAAATATGCAAAACCACTGAAATCCTCTACTGTCCCACGCATATGAGTTACTCATACTTATTGCCTACTCAGTAAGAGTAAGCAGGACAGCTGAAGTTTTATGAGGTTAAACAGCACATTTACTCTGACAAATAGCTTTAGTTGAAAACACTGTGGCTATTTGGTATTATAACTGGTTTATGCTTTGCACTTTTGGGGGGATTTTATGATAATTCATTTTAATTAACCCCCTTCCTAATTAAATGCAGCTGTGAGTGGTAAATACTATTGTTTTGGGTAAATATGAAAAAAGTTGAATTGTTAAAAACAAGCACTATTGTTTTTCATTTTAAATTCTAAATTATCATTACATTTCATGTTGCTTATGTAATGTTAATAACGTGTAAAAATGTTACAAACCACTTTTGAGTCTGCACATTATGTCTTATACCAGCACTATCTTACTTCATATGTGTTACTACTGTGTGTGGCACAGGCTACTTCATTGTACTGTATGTTGTTTTGTGTCTCTTGTTTGTAGGTGTACTGTACTGTGCATCATTTTTGTCTCATGTTTCTCTGCCACTATTATTTTGGACGCTGGTCTGTTAGGTCAACAGGCGAAAAGAGATAAGAACATGCATTTCTAGATACTAAAAAGGAGAAAATTATATATTAGTGATTTCATGTAAGTGATTTAACGTCTTCCCTGCTGTTCACACCTTTGCATATGAGAGTCTGCATGATGAAATAAAAGGGAATTACAATTTTCCTAAAATATTCTTTTCTATCTCTGTGTTTTGTGTCAATTTTAAGCTTCATTTCTATCAGACAGTAGATCATTTCGCAACAGGAAGGCGAGTCAGATGTCACGCTGACATAGTTATAAATTGTGTGATGGAGCAACAGAAACAAATTAGAAAACAAACAACAATACTGTTTGGGAAGTACAGATAGGCCTGCAATTTTGATTCTGGTCGCCTTAAACCCACTGGAAACAATAAAAAACTGAGTCTGTTTGGCTACCACAGATGGATCCAGAGGAGTGGCTCCTCATTTCCCAACCATTTCTGTAATTTGGCCAAACCAGTGGGGCTGAGCCAGGAAGAAACCCTCTAATTGGATGGAAACACTCTTAAATGGACACGATGATTAACATGATTCTTATTCCCATCTATGTGGCAGCAATGATACCATGCATCCCGGTAGACATCATTCTGTGTGGATCACAGTGGGCAACACATTTTGTACTGCAGATGTGCATCATTCCAGGCATGTCATTTCAGTCAGGCATCTGAAGAAAACTTGTCATTTTACATTTCTTACCAAATCTGCGTTCACAACCAGCAAGGGAACGAATGTAAGATGAATTTAGCTTGTTCATGAATTGCTTTGAAAATGATAAAATATATATATTTTTAGGACATTTTATTCATTCAGAAAACTCACACATGCATTACACATCAGAAATAATTAACCATGTATAAACTAGAGGAATCAATCTAAATACATCCCTAAAGTTAAACTGTGCATGCACACACACACGCACACACACACGCACACACGCGCGCGCGCGTCAGCCCTGTGTGAGCATCACTGAGTTGCAGCTTGAGCAGGCGGAGCATGTACACTGCATGCTTTGCTTATAAACCTCTGGTTGCTCTCCACTGCTGATTCCTGCAGGAACAGTCACTGTGGTCTGTCGGCCTGGTAAGTTTGATGATGATGATGATGATGATGATGTGGATGCTAGCTCATAACTTAATGCAGATAAAGAGGGATTTAATTTTTTTGTTTTTAGAGTGACTTCTATAGAAGAATTAGAGATTGAATTAGAGTTGATCAGATAATTACTGGCACTTATGACTGCTAAAGTTGTGCTGGTCTCCATACATCACTTGATGTCATGACGAGGTACTGCAGGTGCATGGCTCGTTAACCAGCTGGTTTAGACATATACCATATTTTACATCTGATTTAATCTGGATACACTTATACACCAACTAGACCTATGCTTTTGAAAAGTTGCAAGTGAATTATTCATATATGTACCATGAATCTCACTTAAAAAATATTGGAGAAGAAGCAGAGAATAAACAAAAAGAACATATGTTAAAAGGACCGGAGAGGATCTTGAAATGTCTCCCCTCTTTTTTTGTACAAATGTGTGCTCTGGCTTGAGAAGGGTTTTCCTCAGGCGCAGCAACAGCTGGAAAAATGACATGAAAATGTTAATTCTCTGAACAAAATCTATATTATATAATACTGACAACTCAGCCATAACTTCTTTACTGTAGATGTTGTATGTTTTACCAAAAATGCTGTACCATGAGGGAAATTTAATTGTACTTTGGATATAACTCTTTTATCAAAACATTCTAATATACAAAACATGTTACTGGACTTGATGTAATGCAATAATGCATTCCTTTCAGTGGATGGGGCTTCCAGTTAACTCCTCGAGAAATTCTTGGAAAGATGAAAAAAATGAAGCTTGTATCAGTTAGTATATTTCTGCGGGATTAGAATTGGTAGGCACTGCATCCAAGTTGCATACACAAAATTATATTAGACAGGTTGGACCTGGGTAAAGTAATTGTAAGCTGAAACGTGCATTTTGTTGGTGTATGCCTCTGCAAATCTGTGTCCTTGAGGCTTGAATCTGCTGTGTCCAACACAGCAGCGAATACTATAATTTGACTTAGGTTTCTGTTACTCATACATTGTGCAGACGTCTGGTTGTGGAAAAGCTGTTTGCCGTGGTGGACATGCCAAGTCAGACTCCTATTCCTTAGATGGTATTGAAGATAAAGGCTACATCTACATGGCGTTGGAGTGTGTGAGTTTATGACCACAGACTCTTTGGGGGACTGGAAATAGTTTTGAGGTTCCGAGAGAATCTTCTCCCCTTCTTGGTTATTTGAAATCAGATTCATTTTGCATCATGAGAGTGATGAGAGTGAAAACAGCTGTGTTCGTACAGTGAAACGTTTGTGCATGATGTGTAAAAGTTATTTATGAGAGATTTGATTTCAAGCATACATGTAAACACATCCTTACAACAACAATACAAAGAAGAAGAGTTCCCAGATTTGTATTTAATGGCATGTTTAGATGTGAATGACTTGTGTTCCCTTTATTAAACTAACTTCAACAAAACACCCTTATCTGCATGGTGCCTGTAAATGTGAGCTGTCCTGTGAACAAGAGCACCGTGGCCTTTTTAAACAGTTTGTAAATTCAATTTGCCAAAAAAGAAACAGATACATGGGAGATTCAGCTGCTAATGCTTGTGTATGAGCACAAATGAGTCTTTGTACTGTAGCTTAAAAGTGTTGAGATTTAACAGAGAGGGAATGCTGTCTGCTCTCTAGTTGTACAGGTGGGACACTCTAAATAGGAGAGGAAATGGTTTTCCACATGAGCAAATTACAGGAGGGGTAGAGGTGAGTGTTTAGTGGCTCTGACATTAATGGAGTCATTAATCAGCAATCAGTCTGCCATCAAGTCTACGCAGTTGTAAGGAAAAATAACATTCCTCACCTCAATACTAGAATGATTTAGAAGTCGGATTATGTTTGTTTAATTGTCCAGCTGTTCCTATTCTCTGTGTTAAACTACAAAAAAACTAATATCAACAAAGTTTCTAACAGCAATAGTGAGTTTCCTTTTATTGACAGTAACAATGGCAATCTGCCTTCTAGTCATACTTTCTGTCTCCCAGCAGCATTATGGAAAGGTAATTATTAGTACAATTACAATGGAAATAAGTTATTCTTGGATTGACAGTTTGTATAGCAGCAGGTATTTTCTAGAGTAAACCATGCTCACTGTCCATGGTCTAGCACCTTGCCAAGCTGGGACACTACAACTAACACTGCCTGTGTACTTCCTTAAAAGGAGGCAGAGTACACCATCTCAGCTGATGGGATGCAGAATAAGGAGTGCACATAGCTGCATCTATTTCCATTGACTCCCCGGGTGAGGAGGAAAACTCAATCTCAGTTTTGAATTTGAATGGATTTAGCCTCTTATGCCACCAGACATATTTTATTCCAGTTTCAACATTCACTCAGACTCCAAAGTTGTTATCATGGACAAAATATAGCAAGCAAGCAACCTTCCGCTTTTATAAGGTACACCTGTCAGCTAATGATGGACGTCTTGTGTCTTTTTGCTTAATAAAACAAAGCTGAGCTGCAGAGCACTGAGTGGAGAGCTGAAGAGCCTGAGTGAGTGTCCTGTTTAGCCTCTCTGCGTAGAGATGATAAGATGCTTCCAAATCTCCACTTTACCAGTCAATGGTTATCGACCACAAAACAACTCACTCTCCTTTTTAACCAAACTGTACACAAACATTTTAATGAGCAGCAGAGAAGGTCACCACTACAGTATGTTGTGACTGGTAAACTGTGTGGAATTTGTATCCTGGTCTGGGACTTTTTCATACCATGTTTGGTCATGTGGACTAAGCTGCTGCGGCTTCTTGATTGATTGCAAACGCCCTTCAGGCAACTGTTTATCTATAAGTGTTATTGAAGCACTTTCTTTATCTTTTAACAATAACCTTGTCTGATTTGAGGCTGTAGAGTTGTCTGAGGAGGACCTACATGTATATTTTGTATATTTAGATGACGCTGTTATTCTGGGGAAATTACTATGAGAGCAGCAACTGAATCTTTTTATTAGATTTATAAATGTATTACCAACCTTACAACTAACTAGTATAATAACTTCAAATGGCAAAGGATGTACTTGATGAAACAAGTATTATATGCCATGTTTATGCCTATCTTACTCTCACTATGTACCTGTAGGTGCACGGCTATTTAGCCAGCTAAACACTCCCAATACAGCTGTTGGCCTTTGAAAGTCTTTACTAGAAGCAATTGATAGTGAAACAAATTCAATGATAGTGATTAATGATGATGGATTTCCAAGTATAAACTGTCAAAATTAGTTGTATTGTCAAAACGAAAGTGTAAAAAACAACACATCAACCGTTTTACAGGGAATTATGTGCCAGACTATTTCTTGTTCAGGATCTGTTTGCCTACAACAAGTAGAAGCTCCAGGAAGTTACTGGTACTGAAAAGTAATAGTCTGGCACATTACCTCCTGTAATATTGCATGTTGCAATGTGTTTTTTACACTTTGATTTTTCTACAGATGAAACAAACAAGATACATTGTATTTAGAGGTGCTGATAGGTGTTAAAAAAAAAAAAAAAAACATTTAATAGAGCCAGGCTATTTCCACCTGTTTCCAGTCATTGTGCTAAGCTAAGTTAGCAGTTGGCTGGCAGTAGTTTCATATTTAGTGTACAAACATTAGAGTGGTATCAATCTTCTTATTTGGCTAACTCTCAGCAAGAAAGCAAACACGTTACAATTAAGTCCAGAAGAGTAAGACGTAATAAGAGTAAATTGACTTAGCTTATGGTTTCCTTATTGTTACATCCGCAAATTGTATTGGAATTATTTCAAGAGAGAGAGAGAGAGAGAGAGAGAGCTGTACAGTTACTAATATCCAGCTGGCTGCATGTCTTTCCTGAACATTTCCTGATTTAAGAGGCCTACTCCGACTTTACTGTGACCAAATGTAAATCATACATTATAAACAGTCTTTAACAGAACACTTTCCTCTGCCTCCTTTTGTTGTCTGATTAATACAATGGCAAACACTCTGTAAAGAGTACCATTAAAGCCAGTAATTTCAAAGCCAGACGGTATACAAATAGCACATGGTGTGTAGATAATGCTAAGATGAATAAAGACACAATGAAGTACCATGCAATTGATGTAATTATGGGGCTTTTAGTGAAAGGCTTTTAACTTTTGTATTGCATACCAAGCACTAATGTTTTATTTACTTATTATAACCTTCAGTGGACCACTTGAGGAATTCTCAGGCTAAATCCTCGTTGGCTTCAGAAACAAAGGACTTACATGTGGGCTTACTGTGATTTAAGTCCTTTTGATTGGCAACACTGGCATTAAATACTTCCAGAAGAAAACTGTTTCTTTCTTAGAGCCGTAATCACATTTGATAGGTCACCTAGTTAACTTCAATCGGTATACTGAAAGTCTGGTTCATAAATCCATGCCTCCAGTATTACGTATGAACTGTATTTATTCTTTCAAATTATAGACATCACATCATATAACACATCATATATTCAGTAGTTCTTCCCTAAATATGCCAGAAACCTGCATGCTTTTAGTAGACTCCCTTAAACCTGATTTTCCTTCCACTTTGCAGCTGTAGCCAGCATCGCCTGTATCATACAGCATAGCCTGTATCTTCTCGCTGGCTCTGAATACTCTCTGTCTACTAGCTGTAGCTTTATTGCAGTTATCAGGTTTTATATGTGCTATATCTTGCTTCTATGTGTATATATAGGAACTATGAAAATAACAGCATTGCCTGGATGGGACAACAGCAATTGTGTCTATTAAAAGAACAGTTCAACATTTTGGTAATGAAGTTCATTTAACTCTTTTATTTAAATCAATCCGGCTTTCTTTCCGGATTGATACCACTCCCATGTCCCATGTCTGTGAGTTAGCATGCTTAATTTGTGAACTAACAAAAATGTAAACAATGTGTATGTGCTTTATGTGTTAGCCTATACTACTTATTGTATTGTATTGGAAGGCACATTTGTTAAACTTTGGGCAGAACCAGGCTAGCTGTTACCCTTGCATCCAGTCTTTATGCTAAAATAATCTAAGATAAACTAAGCTAAACTAAGCTTATTGCCTCATGGCTCTAGCTCCACAGCTAACTCACACACCGGAGAGTAGGCTAGTTGCCTCTAACCTGACTCTTGTAAAAAAAACAAAAAAAAAAAACGAACAAGTGCATTTCCCAGTGGTCAATCTGTTCATTTAAAAGCCATTATGTGTCATAGTTTCATGTGGACCTCTAGCTAAAACTTTCTCTGGATATCTAGCTGTGAATTACTGAAATGTTGTATTTAGACATTTGACAGAATGACACATACATTTTCACATCCGTGCCAGGCGGTCAGATGCAGCCAGCAGAAAGCCGCACTTGTTTACTTGTCACGGCCTTTCTCCTCTTGTGACAGTTGATTTGTTGCAAACATCTATATGAATATTCATGAGCAGTGTCTGGTGAGTGTTAGGGGCAGCACTTGGCCATTGGTAAGCCAATGACAAGTTTCCAGTTGCATGAGAGCAGAGTGACCCTGCAGAGGTACAAAGAAAAAAGGTGCTGCACCAGCTTTTGATCGCATCAGAAGGGAGAGCTTACCAGATGAGACAAATCAGTTACAGATGTATTCTTAGAAACTGTCCTGGGGCAGCCGTCATGAGGAAATGATTTGTGAACTTGATTCCAATTTATGGCAGAAAGAATATAACAACCTATAAGATGCTGTCCACATATAAACCAAGAGACTACAATAATATCATGCAGCTTGAAAAGTTATGAGTTTTGGGACTGTTTCCCGTGTCATGGGTAGGTACAGGCAGACATTTCTGTCTAAATTAAAATGCCAATATGATTAACGCTTTCATCTAATGAGGACTATGTTTTCACATTTGAATTATTTCATTATTAGAGCACAACTAAGTTACCACCAACAACCCACCTCTAATCCATACAAATCACCTGTCTGGTGACTAATGGGACAGCTGTTACATTAAAGTGAGTATCTGTACTCAGTGTGTGTGTGTGTGTGTGTGTGTGTG
The DNA here is from genome assembly GCA_023631565.1 of Gymnocephalus cernua. NCBI lineage: Eukaryota > Metazoa > Chordata > Actinopteri > Perciformes > Percidae > Gymnocephalus > Gymnocephalus cernua. The sequence continues at coordinate 22,287,519 of CM042431.1, read as the reverse complement.
TGTGTGTGTGTGTGTGTGTGTGTGTGTGTGTGTGTGTTTGTGTGTGTTTAGCAAAGTGGGGGATAGAAAGGCATTCGTATAGCTGCCAGAGCGGTGAGTTATTCAACTTTAGAAATGCAGAACTCCAAACAGGCCTGGATCGCGACTCTGACATGTCTGTGTTAACCTGCAGGTCAGTCAGTCTTTGTCTGCTGCTCCATGGAGTCCATAATGCACCGAAACAGACCAGCCTTTGTCATCCCCAGAACCTTAATTGGTCCCATATAAGAAGAGCTGTGAGGGAGTGGTGGATAACAGTTTGTCTGGTGTTTGACTCTGTGAGGAATTATATTCCATAGATTCGAGATGAAAAGCAGAACTTTAAATGTGAAATGTAATGCTTTTTAAGAAATGTGGGTGGTGATGAAACACCTGACTACACAACTGAAGTTGCTCATAAAGACGATGGTGATGACGACAATGCTAAAAACAGTAACACAATCAACTGCTGTGGTCATTATGATATGCATATGTCTTTATGTGAACGCTGGAGCTAAATGCTAACTTCAGCATGTTGACATGCTCATAATGACAATGGTTACATTGCTGATGTTTAGCAGGTATGTTTACCAGGTGCACTATCTTAGTTATCTTTGTTTAACATGTTAGCATGTTCCTAATCAGCACTTGACACAAAGTACAGCTGAGGCTGATGGCCATTTTCTTAAGCTCTTCATTTCTGGACTCTGCAGGTCATTGTGTTTTATAGACTAGCAACAACCACCTCTTCAAATGTTTTTTCCAAAAGTAAGATATTTGGGTTACAATGAATCACTTTCCTGTTTTCCAGGGAAGTGATTTTTACAACAGTGCCCTCCTCTTCCAGGAAAGCTCCGAACTGTCTTGTTACCCATGTAGTGGATGTTTTAGAAAAGGGCCTCTTTTGGCCCATTCTGTTTGTAAGCCTTTGTGACTGTATATGGTGTCGGTCATTGTAAAAACTAATCTGATGACCGACTGCTCACTGTTGGTGGGCTCCACTTCAGATCTGAAGATACAGATAACTAAATAAAGGGATGATACTGAAGTGACCCTTTTTATGACAATGTAAAGTGTTACATGACCTCATAGGACCATGAATAATAACGCTAGTTGTGCTAAAGTGCTTGGCACATAAATGTATTGCACGTATGTCAAATCAGAGTGAGAAGAGAAAACAGATGATAAAAAAGGAAATAAAGTTTGACTCTGTGAATTCACTTCATCTCAATTCCCAGCATTCTTAAGTATGTTGTTATAGGAGAAGATGGATGCATGGTTTGCTTGTGAAGCAGGCCAAACATTTTCCCTGTATCATTTTCTTTTAGCATGTTCTCAAATGTCAAACGAATGAGTTAGTGCGTGTGTGTGTGTGTGTGTGTGTGTGTGTGTGTGTGTGTGTGTGTGTGTGTGTGTGTGTGTGTGTGTGTGTGTGTGTGTGTGTGTGTGTGTGTGTTTCTATTTGTAATAGTTGGGCAAAGCTACATTCTGTAACTTTGAAACATTATCAATTACAATTACTGTCGGCATTAGTTAAGCGGGAAGTCGGTTGGACATTTGATTTCTTTGTACAGTAAATGTGTAAAAGAAAATGTAGTTTAGTTTGATCAGCAATTGTTCTTCAAAAAACATAATAGACATACAGTGAAATAATTAAACTATGCAAATGCAGAGATATAATAGAAGAAATGCATCCATTGTATGTATGTGTTTGATGGACTGCATTGCAGCAGGTATTTGTTTTTCACAATCCAAATCTTATATCCTCTCCTAAACTGTTACCATGTGGGATATGCGTGTGAGTGTAAAACAGCAATACTTGAGATTGATTTTCATCAGATTTACTAAAATATTTAATTTTACTTCCTTCTCTGAGAGGGACAGAATTGCTTAACTTTCTGAAACCACACTTCAGAGTTCCTATGCACTGTATATGTTGGCTGGAGTTACTGGCAGACTTTCTTACCTAAAACAAGGTGGTCAAGAAAAAGATCATTTGATAACAGATTTTAATGGTTTGGAATTGGCAAGGCTAAAGGTGTTAACACAACACTTCTCAAACCTTTAAGTTGAATCATCTGGTTAATTCTTCAGCCCAAGAAGTTGATATGGCATCTACATCTATATGCTCAACTTATTTAAGATTATGCATTTAATTTCTTGCTATATAGCCAAAAGGAGTTTTACAGATAGTAATTTGACACAGTATGTTATGGTCATCAGTGACTACGCTTTGGGGTAATGACCTCCTACCAGTGCAGGCAAAAAAATATAGATTTACTATACCCTAATTAGAGGCTTTAGGTTGTACATTGATTGGTGTAGACGCACACTGAATTGTAGACTCGTGGAAGAAACTGACTTGTACTTTGGCAGCCTTATACTAGAATTAACGTTTTATCTATTTCTGAATTTCACATGCACACTTCATCATGTCTGATGTCAGAGGGTTGTCATGGAGTTTTAGTAGTCCTCCACTAAACAGAGTAGAGGGAGTTAAGGGTTCACTGATTATTATGATGAATGACTGGTGCTATCATGTCTGGCCAGCATCTACAATTCAAATAAAGCTGTCTTGTAAATTGGGTAGCCCATATGGGCCTCCATCTCCATTCAGGACAGGAGGTTAGGTAGTTTGTTTATGCTTAGTTTGAACAGGAAGTACTTATTGATCAAGAAAACATATATGTATATATATATATATATATATATATATATATATATATATATCCATTGTATGTATGTGTTTGATGGACTGCATATATATATATATACATATATATACATATATATATATATACATATATATATATATATATATATATATATATATATATATATATATATATATGTATATATATATAAAAGGATGAGACAACTACAATTATTCACAATCAATAATTACAGTAAGTCCAAAATTGAAGAACAGAGATAAAACCTTACTCACATCCCTTTTCCTGATGATCAGTTTCCAGATTTTTTAATGGGAAAGAAGCAGTGAGATAATTCCCAAAAAGCTAGAGCGATTGTCACACAAGTGTTTGCAAGAGAGAACAAATAATAAACAGTTTTAGTATATTTCTAAGACTAAGACGTATGCACAGATTCCCTCTGTTGTCTGAAATTCTGCCAGTTAACCAGACTGTAGATTATTGTTAATTATATTATTATTGAGCATTCCGTTGTATAAATGTTTGATGGAAAACACAGATGCAATCAGTTTTTCATTCTGATTCCCTTATATGGAGCATGTTTGTGTTACAGTAAAAATAGAATAACATTGAATAAAAAGCGAGGTCAGGGCATAAATCGGCTCCTGCTTACTAAAATGTTAAAAAAAGAAAAATATCTTGGTAAGATGTGCATGGGAATCTGGCCAATGGGTTTAAATAAAAAATGCTCAATGCTAGAGATGCTAAAAGACATCTAAACTGGTTTACTGGCAGAATTCAAAACAACAGAGGAATCTATGCATATACGTCTTATTAGTAAAGCCAAATAAAAGAAAATCTTTTTACTTTTTTTGACAAAGACTGTATTGACAGGTTGCTTTATCGGTTGATTTCAGATCAATCAGGATGGATTTCACATTTGGTGGCTAACAAAGCGGCAGCACGTCAGAAAGAAAGCAGGATTAAACAAGACAAACCAAGGGAAACTGAGTCTGAAGTTAGAGATCAGGGAGGGGAAAGTGAGACAGAAGGAGAGAGCAGGAGTCAGGTTGAGGAGGAGGAGGGAGGCTGAGAAAGAAAGAGAGGAGAGCAGAGAGGCAGGCTTTGCCTTTTCTGGTAGTTAAAGTCGCTGAAAGAACAAACAGGAATTCATGTGCCGCGGAAGGGCTGAGATATAAACCAGACTGTAGAGGTTGATATACGAAGAGAGGGGAGACACCGCTGTCCATGGACTAAACTTGAGCTACTGCTAAGGTATTGTAAACCAACTGGCACTGTAGTTTTTTATGTTTCTGCCCATGTTATCAAGCTGTCTTGGGTGGTCCCCTAAACGTTGATGTGTTACTGATTTGGAGCTCATTTTTGAATAGCTTTTGAATAGTTTTTGTTTGTCACTGTTAGGGTTTGTAACTTAGTATTAAACTTCACATAGCTGTGAACTTACTATGATGATGAAATGAGATTTGTCTGGTTGAAAGAGCCCACTGTACTCAAACATTCCCCATATACTGCAGCAATCAGAATTTTTTTCCAAGCATGTGTTTCTCCCTGTGAAATTGTTGATCAAGTATGCAATCCAAGATAAACCAATTGATGAGTGATTGACTGGGTGTACTGAATTTAGCACTCATGATCCAATATCACACTTGTGTCTTTTAGTGAAAAAGTTAGGAGAATCTTTTGGGCATCATGGACGATGACTTTGACCGCCGCATGGAGCTGAGGAGGCAGAGGAGAGAGCAGATGCGCCTCGACGCTGACAAGTGAGTGAACCATCTAAGAATATATAAACAAATGGGCAAATGAACACATACACAAGCACACATTTATGGGCCTTAACACGCAAACAAAATGTAGTAGGAAACAAAAGTGAATGCAATTGTACAAATGTTATTTAAGGACATCATACACCCACACCATCTTAAATTGAAGCCTCAGTTTTTTTCAGTGTTTGACTGTCTGAGTCACAACTCAAACCTGATATTTTCAGTATACACCATATTTGATGAGCAGGAGCTAACAACCCTCCGCTTTTATAAACCAGATGTGCAGTCATTATTAGACACCAGCTGCTCACGGGGAAGTCCCATCTATACATTGCAGTGTGGTTTAATCTAGTAGAAAAAACAGTTATCTGTTTTTAAACAAACTAAAGTGCAATTAACCATTTTAGAAGTGTTTCAGAGTTTCAGAATACTCAAGATGTTTCTCTTATCATGCAAACTCTTGAAGACAGATGCTCAGTGATAAAGGTTTATTGTTTGTCTTTGGGTGTTTGCACTGCATGGAGCAGCAGAGTAAAGCAGACAGGACTTGGATGGTGCTCAGGCGATGATGGCTTAATGATCTCCACTGCCTTTTTCACTCATCCCGTCGGCTGTGCTGCTGTTTGGATTAGTCTGATTAGTCTCTAGGTCATTTTCATCCCTCTCTCCTTGTGCTCCTAAAAAATATTACAACAAAGAGTTATTGCTGCCATCCACTCCGGTGATCATAAAGTTGCAGGTATGACTCTGTGGATAGTATCTCATACAAGAAATCTCTGCTCATGCTTACAAGCAGCAATATAACCCTAACCCTGAAGCCATGTTGGCCAAGCCTGACAAAAATGATTAACAGAAGCTTACCTGGCTGCAATGGCGCATCGATTTCTCCGTAACACATTTGAATGCCTCTGTTCCTTAGGAAAGTGGAAAAGTAACGACATTAATGTGTAAACATGTAAAAAGTCCCGTTAACAAGGTTAGAACGAGCACTATTTTGGCCACGTCTGCCATTGCACGAATTCACCTCATTTGTGACGCCTCACGAAGGAGATAACAGAGCACACTTGCGTCACAAGCCCTGACTACACAAAAACACAAAATTACGTTACTGAAAATCACCTTCGAGTTTTCAGTGACCTAAAATGCCGTTTGCATGTGGATGAAAGGCAATAGAAAAATAAACTGTTTGAATAAATACCTGCGTATTTGTGGGCTAGGCCTTAAAATAAGGACAAACATTGGGATGAATTTGTTTATCAGAGCCTACAGAAACTAAACTCTCAAGATTAATCAAATGCAAGCATTCATTTCATTATATTGTTTTAGATTAACCGCTCAGCAACTAATTCATCAGTTTTTAGACTTCAGAAAAGAGACATGGAAACCATTTGGAAAATATAAAGTTGGATCATGTTGATATGAAAGTGTCATTTCTATTTACCAACCCTCATTCATTAACTTGCTTCTTCCTCTGTGCCATAGACCTCCATTGTTGTAAAACCACATTAATGACCCACATCCTTGCACTGGTTGAGATGTTCCTTCACTAGAGCACCAAATGTGTACTAATCTACAGCTGAAAATAGTCCCGAACACATGGACGTTTTCCTGTTCCTTTGCTAAAAGCAGTTTTAGCAAATCATTTAGCCTTTTTTAAAAACAAGACTATATATGCATGACCTTTTTGGGGGCTTGTGGCTGACACAGACAGGGTTGGGATGTCGGAAAGTTTTTGGGATCTCGGAAAGTATGAGAGACGGACTAACACATTATTTGTTACGTGTGAATGATAATCAGAACCCAAATGCAGACAGACGCAGAGTCAGGAGTGTGAATTAAACAGGTTTTATTGAAAGTACTCAAGTAACAAGTCCAGGTTTTCAAGGGCGGGAGGGAGCAGGTCAGGAGAGAGGCAGGTTAACAGGCTTGTAGCGGGGTCCGGTGGTGGTGGTTCCGGTTGGGTGTCTGGCAGGAGCGGAGCGGTAGCAGGAGTCAGGTCTCAAAGGCAACTGAAGGCATAAAAAACAGAATCAGAATCGGCAAGCATACAAGTAGGCTAAACTAGCAGGCAACGGTTTTGTCTGGAGCGAGACTAACTGTGGCAGTATCGTCTACGATCTGACGCAGAGTGAAGGAAGAACCGGTTATATGAAGCAGGGGTTGATTGTGGCAGATGAGAGGCAACTGGACACCTGATTCTGGGGAGAGAACAGAGAAGCTACCTAGAGGCAGCGGGCCTTACATTATTGGTTTTGGTCTTTTCATTGGATTTGTTAAAAATCCATAAAAAAGAACCTCCTCAGTTTTGTTTTTTTTGTTAAGAAGTCAGGTGCTGTCAAATCAGATGTCCTATCAGAGCCCCAGTGGAAAAAAAGGCATTCCTAGCTATTTTTCTCACAGTCCTGCAGCCATGCGCTGCCAGCAATGCCAACCCAGCCTGCCCTCAGCTCCTCTCTGCAGCCTGAGGAAATGCTGCAGACACTGGCATGTTTTGACTGCCATTTTTATTTCAACAAGAGATAGCCCACGTTGAACACTCCAGACTGAGTTTTTAGTTTTTAGTCTCTTGTTAGCCAAGAAGCTCTCATTGTATGTCCCTCCATTTATTATGTTCCATGGCCTTGGGTTGCTCGTCTGGAAATGTAACAGCAACATTTTGACAGCACTCTCACAGCAGGCCTAGCAGTGGGTGGAGTAATATGTAATTGAATTACTTCCTCAGTGATTTTCATGCCAAAGACCTTTGCCTCAGGAGTTGTTGGATTTCTGCCTGCTTTGCTTCGGTTTTAAAGACAGAAAGGACTCTTTTGGTTACCATCACATCTTCCTCTTCATCTGTTCTCAACATCTGTAAATCATTATGTTGCGGATTCAGGAAGAGCAAAGGGAAATAATACCCATGCTCTATCAATGGGCCATTTCAAGCTCTCTTTGTGCCTCATAAAGCCTGGTAATACTAGCCTGACATGCTCAGAAGTCTCACTGTGGGTGTACTCGCAGTTGGATGAAGGTCAATGGCAGGATGTGACCGAGATGAGGAGGATTGAAAGAGAAGGACGGGAGGGTAAAGATTTGTATGGCTAATGTTGGTGATTTTGTCCTCATCTTTTTCTCTTTATCTTCTTCTTTTTTCACCCTTTTTCTTGCCAGCATTGCCTACGTCTCTGATTAAATATGTTTCTTACATTAATAACGGCCAAGAGGGATCATTCTTTTGGAGAGCTCTCCATTCCTTCAATATGACATTTTGATCGCAGACACGTGTGTTTCCTATTTCTTAGCCTTCTCTCTGTTGTGGCATACCCCAGCTCCACCATGTCTTATGAGGTCATCTTGAGACAGTGCGGCTTATATCAGTGGTTCACAATCTAAATGTGAGGGGTCATCATCAGATACTTCCCTTACACAAAAAAAATGTGTATATGTTTAGATATTTCTCTATTTATTAGGTTTTTTTTGTGAAATCATGGATACTTTCAGCTCTTCAGGCCTCTACCAATCCTTAAAATGAATGAACTAATAAGGTCATGCTCAAAAACAAATGTGGCTGATTCTGTAATGAAATTAAATCATGTGTCATTATGAATGCAAATACTGGAGAGTTACATTTGTCGTTTATTCTATGAGATAGCCATATTGCTACTTGAAATGCATTAGTCAATCTGTATGTGGGATATTTCAGGATGGGTTACGCCAACGATGATGAGGATGAGGAAGCTCGGGAGCAGAGGAGACGAGCGAGGGAGGAGAGGAAGAAGATGAGGGACTCAGACGAGTCTGGAACCACTGATGTGATCGACACTAACAGGTGCAACGTAGACGAAGTCTCTGGGTAGAAAGCAGACGAGGGACAAACAGTGTATACTGTAAAACTGTGTAGTGGGAACAACCAGGAAAACAAGAGGCAAGGTTCACAGAGAAACGGAAACCTCCCACCTGGGATTTTGTTCTTTCTAAACAGCTGTAGGGCAAAGCAGAAAAAAAAGTTGGTGTCATTTGTCGGACAGTAGAGATGTGTTGACACTGAGCTGGGTGGATTGCTGCTCCCAGTACTTCATTATCCTCAGGTATGTTCAGAACCAAGAGCCTGTTGTCTGTAGGACGGTACAGAGTAAGATGCAAAATGTTTAGCGTGGCTACTGTGGCTGCTGTCTTGTCAAGCATTAAATGTAAACCATGGCATTGATATTTAATAGCAACTGACAGATCTGCTGCAGTTACATTAGCAACAGTGTTGCCAGTTAGCAAGGCTACACAAGCACCAATCAATCCATACAAATATTTTTTGCTGCTTATCGGCAGTGGTGGAAAGTAACTAAATACATTTACTCAAGTATTGTACTAGGTACAATTTTGAGGCACTTGTACTTCACTTGAATAATTCCAGTTTATGCTATATTATACTTCTCCACTACATCCCAGATGAAAAATATACTTTTTACTCCACTACATTTATTAAATAACTTTAGTTACTTTGCATATTTAGATTACAGAATATAATCAACTAATAAATGAAGATCTATTATTATAAACTACCCAGCTGTATATAAAGTAATTCAAATTAGCTCCACCTTTAGCAGCTGCAACATTACAGTGATGAACACATTAATGTATTCATAATTTTAATCCAATAATATAACATACATGTTTCTGAAATGGGCCATTCAATCATAATCATAATCACCTCCAGCCACAGCAGAAAGATCCAGTCAGAGACTCAGATGTGGGTCCATCACACTTTTGAACAAAACATTTAATTCAAATGGGGATTTGAAGATTCAAATTGGATTAGACTTGACTTTCACGCTCCACTGCTCTCATGAACAAGTGAATTCCATGTGCTCACAGTGGGACTGAGTCCTCCACCACGACCGGTGCTGAAGGTGCAGATGACGACCAGGCTCTGCTGGAGCGCCTGGCCAAGAGGGAGGAGCGCCGGCAGAGGAGAATGATGGAAGCGATGGAGAGACAGAAGGAGTTTGACCCCACCGTTAGCATAACCAACGGCACAGACAGCACACTGGAAGAGCAGTCATCCAACAGCAGACAGCGACATACAGAGGAAGAGGAGGAGAAACCAGCTGAAGAGGAGGTGGCGGACAAAGGTACCAACTCCTGGAGAAAAGATGAAGAGGACAAGGTAAAATGAAAGCTGTCTGAAGAGTTTAGAGTGTTTGGAGTGAGATTATTCTGTCGTAGCTCAGGTTTTTCATCTCTTGACAGGAATCTGTTGAGGAATCAAGAGCCTCGAGCACAAGACATGAGGTATGGTCTCTTAGCTTTCTGGTAACTTAAGTTTATTGATATGCGTGCATGAATTGACACACAACTTTGTTCGATAGGAGGAGATTGAGGAGAATGCTGCAGCTAAAGAAGAAGAGGTAGAGCAGTCTGATTTAGGAAAGAAAGATGCTGAAGAGGAAGCTGTTCCTGATGCTGACAAGGAGGAAGAAGAAAAGGAAAGGAAAGAGGAAGAGGAAAGGCAGCAGAAAGAAATGGAAAGAAAGCTGAGGATAGAAGAGGAAGAAAGGCAAAAAAGGGAAATGGAGGAAAAGCTCAAGAAAGAGGAAGAAGAAAGGCAGCTAAAGGAGGAGGAGGAAAGGAAGAAGAGGGTAGAGGAGGAAAAACAACAAAAGGAAATGGAAGAGAGGCTGAGAAAAGAGGAAGAAGAAAAACAGAAAAAGGACGAGGAGGAAGAAATGAAAAAACAAGAGGAGGATAAACAGAAAAGGGAGATGGAAGAGAGACAGAAGAAAGAGGAGGAGGACAAGCGGAAAAAGGAGATGGAGCAAAAGAAGAAGAAAGAAGAGGAAGAAAAACGCCGAAAAGAGCTGGAGGAGAAAAAGAAGGAGGAGGAAGAAAAGCAGAAGAAGAAAGAGCTGGAAGAGAAGAAGAAGAAGAAAGAAGAGGAGGAAAAACGGAAAAAGGAGGCTGAAGAGAAGAAGAAAAAAGAGGAAGAGGACAAGCGTAAAAAGAGAGAGATGGAAGAGAAGAAGAAAAAAGAGGAGGTATTGATGAGATTTCTTATATACTGTAACTGCCACTTTAAAAACTTGGAAAAGTCTAAAGAAAGTATTAATGTCCCCATTTGTAAAGTAACAGACTACAGAAAACATAAATTAGAATTCAGATTAAGTGACTCTGGGAGACCACATCTGATTTATCCAGGCTGTGTTCGCTTTTCAGATATTTACTGTATGATATATGGTTTTGCGGTGTGGTCACAGATCACTGAGCAGGCACAGCATTTCGTTTGCTACATGGATGAAAGAGGTGGTGTTATCGAGGATGACACAGGGTGACGTGTGAGTCGTTGCATTCACTGCAACGACTTTGATTGCACCAGTGTTTGATGGATGTTTTGTGGGTTTTGACTAAGGCTGCTATTTTCTTTTTAAATGATTTTCTTCCATCTCTTTCTTTCGTGTAAAGGAGGAGAAGCCAAAGAGATTTGGCTTTAAGGAAAAGGTAAAGTATGTTATATATATATATATATATATATATATATATATATATACTTTTCAAAGATGTGAGTAGAAAGAGTATTTGGTAGTTTAACTTTTCCCCCTTTTGCTAGAATGAACCAGCCAAACAGAACATAGGGCTCTTTGAGAATAAACTCAAGAAAACAGAGAAGACATCAAGGTAAAGTTATCATTTTAACTCATTAGTAAATACTGAGGATTGCGTGAGTTTGTAGACATGTGTTTTGATCATTAAATAAATTGTGTGTGTTTGTGTGCAGGCACAATGTTGCCTCCCCTAAGGCAGACGACGTGGAGCGACAGGAGGCCGAGCGTAAGCTGCAGGAGCTGAAGCGTCGGCGGAATGATGCAGAAAGCGAGGATTTTGAGAAGATGAAGCAGAAGCAGCAGGACGCAGAGGCCGAGCTGGAAGAGCTGAAGAGGAAGAGAGAGGAGAGGAGGAAGGTCATGGAGGAGGAGGAGAAGCAGAAGAAACAGGAGCTGGAGGACAAGAAAGCCAAAGAACAGGTAAGTCGTTTCACATTCAGGGATTAACTTTATCAGTGAAATATTCCACGTTGTGATATTTTCTCGTGAGAAATGGAAGGTGTTAAGCATCATTTTACTTTGGTTTGATGTGGCCATGTGGCTTTTATCAAGGATCAGACAGAATGATTGAAATAATTTGTTTTGTTGTGACAAAAGTGGACAGCAAATTGTGGTTTTCGTAACAGGAGGAACGGAAGAGGATGAAGGAGGAGATAGAGAAGAGGAGGGCTGAGGCTGCAGAGAAGAAGAAACAGAAGGAGGAAGAGTCTACAAAGCCTGTCTTTGCTATCAGTCCCAAAGGCTCCTCAAAGGTGAATTTTAGAGAGATTCACACATCTTGCAGTTGTTCCAGAGAGTCCAGCACAATAATGTCACTTCACTATGTTTTCGATAACTAAATAATATATATACAAATTATATACAAATATACAAAAAAAAAAGAAAATAAATAAATAGTTTGGGGTCACTTAGAAATTTTCATTCCACTCCATTAAAGACAGAATACCAGCTGAGATCATTTGCATTGTTTATTTAATCAGGGCAGCAGTTTTCAGATTACATTATGTGCTTACATAATTTCAAAAGGGGATATATATATATATATATATATATATATATATATATATATATATATGTATATATATATATATATATATATACAGTATATATATTGTTGACAGCATGTTCTGTGGATTATACAGAGTAGTAGTGACACTGTTTTTGAAAAGAGATGCCCTTGCTGAATTTCCTAAATGTAATTTTGCAATGCTGTGTGCATCACAAACAGAATTCTATTTACCAGTGTATTGGGGTGAAGGCAGGAATCTCAGAGATGGATATCTTAAAACATGGTCTTACTTACCTGTGGAGGTAGCTAGCCACGCAGATAGTGTTAATATTATTAGTCCATGTTAAAATGATCCCAAACAAAAAACGAAACAGCTACGCTACCCTAATGTAACAGGGAAATGCTTTTCAAACAAGAACCCTGTGACATTCTGGGAAATGCACTTGTTTCATTTCTTGCTGAGAGTTAGACGAGAAGATTGATACCATTAAGGTTGATAGATTGTTTTGTATTTGTTGTCTCCAGACATGTTTTTTGTCTAATCTGGTTGTTTGTTTTACTGTTTCTATTTCAACTTATCTGAAATTATCTATATTTTGTTAGTTGACAAGAATAAAAAAAAATGTGAATTGGCATCTGTGTTGTACTCAAATATGGCTGTTTTTGAGCCAAGACCATGCCGGAGTATTTTTGGAGGAATGTTGAGAAGTGTGTGTGTGTGTGTGTGTGTGTGTGTGTGTGTGTGTGTGTGTGTGTGTGTGTGTGTGTGTGTGTGTGTGTGTGTGTGTGTGTGTGTGTGTGTGTGTGTGTGAGACTGAGATAAAGAGAGATGTGTGTATATCCTGGCTCCCTGACCAAGCCAAACACTCCAGTTCAATCACTCAGGCACCAATTACAGAGAAACCTTACCAGGGACAGACTGGCCTGCCTTTCAGTGAGGTTGTCTTGGAGACAGGAAGGAAGCCAGGACATCTTGACCATGTCAGTATTTATCTGTGCATGTGAACCGGAGACTGGTTTATAACTTTAAACTATGCTGTTTCATACAGATCGGGGCGAAGGCAGAATTCTTGAGCAAATCTGCCCAGAAAAGGTGAGCCATGGAAGGTATTTTACAGTAAAATTAGAATAAATGAATCAACAAGACACTTACACTGTTGAGCCGCACTAATGTCCCATGTGTTGTTCATCAACACAGCACCGCAGCCAGAGTGTCTCACACGCCAATTGTCTCCAAGATAGGCAACAGAATGGAGCAGTACACCTCTGCCATCCAGGTGAGACTCGATATGCACCATCCTTATCTGGAAGAAGACATACTCAAACCCTTTAATTAAGTAAAAAAAGTACAAATACAACAAGTACAGAAAAAAAAGACGTAGAAGTACTTATTTTGCAAAACAAGCAAACCTGGTTTTTTATATAACATTTCAGACTGTTGATGCATCAATGTGTAAGTAACATTTTACTCTTGCAGCTGGTCAAAGTAGAGTCAGTTTTAACTATAGTTTAGTAAGATACATCTGAAGTGGCCATGATATGATTAATGAGTTTGGAAAGAAGAAAAAACAAACATTTCTTATCACTTTTTTTGGACTTTGTACTAAATCTTTTTTGTTTAGACATTGAATAATTTCACCTCTTTGTGCCTCTAAACACTTATTCAAAAGCTCCAGTACAAATATATCACAATTGTACCCAAGTACTCAGTACTTGATTAAAAGTCACTTTCCACCACTGATCCTCAGTCAATGTAGTGCTTTTTTTGCCCATGTAGTTAAATCCATCCTCTACCTCCACAGGGAAACAAAGATGTTAAATCCCCAAATGTTAAGTCTCCGATGGCAGATATTCCTACAGGAGGCGCACGCAGCATCAAGAGCATGTGGGAGAAAGGAAACGTCGGCAGCACTTCTGAAAGTCCAGCTCCTGCCAACAAGGTGAGAGAAAGAGAGCAAGAGGGGAGGATAGAGAGATTAACTAAAATGTGATCTGAGTATTTGAGATGTTTCATTTACCAGGAGTTGGCTGCTATCAAAGGAGGTATAGCCGGACGTGTCAACAGTTGGATGGCAAAGCCTCCAGAGGCGGAGAAGACAGCAGCCCCTGCAGCAGCCCCTGCAGCACCACCAGCAGCAGCAGCAGCAGCAGCAGCAGCAGCAGCAGCAGCAAAGCCAGTAGTAAGGCCTGATAAACCCTTGTCTTGATCTCACACATACACAGAATTGTAAATTAGATACCAGTGTTACTTCAATAGAGTAATCCCTTGATATTCTGCACACGCTAATGTGCTTATTTGCACATTAACGTGCCAGTCTTTTAATGGCTGCAGCCGCCATATATCCAAACTCCGAGGCTGGAAGCTGTTGCTGTCTGGAGTCTAGTGACACCACATGGATAGTTTACTTCACAACCCCTGCTAACAAAGCTCCAACAGCCCTTTGTGTATTTTATATATATATATATATATATATATATATATATATATATATATATTCTTTACATTATGGGAATGTTTTTAATGTATGTATCTAAGCCTAAACCTGTGGGAAATCATTGGATGGAAGAAGAATATTACTCTCATTGTTGGACAACAGTCCAACGCCAAAGCACTGAGCAGCAGCAGTTTATGTGGCAGGTGGCTAAATGCCAACGTGCCTTTATGCACAGCTGTTTCTACACCCCTCTATACATCAATCACTTTGGCCTCTGTAGGTATTTCAAGATTATATTACAGTCCATAAAACCAATAAACCATACAATACTTTTACAACAGTCATCTCACTTTTTTGTTGTTGTGTTGGACTCACTTTAAGCCAAAAAAACAATATATTTCAGTCTCACTGTGACTCCATATTTAAAGTCTCCTTCAGACAAGGATAAAGGTCATGTCCCTTTGCATATGTCACACACACAGACATTATTACCCAATCACACACCAACAAAACAACAAACAAGTAAGTAGATGTTGAATGATTCATTTGGTTTATGTATTATCATATATACATAAATGTGGACACTTGTAACTGTGTACTTGGTGGACACTGTGTCCCTTTCTTAAAGTAGGCCACCAGCTGCTAATCTGAATAGGTCTTCTGGAGACATTACACTATGTCCATGCAGTAGCATTGCTGGATGACGTGTGACATTGTCCTGACATGAAATTTATGAGCGAGATATCTTTAGTGTCAAACGTCTTGGCCATCAGACGAATGGTTGTAACCTTGCCTTTACTAATGCGGCAACACCTCCCTCTGATGGGATGAAGCTGCACAGCAGACCAATGTCTAATGTCTGCATTCTCTTTTGTTTGTTTACTGTGTTGTTTAATTCACTCGTGCCTTTCTTTCCTCCTTCCAACTGCACTCCTTTTCTCAGCTTTCCTCACTCAAACTTATCCTGCTGTTCTTTGCCTACTCTTCAAACTGGTAAAGGTACCTTTTGCATACATTTCTCTATAACTACAGTTTAGAGTTAGAGGGATACTAAGTACAACATGTTTGCCTACAAATTAGGCTTAGTAATTAGGCTCATATACGTATGTACTGCACTAGTATAATTTTGAGGTACTTAACTTTAGTATTTCCATTCTAATGATACATTTTACTCCACTGCATTTGTTTGAGAACTTTAATTACTTTGCAGATTCAGATTATTAATCCAAATAATCAACAAATAGATCTAAATGTATTATTATAGATTATGGTACCCAGCAGTGTACCCAGCAGCTGACCATCTTTAACAGCGACAACATTAAAATGATGCTTACACGTTCATGCATCAATAATTGCAATTAAATTATTTATATATCTTTATGTGTTTGTGTGTGTGTATATATATATACACATATATACACACACGTATGAATATAATTCTGAAATGAGCCATTCTGCATAATGAGTACTTTTACTTTTGACACTTTATATTTTGCGGGGTATTTTTACTAAGATTTTTGAATGTAGGACTTTTTACGTGGTATATATACACACTGTTGTGTTGGTACTTGTGCTTCAGTACAAGATCAGAGCACTTCTTCCACGACTGCATCGGACTAATAGAGTCATGGTTGGTCTTATTTTTGTCAGGATGTGAAACCAGGCGATGTCGGTAACAAGCGCGGCATGTGGGAAACCAAGAAGAGCTCTACGCCTGCCAAGGTAACACACACACATACACACACACACACACACACACACACACATAATGTTTTAAAGGCTTTATAGTGACATGGTCCTGTTTGTTTGTTTCATTCATTCAGTCTACCTATTAGAAGGGTGAAAGAGGTAATTTGCGGATCTGTGGCGACAACACTCAATGCACGTTCCACCGACACAGAGTGATTGATCTTTGTGTTGTTTACACTATTTTCATGCTGTCTCAACACACATATATGATTTTGGATCTTTGTTGCCAGATTGGCCAGTATTCGCCCCTTCGGGCTAATTTTTCTCAAATTCTTCTCTATTTTTGCAGGTAAAAAAGTTTTGGGGGTTGTGATCATTTCTGCTAATTTTTGCACCATTTGGGCGATTAAACGCCAACAAAAAGTTGAGTTCAGTCAGCTCAACTTGACGCTCAGTGACCGATAACTAAGTGTCATTTTAGTTTACAACACTACAACTAAGTTGAAACTGTTTTTCCTATTCCAATTATTATCCTATCATAATTCTGTGATAAAAGACTTTAATGTAACATTATGTAACATTATCTAAAATACCTTTATTTCTTTAAACATATGACTCCTATTATGTATCAGTATAATTAAAATAAATGTATAATATATAAAGATTTGGCAACTTTTTTGATGATTGGACGGGTTTTTTCTTTAGTCCAATCTGGCAACAATGTTTACGTTCTTTTTTTCTCAGTTCAGTCAATTCAAAAGGTGAACATATTTAATTAAATTACAATCTGTATACCTGATATTTCAGCAAGGGACTGTACAAAAATGATTAGGGTTAATGGGGGTGTGACATAACGTCAGCTCCCTACCCCACCCTAATAATTTTCATACAGTCCCTAACTCATTAGTCTGTATACAATCATTATCTCTAGTTAAAAGTAGGATGTATTTTGAATAAAAAGCCTCTCTTCAAGTTGCCTGAACTGTAATGAAATTACTGATTTTGATGCGATAAGGGAGTTTGCTGCCATTGGTGTGGATTTGCGGTATTTCCCTTCCTTCCCTGCCTCACACACCCACTGTAATATACACTATATTATGTGTATGCTATCATTAGTTCCCACACTGGCTTGGAGGACATAAATAGTATTCCTTGGCTCTGATGTGGTTGTTTATTTGGAACATGGATTACTGCCATACATGAATGTGATCTATATGTTATTACAAGACATGTTGGCTGCACTGTGCACAGCTTTAGGATAACATTATAGTGGAGTGCATGTGGTTATGTTTGAGTGCTGTGTATGATGCATTTTTTAAAGTCTGGAGTACTTGACTCTTTGATTGATTTCACAGATTGTACTGATTGATGTACAGATTGTTGTGCTGTACATCCATCTTTATGAGCACATGTTTTATATAGTATGCTATTAATCATTATCACCACTGTCACTCCCACCTCTCTTGATATATCCACAGATGAAACAAAGCTTCATTTTTGTATTAATAAGGATCCCTATTAGTTTCAATAGCTAAACTAAGTACTAAATATGTGGTTTACCATTGTTGATTGAATCTTTTTTTCCCTCTTTCCTTTATTTCTTCCTTGTTCTTTCGTTCCTTTTTTTACAGGTGGCTGTTGGGGTCAAGAGCAAGTTTGTCACTAATGGTAGGTTTCATAATAGTGCATGGTTGAATTTACATTTACTTAAGGACTGTACTTTAAAACAATTATGTTATATAAGAGGTTATGTACTTTAGAACAGTCCATTTTATTCAACTTTATACTTCTACTTTACTATATCAGCAGAACATATTGCACTTTTCACTGCACCACAGCTACAGTTTCTCTTGATGCAGTTCTATATGTTACAATCTTAAAGATCTCCATTTCGTTCTCTGGGGATAAGTGGCAATTGCAGGTGTTTTCGGATCTCACTTCACTGAGATCCAAACAGTATGCCGCTTCACACACAAGTGAGTTGAAGAGCGAGGGTGTTGCGAGTGGGGGCGGCCATGACTGATTTATAGCCCCTTGTGGAGAACCATTACAACCCGCCAACCTTCCATTGTGCCAGAGTTGCTGCTCACTGTAAATCAAATCTGCTGCTTGAGAGTTTTGGGCACAGGCTCAGCTCGGTGGCACTGTGGTCTATATTTAAAAAAAAACCTTCACCCTGACCTTGTTTCCCAGTATAAAGAACCTTCCAGACTCCTGGGATGGCTGACATGTCTTTGCAGTGCACAGTTCACTCGGTGCCACCTGGACTGTCCAATGGCGTGGTGTTGGCGAGTTGTTAGGCATACCAGAGTGCAGCTGCTTGATTTTCACATTAGAAACTGACTGCTGGGGAGGATTACCAACTGTTTAAACAGCAAATCGGGCTTGATCATCAGGCTTATTCACTCAGTGCTAATGATAAAGAACTTACCTTACCTTTCCATACCTACAGTTTAAATGTGCATAAATCATTAGAAATACATTAAACATCTGCTGATGTTAGCATATTTAAGCTGTCTCTTCTTCGTGTGCAAAAAACACATTTCTGAGCAGGAACAATGGGAATGGAAAAGTGATAAATAGTGCTAAATAGTGATCCTCGTTTGTAACATCCCCACTTCTTTATCAGAAATAGACCGCTGACGAATGAAGGGCAAATGACAAAGTTACAGCTTTAAATCACACAGAGAAGTGTCCTGGCTTTGACTGCAGAGTATGTGTCAGCAAAAGTAGAACTATATCTATGAGTAGAACTGATTCTAATGTACAAATACATGCACATACAGCATACACATAGAGAAGTATGAATGCAAGAGCATTGATTAACAGAAGTTGCAGTTCTAAATGCAACATTGACGGATGCATTGACTAATAGATCTATAATGTCTGTCTCTCTCTCTATTAGCAGGCGTGAGACCCTAACCATTGCATCCCCATCTAAATCAAGTCTCACCTGACCAAACACAAGGCTCTGCTACTGTGTGTGCATCCATTTCTCTTCAACGTATCTGTATTTCGCATGAAGTTCAAACCGGAGTGAGGAAAAAACGAGGGAACATGATGAGTGGCTCCAGCATCAAAGTCTCCAGAGATCTTTCCTCAGTTTCTTCCTCAATAGTTTAAAAAGTATTGACGTAAGGGTTTTCAGGACAAAGTACCAAATGTGTATTGCTTAATAGGTATAATGGATTGTACCCATCTGTTTAATCAGATAACAAAGTAACACATTTCCAATGGGTGCCTAAATGTTATATTGCTTTCAAGCCACACTGACATGTCTGCTTTTCTTGTCATGTATTGTCTAATTGCTTAAACCCAATAGTAAGCATTTGTGTTGTTATTGTCATACATTATCACTGCTTTTTGGGATGATAGTCACCATTTTGACTCCATGTGATAACCAAGGCTCTTTTAATGTTTGCGTACATAATTGAGTCTTTCTAGTAAGGCGTCCTTTATAAAGGTTTATAAATAGTAACAAATGACTTCATTAATGGTTAATAAGTCATTAATGAGTTTTTGGGGTGCCAGGCTGTGAAAAATCCCTTTTGTAAAGTTATAACAATTGCAACACTAACGTTGTGGCTCTAGGGATGGAAATGACGGTCAGTCTGTTGGTCCACCTCTTTGGACAACTATTGAAAGCATTGCCATGAACTTTGGTACTGACGTCCATGGTGCCCAGAGGATGAAGCCTAATGACTATAGTCATCCTCTGACTTTTCATCTAGCATCATCAGCAGGTCAAACTTTTCACTTATCCAGTGAAATATCTCAAAATGTACTGCATGGATTGGCACAAAACATTAGTGAGCCTGTGACTCATCTAAGCTATTGCTAATTAGCACCAAACAGTAGTGCACTCATCTAGCGTTCATCTGGTTTTGAGTGAAAAGCCTCGACAGCTATTGAATGGATTGCTATGAAATTTGGTACACACATTAATCATCCTCAGGGTGAATTATCACGTTGTTGGTGATTCCCCAACCTTTCATTTAGCGCCACCATTAGCTCAAAGTTTTCTCAAAAATCCCCATCAGCCTCAGTTGTACTGCACTACTGTTTGGTGCTAATTAGCAATAGCTTGAGCAGCTAGCATGGCTGTAGACTGTTAGTCCTGTTTGCTCTTTAACAAACCAGAAAGACTGCTTGACTAACTGACCTCCTGGAAAACTTTGCAGGGCACCTGGACCAAAGTTCATTCATCGATGACTTTTTTGAATTAACATTCACAAGCTTTGGATGGATCATTGTAAAAAGAAACAACATTTTATTAATTATTGGCATTTATTAATGCAGACTTGATGGCGTACTAGAAAATGAGAACCATTAGTCACAAAGTTTATAAATCCCTCATAGAGATGGCCTTAGTATAAAGTGGTCCCATAAATCCACCACCTCAGACCAGATAATACCAGTGGCACATTCTGCCCAGGACTGCAGCCAGAGGAACACAGTGTGCAAGCAGTTCAACGTTTCTATCAACAACATATGGGGTTGTTACTTTCTTTTTTACATTGTAGCAGTTTATAAAATCACATTATGTAATACAAGCACCAACAAAGTCTATGAATATGTGTGTAAGCAATACAATTCAATTTAACAGGCAAGTAGCAGTCTTGCTTTTCTAACATCAGTTTACATGCCACTAACTTTGCAGTGTATGTGCATTGGATTGCATTACATTTTAGCAGTAGTGAAAAAGGTTTATAAGACAACAGTAATATGCACTCTGTTTTATCAATGCCTGTTATTAACTTTAAATTGTACCCTGGTATTTCTGTCAGTCAGCAGTGCACGTGAGTTGAATCCTGCAAACATGTATTGAAAGTCTTTCAGAGCTAGATTGCTTTGTTTGAATGTTTGCTTTAGCAATAAAACATAAATGAATAAAAAGAACATGTCATAGTTCTGTTGCTTTGTTTTCAGCTATTGGGAGGTAATGTTGCTTCATGTCCCTCCTAACCACTTGTGAAATTATGGAGTGTTGAAATGTGAGTGGCTGGTGAAAGCCTGAATGGATGAATGCTATTTTACCATGGCAAGAATGTACCTGCAGAATGTGTGTGTGCATGTGTGTAAACATGTTTGTGTGTGTGTGTGTGTGTGTGTATGTGTGTGTGTGTGTGTGTGTGTGTGTGTTCTTGTTTAACTACATTTGTGGGGTCCAAAAACCAGGAATACAGTATACTTGTGGGGTCCGGACAACTTTGTGGGGCCAAAATGCTGGACCCCACAACTTTAAAGGGCTGTTTGAGGGTTAAGACTTGGTTTTAGGATTAGGGTTAGAATTAGGTTATGGTTAGGGTGAGGGTTAGGGTTAAGGTTAGGCATTTAGTGGTGATGGTTAAGGTTAGGGTAAGGGGCTAGGGAATGCATTATGTCAATGACGGGTCCCCACAAAGATAGTGCCACGCACTTGTGTGTGTGTGTGTGTGTGTGTGTGTGTGTGTGTGTGTGTGTGTGTGTGTGTGTGTGTGTGTGTGTGCGTGTGCGTGTGCGTGTGTGTGTGTGTGTGTGTGTGTGTGTGTGTATGAGAGAGAGAAAGAGAGACAGAGCCCTATCTAACAATAGACTGACCAGCCATAGGGTGCTGCAGTCACATGAGCAAGAAGGGCCGGACTATGTATCCTTGATGCTCAACCTGTTTGTGAACCTCAAGGAGATGAAATCTGTTGCTCGCCTCTGAGCTTCCTCTGTCTGGGTCACAGGTAAGGACTCTCTTATTTCAGCCCTGATACTTTAAAATTAAAACCCTGTTTAGTCATAAATCACTGCCTGCTAAGATCTTAAAGTATTACTTACATTTACATTTGTTTCTCACCAAATGTGACTGAACTTGCATCCACAAAGGTCGAGATGACTTACTTCTCACTAGTGGTACTGCTGTTAATGCATACATTGGTATTTACAATTACCAAACTCAAAATAAACTAAATATTTGTGAAGTAATAACCTTTCATGGAAAATAAGTAAAGTCAATTTGCACGAACACTGCACTTAAGTAAGTTTGAGTATACTGGAGCATTTCTTCACCACATTTTAGGGGAAGATTTTCTTTCACTAGTTACTTTTCGGACACTAAACACTAACAAACAAAATAGTTTAAATAGAACATTACAGTACATTTACATGAATACTTGAGTAAAAAGTTGAGGTTCCTTATGTTTGTGCTAATTTTTGTTTTTACTTTCTACTTCACTGCATTACTATTATTATATAATATAATTCTATCACTTACATTACCTTCCAGCTGTAGTAACTGCCAGGGTTAGCGTTACCTTTCAGATTATGAGTTTATTAAAAAAGTAATTACAGCAGCATCTCAGCTACAACATTGAAATACTCTTTACAGCTTGCAACATTTTTGATTCTTAACTACATGTTGCTGCTAATACTGTAAGGGACTTACAAGGACTTTTACTTTTAGCAGAGTATTTTATTGTGACATCGCTAGTATTGCTCCAGTAAAAGATTAAAATGCGTTTTCCACTACTGCCAAAGGGACCACAGATATTAAGGTCAGTACTGGCAGTCATTGTAAATGGCGTCAACTGTTGCCATCTCATGCTCTGCTATGTTGTTTAATGATTGGAAATCTTTGCCAGTCTAATAATAGACTAATAGGGATCCATTTTGCAGAGCTCATCCATAACAAAATGTCTGACACAGAAGAAGTCATTGAGGAGGAAGTCCAGTACGTACATCTTTTGTACTTTTGTATTTTCATATGGTGATAAAATATGTTAATATTGTTTTGGATTTTCCAAATGATTTATTCACTTTTGTATTATTCTTATTCTTTTTGTCAATACTGATTGATCTTCTGAAGGGAGGAAGAAGGTAAGAAAGTTGCATCTGCATCATGTTTTTATGTACTGTACCTCATTTGTTGTTAATAATCATTTATGTTCCTGATCATCAGCGGAGGTGACAGGTGAGAAAACGTTTTTCCTTTTTCCTTCTCATGCAACAGTTTGTTAAAGCAGCTACGAGGAACTTTCAGTTTGTGTTGATCTTAGCGGCCCCTTTTGGACAGAAGCGGAAGTGTTTTTACCACACCTGCTGTCGTAAAGATCTTATAGAGTTAGTGTTACCGGGAGGTGTTATGGTTGCGATTAATATTTTTCTCAGACAGAAAATCATTAATTTACAATAACAAAATACGTTACAGATGCATTGTTGCATTTCAAGTGTTGCATACAGTAACTTAGCCAACTTTGGATGTATCGTGAGCTAAACTGTCACTGTGTCATGAGCCAAAGCAATAAGAGATTGTTGTAGCAAACCAACGTAATAATAACTTAGATTATTATAGCGCCTTGCATGAAACCCAAGGACGCTTTACACAAGTACGGGAGGACAAAAAGAAAATAGAAGGCCAACACAAAAACAGACTGAAAAGGGGGACGTAAATTCATGTAGGCACCTGACATACAACCACGTCTCGCATTGTAAAGTAATATTATGAATGAAATCGACATATTACATACCTATCTAGGAGGAAGAGGGACAATTAAGGTTCAGTTTTGAATTATTTACAATCCCGTAATTATCTCCATCTGTTGAAAGCCCGACTGAGATTGATTCGGATTTCGCCCGTCGTCTGTCACTTTCCCTTTTAGCTTTTAGATGTTCGTTGTTAAATTTCCTTTTTTTCTGTGATGGCCCTGCCCCAGGATAAGTCATAACAACAGCAGATAACTTCTAAATAAAAATAAAACACAATCAGGCCTGTATCAAGAAATCCCCTGCTACCTTTTACCTGGCTGGATACTCAAACACAGGCATTTCCGGTGTTACGCCGAAATCTGTGACCCGTCAAAATGTGTAACTTTGCAGGGAAAAATTGGACCCAGGCAGAGGCATTAATAAAAACTATATAAAAACAGCGTTCTTTTCACTGTTAGTCTTGTTTGCTGTTACAGGTCATTTATGATCATCAGATGGAAAATGAAACAGTTTCAGAAACATTTAAAAGTTCCTCGTAGCTACCTTAATGACTGCTTTAATATACACTTTCTCGTCGCTCGTCAGTTTTGTCATGTCTTCTATTTCCTTTTCCTCGCACCAGATGAGTCAAAGCCCAAGCCAAAGTAAGCTCTTCTTTAGTTAAGCAGTTAAAACACCACTTAGTAATAATAATATATAATAATAAATAATAATAATAATAATAAACTATCACTTCAACAGGTTCATGACAAATATTACTGCCCCAAAGATCCCTGACGGTGAAAAAGTGGATTTTGATGTGAGTCAGCCTCACTAAATGCTTCCCTCTTGATACAAACATCCATCTGGATCAGATTTGGCAAACAACAGATCCATTCTGATTTCCCTGATTTGTGTTTCTGATGGCAGGACATCCACAGGAAGCGTCAGGAGAAGGATCTGTCTGAGCTGCAGTCTCTGATCGAGGCTCACTTCATCCAGAGGAAGAAAGAGGAAGAGGAGCTCATCACCCTCGTTAACAGAATTGTGAGTTTGTCCATCAAGAAGGAATTATTTTGTTTCTCTTGTTCCAAATCACAATGACAAGTGCATGTTTTATTTTATAGGAGAAACGTCGTGCCGAGAGAGCAGAGCAGCAGAGGGACCGGGCAGAGAGAGAGAAGGAGAGGCAGGCCAGACTTGCGGTATGATCTCAGTGTACATTAAACTCATATCCTTAATATCCTCATATAGCACATCATACCAGAAGTGACACCATTTTCTCCTCCTTTCCTCCTGTGCTGCATACAGGAGGAAAAAGAGCGGAGGGAGCAGGAGGAGCAACGTAAGAAGTATGATGACGATGCCAAGAAGAAGAAGGCCCTGTCAAACATGACCGCGCAGTACAGTGCTGGACAAAAGGTCATTCAACTTCCTATCACCTTTAAGTGTTTAAATGTGAAGCATAATGCACAGGGATGAAAAATGACTTAACAACCCTACTCAAGTATATGCTACACACATAGAAGTACAAAAAGAAACAAAAGTATTTTACTTCATAACTTACTTTGTTGGAGAGGGTCAACAATGCAAACTGCGAACCAACGTCTCTCCTATTCAGCGATATTCAGCATTACGTCACCTAAAAGTGGTGACGTAATGCCCTCCCTTCCATAACAGCATCACTGTAAGCTATGTTCTTTCTTACCTTTCCAAAATAGTTTACAAATAGAGTACAAAACGTAAAGGTCCCATACTGTAAAAAGTGAGATTTATGTCTTTTGTATTATAAAATAGGTTGAGGTGCTATACTGTGTAAGGATCAAAAAGCTCAATCCACAGAGAAACGCACACAGCCCGTATTCAGGAACTGTGCCGAGCCGTCAGGACTTCCGTACGGTTGTGATGTCACAACTATACAAATATGTAGGTAGAAAGTGCCACTACAGTGCCGTTGCAGTCATTTTCCTGCTCCAATGACAGTACAGAGCCTCCGAGTGCAGATGTAGAATAAGCAGAAACACTGACCAATCAGAGCAGAGTGGGCTATTTCAGGAGGGGGCTTAAAGAGAATACAGGTATATTCAGACAGAAAGTATGAAAAAAATAATGTTTTTTATTAGAGTATTTAAACATGTTCTAGTAGTAACCTGAAATTGAAGAAACTATGGGACCTTAAATGAACATAACTTAAATAAAAATACAATTAATGTTGCAAGAATGTAGATAAAAAAAATTGGCTAAAGGTATAACGTTATATAATTACAGTAGTATTGAGGTGCAAGTACTTTAATTACAGTATTTCCATTTGATGCTGCTTTATACTTCTACTCCACTACTATTGAGAAGTGTACGTTTTACTACATTTACCTGACAGTTTAGTTGTTTGTTATTTTGCAGATAATTACCCAACACAATAAGTTACATCACCATGATCAACTACAACACTGAAATGCGTCTTTCACATAGTGTAAACGCAACAGTAAAGATAATACAGTAAAACACAGTAATTCCTCTAATAGGGTGTATATTAATACAACCATCACTACTTTTACTTAAGCAAAGTATCAAAATTCTTAGCACAGTATAACTACTATTTAGTAGCTTTAACAAAAGTTTATCAATCCCTTGTAGGAAAAAGATGAATAAAAATCTACTTCTACATCTACTTTTTTGTTGCATTCATATTGACTTATGTGTATTTCTGCTTTATGACCAACACAGAGTGATAACAGAAAAGGAGCCAAGAAACAAACTGAGAGAGAGAAGAAGAAGAAGATCTTGGCTGACCGCAGGAAGGCTTTAACCGTGGATCATCTGAACGAGGATAAACTCAAGTATGTCAAAGCCGTGCCGGCTTTCGTGCGTTACTGTACAGTACGCCATGTCGCAAATGATGAATCCTGACAACGGATTTTGATGATGCAAATCTTTGGTATCATTGGATATGAAATTCTCCTAATATGACCTCTGGTTGTTTGTGTTTAGGGAGAAGGCCAAGGAACTGTGGCAGTGGCTGATGGGGCTGGAGGCTGAGAAGTTTGATCTCAGTGAAAAACTCAAAAAGCAGAAATACGATGTAAGTCATCCAGCACGCAACAAAATATTGGAAAGTGATGAGGTCCTCTATGAGAAACAAAAGACTAAGATCTCAACAAACAGCTCCGGAGACACGAAACAACCATCTTTTAACTTCACATTTCATAAATTATGTTGTCAGCATATTTCCCAGTGTAGCGAATATAATCAAGAGAAACAGTCCATGCTTGTGTGTGCATGAAGTAAGATATAAGTGCCTGGCAAATGACAGGTGTCCGTGTTGGGTCATCAGAGGGCTTTCCAGTTCCTTCTGACGACCTCTGCTGGACTTATCTGGTATTATGTGTGTTCTTTAAAAGGCTTAGCAAGGTTTATGTGTTCTTGCAGATTAACCAGCTTCTTGCTCGAGTCCAGGACCACCAGAGGTAAATACACAAACCCCATCTCCAAAACGTGCTACTTCTTTCCATTATGCCAATTTCTACTCCCTGCCATTTCACATTTCCCCATTATTATAGACATGGAAGGATAAGAGATCACACAGTACAATCACTTGTGTAAATTCTTTGAGTGTTAAAACACAACTCAAACTATCAAAATACAGTATAAATGAGCCACAACCCTCTGTGAGGCCAATCATTCTGCACCCATCTCAAACACTGGCATATCATTATAAATGTCCTTGCTCATTTTTTCAGCGCAGCATATGCAAAAACCTTCCTACAGAAGTTGCATAATTAGTCATGACTGCATACTTTGATACATATCTGAACAGGTCTCTTTCAAAAACTACAAAGGAAATAAACTGTAATTTTATTTGCAGTCATTAGCATGACAAATACTCAAGCTTTAGTGATATTTGCTGTATTCTTACTATTTTGATTTAAGCAAAACGTGTCATGTCTTTGCAAGTCTGAGACAGAGAATATGCCTGTATTTACCATCAATACTGTACAAACCAAAATACACCGTTCGTTCACATTTCTGCGTGCTGCAATTAAATGACCTCCACTTGTCCTAAACCCAGTGCTCGGCATTTGGCATTCATGTTTCTCTGCATCCTTTCAGTGCCAAAGGACGTGGCAAGGGCAAGATGGGCGGCCGGCTGAGGTAAAGGAGCAGCCAGACCAGGACGAAGCAGACCACGACACCACTGATGGCCCATGGGTCTATTATATGTGTATTCATTGTTCTGTTGTGTTGGGTTACATGTCAATTATCATATCAAAACAATAAATAAATCATTACATCCACTCTGCAAACTATGCAGGTTGTCTGTTTCTGTGTAATTAAGTCCAATATACAGTACCATAACACATTTTTACAAAACTTCAAGCAGCCAAAATCTTTGAGTAACAGCTCATTATATATATACTGAAACCTATAAAAATGTGCAAGAGATCTTGTTGAAACATGTAAACAAAAGGGACAAATATGGATGTGATGTAGAATAGTTCCATGTCTACATAAAAACAAAACTGTTAACACAAAACAGAAGAAATGGTGGGGCATGTTTCCCAAAAACAAAAATCTAAATTAAGCACATTTATTGAACAATCAGCAGTAGACACATTATTCTGTCAACATCTAATAAAATAATTGACATGATAAAGGGCGCATCTACATGTTGCAGCATAGGTTTGTAATTTCTAGCTTTAATTCAAATCTACATCAAGAGCAGACATTCCTCATCAAGGCTCCACATAGTGGTGATGCATAACATCTATTTATTTTTTGTTTCAATTACATAAGAAAAATATAATAACTAGGACAAGAGTATGTGTGATGCTGATGATGAGGAGCTAATATGTACTGCCCTTCATTAAATCCAAGTCCTTTCTTTACATTAAAACTAGGTTTCGATATACACATATCCACAACAGTGCACTTTTTAAGTGGTTCGCCTCTCCGTCTGAGGAGCTGGCAAACACAGCAGGAGCTTCTGGATGAAGAGAGACCGCCCTCACCACAGGTGGGTTTCTCGGATTTCTGCAATCACCTGGCTGGCTTTCTGCAACGCCTGGAAATCGAGAAAAAAAAAAAGCGTGTAAATTCTAAAACTCTATTATTCCTACAGTCTCAGCGCATGCCTTCAGGGTACATATTGGAGTACACCGTTTTTACTAGTACTTATACACTGAATGCTCAATATTAAGCTCCTGTGAAGTGTCTTTAAGGCAGGTGCCCATATGAACACTGAAATAGGTTTTGCTTGCTGTAACGCATTATAAAGTTATCCCTTCCTAATGTGCTTACAATATAAGTGATAGGAGACTAAATCCAGGGTACTCTTTCCGAGCAAAAACATAGTAAGAGTAAGAAGATATCTACTTGATTTGTCTCAAATCAAACTGCTGAAGCCTCAAATAAACTTCAGATAAACGTAGAGCAATGACTGCAGATTGTCCCCTATCACTTACATTGAAATGGCTTTAGGAAGGGATATTTTATTGGCCAGTATAACCCCTTTTGTCTCAACATCTTATCATTTTAATTGGGGAATCAAAAGATTTTATCTGGATTTACTTTTTTTTTTTTTTGTGTGTGTGTGCAGAAAGTCGACCCTTTTTCACGTTTATAAAATAGAAATTGACAAGTAAATATTTGAATGAGCGATGACTGATCCAGGCAGTCCATTGTGACACTTAATGAATCTGTTACCTTGAGCATGTCAGCAGCCTCGTTGCGTCTCTGAGCCATGTCCTCAGACTCTGTCAGCAGGTCATCCAGCAGGCCCGTCTTGTATAACTGACCCACCAGCTCACTCTGCAGGCAGTCCTTCACATGGTTCACCAGGAAGTGCATCACAGCCTTTGGTACACTGAGGCCACACGACAACAGAGGGGGAAGAGACAGTACAGCACATAAGAAGGGATCAATCATGCCAATATTTCAAAAATGTTATCATGGTGGGTGAAAAAAAAAATGAAAAAAAAAAAGAGGAAGACTGATTACACGTGTACCTGTCCTGGATGTTTTTCCGTACAATAAGGAAGTATGACTTGATGAGTCTCTCAATGACCTCGCAGTCCCTCTGCTCCCGAGAAGACAACTTCCTGGACACTGGAACAGGCTGGCAATGAAAAAATTATTACATTTAAAAAAAACACATTGACATTATTTTTTTTTTTTACTACAAAAACAACATCTAAATGTGATTTCAGTTGGACTTTAATGCATTAAGTAGGATGTGACCAAGTGCTAAACTTCAGCAGTGCTGAAAAATGAGGCCAATGCAGAAGTGGCAAAAACTGCAGTTCATCGAGTGGCCACTTGAGGCTGGCTCCAAAAGGGAGTCAATCCCCATAGACCCCCCATTTTAAAATGCCCAACTTTACATCAGAAATTGGCTCTTCAGAAACCTATGGGTGACGTCACAGAGACTATGTCTATATGATATACAGTCTATGTAGTCTAAATATAACTTCAATAATGGGGAAATGTGAAATAAATACAAATAAAAAATAATGTTTTGAGTGTTCTTTTAAAACTCCAATACAGGAAGTGCACATGCTTTAAATTGTTGAAATTATTTTGTAACATGCCATGCTTTGAAGCGGTTAAGAAATCACCATACTACAATGAGACGTGGATGATGTCTTGACCCTATGTGTGTCTACAAATGCAAATTTCCCACCACATCTAGCAGGTTGACAGCGTAGCCCTTATGTGGGTTTGCATGGAGTGGGGCCTGGAGCATGGCTCTGTCAGTAGCTGGTCCGTCCTCGCCCTTCTTCAACATGCCCCTCCAGTTCCCCGTCCCGCCGTCTGTCTGATCGCTGGCAGCGCCGCTCTGAGAGCCACTGGCTGCTGCCTAAAAGGGAGGAGAGAGGCGAGGTGAGGACGTGGGATGAATCCTGCACATGCTCAGGCCCTTAAACACACACACAAGGGCTGGAAATGCATCATGTGCAATAAAGGTTAAAGGTCCCATGGCATGAAAATTTCACTTTGAGTTTTTGTTAACATTAATATGAGTTCCCCCAGCCTGCCTATGGTCCCCCAGTGGCTAGAAATGGCGATAGGTGTAAACCGAGCCCAGGGTATCCTGCTCTGCCTTTGAGAAAATGAAAGCTCAGATGGGCCGATCTGGAATCTTCCCTTTATGACGTCATAAGGGGAAAGATTACCTCCCCTTTTTCTGCTTTGCCCGCCCAGAGAATTTGGCCCGCCCATGAGAAAGAGACAGACATCATGGCTTGTAAACGAGCGAAGCATGGCAGTTGGTCAAAGCCACACCCCCACCCTCCACCTTGCCCCCCCTCTCTCCTCCTCAATAACATTTAAAGCTACAGACACATAAATGGCACATCCTAAGGAAAGCTCATTGTGGGACTGGCTCTAGTGGCTGTAATTCTGCACCAAGGCTGAATTTCAGAAAGAGTATTTGGGGACCACTGAGGCCTATATAAAAGCATCCAAAAAGCAGCATGTCATAGGACCTTTAATAAATTATACACACAGTGCACAGAGGTAAAGAAAATTAATGTTAACTTAAAACAGTTTCAAAAGTAGCATGCATAAGCCTTCTTTGACTTTACTTTAAAGAAGTTCATCTAGAGTGTTGTTCATTCTTCAAACTTAGAACTGAATAAGTAGGAGGACTGTTGGAAACCATGACAGGTAGAGTACATTAATGATTGATTGATGATTGGATGATATGAAAATACTGTATATATCCCAAAATAAGATATTTTGCTATCTAAATATTAGAGACGTTCAGATACAGTATCGGAAAAGCCTCCGATACCACCTAAAATGCTGGTATCGGTAAGTACTGGAGTTTATGCACCGATCGATACCACGTAATTTAGCACAGAAGAAAATCTACTTTAAAGTACTTTCTTTATGGTTGTTTTCCGTTATGACTCACTATCAAACTGGATAATAAAAGAAAGTTCTTTGGTGTTTATTTTCTGTGTTTGTTAAGGTTTCACAAAGACTTTAACCTGAGCCAGGCCGAACAACAAATACAGAAATCATATCACATCCATACAGGGATAGTAGTATACAGTGGTTAAAACATAATCAAATATATGTATTTTTTAACACGATGGTATCAGATTGGTACTCAGTAGACCTGACACGCAAGTTCAGGTCACGGAATCGGTGTCGGGAAGGAACATCTCTACTAAATATACAATTCCGCCCACTCCTACCAAGGCTAATAAAATGTGTCTTAATTCCAAGTAAAACAGCACATGCCAAATGAGTAGGACTATATTTTAACAATAGAGAATATTATATTAGTTGTGTGCTGTTAGTTGTGAGCAATCAGCATGCAGCAAAAGGGAGGTTAGATACAGATAGTTACAAAGTGAAGGTTTAAAGGTCATTCAGATCTGGGTAGAAAGTGCC
The DNA here is from genome assembly GCA_023631565.1 of Gymnocephalus cernua. Lineage (NCBI taxonomy): Eukaryota > Metazoa > Chordata > Actinopteri > Perciformes > Percidae > Gymnocephalus > Gymnocephalus cernua. Next base: position 22,255,530 of record CM042431.1, on the reverse strand, counting down.
CCTCAAATCCCACTGCATTCTCAGGACACGTAAAGCCCAACCACTTGCTGCAACGGGGGTTTGGGTGAAGTACAACACTGCTGATGTGTCCGGGCGCATCGCAAGATGTATACATAAAGTCAAATGGGATCCGAGTACGGTGTAAAACTTGGGAAATAAGGACGACAGTAAGGGTTTGGTGGTGGGCAGAGGTAAAATGTGGGCAGGCAGTGAGTGAACGGGACACACCTTGGTGGCCTCGCCCTCGAGGGCATGAGGCTCAGTGGGAGAGAGAGACTGCCCACCTGGGCCTTTAAGGGACTAGAAAAAGACAACACCAAGGAGAAAAGAGTGGACAGAAAACTGTCAGGAGCTACGGACAGAGGTGTGCAGGTCAGTTAACGTGAAGGGAATAATTGTGTTAGATTTAAAGGCCCCCTCCAGTGTATTTTGACATTTTTATATTACATATTTTTCTGAGTCATTTCCTGACAATGTTGACTAACCACACTGTTCACCAAATATGTTTTGACCAATAACTTAATTTTGTGCTCAAAGTAAAAAAAATAAAATAATAAAAAATAAAATAAAAACGGTAATATGACGTTTGACTGTAGTAGAATCTGCAGGTCATATGTCATCCTCCCGTGACACGGAGAACATCGGCATGCAGCGACAAGACAAAGACCCATTAGAGAACAAAAAGAATCACAGTGCAGCCCGGTGCAGTGTTGGTGCTGGGGCCTCAGGCGAGAGCCGACAATGCTGGTGCGCGGTGCACATCCAAATGTCGACAACACGTCTATCTATTCTGCGGTGTTCTATTGCCGGCGTGCAGCGGTGTGGCAGCAGCCACAAAACCGCCTCACCAGTAGCAGACGGTAAACAAGGGAGGGAGAGAGATAGTCTGTGTTGTGCCAATTCTTGTCTCATTTGTGGTTTGATAAACAGTGAAGTCATCACATTAAGTGCCATATCGGGGTTTTCCAAGATGCTGTAGCTGCAATATGCCATGGTTACGTCCAACTAGTATCCACACCCCCATTCTCGGTTTGAGAAAGAACGTTAACTGTTGGACAGGAAGTAATACTGGCTGGAAGGGGCCTTTAATACGGAAGAATTTTGAAGTTGGTTAATTCTTTAGTGAAAGTGGCCTGAATCTTTATCTGCACGAGTGGTAAAAGATCTGTTATTAAAGTCTGTTACAAAAAAACTGAAAAATCATGGAGACTGACTGTACCTTGTCTCTGGGGACAGCAGAGGGCAGGTCTCTCATTCTGTTGCGTCTCTGCTCCTATAAAAAAAAGAAATGCAGCTTAACAGCTTTCCATGTCTCAAAAACATAGCTACATAGATTCATATATTTTTTTGATAGCACAAGCTTTTTGCTCTCTTTGGGAAAAGTTTTAATTTAACACTGCTCTTCTGTGTTTTCACACTTATAAATGCATTCACACCTGCTAGTTGTACAGAGAAATATTGAGATTTTCATTATTGGCTGCGGAACATCTTACATAGATTAGAAGACTGTAGTTGTTCTCCACGATGCGATTTGTAATGTTAAATGATTAAAGCTGAGAAATGACACAGTTAGCATGATCAGGCTGAGATCCTGGTTGACCCTGCAATAAATTGCTGGCCACTTAAGGGGGCAGCAGAAAGAAATGTGAATGTAAGTCCAACATGTACTCTCTTTCAACTCTGTTTTTTAGTTTCCACCATAACACAGCATTTAATAGATGCATTATGTGAAGTTAGCTTCCATTCAAAGGAGTGCAATGCTGTCTTACCTCTATGTTATTGTTCATGAGGCCACAGGCATCGGCAAAGTCAGGGTGCTTCGTGTTGATATAGGCCAACTCGATGGCAACCAGGTTGTGAACCTGAAAACATATATTGATTAATCACTAATAGGAGGTCCATAGACATCCCTTAGAAATTCTCAGAGGTATTTAGTTTGAGCAGGTCCTGACCATTTCATTGGTGACTGGGAGCCTCTTTCTGAGTAACGAGGTGACCACTTCCACTATGGCATCATGGAGCTTTGGAAACCTCAGCAACTCCTGCAGAGATAAACCATTGTCACCATTGTCATAATTAGTGTTTGTTTGTATTGAATACTCTAGTAGAATGGCGTGGTTAGTCCGGAGCGGGAAAAGAGGTGACACGGTTTTGTGGATTGACAGCATGCCTCTGTGCTTTAGTTGTTAATGCGTATCTGTGACCGTGTTTCTCACCTGTGTGCTGTAGTTGCTGCAGTGCTGGATAATCCTCTGCATCTCCTCGTGAACCAGCTCCACGCAGCGCAGACTGGGATCCTCCAGGCGCTTGACCTGTCGCTTCACCAGCAACTCAAACGAAACCTCAGGCACGAACAACGCAGGCCTCGGGCCCTGTCAAACCCAATGGCACTGTAAGTCTTCAAAAAAGGTGCCACTTACAACACAGGTTACAAGTTAAAGAGGAAGCAGAGACCCACCGTTGCATTTCTGATTGCTGTCAGCACATCGATGGTTGTCAGACCACCCAGAGGATCTACTGACTCCAATGTGCGACCAAACGTTTCATGAAATATGTAACAGATTCTTGCTCCACCACATCTGAAAGAAAGGAGAGGAAACTACATTGACATACAGGCAGAATTAACTTGAGCACTTAGGATAGTATTGATGCTGGCAGCACCCCTTAGTGGTGCATGAAGGTACATGCAATTATGAAAATTGTGTAACTCACAGTTCAGTTGTCTCAATGTATTTGGCCGTGCCCTCTATGGTGTGGCAGTACTCTGCAGCAAACTTGGTGATGAGCTGCAGCAACGTGGAACTCTTGTCCTCCACGGGTTCACCATAACTGTTGAGTAACGACTGGTACTGCGATGCCAGCACATTGATCCTCGTCTTCAGATCAGGAAGACAGTCTCTGATGTGGTGCATGAGTAACCTATGATACGATAAAGAAATCCCTTTACACATTGATTGGGAAACAAAGAAGTTGCTGCCCAAACAGCACAGACCTACTGATACTAGGATGGGGCGGATGTCATGTTATTTCATTGTGTGTGGCCTCTGAGATCAGCACTTTTATGCACTCACGCCTAGTCAGAAACACGGCCTCTGATTCGTTGACAGACTTGACACTGTGCATCATGGGATTACAGATAATGGCAACAACAACTCCTTTTAATACGGATGAATGAATAGTTACAGAAGACATTCATTTTTGGATTTATTAGTTTTATAAAGTCTCTAAAAAAACACTGCTGTTCCATGTCGGATTACAAAGCTTCTCAAAGGGATATGATCCCAGCTTGTATCGTATGGACGCGCCAACAGTTTTGTTGTCATTACTTAGAATTCCTCATGGGGGCGACAGAAACTACGCACTATAGCTTTAAGAGCCACTGGATTATTTACATGATCTCATCATGTGTGTATTATTTTTTTTTATCATTAGGTATCACAGTTATTGTCAATAACGTTTTAACCTCAAATGTACAAGGTCAATGGGCGACTCAAACATATTGTTTATTAAATTAAAAAACAGTCACTAAATAAATATTTAAAAATCAAAGTAAAGCTGAAATTCCAACTCCATACCTGTTCAATGTTCTGGCCAGATATTTGGTTCCATTTCTGTTTGCAAGGGAGGGGTATTTCTTTTGTAGGAAGGCGTATTCATCACGGATGGCATCTGCCACCAACTTCTTCTGATTGATATCCAACTGACTCCTAAGAAAATGCACACACAAAAAAGAAATGAAAGAAAAAAAGTCATGGAGGTGAGTTGGTCTTAGACATGGATTGTTGTGTATGACCACCACCACCAACCACTGATACAAACTCTCAGATCAAGGTGATATTAAAGGAAATGGTGTATTCTGGTGGAAAGTATTTCATTTTTCTTACATGGTCATAAAAATCTGAATGTTAGGAATACATTTAAAAAGACAGAGATAGCAAATAAAGCTAGTTAAAAAGCAAGGGAGCTCCAGATGCAACCAAGTGAGAAATGTAAATTAAAAATAGATTATAAGCAATCCTTCCCACCTTCTTTTACCTTCTGGGAGGCTTGTACTGTATTTATTCGTTTTAAATCATATTTGTTGGTACTGTGTCCCTGCCATTTGTTCTCAGCTTTGCATTGTTTTTTTGTTTTTTTAATAATTTTGTGGTGAAGCCAACAATACAGTTTGTTCCTCCTTACCTTCCTTCCATTCTAACTAACTACCTACAGTAATGTGGCAGAGAAGTGCAGTGTTACCTATTAACGACTCCAATGATGCCCAGTTTGACAGGAATGACCCTGCCCATCAATACATCCATGGCATCTGTGCCAGCGTCCATCAGATCCAGCTTGGTCACCACTGCTAGTGTCCTCCTGCCTGAAGACAAAGAAATCATACATACCTGTCTTCAAAAAACAACACTGAGGCAGGAAATGCACAGAGTACATAACAATAACAATAAGGGCATATTCTGATGACACATTCAAATAAAAAATAGAACACTGATATGAAGTCAATTTTCTTTTTATAGCCATATATCACAAAATGGCTTCAAGGGGCTTTATAATCTGTACAGCATACAGCACCCTCTGTCTTTGATTCAGATAAGGAAAATGTCCCCCCAAAAAAGCCTTTAACAAGGAAAGAAATATCAACAAACCCCAGGAAGAGCAACAGAAGAAAGTGACGAAAGAATAAAAAAGAAAAAGAAAAAAAAAAGAAGAAGAAGGCCATTTACCATCAGGGTCAACCTCGCGAGCTACTTTGAGGGCCTCGGAGGTTGCCATGTCTGTATTGGCAGCAGTCACAGCCAGGATGATGGAGTTGGGGTTGGAGATGTACTTGAAGATCAATTCTCTGATCTGGAGCTCTATGTCTTTTGGCTGGTCTCCCACCGGTACCTGTTTTAACAAATACACACACGTTCACTTCAAACCCTGAAATTCATCAGCAGGATCATTTAGAGTTAGAGGCAAAGGGGAAACCTATCTCACCTTTGTAATGCCAGGAAGGTCCACCAATGTGAGGTTCACAACGTGTGGTGAGAAGATTCTCAGGTGAATGGGTTCATTACTAATACCCTGAAAAAAAAAAAACTCTTAAAGGCTGATTTTGCCTCAGAGGTTGACTGAAATCTCAGTTTGATGCTGATATTTAGAGATCATCCAGTTTCTCCATGGATATCATTTCTCGTCTGGCAACTTTTGATTTCCTCTTAACGGCCGTAATAAGCATACCTTGTTATTGCCAGAAATTCTTTGTGTTTCTGCTTCAATTTCTTGCCTGATCTCCTCGAAATCTGTGTAGATCTGGAAGAGCAATTTAACCATGAAAGACCCCAATATGTTAGCAACAACAACACAAGCAGTAGTTTTTGATATTCAGACAATAATAACAACATAGAGTGACAAAAAATAGGACATGACAGGGTTAGTTTTCAAAGACACTTCCTGTTTAGTGTCATGAGGCTATCGGCACATAGAAAGGGATTCTTTGTTAAAACATAATTAATGTTGACCTCAAGAGACACAATTCAATCTTGGAGGACATTTGCCCAACAGCTTAACACATATATGTGCCTGATCTCATTACAGCTTAGGCACAATACAGTAAATATGCCACAGAATGTCTTTAAGTAGCTAATCCATAAATGTCAGTGAATCAATACAGGATCCAGAACAAGGGTACTCCATGAGAAATAGTTGATCAAATATTCAGATGTTTCTATATACAGTACAGCAGTGGTGGGAGACTCATTTATAGTATTGTTATCTGGCAAACAAGACTGTGAGGACATGAGGGTGACAACTCTACCTTGTTTTTGGTGTGTAGAAATTTGCCCCATTCCTCTCCGTCGATTCCTGCAGAAATAAAAAGTTGAGGACAGATGTTTCAGTTACTAATATAACAGCTGTGGCCTTGAGATCAGTGTTTCTATTATTACCACTGCTACGTTTCATAGGAGGATATCTCTGTTAGCAAAAATGGGATGGAAAAACTCCTCAGAGCAAAACTCCATAGCTGAAGAGTAACAAAAAGAACACAGTGGAACAACTGTTGTTTTCACACAACAGTCATGGAAGCAAATAAAAGCCTAAAGCAAAACAAAACATGTGCATTTGGGGAAGCAGGGACCTGGAGAGTCTTCTAAAAAAAAAAAACTAACGCAATTATCTCAGCTGCAATAATCAGCATTGCAAAAAAACAAAACAAGGAATCAACATTACATGGGTGGAGTCTGTCATCTTAGAGGAACCTGGTTTTTGAGGATACCAAAGGGGGATTTTGAAAATGTAAAACTAAGCCCGAAATTATTATTTTCGACAGGGATCTGCTAATTTATTTTGTCTAACTTCAACTGACAGAGCCCAGCCTAAATCGAGGGGGGAGCTTGAACTGAATAAAGTGAAGCCACATGGTTTGGCAGCTTTAGAAAAAGCTACACAAATACAAGCAGGATGGGGTAGAATGGGCAAAAAAGACTGGGAGGTTATGTAATATACAACACAGTAAGGCAAAGAACAAGCAAAAGGAGACCTCTGTAAAGGCGTCCATTTTTCTTGGATTCTGTGGCTAAAGAGAAATGACAGGAGACAAAATGGTTAGCCTGGCTATCTGCAGCTCCTGCATGACACTGCAGCAATGCAGAGTGACCCTAAAGCCTTTACCAGAGGACTGCATTGAATAAATGCAGAATCTTGGCACAAGACAAGTCTCACTGTAACACCATCAGACGCATGCCTAAAAGGTCTGACACAGCCACATCCTGTTAGCTGACCAGTAAAATAAATGTGTTAGACAAAAACTGCCAGGATCTTGGCAAATTTTGCCGCTGTTCTTTTCACTGAGAGGTGGATGGTATTAGTGCTAAGTTAAACTGCTATTCTTTTCACAATATAAAAACATCCCATAGTTGAATAATTATTATAGCACTGTAGCAGAGACGTCTCATGACAACAGAAAGTGAAAATCTCCATTAGATTTAAATCTTGGCCAGTGAAGCATAGTACAGAAGTCAGATGGCTGAATTTAAATAACTCTTAACAGCTTCCTATCTGAATCATGCCCTAACTGAGACATCCCCATACATTGACATGAGAAAGTGGATTGTAGTGGTACACTAGTGTGCTACATTTCCTGATATGGTTTTACCATATTTGGCCAGGGCATTATATCGGCAGATAGCTTATTGATGATATATCATATCAGTGTAAATGCGGCTGATAAGTAACATGAAATTGCAGTACAGAAATGTCAAACTAGGTTTGAGGTCATTTAGAAACAGCGTCATCTTTACGTAATTTGTCTGTTGTTTTTTTTAAACACGCAAATATAAAAATCTGTATCTGCCTCAAGAATCCAGCACCGGTCTGGCCATAATGCATGTACAGTATATTGTGTTATATGTCAAAATACTGAATATCAAACAGTTTGTGGGAGAAGATTCATATGCAACAGCTCCACAGGTACAGACATAACAGAAGTGACAGTGATGTTACCATTCTCTTCACTGGTTTTTCTGCGGTCCTCTGGATCGATGTGCACTAGCTGTAGGATAAGGGGCCGGCGTGTGACGATGCCAGTGCCACGTGGCAGGACGTCCCTGCCAACCAGGCTCTCTAAAACCGAACTCTTCCCGCTGCTCTGAAGACAACAACAACAACAACAACAACAACAACGTCATCATCATAAACAACACCATTAGCGGGGAGACTTAAGTATTAATGACGAGTTTGACGAGAGAAATCAGTCTTCTTATCGTGCAGATACAGACAAAACACACTGTGCTGAGGTTGACTGTATTTGACAGTACTTCGTTATGCTTTACTTCAACGCTTTTAGCCAGTTATGACTACAAGAACTTTTTCCAGAGGCACAGGAACCATTTCAGGAACCTTAACTGCATTTTGTCTAGAAAACCTTGTTTAGTTCTGGGCCCCAAAAATGTTCCTGCTCAGGAGGTAGTACTTTCAGCGGGCACAGGGTATTGGGGTGAAGTTGGCAGTGCTGAACTGAACATCACCCACTGATCAAGAACAAACCTTGTAGCATCTTCAACTGTACAGTTTTCATCCACACAAGCACCAGGTGCAACTAAGAAGATATTTATTTATCCTCCCTTAACTAGCAGATTCTTCTTAATTGGACTGGTGCTGATTTCCCCAGTAGGAAATGAGGACTAAAATATAATCAGTTACTTCCTCTGTAGCAGTAAACCTAATGTTGTTTTGACTGATAACGGTGACGGTGGGGGTGATGGCGCCGTGAAGGCACAGTGGATATGTATGCCTTTGGTGTGGGCGATCTGGGTTCAAATCTCACTGCGATACATCAACCAATGTGTCCCTGAGCAAGACATTTAACCCCTATAGTTGCTTCAGAGGCGTGCAATCTCTGATATATAGCAATTGCAAGTCACTTTGGATAAAAGCGTCAGCTAAATGACATGTAATGTAATGTAATGTAATAAAATAGATAGAATAGACCTAATAGACCTGACAGAGATAACCAATACTTGGTCTCAGTTATAGCTTTCCTTAACTGAAGGTATTTAAAGATCTGGGCCTTTGTGAAGCCCTTGCGAGGACAAACATAACAAATCAGGCATTTAAAATATCCCCTGGCTCTCCATCTCACTGTAACACCATCAGACGCTTGCCAAAAGGTCTGAGACAGCCACATCCTATTAGCAGACCAATTAGGCTTTAATGTGTACCGAATGTAGTTAGGTGTACAGGGTGAAAGTGTATAAGAGAAGAAGAAAGGTATTGATTCAACTTCATGGTCATTAGTAGTTTGATTTGCTGTTGAATTGTACTGTGTAATACAGAGGTGTTTGTAATGTGTATTTCACCCTATTTATATTAATGATGGAAGACTAACACACCTGTATTAAGGTAGGTCTCATTGCAAGGCTTTAGCTAGGTGTACCTAATAAACATTATATTCGATCTCAGTATATATATATATATATATATATATATATATATATATATATATATGTATGTGTGTGTGTGTGTGTGTGTGTGTGTGTGTGTGTGTGTGTGTGTGTGTGTGTGTGTGTGTGTGTGTGTGTGCGTGTTTTAATATCAAACATAGCAAATCATGGTTTCATAGAGACATAAGTCTGATAAACATATGATATGAGGACAGGAATGTGTGTATGTTTAATAATCCATAATAAATAATCTAAATAGGAATGAAATCTTTTAGGACATTGATGTGAAGGCTATGTGGAAAAATGCTCGTTCCCTAACTTGTTAACTGTCAGCCAAAAACATTGCTAGCAAAAGTTGCAAGTAAAATCACATGTAGCTCATGCTATTTTAGCTGCTAAGTAAATTAGCTTAGATTTAAAAAGGTTACGCTTATGTCAGGCCAATCTACGCAGTTATGTATACTACACCTGCATGAAACTGAAAGAATAACTGAGGTTTACATACCAGAGGTAGCCAAAACAATAAGTTGGCGCAGGCTAACTAACTTGCTAGCCATAAAGCAAAGTGACGTTTCTCACCTGAGTTCCCACAACAACTATCTGCGGCAGTTGAATTATGTCTGTGCCGACCGTGTTAAATACATCCTGCAGTTTGTTTACGACAGGTATGAGGGCCTCCATGAGCTCCGATTCTAATCCCGACCTGTCAAATAGGCAACTTTATTTACTCTGCCGCACAGGGGTACTACAAAGTCATTCAATGTCTCACGGCTAAAGCTACTGGCGTCTCTTTTGGAGGATCTGCCAACAACTGCGCACACAGTTGCTCAGAGTTGAATCATGGGAGTTGTAGTTTACTAGAGTCCCACTCAACATGCCTGTGTTCGGGGGTTGACTTTAGCTGAACTACATTATCTACGGGTGACATCATACTCGTGTTCTACCAATGAAAAGGAAGACAATTATTTTTCCTCTCCGCAACCGTAACTAAGGTGAGTACCAAAATATTTATGTGAAAGCCATCATGAAAAGGCATACATATGCTGAAACCATATGTTAAAAACCATAGTTAATAACGGTATAACTTTATTTACTTAATTGTCAGGGGCTTTGTTTAGCTAACTGGCGAATTTTTGGTAGACAAAAGTATGGACATGTATTGGAACTTTACAGTATGTAACGTTAACACTGAATTAGTCATCCGTTTAAATATCTTTGGTAAGCTGTGGTCTGTCTATAATTCTGATTCACAAGTAAGCATCACCAAAGTTGTATTCAAAGCAAAACAATGTACTACAATGCTACAAAATGTTTATAGATGGAATATGCCAGATTTTGGTTGCCTTATTCAGAATATGAATAAACAGCATTCTCACTCTCTTCTCGCTCAAACAATAAGTAAAGAAAAGGACGCTCTGTTTTGGTCTCTACTTTTCATTTCTTAAAACACATTTTATACACCATTGAAAGTGCCATTTAGTATAAACAACACTATCATTATAGGAAATAAATATTGCACACTACAATGTAAAAGAAGCATGTAACTGTACAGTTTTAAAGTATGAGGTAACAGATGATTTGTTAGGAAAACAATATATTGGGGGTTGTATCAACTAGCTAGCTAGTTATCACTGGTGAGTAGCCATCACCAGATTCAGAGAATGTGCTGAGCATTGATGCTTGTATGTATTTATACATACAGTATTTCTTCAGCATTGTAGCACTGCAGTATTCTTACATTTACACTGTTGATAAAAAAGCAATATTTTACACTGTTATATAAAATAAATTAAAAAAAATAAACCATGTGACTAGTACAATAAGAAGTAATGAAACAGTACGTACAGTAGTCAGCACAGTTAAATTGGTCCTCTGCAAGGTAGTTTACAAATAGAACATTCGTTGAAGTTTGTCTGCCATGCCAGTCAAAAGTTTTTATTCATATTTTAGGATTTTTGGTTACATTTCAAAAACATTAGAAAACATTGAGTGTGATTCAGAATTCAGAAATGGTTGTGACATTTTTTGTATTAAAGATAGCCTCAATACAGATATTTAAAATGACTTTACAACTGCATCGATGCAGATTTAACTACAAATGCTCAAATATATGGTGTTCAAAAAATGTGACTGGCAGTGTAGGGTACATGAATATTCCCACAGGATGTAGTACAAACAGCAGTTAAACAAGCAAACATGTAGAGCGTCACAGACTTTTGCTGACATAAGCAAAACTCCACGGGCTGCTATTGTTTTGACCTTTTGTTGTTTTTTGAGACGCACAATGGCAAAAACTATATATAAAAAAAAGAAACTAAAAACTGTACAAAATAACAGGGTGGAAGTAGTGAACTAGTGGTGAACTTACACGAGTATTCCTGTGTCTAACTCTGTATGCTTGTTTTATTACAGTAACAGTAACATTACACTATCAAAGAAGGTGCTTAAAAAAACACTGACAAAATACTCCCCGTCAGCTCATTTCAACAATAAGTGAAAAGCTACTACAATCATATACAAGTCAATGAGCACACACACACACACACACACACACACACACACACACACACACACACACACACACACACACACACACACACACACACACACACACACACACACACACACACACACACACACACACACACACACACACACACACACACACACACACACACACACACACACACACACACACACACACACACACACACACAGGTAATAGCCTGAACAAAACATAGCTTATTTGAATTGAGACCTAAGAAAATGGAGTGTTCACTGTTTGCCATCCTGTGCCTGAATGTCAGATATCAATGTCAGTGCTCAAAGTTCACAGCATTTGAACCATGTGGCTTTCTATTACCTTATCAATACAAAAGTATTGTATACCGTTAAGGCAATTTTGAGTCAGACGTAATTTCACATTGCATCTTAAGATGCAGTACAGTCTGTGTATGTGGTTACCATATTTCCTCTGCGCTGTGTCACTGTTCGACAGTGTTGTTTTGATGCACCATGAAACCCGTTGTCAGTCTGTTTAGTGTGTCTGTCAAAGGTAAACATTTGCTCTATGTCGTCATACATGTCATCAAAGATACCAGCTCCAAAACGTCCTTGAAAGTGTCTCTTACGTCTGCTGTGGGCCTCCTTGTGGTACCTTGAGTGTTCATCAAAGTGTCTTCGGTGGCGAGCGTGCCTGTTCTGGCTGTAAATGTCAAAGTCCTTGAAAATGTCATCCAAGTTGAAGCTGAAAGGTTGGTGGGCACCCTGTCTATGTCGGCCTTGCGTCTCCCCACTGAAGTATGCAGAGGTGTAACCAAACTGGTCATATTCTCTTCTTCTGGTTTCATCTGATAAAGTTTCATAAGCTGCACAAAGAAAGAAAAGATTCAGTCAGGGCTGGAGTAGTTTAGTACTGTATCGAATTAACATTCTAAAAAGGCATGGCTATTAGTGGCAAATGCCTAACTAACGTCACGGCAAGTGTAATATATGGTAATTTGCAAGCTCAGACATATTCATCCTCCAGAGTTCATGAACTGAAATTCAGACAGGCTAAACAATACTTTCATCTCCACGCTGGACAAAATGTTACATTTGAAATAAGAATGGTATTCAGTATGTCCGACAACAAATTATTTTTCGCACCCAAATGAGACAGAAATAATCAACTGTACCTTCAGCAATTTCTCTGAATCTCACTTCAGCGTCAGGGCTCTTGTTCTTATCTGGGTGATGTTTCATTGCAAGCTTGTGGAAAGCTTTTTTTATCTGTCGCTCAGTAGCATCTTTAGGCACTCCCAGTATGCCATAATAGTCCTTCTTGGCAAGTATTAGCTCTGTTATCATGAGAATGCACACTGCAAACGTTACAGCAGACTGTGCAGTTGCCATGGTTGTGATGCCCCCTGCATTGAAGAGAGAGAAAATGATCAGTTGGTAAAGAGTACACTTACATGCAGCAAAGCAAAGGAGGGTTAATTAGTGCCAATTAGTTAGTGTTATCTACATCTGGAGAACAAGGAACCGTAGTTAATAGCTAGCTTGTAGATACAATATTATAGTTTGTTTTTTTAGATAGAAACACTGCCATATTAACTACTTTCAACTGACTAGTATGTTAGTTCTTCCTTTGCCTTCGTTTGGACTGATGAATCAACACTGCACACCACAATAACAATTGCCCTATATTTAAATAATTTCGACAATAGACATTCTGCTCTCCAGACAGATAGATTACCGCTAGAGTAGATGTCATGTACATTTGTTAAACGTTATATTTGACTAATGTTATTTCAATGAAACGTCACTCCTAACGTTAGCTAGCTAACGTCGCTAACACAAGGTACTGCCCATGTATTTTTCTTTCTTTTAGACCCACACCTACCTTTTGGGGGGACACGAGTGCTGTTTAGCTGGTGTATTGCAGTTCTGCCAATTCAACTATTTATCCAACTCTTAACATGATAGTGCTCAGTTGTTAAAAGTGGGTGATATCAAGCGGTCAAAGCAGCAGCATCACTTTACACACTTCGATCCCTTCACTCAGGAGTTGCTTGCTTCTTTCTGCCCTCCTTTTTCTTCTTCTTCTTCGAGGTTTATTGGCGGTTGGCAAACAACGATTTGGTGCATTACATGGATGTATTAAGAGAACATTACCGCCACCAACTGGTATGGAGTGTGGCGTAGACACATATGTCTATGGAGTGTGGATCATACTAGCTACGTACAATATTTTAAATAATAATAGTGATGATAAATAAAAAAATAAAAAAATAACTTAACTCATGTCAGTGTACTGTTTAGTCCAGTGTGTCCACATTTGAGTCTTGATATTGTCTCTTCTGTTCCTGTCTGCACACCTCGTTTTTCACACTTTCCTTTGAACCTGTAAAACCATCGTCCTTTCCTTTCTCCCTTCCATTGCTTTTGCCACCTTGCTTTCAATCTGTTCAATATTCAATATGTTTGTTGCACTTTTATCGAAATGTATGGCCTGCTGTCTGAATGACTGTGCTGTAAACTAGCTAGTGATGAGCTTGAGACTTCTGCCCTCTGTCGGTCAATGCAGTTAAGTAATAAGTAACGGGAAAGAGTCACCACATTTCAAAGTCCAATGTCTGCGTAGCGCTCCATTTGATTGTTCGTGAATTCCGCGTGATACGTAGAAGGGCGGGGATCCATTTTTTTTTTTTTTTTTTTTTACATTTTGTGCTGACTCATGTGCTGACTCCGCCACTCGGGTAGGAGTCCGGCATACGCCGGTATATTGATCCTCTGCTGTGGGAGCAGATGGCTCTGGGTGGGAGAATTTCCTCAACCAATCAACAGACTCCATTTAAGGAAGTGATAGATAGCCAATTGCAGAGCACATTTATTGTCACGTGATCATTGTTTTCCTTTTTGACTGACCTCGCACGTCATTCTGGTAATCGAGTAGTGTTGCTACCATATTAGTCTGGTTGTCAAACGTTGGTATACTTTTGTATTAACGCTAACGAAATAGGGCGACTCAATAAGAATATTAAAGGAGTTCTTGCTTTTATGATACGGCGACATAAAAAGGTATGGTTTGTTGTATGTAGTATAGCATTTATGAATTGTGGCAAGTTAGCTAGATGCGCTAGCGGAGCTATACATGTTGAAATGTGTTATTGAGTAGAAGTTTGCTTTCTTGTTGTCCTCTCAGTTAGTGTAATTTACCAAAGAGATTTTACGTGTGAAGAAAACAGAACAATTCTAAGAAGCCAGTTTTAGGAGCAGTGTTTTATTCCACGTCATGACATTTTCATTATTTTTTCTTTCTTACTGTTTTCTTTCTTTCATGTATACATCACTTTTGTTATTGTTTATCACCAGGTTAAGGGAGAGCATAGACCTAATATTGCTGTGGATGGCACAAACGGTTGTGACCTGAAAGAATGAGTCACAAATGGGTTACCTGGGTGAAAGTAAGCAGAACATTTCATTCGTGGCAAACGCATGCCCGCAAGTCAGCAGCATCACTTCCCTTGTCTGCTACCTCTCACTGCAGGGTTCATGTACAACAACCTTATTGCTACAAGGTAGGCTATCTCAGCTGGAGGCACATCTACCACCTGAGGATCACTGGGCGTAAGGGATGGCTCTGTAAAGCTAACCAGGTTAGACAAAGGCTTGGACTCCACACCAGCACCCTGTATTTGAACACTTCAGCGTCACGTTGGTCTGCTGGTCTGAGCCAACACATGTCGCGGGTCAGGAACACACTGGACACAGTTTCTAAAGCTGTGAGTGGGACACATACAGAACTTCTCTCTAAAATCGCCAGACTCAAGCCTAATGCTTTAAAGGGTGGGAAAAAGGCTGAGCCAAGTGTTGAGTCAGCGCCAAAAGCAGAGGAGAGTGCAGTCACGCCTACTCCTGCTCCCACTAATGCTGCTCCTTCTTCTACATCTGCTACACCCAAACCTATATGCATCTCATCTTCTGTCAGTCCTATTCCTACTTCTGCTGCTACATGTGAAGCAAGTGCCACTACCACCACTCATCCTCACAATTCTACCCAGGCGACTGGCACTGCCCCAATTCTGACTGTGTGCGAACTTAAGGAGAAAACGCTGAGGCGTGTTGTTCCCGCTGTCAAAGCCAGTTCTGCCAGGAAGCAAGAGGAGCTTAAACCTTCACTGAGTGATACTGAGAGCAAGAGCACAACTTTAACACCACAAACCACAGCACTTTTCCATCCCAGCACCTTTTCAGTCAGCCTGGATGAGACTTACAACTACCTGGCCCATCACATCAACTCATACTTTGGCAGCAGTACAAAGACTCAGGACAACAAAGTGGACAATGTTGACCATTCTTCTGCTTCGTCTCAGGGTCAACAAACTAGTAACTTCATGCCAGTGTCTGATAAAACCATCTCTGCCGCTCCAGTTACCACACCTTCCACCAAGAAGGGTTTAGGACATTACCTGTCCTACTCAGCTCCCACTGTACAAGCCTTTGTAGGAAGCTACATTGCTCCCCTGGTCCCAAAGTTTAGGACAGCAGAGTCCAAAAGTGCTACAGTGGAGGAAAAGAAGACTGAGGATGCACCAGTCAAACAAACCGAGGCCACAATTAGTAAAGAGCAGAAGGCTGCAGAGGAAAAAGCCAAGAAACTACTGCTTCAAAGGGAGAAGGTAGGTCTACAAAAAGCTGTGTCTATTTTTGAGTGAAACATTCCCCACATCTGATAGTTCTGAGTATCTGGTTTATTATATCAGGATGCCATCTCTCCAGACATTGACAGGAGCTCTTGCTACTCTATATGTATTAGGGTATTGTAGTGTGCTGACGTGCTGCCTGAGTTCTGGGAATCTATTTTCAAATATAACCCCCTTGTGCAGTTAGAGGGCCACAGAAGGTGTGTACGTGAGCCATGCATTATGTTGTGGCGATAAAAACACAGCTGACCTTCAGTTATTGTCGAGGCTGAATTTAGTAATTTGAAACCGGAACTAATAATGTAATATGTTTTGTTTGAAATAGCAGAAACCCTGCATGACTCTGGCTAATGTTAGATTCATGTACTGTAGTATACAGATGGGTTATGGTCCAGGTCATGTTGTTGCATTAAAGGAGCAGACATGGAATCTCTACCATCAAAGTAACACAATCTAGTTTAATGTGCTGAAAAAGTAATACAAATAATGACAGTTACTGAGTGGCAGCTTTGTCATTAATGTGTTCATGACTTAACCACCCTCCACAGTCACTTTGATTTTAGGGGCTGGTTCACCTTTAGGCTCAATTTCAGGACATTTATTAAAGGGATACTTCACCGCTGGAAAGCTGAATATATCTTTAAATTGGGTCACTTATGTAGCAGAAATGTGAAAAAAAATAATTTAATTGGTGCCTTCTAGGCCGAGAAAAGCCAGAAAATGTGTTTTTGGCTCATATGGATGAAAGACACCAAATCCCAGAATGCACTTCGCTTCGCTGCTTTGAGTCCACTCCCAAGCCACGCCTACCGCTTGACAGACAGACAGTGAGGCATTCGACTCAACTCAATGTGTTTTATTGTTATTTCAACCATATACACAAAACAACGTTTCATCGTGGCTCAAGTGGACGTTACACATTTAAAATAAATAAAAACTACATAATATAAAAACGACATATGAAACAGGCTACCTTTAGTGCACACACACATTATAGGCTCCGTAAAGTTCAGCTAAGCATACCAGCATTAGGCTTGGTGGGCTGTAAACACCGACTATAAACACAGCCGTGAATTAGCGTGGAATGTCGAATGGTCGCCATGTAACAGTCACAAACTCCAGCAGTTAGCAGTTAGTTGGATACAAATCACCACATTTCTGCACCAGTCCGTGTTAACACAGCCCACCTTCATACAGAGCATCTCTAGCTCGGATCGTCGGAGGGCTAGCAGGCCTGGTAGCTGGACAGTCCGGTTCACTGTTGTTCAGCCATGTTTCCACGAAAGCAAGAAACACAGTCTCTGAACTCGCGTTGGGAGCATCGTTGAAGTTGGATGTAGTCCAGTTTGTTGTTTAATGAAAGGACACTTGCAAGCAGGATTGATGGGACAGGTGGCCGGCTAGCGTTAGCTTCCCACCTAGCCGACGAGGATGTCCCCTACCCGGCTCGGGCCATCGAGCGAGACCGCTGGTCTCCGTGGCAGGTGAAGCTCTCGTAGTGGGCCGATTATTCCGTCTGTAATAACGTTCCCTGCATATTCTCCGATCTGTACCGATGTATCCCGGTGGTACACGTGTGGTAGTTTGAATGCACATAATTGTTGTAAAAGTTTGCTGCTGAGAAGTTCTCTTAATACATCCATGAGAGAGAGCCCTGTTTAGCGAGGATTCAAGATGGCTGACATTTCGTTTTTTTCCGGCTGAGATCGGCTCGCTTTGGGTGATGGGCGGGTTTAAAACATGCGGAATAGGTCCTACTACTGGCTGTAGTCTTTTGCTCTGGCCAAAAAAATCTTCCGATGACGTAAAATGACGATTTTTGCGTCATCGGAAGATTTTTTTCCAGACCCCCCCAATGCAGATATCTCCTGTCTCAGGGGAGGGACGCACGGTCATTCAGAAATACTACCGGGTTTCTACTGATACAAAGATGAATGCTAAATCGGTGAAGTATCCCTTTTAAGAAGTTACCCAATTTTATTTTTAGATGAATAAATAATGTGTTGATTACAATATACTGTATAAATATGCTACTCAAGCAATAGCTGTTGTACAACAATATTATATAGCATTTCAAAATATTTGATTGTATTATTCCACCTTTAAGTGAAGCTTAAAAGTTACATTTACATTTTTGGGTCTGACCCATGGACGTGAAACAAACTTTGTCATCAACTTAATGTCAGTCCTATTGGGGACTGTAGTTTAGTGATTTATTACGTGTGTTCTCACTGCTTGCTTCTCATCCTGGTCTACTGTAGGAAGTGAGTAGAGAACTGAAAACGATAATGACAGCATTCATTAGTTACCTTATCATATTGTAAATAAAAGACTTTTATACATCATGTCAGGTTTTAACTTGGATCCCAGCTAATGCTAATAGGTCGACCTAACTGGTTTCACTTTTCTGTTTTTTCTTTTTTTTTGTCTCCTAGATCATTGCCAGGGTGAGTGTGGACAATCGAACTCGGGGTCTGGTTCAGGCTCTGCACCGAGCATCAGATGTAAGGGTTTACATCAGCAGGGTGGAGGACCTCAGCTACCATCTCCTGGAGTTTCCAGAGACTAGTGGTGTAGCAGTCAAGGTGAGAAAACTGAACAGCCTAGCATTATCATTTTCTCCTTTTTCACATCCTAAGGCTTCGTCAGGATAGTTAAACTGTTGTAGCATGTAAATAATGGATATAATGGCCTTCTGCTTGTGTTTGGGAATTTTCCCGTGCCAGACAAATGTAAGTCTATCAGCTGTGGCAACAAGTTATGTGTTGCTCTCTGTTTAATGTCAGAGCTCGGCAACTACTGTATATGCAGACTACATACTGCAGCATTTATTTATCACTCTGCCTTATCTGTGGTGGTGTCAGGAACTTATTCGGTGCTAGGGCTGCCCCTTTTTCATGCTGAATGACGTATTTCCAGGAAACTTAGGAGCACATCTTTGGTAAACACAAGATTTGAAGTGGTGTTTTTGCATGAGTCTTTGTGGAGAAACTCAGTTTTACAGATCTGTAAATTAAATCAACTAATCGATTAGTTGACAAAATTGTGTGAGCATTAGTTGACTAAGAATTTTAGACAGCCCGATTTTAAGTGCTAATTTCAAACCAATGGCACTTTTACTAGTGTGGGGAAGTTATATTAAAAAAAACAAAACAGTGTTTAGCCGGTTTAGCTCAACATATCTTTTGACTGAATAATTCTTTATATCTTTTGCAAATCTTTGCAACAGAAATAAAGGAGTTAATTGTGGTGATTGACTGACCTAAGTTTAGTCTCAATGAAGTCGTGCTGTGACGAAAATATGTCTTTCGACTCTTCACAAACGTGTTCCAGTTTTATGATTCAATTTAGGCCTGCACGATAAATAGTTATAAAATCACAATCTCGATTCACCCCTGTTCGCAAATTAATTTAAATGACTTCAATTTTTATTTTATTTTTCTCCTTCAATTAATTTATTGAAAGCATTTGACATTAACATGTTTTAATTATGTAAATACATGTTCAAGGAGTTCAGATACAGCCTGTATCAGGGCCATATTTAGTTCATTGTGTTATATGTCACTATTTTTGGTAGCCTACTGTACTTAAATGGGCAGTATGTACTTTACTTTCTATTCATTGAAGCCTCTGTGTTTACAGGCTTGTGGTGATGCGCAATGTGCTATAGGTGCGAAAAAAATCCATGTTTGGTACTGCCATTTTTTTTTTTTTTTTTTTTGTCATGGTTCATGTGTGCAATAAACATTACACTTCGTGAGAAAAAAATTGTGACAGAGAATTGTGATATCAATTCTAAGCTAAAAAAAAATCGTGATTCATATTTTTCCCGGAATCGTGCAGGCGTAAAAATTTATATCATGACAGTTTGTGATTCTGTTGGTAGTAGCTTTTAAGGTATCATGTTTTACAGCTTACAGCATCTACAGCTAAGTCGTGGTCATCCTTAAAACACTGTAATGCTGCGGTCGCACAAATTTTTGCTCTGCTTTCATTTCAGTGAGGGTTTGATATGCATATATTTTTCCATTGCAAATGATCCCACCTTCATTCTAATTCAGCTCTGACCTGTGTGGTAGAAAATACCCAGGGTGCAGCAGGTGTAGATTAATTAACTGTTTTAGAATAATTGAAGATGAAACAAGTAACAAGAAATAGTAGACTGAAACCAATGTAGGTTTTTGTAATTTATTGAAGTACATATATTCTGCAGAATAGGAGAACTCGTTCACAAGATGCACGCAGCAACATGTGGAAGAGTCTTCAAAGTTCACACATCAAGAACATCAGCTTAAATACACAGATAAGAGAGAGGGAGTGACATCGCTTTAAGCACACAATTCAATCTAATAACAAATGAAGATAGACCTTCTGGTCTGTCTGGTTCACAGGGATGTTATGTCGTATAACCTGTAGAGACCTTGTGACTACGGTTGTATCTCAGTAAACCTAGGTTGGCTATTTTCTCACAGACAAATGTAGTTAACTTCTCCTTGGGGGAGACATAACAAGAGCACATACAGAAAAGACATAATTAATTTGGTAAAATATAATTTTGCCATTACACCTGCGAAATGACAAAACATGTTAATGGCCAGCCAATTTGAGAGAGACGGTGGGATCGACCTCTCATTTAGAATACATTGATTGTTTGTGCCCTTGTTTGAGTGCCTGCAGCCCAAAAGAAAACGAGCAGCAGAATAGGAGCAATGCAGTAAGACTACTAATGAGAACAAATACAGGGATAGAAGGTAAATACAGCGAGATGTCCGATGTACTATTTTCAACTAGTTATATACTACAGTACTCCTGTTTGCCTGCCCAATTGTGGACGGACCATGTTATGGTGAACTGACCATGGTTTTTAATTTCCACTTCTGACTGCCACAGTATGTTTATGTGTTCCTCAGGAGCAGGTTATCCCTTGCCTGCTGCGTCTGAAACAGGCCAATGACCCAGGCCTGAGGGCGGCCGTTAGAGAAGCCCTCGCTCTGGTGGGCTACCATAATCCTGTGAAAGGCCGTGGCATACGGATCCTGTCCATAGATGGAGGAGGGTTAAGGTACAAGTTTGTCTCTTTTATTTTTATTTTTTTCTTGTAAGATATGAGTCACTGATGTCATGTGTTTTTATTGTTTTCTCATGTAGTTGATCACTGGTTTGATATGCATATACAGTACATTTGCTTGCATGTACATTTGTGAACATACTTTATTAGTGATCCATAAATGTGTAATCTCACCCTATATAATGTATGTATATCAATAAAATAAAAAAATAAATTATCACAAAATATGAGTCACTGATGTCAAGTCTTTTTAAAGTGGAACTATATATAGCATTTCCTGCATTCAACACCCTGTTTTGAAAAACAATGTACTGCTTCTATTTGCAGTTTCAATCTGTCAAGTAAATGTACTGTATTTTTGAGAAACAGTTAGTTAAATGGATAAGGATTTATTTCCTATTTGTCTTTGTTATGCTAGTGGGAAATCAATCTGCTGTCACTCTTTGTAGCCAGTTTGTGTTCTGCAATTGTCATTCTATTAATGTATGGCTCGTTGTGTAAGTCTGTGTCTGACTTTGTACTTTCAGGGGGCTTGTTGCACTTCAGACGTTACACAAGCTGGAAGCCCTGACCGGCAAACCCATTTACAAACAGTTTGATTATATTTGTGGTGTCAGCACAGGTGCGTTGTCCTCCTGCCCTTCTTCTGTATGTGTCTGTATGTGTCCCGATTATGTGAGCAAGGTGCAACATTGCAAGTGGGACTGGCACCACTGATCATACACTGACCCATTTGTTGCTCAGGTCTTGTTTTGACCTCAATATTGCCACCAAAATCACGCTGCTTTGTACTCAAGTCAGGCCACGGTACAACTGTTTCCAATTGTTCAAATTCTTGAATAGATTAGGAAATTATATTTGGCATAAAATTGAATTGCTTTATTTGGTTGCAGGACTTCTCAGTTCATACCGTTCCCCTGTATGCAAAACTACCACAAGGGGGTGCTGTGGACTATCCTCAAACTGTCTTTTACCATCAGCCACTTTGTTGTTTATTTCACAGCAGAAAAAAAAAAAAAAAAAATATATATATATATATATATATATTTGCATTTGCAGAACCTTTAATTACTACCAGAAGTTTATGTTTGTCCCCAGTTCCTAACGGTTCTCTAAGTCTTAATCTCCACCAGTTGGAGGTACTTCATTTTCACATTTAGTGAATGTTGTCAAAGCATAATGTGATCCACCTGCTAGATTATATGATGTTTACTTTACACATTTAAAACCCATCTGGGCCATATCTGGCGAATTTGATCACCCACATTATTCAGGTACACCCCCATCTCTGCCCTCATAGCACTGGCTTGGTAATCCTGTCAGTGATCCTTAGTCATGGAGAGAAAGTAGTTGAGAAATATTTGCCTGTAGTGTAATAGCCACGTTAATCTCATGCACTTTCTATGAACGGATCATCCAAGGGAAATGTTACTCTTAACAGATGATCCATCAAGCAATTAGCGTTGCATCAACTCCGACCTTGAGAGTAACAATAACGAGCTGTACATTAACTGTTTGCTAATTTATTACCTTGTTGCATTTCCAAAGAAGTGACGGAAGCTCTTGTACTTCTACTACGGTACTATATTATACTACAGTCACCTTCCCTCTTCCAATGTTGGTGTTTGTTCTTTTCTTCTTAGGTGCTATCTTAGGGTTCATGCTAGGTGCGTTCCAAATCCCACTGAAAGAGTGTGATGATCTTTACCGGAAGTTGGGTTCAGATGTCTTCAAGCAAAACTTCATTGTTGGCACTGTAAAGATGGGCTGGAGCCATGCGTTCTATGACAGTGAAGCCTGGGAGAACATCCTCAGGTCAGATCCTTTGTCATTTATGGCAGAATGGTGCTTGTCACTCTTAGTGAATTTGGAGCTGTGTTAAAATGCCATGAAAGTGGTAAAACTGTAAGTAAAAGTAAACACAGTGATTTGGAAGTCCCTCAAAGTAAACATCACGCCTGTTCTTTGTTTTTGTCCAAGTTATGTTAACATTGTGTGATAATGCATTTAAACTGCAGATTGTATTTGCAGTGTTTGTACTTCATTGCCATGCAACAATAATGTATCTTGGGTAACCTTAAAAACAGACATAAGTTAAGTATTATAACATATGGAAATTACTGTAAACAGTGGCTGGTTGAAAAACAGTTTGAAAATGTTTTGAGAATATATTAAAGGATTAAAAAAAACACCACTGCATGCTTGAATATGGTCAGCAGTCATACAAAGCATACATAGATAGTTGTAAATGGCCTAAAATCTTTTACAACAGTAGAATGGTCCTTTTGAAAAATAATTATGCTGATCACAAAAGCATTTCAAGTTCCATTAACTGATATTCGAGAGGAATTTGTGAAGCTTGCAGTAAGAAATCTGTAACAAGCCATATTACTGTCCAAAATTCACTATGCCAGAAAATAACATCATCCTATCTTCACTTCCACAGAGAGAAAATGGGCTCTCACCTTCTGGTGGAAACTTCAAGAAACCCTGAATGCCCCAAGGTGAGCTTTACAAGATGGGCTGACTCATTCTTCCCTCTTGTTCTGTTCTGGCATTAAGCACCAGTGAGCCTTCATCTCACCTTGTTTACTGGGATATTACAAAGAAAGCTCCTTTCTCTAGCTCTGTCTTTGTCTGGCATACATCTGCAATGACAAGTGGAAGAAAAATACACGTTAAAGCCATATAAGACAGTGTGGATAAAGAGGTATACAGAATTTCATATGTCAGCAGACTCCTCTGAGGCTCCCAGAACAGAGATGATATTAAATTGATCTGTCAGTATGTCAGGCTAGGTATCATGCCTGCATTTTATATCTGCATGAAAAATGCTTCCTCATGCTGAAAAAGAAAGTCAAATTGTATGTTATGTCCCTTACCTGTAGGTGGCAGCGGTGAGCACCATTGTGAACCGGGGCACTCCTCTTAAGGCCTATGTGTTCAGGAACTACAACCTGCTGCCAGGGTTGCGCTCCCACTACCTGGGGGGCTGCCAGCACCAGCTTTGGCAGGCCATCCGTGCCACATCAGCAGCCCCTGGGTATTTCCAGGAGTTCACTTTGGGAAATGATCTCCACCAGGTCAGTCCTACTCGCACCAGTAACAGGGTGGTGGAAAGGGTGGTAGTGGTAAATCATAGAATTTATCTCAGAAATATCTCTCGTCACTATTGGTTACGGAAAAGGGGAAGTGATAGGACTCATGGCAGTGGATTAAACTCAAACATTTACATTTTAAAGGGGCTGTACTCGATAGTTAGAATATTAATAAAGCAGTAAACAACTCTTTGCTATGTAAAGATATAGTGGAGTAATGGCATCCTGAGCAGACAATGAAGTGTGTGTGTGTGTGTGTGTGTGTGTGTGTGTGTGTGTGTGTGTGTGTGTGTGTGTGTGTGTGTGTGTGTGTGTGTGTGTGTGTGTGTGCGCATATACAGTACGTGCATGTGAGTGCCTTGTGCGTCAGTGTCAGATGCCGAGGGCTGTGATAGAGGGTCTACGTTTGACGTGTTGGGGAACGGTCTGTGAGAGCCATGTGGACTCAATCCCAAACCACTTTTCTACTGAATATCGAGGACCTTTAAGCCTTTAGTTGATGGTTTTTATTCAGGATCATTGTCATGACCACAACTGTTACATACACTTAAATTCCCAGCGACATGTGTCAGAGTGGGAGGTCCTTCTTATGATTATTTAGCACAATTTCTGATACTCGACACTGTGACACACAAGTGGATTTGATTTTGTGAAGACGTGTCTGTACATTGCTTTTCGTGATCATGGTCAAAATTACTCGTACTTGTCAAGTCACTGAAGTATCTGTGTGTTCATATTTACATGTCTTCTAGGGCTACCCTCAGTCCAAAGGTCTAATTACTATAATTTGGTAGGTTTCAGAATATTGAGTGCCCAGCTTACGTTTTTGCAAAAGCACATATGTGTCTCTAACAAAGCTGTTGTTAGACTATAAATATTTTGTTTCTATACAATTGTAATACTTCAAACTGTTTGGCTATGATGCAATACATGAATGCATAGGCAGGTCCTCAGTGTACCACCATGTACAGTACACAGCTTGAAGACTTTGGCCAGGGAAATATTTTGATATTTAATATGCATTGTACCTGTGAAGGCTTATTTTGTAATCATGCTCTCTTTCACACCCTGCTTCACATCCACACCAACTATTTAAACACATAGTGACAATTTTACTGCAGTCCTGTGCTCTGCTGCAGTAATCCAGGGCTTATTGTTGGGTTGCTGGATTTAAATGCCCTGTACTGTCAGTGTTGATGGTGAAGAGTCTGAAGGATTTTGAGGAGCCTAATGAGAAAAATCCTCTGCACAGCAAGTGAGAGGGAGAGCCTCCATTTCCGTCCTGTCAGTGTTTTTTATTTCCAGTCAGTTACATCTTGACAGGAGAGGGAGTTGCAGTAAGACGCACTTAAATCCATCTCTACAAAAACTGGTATGCATTAGCCATCAGTGACAAACCGCCAGTACACTCTACCATTTTACTAATCAATATGTATGGCTACTCTGTTTGCCTTTACCTTGTCAGTAAAAGCTCAGTCAGTAGAGCACAGAATAAATAAGAAACGACATGAGTAGCATAGTAGAATTTTCGAAAACAAGTTAAAAAAATTTAATTTAGTTGAAAACAGAAGTTACAAAGAGTGCTATAGAAAAAGAGATTTAAAAAAGCACACAGGAAAACACAGATGCAGGTCATTATGCTCCACTTCTGTTTGAGTATTCAGTCGATGTAGCCTATGGTTGACCTTACATCCAGATTTCAATATCCTTGAATCGACATTCAAAACAAAGATGGGGGTGTAAAGACTGAGGAACTCAGCGTAGACACAGAACACGTGGATGAGCATGTGTTTGCATCAAAAGCAATATCCCGTGTCAGCACGCTCCCACGCTCCTAATTAGAAGCTGTGTTAGTTATGTAGGTGAGTGGGGGAAGTTCAGGGGGAGAGCATGAGAGAGACTGGTTGATGAAAACCCACCTGTGGTGGTAGATTTCTCCAGCTTGCTGTCTAGCAGGTCTCGCCCTACTCTGAGATGCATAAATTAGCCCAACGCAGCGCTCCTTTCATCACACACAACAGTTTGACTGCCACATCTGCCTCGTTACAGAATGAAAAGACAGACGATCTCATTATGGAACGGTTATATCAAACTCTGTTAGCCGCCAGCAGGAATCCTCATACTGTGAGAGGATGAGACGCCATCAGGAGTTAAATATATTTAATACATTTGATGTGAAATCAGTTATCAATGCATTTCTTCCAAAAGAAACTGAATGGCATTAGAAAAAGAGAGCTTCTGTCCTGGTTTAGTACTTTTTTTGCTCTGCTCATGTCTTCCTCAGGCAAATACATCTTTAAAGAATATTTTAAGTAGGTGTTTTGCCTTGACTGGCAATTCCTGTGTTATTTTCACGTTTGCTCATTTGTTCCACTTTCTGTCCCTTTTTTATTTTTGGAACCACTTTTACATGACTGAAGCTATTCTACTAGCATTTGTTTTTGTTGTGCTATTCCAAAAGACATTTAAACATCAGAACATTAATATTAGGCTATAAACCTCTGTATATTGAAAAAGGTTCAGTTTGTTGTTTAATATTAATACATATGTCAAATTACCACAAGATGTGAAAGGAGTTAAACGTCTTTATATCATGATTCAAGATCTTCTTTAGTGAAAAATATTTCACAACCACATTCAATACAATGGAAAACAATCTATAGAGGCGTAAAGGAAATGAAACAAATGACAAAAAAAACGGTCAAATTTAATTTTAATCAAAGTTAACAGAAGCATCCATTGTGTCTTTAGTATCAGTTTGTACGAAATGTAATTTATAAAAAGAGATGCTGATCAAAATCATAAGCTTGACTTGTTTCAGTTTTGAGTGATAAAGCAAACGCTAATTTCTTAAAACTAATTTAAACAGGATGAAAATACTAATAGTTTTTAATGAATGGACAGTGTAATCTAGGAAGTAAAAGAACAGTATTTATAATGCATTCCTTCTAAAATACAGTTTTGCACAGCTGTCAGTCACTTTACTTTCCATGTGAACCTCGCCAGCTTCAAAATGCCACCCATGACGGCTTTATGTGTTGGCTGCTTGAGCCACTGAAATCAGTCCTGAACATAACATGCTGTCTCTGTGATGTCAAGGATTCCCCAGTAAGAGAGTCATCACGCCCACAGAGTTTTCCACTTAATTCAAGCCCTAAACAATCACCCTTTTGTACGGGGAGCGCAGGAGAGTCGCCATGCCATGTGCTGAACGAATGTCGGAATTTTCAAGCAGTGTTTCAAGAAAAAAAAAAAAATCTGACGAAGCCAGAACTTTAGATTCAGATTGGTAACGCAGGGGAAATTGTAATTTGGAGCGAGACCTTTTGAAGCAGAGAAGCTGTGGTGTTATCAAAGCCCCACACTTGCTACCATAGCCATGGAGAGGGTACCTTAGTGATGGGGAACAAAGGGAAAAGAGCGAAAAAATGGAGGAAGGAAGGGTGGTTCCACATTAAAGCTTTCTCTGTTATCTCTGCACTGAAGAACACCGAAGTAGAAGACTTCAGACGTTTCACAATGGATGCCAGGGCATGCATAGACTGGTGAGGAGGGCCCAATTTTTTTTCCTCCTAGTTGCCATGACGTCTCCTGAGGCGACGGGGAGGAATGGAAGCATGTTTTGTGCCCATCTTCAGCATTTGATGGGTGGCATGGGATCAGTGTGCCACCACCCTCAGTGCAAGCTCTTGAGAGCCCCGACATGGCACAGGGCTCAGCAGAAAGTCTTCTCACAGCTTGAAATGCAGTAGTTCACATCAGCATTCCCATATTGTTTTTGTTGCTAAAGAATGAGACAAAAAAATGAATCTAAGAAGTCATTAAATGTGGCAGCTTTGACTAAAGAAATACATTTTTGATTCTGTGCGAGAAGAGAGGAGAAAGAGGCATTAGGTCTCACATAATTAAGTGCCATTCTAAAAGTGCACTTCAAGAAATCATAACCTTTTGGATCATCTTTTTCTGTTCCTTTTTTTTTTTCCTTGTAAAGGCTACTGGAGGTGAAGGTATTGGTCATAAATGACATTCTCAGCACCGCAGTGCTTCTCAGATGAGGCAGAGAGGAGGAGAGGTGGTTGATTCAGGGAGGCGACAGAGAGCATAAATCTGAGCTTTTAGCCACTTCCTCCATTCTTCTGTGTTAAGCTCTGTGAGAGCTCGGCCCGGAGGCTGTTGGAGGATGGCGCTCAGACTTTTGAGCCCTTCTGCAGACAGTTTCCTTATCTAGATGGACTCAGGATCTTTGTCCCAAACGTGCACCCATGGATTTTCCCATTGTTACATTACCTCTGTTTCCTCCACTGACAGCTCTTTTTGTTCTGTTGTATCCATATGTTTTCACTCACGAACAAACACTTGATTGCACTGCCACACTTGTTTGGGGATTAGGCCAGTCCACTGAGTATGTGTTGACTGACTGCTGTGTGAAAGCCTTTCTGAATCTTCCTCTGTCTCTAACCCCCCTTGTCTTCCTCAGGCTTCTCACTGCAGTGGCTCCAGATGAGATTCCTTGGAATAATACATAATAAATCACAGCTTTGAACCCTGCATTACAATGTATTGATATGCAAGTGTGTGTGCTTAGTCACCTCTCCTGAGCGCAGCAGGGAAATTAGCTTCAAATTGCTCAGTAGATGATGGACAGAAAAATTATGCTTTCTAATATGACGTTGTCAAATATGTTAATAAAGCCTCAAAGGAATCTAGACTGAGTAAATATGAGCAAGGTTGTTCTACACCCATTTATATCACTACACAAGTTGTCACATTTAATCTGAATGGCTACAGCCGGCAGGAAAAATTCATTGTTTCAATACTGGGTGTACGTGTGTGGTCATGTATTCACCGAATGTGTGGGAAAAGGTAACCGTGAACAGTAGATCTCAATTTCTTTGCCTGCCTGGGGCAAAGTTGGCAGTTATACAGATGGGTCCTTCCTCTATTGACAGCTTGGAAAGATGACTTGAACCTCAGTGTGACCCTTTGGGGCCTATAAAGGAAAAAGGCAAAGAGGAGAACTGGTCGCTGTAATCGCTTAATATGGCATGAAGACCCCTGACTTGACCTAAGAGTGGCACTCACCCCACTGCCCACGTTCTCATCCTCGCTGGTGACAATTAGGGCCTTTATGTGGCTTGGAGGCCATTTAGGCAATTAAGTTTGAGATCATTTTTTCTGATTACATAGAGACACTGAGGAAGTAGTGCTATGCTAACAGTGTGGATTGATTTGGAAGATTTGTGCAAAGTATAAAGAGTATTGATTGATTTGATTGATTTTTTATTAGACCACTTAAATATAAAAATATGAAGCAGTACTCTGAGTCATACATTAAAATACATAAATTGTCAGGGATAACACAATAAAGCCCAAAGACTTATTTCCATTGTCCCTTTTGTGGACGAGAGATGTTCTTTATAGCAGCCTAATAATCTACTTTATCGATTGAATAACCCATCTCTCGGGAAAACAGTCAGTCTGGTTATTGTTACAGGCATAATCAGATGTCCACAACTTATGTAATTCTTCCCTAATTATTCATTTGAGCGAAGGAATCCTCATTGGCAAAGCCTCATAATAAATCATGACAGAGCTCAGCGCCCCTCAGTCCAGCCCTGTCAAAGAAGCCAAAGAAGAAATTTTAATGACTACAGCTGCTTATTGAGACTGTGATGTGAATGCTACACCAGATGTAGGTCGAAGGCTCACCTCATTTAGATTATAGCAAGCGCGCTGTTCTCTTCTGTATTGTGGCCGCTCATAATGACGCGCAAGACAGCATTGAAGCTCACCCACGGGTTAGAGAGGCAGAGAGGTAAGAAGAGGACGTTTGCTGTCCCAGCTAATAGGAGCTGGCATACACTGGGGCGTGAAATGACTTTTACTGATCCTGGCGATAGCACCTCTTTCCTATTCAGATCAGCACTCCCCCTACAAGACTGCTTAAACTGGCACAGTGAAGATAAGCTCCCAAAAGTTAATGACAGCGAATACATTTCAAACGGCAATGCAAGGGACCTATAAATCGTGCATGTCTTAACTTTGTTTATTTATCACAGCTCATGTCATCTCAGTAGTTTTACTTCAGAATACGCTGAAAACCATATTTCAGTTTAATTGTCCATCGGAAGACTTTTTAACATGTTCCCAAGGGTGTAGGAGCCCTCATTAGTTGAAAAGGCGCTTTATGCGAGCTACGGGAAAATGAGAAGATGATTTGTGAATCAGCCATTAGACCCTGAAGGGCAAAGGCAAGGCCAGAAGAGCTGGGATCATCTAGACTATCAACAAACAAATCAAGGAACGCTGTCGAAGGAAATCGTTAGGCCTTTCAGGAAGGCAGAATTCAAACTTGCCATATTGAGAATCAGTTTTCGTTCAGACTCTGAAGTTAAACTTCATCAGATGGTCTCGACTGACAGGGGTGTGCCCTCTGAGGACATTCATCCGTTGACACATGGCATGTTTTTTTTTTGTTTTTTTTTTTAAGTGAAATTAAGTTGTAAGCATGAGCCGCATTATAGCTCTAAATCCACATAAATGGAAGTGACCTTTTGTCATGCTGCTTGTTTGACAGCTTGCGTTTGGCTTTTTTGTATTCAAAGCTCATTTGCAGTTTGTCCTAAGTAGATCATTGTTTCGAACTTAACTCTTCTTCCAAATGTGCCCTGACCTCAATAATCCCTTGTGTGAGAATGTGGCAGTGGGCCAAGTATGGATATCTCACAGAAACACTGGCTTTAAAGAGCCCCGGTTCTACCACTGCAGCTTCAGCATCTGCCGAACTGTTCTCAGTGTTGGTTAAGCCAGGTACCATCTTCCTCAAACAAGCTTGTTTGTGTATGACAGCTGTGGAAGGAGATGTCAGATGCAAATTATCTTCTAAATTATTGATTCTTCGTTTTGAAGTTCTGAACGCCACACACAAAGAAGACCTACCTACCGTCTTCCATTGGCACCACCAAGCTTATTCACTGCCAAAAAAATTAAATTTTTCTCTACAGGCCTCACCAGCTCTGAATTGCCCAAGCAGGTGCACTGAAATGGAGACAAGTTATAGCATTCAACTCGCAGCTCACAGGAGCATTGTGCAGTTGGCTTCTAATGTTTCATGCCTTGGCTCTGCATGCAAGGCTGGCCACTGTGCTTGTGAAACTTGCCCCTAGCTATCCACACAAAGACCTTGGGACTGGACCTAGACTGTTGCCATAATTGCCACTGAGTTCAGAAAATGGAGCCTCTCACAGTGGTGGGAGTGATAAGAAAACTGCTTAGTTGTTGCATTTCCAGCTGGGTTCGTCTGGTGCTCTTCACAGTGCAAGTCCCTCTAAGTCTCCATTAGGATCAACTGCAATCCCGGCATTTTTTCCTCCCTTTTCTGTGATTCATTTCTTGTTGTGCCAGACACCCTACTGGTGCATAATGACGTGCTTTGGACAAACGGCTGCCTCAGCAGTTCCTCCATGCTTTGTGGCAGAGTGAAATCCTCTTTGTGTGACATCCATCTCAGCCAGTGAGAAGGATGCCCTCTGAGACTCTGGCTCGCACAGGACTTTCTGTTAATAACTAGTTATAAGGTTTAAACGATTCATACAGGTAATTATCATAACACATTACTTCTTTGAAATCATAGAAAGTGTATCTATTAGACAGTGTCACTCAGAGGAACATTTGCCTTTTGTAAATGTTTCATATTTCTTCATTTTTTTTTTTTTTGCCACGCTAGTAATGTTCACCACTTTGGTCCGGACTAAAATATCAACTATTTTGCACAGACATTCGTGGTCCCCAGAGGATGAATCCTAATCATTTTGTTGACCCCCCCAACTTTGACTGTAGTGCCACTACTTTTGGTTCATGACCTAAGTCTTGCAAAACATTATTGCAAAACATTTCAGCCCCAACTGTACTTTGTGTAAGATGGTGAATATAGTAAACATTATACCTGCTAAACATCAGCATGTTACCTTTGTCATTGTGAGCATGTAAACATGCTGACTGTAGCACTTAGCCAAAAGACTGCTGTGCCTAAGTTCATCTTAAAAGAGCTTCAAATGTGTCTATAGACTCTTAGTCTTCTTTGACTCTTATCCAATGCTGAATTATTTCTCTTTGGTGGCCTGCTTTGTTGAGATTTCTCAATGTAACTCAAAAGTTTTCATAGAGAAATACTATATTCATAAAGACACAGCAATTGATTCACGAATGATCTGCTATGGGAGCTATTACATGATGTAGTGCCCCCAGTCTACTACAATAGCCCACTCCCTTTCCAATTCTATTTTCCTGGCTTTTGGATTGTTGATGCAATTTCTCAGTCCAGCTCCCTGGGTGATAGCAGACATGTGCCTTGGTAGGCAGCCCTCATAGTTCACATCACAACTTGTGCTCCAACAGATTTGTACAAAATTGTTGTTAGGCTGCGACACTAGTGAACTGTGCTGAAAAGATGGGCTGTTCCCTCCCCTTTCGTCCTCAAGACCCAATGTGTGTGAGTCCATGTGGCATATGCTGTCAGAAACACGCACCCACATTATTATATGCATTGACTCTAAGCAGGCATGAGCTTTCGATCAAACATGCACATACACACAGTCACATAAACAAGCATTCTTCCCCCTAGTGTGTCCCTAGACACTTGGGGGCCCTGCAGCTCCCACCCCCCAGCCTGGCCTCTTTAATGAGGACTGGCCCCTGTGTGTTTGATCCTGCTGCCAACCCACAGCCCCGCGGCCCCTCAGCCTCATGCCTATTCAACAATCCCCACAGCCTCTCCCGTTAAACCCCCCCACTCCTATGGCCTTGGGTAGACTACGGATCCAAAGCAAAAGCAATCTCGGGTGGTTGTTTGATATCAAAGCCTGTCTGAAACTATGAGCGAAGAGGAGAAAAACAACAAAAATGTAGCTTTGTGCTTTGTAGACGTACACGCAGCTATGGAACTGCACATAGATCTGTTATTTTTGTTTTGTCAGATGCAATGTATTGACTGTTAAAATCCATGAAAGGTTTCAAGGTGGTGACTGTGGTCTTGGCATGAAAAAACATTGACGGTAAATTGTGTAAATTAATTCTCTAACGTGGCACTTCTTCCGTTTTGCCCACAGGACGGGGGTCTGCTGATTAACAACCCCACAGCACTGGCCATCCATGAGTGTAAGTGTTTGTGGCCCAACACGCCCCTGGAGTGTGTGGTCTCACTCGGTACGGGCCGCTTTGAAAGTCCTGGCAAGAACAGCACCACCTACACGAGCCTCAAAACCAAACTCACCAATGTCATCAGCAGCGCCACAGACACTGAGGGTAAGAGACCATCACTATGCTAAAGGTTAAAGGCGCATTATGTCATTTAGAGTTGAGTTCCACAGATTTGTTGAACTGTAAATGTGCAACCATATTCAACCTAAAAGCATCTTGGTTTACTTTATCGCCTTCCAATATTACATAATGTTTGTTTTTAAGGTAGCTCTACAGTACACAAAATGTTTTTGAAAAATGACTAACCTAAACTTATATGGACACTCCACCAAGTTCTATAATGTCTTCTGTGGTCTGAAATAACATTATTATTGCTGAATGTAAATTACCCTAAAGATATCTCAAATTTACAAATACAAATTTATATAATAGAAACCCTGTGTTACAAACAGGAGTTGTGTCTGTGTTTACCAAGCGGCGGGGCCTTACAAAAAGTGCTGTTGGTTGCATTATGGGAAGTGTAGGATCATCAATTTTCAAAGCTTGACCCATACTATATGGACTAAATGTCAGGATACATCAGCCTCTGCTGCCAACAGGGATAAACCAACCAAATTGCAATGTTGATTTAGTTCCTTTATTTATTTAGTCTAAGATTAATTTTGTCGAAGATTAAATGAATACACACTATAATCAGAATGTTCAAAGACTTGAATGAATTATGCCCTTTGTTTCTCTGTCATTTCTGAGGAAAGGAATTGGGCTTTGATGTCACGAGTGCAGAAAATACTGCACTGCATGTTGACTTTGTTCTGGATACGTCCCATTATGGCCCTCTGTAGTGGCAACCTCTTCTGTCTCCTTATCACCTCTGGACATGGGCACCTCTGCTGTGCCTAACTCTGTCTCAGTCCCCTCCCTGTTGCTGCTGCAGTGGTGCAGTGGGTGACCTAGATGCTTCTCTGCACTTGTTCCTCCTGTATTTGGGATTAAGCTTTCCTCCCCAGCTCTCCAACTGGCTTTGTTATTTAGAAACAGCAGATTAGCAAGAGTGTTTATCACATATTTCTTTTTCTTTTTCAAAAGCTTCCCTCCTGTCTCAGCGTGCACAAGCCTCCTGCTTTGTTAGGTATCTCAGTAAAGCTCGGTTTGTTGTAGACAGATAACGCTGTTCTAATGGGGTATTAGATATAAACAAAGCTGCTGATGGAACTGGCTAGTACTCACTCACAAACTCGCTCAGTCATGTTTAGCGGCACACAAATAATATTCTCCATGAGGTGGAGCTGAAGTTTAGACCTGCATATGTGGACGTCTTAGGTAGTGGACTTCCCAGAAGGCTCAAATGTTGTTATTGCCAAACAACCAAAGAAAAACATGTTGAGTTCTTGACAATTTTTAGCCTTGTGCAGCAGCTAGTCATGTCCATTAAAATCAGTGTTGCCAAGATGTACAATTATTATCATATTGGTTTTATAATTAAGCCTTTTAATGTTATGATTTAGGGGCGCCACGGTGGTGCAGCTGTTTGCACGGTCTCCTCACAGCAAGAGGGTTGGGCCCCATTGGCCAGTTTGGGCACTTCTGTGTGGAGTTTGTACGTTCTCCCTGTGATAGCGTGGGGAGAAAATCTGAATTTCAAACAGTTGGTACCAAACATGTTTTGCTGATAAGCATGGAGCTGCCTGCCATTGACCGTAGTAAATAAAGAAAAGTAAATCATAATAGGCATAGTAGCTGCAGGTCAGTGATAGGCTCTCTGAATGCTCTCTGAATTAAGCTTGTATCTGCAAAAGAAAAATAAATTAAATAAATAAATTTAAAAAAAAAAGGAATGGTATTGAAAAACCTATTTAATCTCTAGAGAATAAACCACACATCTATTCAACGAGCAAGCTTGTCTCATTTTTAGGAATTATCTTATCTTTACTCTTCAGTGTAAAACTTTTAAAAAATGCAATAATGCAATGTCTGGTTAGGAAAGTGCAAAAAATAAAAGTCAATAAAACTTTCCATTTAACCTTTTAAATAAAATACTCCTCATAGAGTTTTGCTCCACATCCTCAAAAGCAGCTAGTTTTGATATTACCCATGTCTGGACTCCTGCACTGCTGAACTACTGTGGGAACACGGACAGAAACAACCTCTGTCACCTTTTTGGATCCTTCAGGCATATTTACCCTGTCATTGCTACTTGCTGCCTGTTTGTATATGCATTTGCATGTTTTGGATTTTAATCCTGTCAGACGTAGCATTTGAAAACAACCAAGCCAGACATTTTCACTTGGTGTATTCCCTCTCACACATTTACTCTGTAACACATGTAATGCTGTCAGCACTGGCAGATAAGTGTTGACTTTGCACAGCCTTTCTCACTCTTAACACAATATGTGAATGTTTGTACATATTGAGACTATTAGGAAGTTAATTGTGTGTTTATGATTTTAGTCTGTATGTCAAATTTCATGTTTGTTTTCTGTGCGGCCTCCCTTTCACCTCCCTTCCTCCATCCAGAGGTTCACGCCATGCTTGACGCCTTTCTCCCTCCCGGCACTTATTTCCGCTTCAACCCCTACATGAGCGAAGATATCTCCATCGATGAGAACCGGCACGAGAAGCTCAACTTGCTGCAGGCTGAGGGCATCCGTTATCTGGAGAGAAACGAGGAGAAGCTGAAGAAGGTCGCCCGCATCCTCACCCGAGAGAAAAGCTCCGTCCAGAGGATGGCAGATTGGGCCAGGCTCAGAGCTGACATGTATAACATGTCCTTTAAGTCCTATAAGCTGTAGATCACACACAAACCACCTTTACCTCACATGGAAGCACTTCCTTAATTCTAAATTGCCTAGGATTGTGTGTCATAGTTGTTTCCTCCTTGACCTGTATTGCAGCTCTGGTTGTCGTTGTGGTTATCATTCAAAGATGTGTCAAATGCCATGTGGGTTTGGGAACTCCCTTAATAGGGATTCACTGTCAGCTTGCTAGCAAATGCGGCTTGTATGCTTAAAAGAAAAGCATTTCAGGAAATAGGCTTATTTGCTTTCTTGACAAAAGTTAGATCAAAAGCTCAATACTGTGTAATTCTTTATGGTAAATATGAAGATAGTTAGCATGCGGTTAGCTTAGACAAACATAAAGACTGAAAACGGGGAAATGGCTAGCCTGGCTCTGTTCAAAAGTAACAAACTCCAGCTCCCTAACAGTTTCCCATTTCCAGACTTTGTGCTAAGCTAAGCTAACCAGCTGCTGGCTCTAGCTACGTTTTTACCGTACGGATATTAGAGTATGGTATCGATGGTATGGTATGTCATCTGTCAAGAAAGCAAATAAACATATTTCCTAAAATGCCAAACTATTCCTTTTAAAAAGCAGAATACTGTAAAGTTCTACAGTAGCCAGTAACAGACTGATTTACCAAGTGAGCACTTAGTTTTCTTTTTAAGGATTTGTTATGACAACTGTACACAAACCTGTTTGTGCTTTCAGAGAAAACATGTAGATGGGATATACGTGTTATTGAAATGCAATATGTGTTAAGCTAAGCACTGTAAAACACCCATGTCAAGTAATGACAGAAGAAAATCCTAATCCTAATCAAGGTCAATTTAAACACTAAATCAAGTGAAATTTCTCAGATATAATGACTAAAATGTGCACCTTTTACAATGCATCTACTGGTCAACTGTTTAATTGTATACTGGTCATAGTAACATTGACACATGAGGGCCCTTTTAACCCTTTTTTACACTATTGCATGTTGTTTGTAAATGCATGTTATATTTAAAAGTAAATACTGCAAAGAAGTTGTTAAGATTTACCTCAATATTTAATTCTAAAATACCTAAACTGATATATAATGAGTAAATATGAATAAGAGATATACAAGTATCCAAATGGAGGCTCGCTGTCGTGAGGATGCACCTTTTAGTAATTTTAGACCCTGAGTATTTTAAGTCCACTTGTTTCAAACACATTTATTGTGTGCTTGATTGTTTGATTTTATAGATTCCCCACAGGCGATGCACATTTCTGCTCTGTCCTCAGTGTGCTCTCTTTCCCTTCAATGCCTCTTCTCAAAAGCCTCTTTCACCCTTTCTACCTTGAAGTGCTGTGTGTTAGACCCCACTCTGCTATACTGTAAGGTTTGTTGGAGACATGCAGGTCATAGCTGAGGGACTGATTTAAAATGAAGATTGCTGCTTATTGATTTGTCATGGCTTAAAATTGTTTAGTTTAATGACATGTACAGCTAACAAATGCACTTCATATATTCATGCCAAATCCAGGCAAGTACTGTAAAACTGATACAGCAATGTGTTGGTTACTCCCAGTGGACACAGATATTACCCAGATTAATATAATTCCACTGTTCTGTTGATCCTGTGTAAAGACTGAGATTGTATGCAATTAAAACCCATCACTGAACCTCGCTGCATCTTGCCTCCTAATTATATGAAGATTGGCTGATTGTTATCTGAGGAAGCCTGCTGTTTTGCTCGCAGCTTGTAGATCATCTCAGGAAGAGGAGACGTGTGGATAATAAGTTGGTAACTTGTACTCACAACTGTTTCACTATTCCAACAGAGATCTTGACTGATATGCACTTTCGCTGCTCAATTTCCAAGATTGGAGGCAAATTCTGATTTGTAAGACTACTGCAGGCACACACTGTATCTAGACCAGCGGTTCCTACAAGTGTATTTTTTTTGTTTCTTTTTAACTCAAGTTGTAAAAAGGTAGGGCTGTATGTTTCAGGTGAAGGTAATTGGAAAGCCCTTCCCTGAGCTGCCTGTCATAACAAAAGAGGAAGGTGGGATGAGATGGCTGTGCAAGGCTGTGCTCAGGCACCTGGGCAACAGCCCTGGCTGTGATGGATCGCATTTCCCTCCAGCATAAACACCATGCACTGACACAGCTCTTCACCAACTGCTTACACGCATGAAAACACAGCCATGGCCACAGAAGGCAGAGGACACAACAAACAGCATCAACTGTGGTCTGAGGGGGGAAATAATACAGGATGTAGGTCATTCACATGTGTATTGTTTTACCTGGAATTTAAAAGTATTACAGAGCAAATGGCGAGATCAACACGTGCACAAGGTGGATTTTGACACAGTTTATATAGAATAAAAAAGGGTGTATCCTAAATATTTTAAGTACTAAGAGAACTTGTGAGATGATTGAGATCAAAATATGTAATAACACTGCATCACTTGCATTGCAGATTAAAATACCAACACTTGTGAATTTGCTGAATTGTTGAAGAAAATGTCATACTGTGTGGTACATGCATGCTCATACGCTGAACCCTTTTA
This sequence comes from Gymnocephalus cernua, assembly GCA_023631565.1. Lineage (NCBI taxonomy): Eukaryota > Metazoa > Chordata > Actinopteri > Perciformes > Percidae > Gymnocephalus > Gymnocephalus cernua. Next base: position 22,216,737 of record CM042431.1, on the reverse strand, counting down.
TCTGAAGATATCAGTTTGATTTTTCACTCAGTAAAAAGTTACACCTCAGTAGATCCTGATTTGGCTCATTCATTTGGATTTACAGTCAGGAGTATCAGATAACTGAGAATAACACTATTATTGCTGGATGAAAAGCTTCTTTTCAGATAGATAGATTATATGGTCATCAGTCTGTTCTGTAGTAAGCATATAAAAGCACAGAAACACTCAGAAAAAGAGGAAGCTGTTGATTTGATGCTGATTTTTCTGACACCAAAGTACTGATGGTGGGATAATCACCATACTGTCATCAAGAGGTGCTTCTGTTCCTCAGTAAAATTCTTCTTATCTAGCAGGTTTAAAATAAATCTCACCAGAGAGATATTCAGAGAAAATTCTTCTCTCAATCAGTCATGGGTATGGCAGCTCTGTGCATCTAAGCAGCAAATGAGCAATCCCTGGTTTTGTCTGTACCCTTTTGCCCTGCAACCATTCAGTTTACTTTATTTCCTCTGGATCCATTGGTACTGGTGTAAATTTTTCATTTGAGAGCCAATGAAGTTGTTTGTTCCAGTGTAGACAATGTTGGCCCTTAAAATTGGCCTTACATGTTTTCTCTGTTACCATTTGGTCCAATAGTTTCTTTCAGATCAAATTCATATTCTGACACAAAAATTAGGATCTCAAACCCTAAGATGTGGTGATAAAGACACATACGCAGGATTAAATGAATGAATGGTGTAATATAAACACTGTCATGGTCCAACTTGTCAACAGAAGAAACTGTCTTAACCAATTTGACAGTGATTCATACTCTTCAGTGAGGAGAGATGAAATGGTGCAAAAGTCATCAGTTTTGTGATACAAGCATTGTTAATTGATTGATGAAACATTACTTATATAATATTCTGTAAAATAACCTAAAGCAGCTTTAAAATTGTTGTCGATAACAATCAAAAAAATGAACAAAACTACTTTGCCTGTGATTCACAAGAATAATGGTTGCCCCCTGTGACCGATATCTGGTCACTGGGCTGTATTTTGTGAAATCATGGCATGCTTTTGCCCCTGTGTGTTAACACGGTTAGGCAGCCAGTAAAGGCTGCTCCCACTCAATATAGAAAAGTCATAATGTAATTACACCGCAGACTGAGAGAGGAAAGGCATCCTCTCTGATGTAAACAGATCTGACTCATGAACTTGTCCCCCAGCAGTAATCACATCAGTAATTTAATTTCTTTTGCACCTTTGGCCAAACCTGCAGACTCTGAGTATAAATATGTCTCTCCAGTCCATGTCGGGAACATATCTCAGGGAGGTTTTGACAGATACTGTGTTCTCCCATCTTTGTTGTTATGTAAGTGTTTATCCTTGAGGTGACTGCTACTCGATTACACCTCACATTTAGCTGCAGAAAATCAACCCAGCTCATTAGCACCTCATTAGTTTTGGAGCAAGCGGCAGATATTGAGATAAGATGTGAAGAGTTTAATTGCAAATTTTGATTGCCACTTTTGAAAAAAGTGACAGAAAAAACAAGTGATAGAAATCAAATTCTGACAGAATGAATGGAGAAATAATATTGTGAATTACTGTCTTTGACAACACCATAAACTTTCACATAACAGACACATAGCTTTGTTAATACAAAAGTCTTTCTGTGATGTTGTTTCTGACTGCTGTGTTTCGATGTAAGTTGTGATTACGAGCCTGCTGATCTGTGTTGAGTCTGTGTTAATTAATCATCCCCTCTGATGGGAGGCTGGTCATTTAATTGTTGGCTTGCTGGTGCTGCATCTTGTGCAGTTTGCTCGGAAAAGAATCAAACAAAATAACACTGAATAGGTGAAGAAAACTGGCTGAATGATGACTGTCTCTCCTGCACAATAGCCATGCCATGTGTGAAGTTTTGCATCTCAGTGAGCAGAGGACTTCCAGGAGCCACTGCAGTAGCAGGCACGATAATTGGAGTTACCAGTAAGGCATGGAGACGATGTCTTCTCTGGTGGGTTTTTCCATTTCAACACAAAGACCCGACAAGATTCACTTTGCAACTTTGCAAGTGGTGTTCTTTGTCTCCATGGTGCTATATCCTTGAACTTGTGGAAATCCCTCAGAGTATTTTATGGGTAATATGCATGAGGGAAATTAAGAGAATATTTTAATGAGATTCAAGTGGTATGCAGACATATCTGGAGGCGGTCTAAAACGAGAGGCAAGGACAATTACAATACTTTCCAGTGTGGCACTTCCGACAGATGTGGGTAAGAGTTCCATCGACACTGGGGAATTAGGACCAGCAAATGACTGTGACTGCATGTCAACCTCTTTCTTTTTCAGTTTCAAGTCACATTTTCAGATGTACTGTTAAACAAAGCAGAAATGTCTTAGAAAACACTTCACAAATAAATAAATATGTGAAGATAAATTAATGAGTATTGGGTGGGGATTTTACCCTTTAAAAAGGTAATTGTTTTAGGCTCCTTATGATGAACTGCATTTTGTCTTATTGCCAAATGATTATATATCTCTAAACCTTAATTTCAGCTAATCTCAGTCAACCAGCCTCTGGATGGAAACTCAAACCACAAACCTTGTCTTCTTGCCAAACCAGGTTTGTCAAAGTAATAACTGTGCCACTTGCTCTCAGTGTTTGATTCTATGGCTGCAGATGGCTACCACTGCTAAGCCTGAGATAATGCATGTGTGTAACATGCACTGAGAGAAGAGAGCATGGCTGGCTGGCAGGCAGCAGATTGAACTAAGAGGAGATGTTGCTTTTAAAGTCACATGAGCTCATCCAGCAGAGTCTTGCTTGATCCCACAGGCCACTGTATGAGTATTAGTGCAATCCTGCTGTCAGGGCAAACTGGTGGAGTGTATCACGACATGCAAATGGCTCTAACCAATTAAGGTCAAGAACGGCTGGAAAGTTCACTCTAATGAAAGTACTCATATTGGACTAATGGCAGTCAGTGGATTTGTTTTATTTGAGTTTTGTTTTTATTCCCTCTTTCTCATTTTGCAGGCCAGATTAATGAAAATGTACAAGATTATGATTTTTAAGACTGGGGATTATTTCAGTGTTGAACATTATTCCTGATTCTATAATAATAATAATAATAATAATAATAATAATTACGCTGCAGCTAAATGAAAAGAAAAAAAAAGCAACTCCCTGCTGTTTAATAACAGAAAATGACATTGCAAGCATTAAGAGACAACTTTTGGCTTGTTTTATCCTAAAACTCGTCCAGCTGTTGTCCATCTGTGGTTCTGAGCCTGTAGGAGGCTAAAGTACTAGACGAAGCCTATACGAAATAGAACGTGTCTATTTTGATAACTATTTGCCAGAATGGTTCAGTGCCTCGAGGCCACCATACATCGGCAGCGGCGCTGCAGCGCGCATAATGGGCGTGCGCACGCCCCGGAGCGCTGCTGCGCGCCCCCGCCTGTGTGTGTGTGTGTGTGTGTGAGAGAGTGTGTGTGAGAGAGTGTGTGTGTTGGGGAACTGGTGGGAGAGGAGAGGACCAGTGACTGAGGCAGAGGAGACAAGTGCTTTAGAGGCTCGGCGCTGAACGGGACTCCACGTAAATAAACACAGCAGACGGTATCGCTCTGTCGCAGGGGACTGAAGATACAGAACAGGCTTCGTGTTTCGCACCGCAGAGAGAGGAGATAAGGTGAGCTAAATTATACCATTCATAATAAACACGTGCCGTGTAGCTTACAGTTCACTGTCAGGAGTTTGTAGGCAGAGAAGCAGGACATTGAGTTGGACGTTTTACGGCTGCCAATGAGAGCACTGTCCTCTCTACAGCTTCCCCTCACGAGCGCAAAGACACGGGGGTTGTTTTCAAAGCTCAGCAGCTCAGAAATCATTTTCAAGACACATTTTACGTGTTAGCCTACAAGCTTGTGGTCATCAGAGAGAGCAGGTGCAGGTGTTCACATTGCGGAGCGCGACTGTCAAAATGTCACTGCTTTAAGATGCTGAGAGAAATCATTGTCACTTGTCTTCTGAACCTTATATGATCTGTCCTTTGCTTCATAATTCTCAAACGGCACGTTGTAAGTAAAGATATATATAGATATATATATAAATAGATAGATAGATAGATCTGTTGTATTTGACAGTTGTTTTTTGTCCTGTGTTGATGAAATAGCTGTCTTACACAAAATCCCTCATGTCCTAAACTGATTTGCCCCCCTCCCACATGTTTAATGCCCTTCATATTCATGTCACAACTCTATTTTGTTTTGACTGACCAGTCAGTTTGTTGAGTCTAATTTCCCTTTATCAGACTCAATCTGATTGTGATAGCCCCCGGAGATTCACCAATTACATCCCATGCCATTTATTATACAAGCCAAACAATTGCTTTACTGGAAAAAAAAAAAAAAAACCCTCATTCCCACCCAAATCCTCTGCTTGCTCCACCCTCCCCCCTCCTCCTTCTCCTCCATCCCTCTGTCTCCCCTTGGTCAAAGCTTCAGTCAAGGGGGAACTCACCATCATGCAACAACACCCACCCCCCTTTCCTCTGCTCATCCCCAGACACACACACACACACACACACACACACGCACACATCCAAACACACATGCCTCAGTTGCACACTTTCGCTGCTTGCTCAGATAGCCTTATTAATGCAATGCTAATGACCCCTGCTTTATTGTGTGACGCTCTTGTTCTTACTTTCTTTCTGAAAGGGCTGACACACTTTCTAGTAATGTGTATTCACTGCAGGCAGACTATTGTTAATCTGTCTAAGAAGATAACAATATCCCCCTATCCCTGCCTTATGTCTCGTTTGCATTAATTCACAAACAGGCGGCAAAATGTAATACACCGTATACACCGTATACACCGTACGTATGTATATTCCCCTATTGTGTGTGTGCCTTTTGGTGGTCTCTTCAGTCACATCTTCACAATGGTAAGTCAGGATAAGAGTCACTTCTCTACAGCTACTGGAGCTCTACTGACAGAACATTTCAGGCTCATTTGACCAATTTGAAGAAATCGGGACAAGATATTGACCTACGTTGTGCTGCCATCTTTACTTTCACCCTCAGCACAAACGGCACTAGGCGGGGAGATTTGCATAACTAAGGGATTATCATGACACACGTTGGCCGGAGTTATTGTGAGAGCACCAGTCAGTCACACTGCTGACCTAAAACCAGTGGCGGGCAGCTCTGCTGCGGGGGCTATGGGAAAAGCTTGGGTGTTGGAGGGAAAATGTCACTAATTTCACTCAGTGGGCCGCAGAAACACGCAGACTATTTTGCAAGAAGTGATCAACGTTCCTTCTGTAAGCGGCTGTCTGTGGCATTATGAAGTCCGCCAACCACAGGCCGGGACAAAGTGTCTCATAGATAGAAAGACTTGTTCTGTGTCACTTATGGTGATGATGATGATGACATAATTTCTTTCAGGAACAGATCGGAACCTGAGAGGCTTTCACTTGGTGATTCATTTCACCAAGGACACACTTCAGTTGTCGTAGAAATGTCTGTTTCATGTATTCAAAGATGAAGTCAGAGTATGAGACAGTTAAAGTCAGTAGACAGCAGTACAGTAGACAAGGAAGAAACTAAAAGTCCTCTATTGTAAGGCTTTGAAAGACATTTTAAAGGATACTTCTGGATAATTACAACTTGGGTCTTACGTTTGTAGTTTTGATCATCATTTCTATGACTTGTACTCACCAAAAGACATCAGGGCAAGAAATGAGCGAACAGACTAGAGCTGAAATGATTTGTTCCGTCAATCAGTCGATTAGTCGACAGAAAATTAATCGGCAACTATTTTGATAATCAAGTAATCGTTTTAGTCATTTTTCAAGCAAAAATGCCAACAACTCTCTGGTTCCAGCTTCTCAAATGTAACAATTTGATGTTCTTCTTTGTCATACATGATTGTAAACTGCATATTTTTAGTTGTTAGACTGAAGGTTGAATTGATTTGAAGACATCAGCTTGAGCTGTGGGAACTTGTATCAGCCATTTCTTACTATTTTCTGACATTTCATAGACAAAAGGATTGATTAATTGAAAAAATAGTCAACAGATTAATAATGGAAACTTCATCATCAGTTTCAGCCCTGGATCAAACAATCAGACTTTTGGATGATTAGCTTTTTTTAGAGGTAAAACTGCAAGTGAGCCAACCCTAGATATTGGTTTTAATCTCTCACTGCACAGGAAAACTGTGTACAACTACAATAAGTACAGTAGGTCACAGTTCAACCAGTGTGTTGTGCTGTTAACTGTGATGGATGTTTACAAAGACAGTTTTCTCTTTCATAAAGGTTTGTCTAACCTTGTGGTTAGTTTACAACCTGTATGCTCAACTACTTCTGTTTCCTGCCCTGTCTGGCTTCTTTTTAGCACTGTTGCCCAAAGTTGTAGTACTCAAGATCGGTCTTGGTCTCTTTGAAGGTCTCGTCTCGGAATCAATCACATTTTTCACTCAGTCTTGTCTTGGTCTCAGATACAGATTTCAAGACCTGTCAAGACCACAACTGCAGGGATATCACTAAATTGCCTGTGCATTGTCTGATTTATGTGTTAACATCATTACTGTGATAGGATGTAAAACTTCCTGCTTAAAATGGAACCAATAACTTGACTAATTTCTAATTTGAAATTTGTAACTGTTAACCCCGGTTCCCTGCCCATTAACGCGCGCTGGAGGAGAGTCTGGCTACTCCACATCCGCAAAGGAAGCCCAAGACAACGGATATTCGGCCTAAATAAGTGTAATCTGGCGGATTTTCCGGTTGGCAACAGAACAATCCCGGAAGTGGAACGTCAAGGTTTTAGACTAAGGTGGTCTTGACTACAACACTGCTGTTGCCATGTTCTTAGATCTCAGTGCAGAACTATCACTACTGGTAGCAGTTATTACCAACATGTATGCCCAAGTTGAAAAAAAACTTAAATAACCATTCTTTTTCATTAAGTGGCACGGACATAGTTAAATAAGACACGATCATAGGTCACTCCAGCTGATTGACTGAATGATTGACTGTGTTCTAGAGACACGTGTGCTCGCCCTGAGCGGAGACGATCCAGCGGCCGTTGTGAATAGAAGAGCTGTGCTGCTCAGCTGTGATGAGGCTAAATCTCTGGGGACTGATGGAGGCCCATGCCTATCCATTAGTGTCACTGCGGTGTGGGTGTTTCTTCCCAGTGGGCCAGTCACACACAGCAGCACAGCACACTGACATCGCCTGGACCTTCTTGTCACTAGCATGTTCGTCCCATTTTGGGACTGATGACTGCCTCATTAGAAAACCACAGAGGGAATGCTGTCCCCCCCCCCACCCCCAGTTTCATGGCTGCTTGAACACTTTGGACAAATGTATGCAGGGGCAGTACATGCAAAAAAGGACATATACATGTTCATTACGCACGCACGCACGCACACACACACACACACACACACACACACACACACACACACACACACACACACACACACACACACACACACACACACACACACACACACACACACACACACACACACACACACACCTCTCTGTGTGTGGGGCCTGTATGGTAGCAAGCTGGTGAATGCAATTAGACTTTCACACTCAGTTAGGCAGCAGTCTCTAATGGGGATTGACACGTTCCTGTGAATCCACTCCACACAGCTGCAACTGTTGATGTTTGCATACTAGACCTGTATTTGGAGTGGATGATGGCAGATGACTAAGGAACGTGGATATTAGATGATTTATGTGTTGCTCATACGTAGCGAGACTCAGACTGGTTTTCTGAGTACTTAGATAAAAAGATGTGGAGATAATTTGCTGTTTTTTGTTTTCTATTTAGTCCTGCAACAACTCAGCTCCAATGTACTATACTGAGTTATTGCTTAAATGATTTGTGGGTGAATTGAAGCAGAAAATTAATCAACAGCATCAATCGAATAATTGTTGAGAAAACATCTGTAGTTCCACCTTCTTAAATATGAGGATTTGCTGCTTTTTCCTGTTTTGTATCATATCATATACACTGACCATCCTGCAGTTTGAAGACGTCATCTGGGGTTCTGGGAACTTGTGATTGGCATTATTCAGTATTTCTGGCATTTTATAGACCGATTCATCAAAAAATAATCGATAAAAAAAACAAATGAAAATAGTGCTAAATTGCAGCCCTATGGTGAAATGATTTGGTATCATAAGGTGCATTATATCTCAAGTAGAGCTGAAACAATTACTTGATTAATGGATTATTGAAAAATAATACATTTTTAAGCTTGATCAATTGTTTATTTATTTATTTTAATTATTTTCTTAAGCAAAAATGCCCAAGATTCTCTGTTTCTAGCTTTTCAAATGTGAATAGTTGTTGATTTTTGTCTTTTATTAAACAGAATAGCTTTTGGATTTTGGACAAAACAAGAAACTTGAACATGCCAACTTTGGCTCTAAATAGTCAATAATCAGTAATAAGAAATGTTGGTTGCAGCCCTAATCTCAAGCTGTATTAATCACAGATACAGTCTTGTATAAATTGGGGAGCTGTACTGTTACATTAGGTCGTATCTTTTGGGCAGCAGGTAATGTGGACAGATGGCGGATGGGTCAGTGTGGATGTCCCTGGACGGCCCATGACGGAATCATTACACCAGAGCATTACACCATGACAGTCATCGAGCCCAATCACTCAAGGTTGCCCAGCAACGCTATTATCTCCTATGTCAGGTTATTACACCCCTTAGTGAGAACAAAGCATTTAGAGATGCTCTTTTCTGTCCAAACCAACTGCCAGGGAGTGACAGCAACAGAGCCTCCTTTTGAAATGGGAGGTTGGGGTAATGGAACGTAATGTTGTGGTTTTTATGTTCCCTCTCTACCCCCAGTAGAGCTCCTGACTGGTTAACTAGCTGCACATACCACTAGATCTGACTCCCAGTCAACCTTGACTTTAGGGACTTGATGTAAACAAATGAAGATGAGACTTGATATGTGCATTCAGAGTATTATTTTCTGAATGCTCCTGAGATGATCTGCTGTCTTGCCACCCACTAGAACAAGTGGAGGGATGGAAAGGAAAAGTGGGAGTGTTTTTGAAGCTTTCAGGGTTGCAGGAGGGAGGAGGGGTGGATCATGTACTTCAGTCGATGCTGAGAAGGGGACGGGGGGAACAAAAGGGGTCTGTTTTCTCTGTCTGTACTGGCGGGGCGGCTGTACTTGCCTCTTTTTTGCAGTATAGGGGGGTGATGCAGGGTTATTCCTGAAGAGATCCACAATAGAAACTTGGGTGTTGGAGCCTCTGTTTGAACACATAGTTGTTACTGCTGAAGAGGACCGGAGAGGCAGTCCTTTCTACTGACAGCTTTGGGCCCGTTGAAGCTATTGCCAACTTTGGATGGGCAGCAGATGTTGGAGAGGTAGTTGGTGGCCCAGTGGCATCACATAACAAGGACCACTGCTTCCCTTTGCCGTCCTGAAAACAACAGGAGGTGGGCATTGCTCCACTGGCAGGGTGTAGGCACGCCAAAATGACAGAATTCAGGAAGAGTGCGCACTTGAATGCTTTGTCGTCTGTTCTTAAGCCTCCATCTTCCTACTATTTGCATAGAGCTTAAGAGTAACTCAGCCACACATCCCACTCTCTGTTGGCGCATTGATGGAGCCCACTTGTGTTGTTTAATGGCTAAGCAAATACATCACCACAGCTCTTATTCTGTTATCACTTTGGATATTTAAAGAGTGGGCCCTGCCAAGAAATCCACCACATCCTCCACACTCTCACCAGGCTGTTGTTGAACGTTACAGCCTATAAACTTGAAGAAGTGGGGACTGCAGAGATAAGCAGAGCGAAGGGGTAGATTATCTCCCAGCACATGATGCAACAGTGATGGAATCAACAGGAAAGAAGGGGACACTTAACTGTCAGCTCATGAATAAAGTTGACATGGAAACACAAAGTGGTTTTTCCATGGTTCAGGAGGCTCGCTGACCTCAAGGTCTTATTTAGGCCAGGCCTTCTAATGCCCTTACCCTGCTCCACCCTCTACCCCCTCCCACACCCCGGCCGAGGGTAAGACACCATGTTAGCAGCTCAGCAGCCACCACTGAAGGGCCCTTAATCCAAGTGGGATGACAGCTTGGCTCTAGATGCTGTTTCTGTGGCGCTGAGACCAATGGGCTTTTCTTTCGCTCTTTTTCATCTCTTAAACCCCCCAAATACAGCCACATGAATCCTGGGAAAAAAAATTCTCCTGAGGAAGACAAAGGAATGGGATGGTAAACAAATCCAAGTGTAGATATGGGATTCCTCCATTCAGCAGAACATAAACGGTCATTTCCTTTTAGATATCAAAAGCAGAAAATACAATGCTGGCTTGGGATTACTTTGTTGTTGATTGTTATTATTGTCCTGGTGCCACTAGTTGTTTAAAAAAACATAATCTATACCCAGATAATCTTTGTCCAGGCTTCGAAATGATTAGGGAAGATTGAGGTCAGAAAACCATTAGAATCATAAAATGTAGTGCCGCTTGTCGAACCTTCCTTTACACCAATCAGGGGAGCCGTCCAGAGATCACATGTGGAAAGAGGTCCAGGCGGGTAAATAGTTAGTATCGATACAATAATGAACATCAGCCACGTTTCCCAGGAGACTTTTCTGGGTAGCATTCTCCTTTTCCAGGCTAATCAAACATTTGTTGGTTCCAGCTTCTTAAATGTGAGGATTAGTTGTGTTACTCTGTTTTATTTAAATGTAAATTGAATGTTTTTGGCGTTATGACTGTTGTTGACTATTAGTTTTTTAATCTTTTCTGACTGTTTGTAGACTAAACAAATTGGTTAAAAAAATCGACAGATGAATTGATGAAAATAATTAGGGGTGCAATGGTTTACAAAACTCGCGGTTTGGATCACATTTTTGAGTCACGGATCGGATACATTTTCGGAACAAGAAAGGGGGGACAATATTTAAAAAAAAAAATGCTTTCCATTTATTACTTAAAGAACTGTCATAGAACAGCACGTTCAAGCCTGGGAACGGAGTACCCTTTCCCGGGGAAAACAAAGGACTTTCACCCCGGAAATACGTGTTCCTTGGGAGTGTTTTAATTCAACCACGATCTTTTTCCTAAACTTAACTAGTCGTTTTGGTGCCTACACTTAACTGTTGTCGCTACATAACGCTCCCTTTTTGTCGCCTAAACTTAACCGTAATGTCCACCGAAACGACCGGCAGCTCCTGGTGCCTTGTACCCGGCTTAAAGCCCCCTATTCTCGGGTAACTCAACTACCAACTCAACTGCACTAACTTTTATTCTCGTATTTTATCTGTTAAAACACTTTGAATTGCCCTGTGAAATGTGCTAAACAAATAAAGCTGCCTTGCCTTACCAACTACTGCTGATACGATGGAGCTCTTTAGCCGGCATCACGGCTTTTCAAGTTCTTCCGCTCCTCCAGTAGTCATGACTGTCTCTATCAACTGATTTTAACATGCCCCGTTCACGTGAACAGAAAATTGCGTTGCCTGTATCTTTTCACGGCAACCTCCATATAGTTTTATCAGCCTACTTTAAGTGAAAGCGACAGGAAACATTTATTTCACACTATTATTATGGGCAAACATTTCAATGAATCCGCGATTCACATGCATTTCAAATCGTGAGTGTTGGTCCGTTACACCACTAAACATAATCATTACATGATGTAGCCATAGAAATGTTAGGCTAGGAGATAATATATTATCAAACAGACCTACAGTAAAAATAGCCCTAACTGATGTATTACTGTATACTGTATGTGTGCCATGTTGAATGTATCTTCTTTTTCTTGTAACAACACAGATCACCAAACAGATATAGGCATTTTTCCTGTAATATCAGACGTAATTTTTTCCGAAGAAAATTGCCTGTGAATTTGATTTATTAACAAAAACCCGAAGACATTCACCATGGAGTTGACTGTTATCAGGACCTATGCCAAAGCAATTTAAGATCAATTGCGGGCAATGGAATAGCAATCAGTATAATCTCCTTGTGGTCAGTTCTTTCCTGGTTTCTCAGTGCCGGGCTTCTTTAGGAGCTGGAAGAATGTAATTGTCACTAAGATAATTCCTTGCTGTGGGCTAGCTGGCCCCGGCTGTAAGGAGGGGAGAATGGACAAATGGCAACTTCATTTATCAGGATCTCCTCTGAGGCTGGCTGCCCTGATAACCCAATCAAACGTCTAGTGTGGCAGAGAGCTGTCTGGGCCTACACTGGGCTTTTTCATCACTGTGTTTGTCTCTCTGTCTATGTGGAAATATCAATGAGTCTTTGTCAGTGTGCCATGGTTTATAGCCAAAGCACCGTGGTGTTAAGAGTCTGAAGTCTCTCAAAGCAGAAATTACATTAAAAAGCTTTAAGTTTCAGAAGCAGAAAGTGTCTGTTCCATGTGCTCCATTTCCTGTATATTCTATCACACAATTACACCATTGTATATTTGGATTTTGTCGATGAATGGCATTCCTTATATTGGTTTTAGTTGGTATTGTTCTGGCAGAGGTTGAAAAGACTCTGGTCTGAGTCAGACCTAATGCTCGGGTCTTCAAGGTTGGCTGGTTTTGGGCCTCTCAGGGCCAAAGTCACAATGACCACATCTCTGTATGAGCAGAGCCATGGTGGACATGTTACTCAAAGGGGTAACTGCATGACAGAGAGATCACGCCTCCACAGTTCCTGTGAGAGAAAAACAGGACACTTTCACTCGCTGGTCATTTGTTATGTGTTACTGAGGTGGAATTCATATAGCTCTTGGTTCTGAAGTCAGTATCTTGATTGTAGTTGACATTTCATGGTATGTAGAAGGCCCAGTTTAGAGTCAAGGGGCACTCTTTAGATGTTCAGCGCTGCTTTCATGAAATGTGATTGGTGTGGAATAATAGTTGAAATTGTTAATGTACTGAGGGGCTGCAGTGTGCTGGTGTACTCACTCTTGGGTTATATGCATTTTGGCAGATATCTGAGCTAAACGTACCGTAAGTGCACATCTAAGGCTTTTACTTAATTGTCAAAACTGCTATCTCAGTAAAAATCCCAGTTCCCCTCGATTGAAAGATAATGATTCCAATTGTAGTTTTATTTCCAAAGCCAGCCTTTGAGATCCTGATGTGCACAATGCTGATGGAATTATTAAAACCTGTTTTATAATCTCAGTTTGTAGCCATGTGATTTAAATAAAGGAGCAGTGCCCTGAGAGTAGATTATACTGATCTCTACCACTGCCTGTCTCTGACTCTCTCTGTTCCTCTGAGTATTTCCTATACTTTCTGACCCTCTTCCTATATTTCACTCTTAGAATATATTTCATATCTGCATTTTCTACACAGCAACTTCTATCACTGACCTTTAGAAGTCATGAAGTCAGGGTAGCATCCAAATCTGAAGCATATCTTCCAAAAACTGCAGTTTTAAGTATGACATTGTTTTATTTATATGAGCATATGTAGATTAATATGTGTTTCACAGTTAGCCTAGTATTCATGCATTTCAGAATGAGTGGGACATCCGATTATGCTAACCAATAATTAAGTCAAATGTGTCGACTATATCCTATATCTATTTTACTCTTCAAACAGATAATATATTAACAAGCTGATGTAAGCTTTGTCATTTAGCTACATAGCAGCTACACCTGGCAGTTGCAGGGTGTACATATTTAGTAACCGCTAACCTCTAAGAACTAGTTTGTGTTTTGACACCCGTTTTAATTCAGTGATGCTTAAATCTCCACTCCGTAAACACGACATTACGACAACAGCTTCAAGTACTGCATTAACAGGTTACAATGAAAGGAAGCATTACCATATTTCCCTTCCTTCTTTCTTTCCTTTCACTTTAAAAAAACAAACATTTAACCATATGACTCAGTGTCACAATCATCTGGTTCCACGTTATGTTATTACAGTTCTGGGATTTTATTTGTTTACACTATTTATTTGTTTACACTGTCTTTGTTTAAAGCCTTCAGTAAACTGCTAACATGCATTATAACTTTGCATATTTATGAATTTATAGATATGTCCTGTTTCCAACATTGCCTTTATACGTAGGCGTTGTTCAGGTTGTGCCTAATCAGACCAGAATAGGGGAACTACACGGAGGTCGGACTGATTGGATTCTCCACGGTCATCGGCAGTGAAAAAAATCTAATTAAGCCTCAGGCGTCCCAAGTCAAACTCCTCAGGATTACCCTGGCCCTGCACCCAAAACCCAACCCTGGGAGAGAGTGATAACTAGACTCCCATAATCTGAAGGTAGGGCTGATTGGGGTGGGGGTGTGTGTGTGTGTGTGTGGGGGGGGGGGGGGGGGGGGGGGGTTTGATGATGAAATCATTGCAAACCTACCAACCCAACTGCAGGGATGGCTGTCGTCACCACAGGCTCAGTAGTATGTCAGTCACGTCATTCTGGAAGCAGTGAAGCATATTTGGTAAATAAAGTTCAAATTAAACATCACAGTTTGAGAAAGTGGAGTCTGTGTTAATGTGCAACACCACAGCAGGAAATAGTGCATATAGCTTCAGTAACATCAGCGTGTTTTTGGGAGATAGTGATAGAAAAACTGATTTCATCCCCCACGCTTTGAAGTCAAATTAGAAGTGTCTCTGTGTGGGTGGAAACAACAGACAGATTAGAGAGAGCATTTAACCCACCCACACACACACACACACAGACACACACACAGACACACACACAGACACACACACAGACACACACACACACACACACACACACACACACACACACACACACACACACACACACACACACACACACACACACACACACACACTCTCTCTCTCTCGTCCTCCTCAAATCTGCCTTTTGAGACAAAATAAAATCCTGAAAAGTAGCTTTCCTTTTGTCCCAACTTTAGGATTTGGGTTGGATGTATGCTCTGAATTTTACGGTGTGCTCTTCACTCACTCTTTTGTTTTAGTGTCCGTTGAGTGAATGTACATGTTTACTGTGGTCATTGCTTTTTAACAGTCCGTGAATAGAGTCAGTTTGTGAGGAGACTCACAACAGGAGGCCGCTATTGATGAGCTGTTTGCCTAAAGGAGGTAGGAATGAAGGGAGGAAGAGGTGAGGAGGGTGAGGGGGTCAGGATGGGGTAAGAGGCACAAGGGAAGAGCCAGTGACCAGGATGTGCTCTCCCTCTCACCAGGATGCAGCCAAGTCTGAAATATGGCTCCTTTCTTTTGATCCTGGAAACAATGCACCTGTTGGAGGCCTGAGGATATGTCCTCTCCCCATGTGTCCTTTCATACGTCTCCAAGGTATCACTGACCTGTACCCATGTGAATAAGGGTTGTGGTTTTCTATTACCACTATATCAATGACTTTACTTGGACAATAACACCACAAAAGTTAAAACGTTGCTTTTCACCTCTTCGTGCATTCTCATGGGATTTAATTGTTTGTGAGTTGTTTTTCTCAGTCAGAGAGCTGAATTTGTTTCACCTGCTCTGTTTATCTAAGCTGTGATTTAACCGAAATGGGACTTTTGATATGAATTTCGAGTGGAAACAGACATTTTGCAGCAGTGGCAGGGCTGCATCCTTGACAGCCCTGTTGAATGAATGACTGGTTTAAAGAATGAAAAGAGGAGGTTTGAATAAAACCTACTGATCTAATGCACCACTATGATGGAGGTCCATTTGTATCCATAATGTCTTGTGAAACCATCCCTTTTTATCCCTGTGACTCATATTGTGTGGAATTGAAGCATAATGGAGTAGGTGGCCACAGAGAAACAACCCGGGACAGCTCGTCATAGCACTTCAGTTTGATTGACAAGGCACTTCTTTTTCCACATCAGACATGGTAAAATTGTATAAAAGTGACTCTTTTACATAACATTGGACAACTGCATGCCTAACCTCCTTCATTCACCACTGGGCCTCTGGGAATTCAAACTGGAGCAACCTCAACATATCTGTGTTTTGTAATGCTAAAATAAGCAGAATCTGAGGCATGTGCTTGATATGGTAATAAGTCAGGAAAACTGTGTTTGAGTGTTAGTTTTTTTATTTTACAATGGCCAGAGTTGGCTTCTTAAATTAGACTAGAAATTTGTTGTTTTTTGGACATTTAATATGGGAAATATGAATGGACGATTTGGACATATATCATTGTATATCAATGCATTGTGATATAGTACATTTTCTGGAAAGTCATTTGATATAATTGAGCTTAAAGGTTCATTTGAGATGGTTGTGGATAAAATAATCCAGTGTCTTGTTTTTGGTTAATTCAGTGAGTAAAATACCTGACACATCAAGGCACTGTACATTCCTACCATTCTTTTGCATATAATCGTACAACTTGCTTTAAAAGCAACCAAACATACAGTACCACCATACCTAGTTGCAGCATGCATGCCTTGTCTGTTCTTATTTGCTTGGCGTCTGTCAGAATGTGTGATTATGTGTCGATTGTCATCTTAAAATCTTTTCATTTTGTATTATTTCCTTCGTTGTTTACTCTCTGTTTAGCTGCTTCATGTTTCGTCTGCTTTATCCTGTTATGATTTTACATGTTGCTTGCTTTATTGTTATTTGAATGGCTAATTTAGCATTTGGCACAAGGAACAACAGCTGAAAATGAGCCTTTTGGCTAACACTTACATGTTTACAGTGATGTTGATAATTGTAAATTGTAAAGTGACAGGGACAATGAATAAAAGTTTACTTTCTGGAATTGACATGACGTGATCTACTTAAGGGAAGACATATCTGACCTGTATCACAGGAATTTGGCTGAGTGCGATCAGCTGCTACAGAGAGCACACAAACCCGACAGCAGTCAAGTTTAATTTGGGTCTGTTATCAAGTCAAGGCTTTATTCAATCTTTGTCTTGGCTGTATCACTGAACTGATCAAATAATTGTAAGTGGGACATTTGCTCAGACGTAACCATGGATCACTATGATTAGCCTAACCATTCTGACCACAGATATGGAAGTGTGAGGATTAAATATAACACAAGATAACATTTTCTTAATCCCCATGAGCTAATTTAAATAGCTTATGTCATGGTGCTATGCAGTTTCTCCTCTGCTGCCTTCACTGCATCTTATTCTCAGAACTAAGCTTTATTAGGGAAAGACAAAAAAATGCAGCAAAACATCACACAGAATAGTGCATTATGCTGGATGAGTTATGATAGTGTTGGTAGTTGTGGCATAGATGAACACTTGTGTGACACTAAGATGTTTTCACACGTAGACTCACACAGTAGCAGCTCTCAGCTGTGCCGAGTGCAGCTCTAAATGTTTAATGGAGAGTTAAGGAATAAGGGGCATCTTCTGTCTCTGTCTGCATAGTGTCTTATTCCCACCTGGCCAAGCTCCAGTGCTCACTGCAGCATTCTGACCCATTACGCTGCTGCATTGAGACCAGATACAAAGCCTCATTGGAGACTTTTTAGCTCCACTGAAGTTTTTTTTGCAGCACGGGCTTCTGTTCTCAAACTTGGTCTGACTATAAAGTTCCTCCGTCACTTGACACTTGTGCACCTGTATTTCATTTTCTGGCCGTCATCTTCACAACCTCAGTGTCAGAGTAGTACGCAGGTTGTTTGACCACCACCCACCAGTCTGTGTCACGGTCACAGACTCAGCATTGGGAAGAAGCCCTGGCTGTCCTTCAATGGTTCTTTCACTGCCGCTTGGTGACAATGCATTTTTTCCATGCCATAAAGCAGATGCTGTATTATAGCAGCACAATACTGGGCCCATCTGAAACTGTTTACCATGTGAAAGGCACACCGGGATCAGGATGCCTGCCACTGTGTAGGGCTTTTTGACTTGCCACTCTATAATGAGTACACACTGGAAGAAAAAGGAGCAGGCAGCTTTAACTGGCATTGTGATCACTGCATAGAGAGAGGAAATGCGGTATAAAGTGCTGATCCAGGCTATTCTTCCAATGCCGGGACGTTTAATACTTACTAGTATACAGAGATTACTATGACATCAAATGAGCTTAGATAAAAAGGCAGGAAACCTGTGGTTCAAGTGTTTGTCCACCTAAAAAAAGAGATTATCCTCCAAATAATTTAGTCCTATAAAAATAATTGTAGTGGACTTCTCATCCCTGACCTGAGTTCTGCTAAAGCTTCATACAGCTGCGGCAGGTGTCCTCTGGATGAGGACACTGATCTTTTAAGACCTCTTTCACTGAAAGTCAACAAATCGAGAACTAAGATGTGAAGTGAAAACAGCTTGATTACTGAGGCTTAACCGACGGAACTAAAAAACCCTACAGTTACATGATTAGCCTCCTTTGTGTGACTAGTGCCTGTCTTGTCTTGTCTTGCTGTTTGTTGTTGGTGAGTTGAAGAGGCTCCCCTTGTTCCGAGTTGTCTGCCCTCAGGCCTTGTATGATGAAGTCCCCCCACCCCTTATAAAAAAAAAACAACTAAAACAGTGTTTGACCAGCACTGCCGTTTGACTTACTGGTAGTCAGCAAGACTCTTAGTCACTAATTGAGCACTCAAGCTGAGAGGGACCTTGAAAGGCCAGAGGTACCAGACCAGACAGGCTGGTTGGTCAGTCACCCTTCACAGCCAGACTGTTCCCCACCCTAGACGTGATTTCAGGCCCTTGACTGCAGACAGGCCACACTCAGGCCTGCTCCTCAAGCTAAGGTCCCCTTGCCCCCCATCACCTCTCAGAGGGTTTACCCTCCCTGACAAGAGCTCTCCGAGGTCCCCAGTCCTCAACTGGCCATCCATCATGTCAAGGACACACATCTATAATGTCAAGAGCTTGATGAAATAAGAGCAGCACAGCACACATAAAAGCCCAGACTGGGACACATTTAAGTACATTAACCCAACTCTAGTCCCACTGCAGAAGAAGGATGTCACTATGGGAAATAAGGAAGTAACTGTGGGTGTATAAACCAATTGTATAATTAGATTTCTTCCTGTGAGGTGGGTTGATAGCACAGCAGTTGGATGAATGTACAGCTGAACTCACTGAGAAAACAGTGCTTTTTTCAGTAAATATAATATGTATTGCACTTTTTTTAGCCAAAGTAGCTACAGAGCGGCAATGTATGTCAGTTGATTGGTTGGTTGGTCAACCACTTTGGTCCAGACTAACACATCTCAACATCTACTGGATGGATTGGCATAAAGGTTTGCACAGACATTCATGGTCTGATCTGGTGATCCTCTGACTTTTCATCTAGCTCTATCATGAGGCTCACATTTTTGGTTTTGAGTGAAATATCTCAACAACTATTGGATAAATTGCCATGAAAATTGGAACACACATTTGCATTCCCCATAGGATTAATTGTAATAGCTTTGGTGATAGCTTAACATTTCCTTATTTCTTTTAAAAATGTGTGATTCATTGCATTTATGCAGTATTTCAGTCCGTTTTAGGAGCAGAAAGAGTGCAGTTTGCGTTGAGCACTCTTGCAATACATCCCATTCCTTTCTATATGCTACACTATCTTTGAGAGCAGTTTCCTGCATACCAATGTGCTATTTTACGGTCCAATCTGTCCATAATAGACATTTGATGTGGATAATGAGAGGAAAAACACGTTAAAGCATGCTGTCAAATATGTTCAGCTCACAAAAATTTATGAATTAAAAAATGTTGATCTATTCACCCAAAGTTCATCACTTTTCTTATCATGCAAATGTGTATGCTGTCATCTCAGTTATTTCAGCAGTGAGCATCTGTCCCATTTTACTGTATAATTTCCCTGAAGAGTACAAGGTGTCTTGTCACAACTGCAGCAATGTTAGTTTTGCTTATCAATAATGAAGCAGAGAGAACACAGACCACTGAGACTAACACACATAGTGGAAGATTTGTAAAATTCATTTGTTGTTGTGAATAGAGCATGCAGCACCGATAGCAGAGAAAGCATATCACTTGAGAAAACTCAGACCCAAATGCCTTTAAATGACAAGGCTGTTGTCTCCAGCAAATCAAGTGAAGGCATTTTCTTGCAGCTTCTTATCTTTGGAGCCAGTTTCTCTGACATAGTGCATTCAGGCAGAGCTTGTCTGTCAGCTTCGTTTTGTTACTAATTTATTCATTTAAGCAATGGCAGCCACATTCAAAGACAATGGTGCACAAGCTCTGTGCTGAATTAACCTCAATAATTATGCAGATTTGAGGAAAGAAAAGCCCAATTGTTACACACTCCTCAAAATTCCTGCCCCCTCCTGTGCTTGACATCCAAGTGAATAAATTACTTGACTCAAGAAAATCTTCAAACTTCCCTCTTAAGAATCAGAGAGTATTTAGATTGTACACTCCAAGGTCAGCCATTCTTGTTTATGTTTGCATTACTGATAATTTTCACATAGACCTCAGCCTAATGGAATCCATGTATCCACAATAAGTGCATTAACCCATTGCCTGTAGTGCATGGGATCCATTTTTTCAAAACATTTAAAGGAATCCACTTTAAATGTTTCCAATAAAGAGCTGCTTCAAAGTGCTAATGGGCCATTTGATCAATACATGAGCCTTTCCACTTTAAATGCCTTAGTTAGTGGATAACATTTAAAGGAGAGCATTAGAATCCATTAAGTGTTCAGTGAAATCACAATTACTTTTGTATTCTTTCTTATAGTTAGTTTTATATCTGTGTCATGCTAAACATTCCCATCCCATATGGAATTACAAGGCATTGCTGTATATCAAACGTCAAAGATATAACAAGATATCTAAGTTATTTCAGGTAACTTGTTCATGTTTCAAAATGTCAAATAAATTGTGCGCCAAATAACAGAAGAAAACTAGAAGGGCACTCGGCGAGGGCAGACCTTCGCCAAGGCATGAACTAATTATTCTGATTATTCCGACACCACATTGACGCAGCACAAACAGCCCTATATCGCAATGTTCGCAAGTAATTTGTGTATCCGTCCCATGATTTGGATCCACTCCAACATGAACTGGGTTCTTCCTTGGCCCATGCTACAACCTTCGACTATGTTTCATGAAACATGTGGGGGGAAAAACAGACCTTAACAACAGTAACAGAAGCCGATTTTCATCATGTACTCAAAAAAAAACAACAAAAAAACAAAAAACAAGGGCAGCTGAAATTCTGCCTAATGCACAACACAGTGGAGGAGATGAAAGCCTCTCTCCAGCAGGGTGTCTGCTACTCAGCCTGTCTCAGCTGAAGTGTAATGACGGATCTGGAGAATAGGAAGCCCATGTAGGATGTTGTTTTTATTTCAGGTGTTTCTAAGAATAGGGCAGCTTGATTCCAAAAAAAGTCTCCTCACTGTCTGTGTTTACACAGCTCATAATTGGCTTAATATCTGAGGTAATTTGTGCTGTAATGATGCAGGATCAGTCAGTGGGACATGTAACCACAGTTATTCCCTGCTTCTCTCAGTATTGTGTGTTTGTGACAAATGCCTCCTCTAAATGCTATCGGGTACTGAAAGACAACCTGCTTCAAGTGTGTGTGTGTGTGTGTGTGTGTGTGTGTGTGTGTGTGTGTGTGTGTGTGTGTGTGTGTGTGTGTGTGTGTGTGTGTGTGTGTGTGTGTGTGTTAGGGGATATATGTGAGGGTAAATTATTGATGCAGTGTAAATCCAATCTGCTTCAAGGCAGGTGCCCTGTGTGCTGTTTGCTGTGTGTGTGCGTGTGTGTGTGTGTGTGTGTGTGTGTGTGTTTATGTATGTGTGTGAGACATTGTCAGCGGAAGGAGCAGTGCTGTAATTAAAAGGTAGCACAATCTGCAGTCCTGCCCACACAGATTTAGCTACAGGAACACAGGCTATAGGCTCAGTGTAGTTCGCATGCACACATGACCACCCACACACATACACACATGACCACACACACACACACACACACACAGTGATGCTACAGAGAAAACAGAGTCGCTCCCTTCCCCTCCCTTTAGCCTCAGTTGTGCAGTACAGTTTGTTTTTCCTTTTCTCTCCCTCCTTCTCTTACCCTCTGTCTCTCTCGCTCTCTCTCCCACAAACTTCACAATGTGCCACACTCGAGCTGCAACAGTCTGTTATTGTGCAACATGCAGACAAGCTGCTAGGAGCTGAACCAGTGATATCATCCCATTGTCCCTGTGCTGTCACCTGCACCAGAGAGCATGGAGTCCGGTAAGAGAAGGGAGGGAAAAATAGGTGGAAGGAGTAGGGAGTATGAGAAAAGAGGCAGAGGGTGAGGGAGGGTGGTGAGTCTTGAGAGGGATGGAGGACTGTGTGGTCTTCCTCCACTTGACCAGTAGAAACTGCAAAGACTTTTGGGGCAAAAGAGAAGGGCATGCACTAATCATTTCTGTAGCACTAGGGTCAGTGTCTGTTTTTACCTTTATTTGAAACATATATAGTCCTGTTTTTCTAATTTCTAATTATACAGGTTTTTTCCCTGTCCCCTAAATGTCTTTTACCCATCCTTTATCTGTTTGTCCCGGTTATCTACCCAGCTGTTATTTGAGAATTTACAGAGCACACACACAAACATGCACACTAATACGCACTCACACAGGGGATTCATGTTTCCGTGATGTACTCGTATGCCAAACAGACACACAACTTCACTCTTGCGGGCAGATTAACACACACACACACACACACACACACACACACACACACACACACACACACACACACACACACACACACACACACACACACACACACACACACACACACACACACACACACACACACACACACACACACACATATAACAGTGTTTTGGTTTATTTTGTAAGAAGAAAAGTAGGTTTGATGAAATCACAACAGAGGTGAAAATGAAACACCATGGTATGACTTATTTTAAAAAAGGTTTTATATATATATATATATATATATATATATATATATATATATATATATATATATATAGTAATGGTGGGCATAGATTCATTTTTTAATCTAGATTAATCTAACTGTAATCTTGAAATTAATCTAGATTACCCTAAATTAAAATGGCTCATTTGAATTCTGCCGAAGGCATTCAGAATATGTGTGCTACCCAAATAATGACTAAAAGTAAGTCTCTGAGAATGGGTTTCTCAAGCCAGGTGGCGCATTAGACCAGGGGCTCATCTCCTGTTTCCAAAATGCACTGAATGCATCACAAACTAACTACGACTAGTTAACTTTCTAAAGCGGGAGAAATCGCTGGTTTGCTAAGAGTCGGGTCGGGACTCTAACATTAACACACTGGCAGACGCAAGTGACAGAGAGACGGAGGAGAGCAGGCAAGGAAATATGCTGCTGAACGAATAGCTGCATGTTTTAAATAGCGTTAAAACAAATTAATAAACGCAAGTACGGCGGGCGGTGTTGATTGTGAGGCGCACCGCCGCACATTAGTATATGTGTGGGAAACACTGTTACTGTTTATTCAGTTAAACATTAATTTTGAACCTTTTTACAGTCAGTAGGCTGTATGCATCCGCGCTAAAATATCAAGGTGAAAGTCAGCTTGCGTAGTAGCCTATAGACCCAGCCCACCACTAACAGCCCACCACTAATATATATATATATATATATATATATATATATATATATATACAGTATATATATTGTTCAGTCTGCACACATTGCAGCTAATGAGCCAACACCTTCACTGGCCTTCACTTCTGCTCCTCTGATTTGCTCCTGCCTTTGGCATACCTTCTTTCTTTCCTATATTTCATCATGTCTCCCTGCCTCTGCATTTTTAGCTCAGCACCTGCAGAAACATAGTGTGTGTGTGTGTGTGTGTGTGTTTTAGTGTGTACGCATCAGTTTGCAGTAGACGGGCTGATTAAACCCTTCAGCGCTGTCTCCTTCACCACTGGCTTAGCACACCTCAACGTCATTGACACTCTCACCCCGCCAGCTGTCTGCGGCTTGTTTCACTTCTATCACAGTTATGTATTTTTATAAGAATATCTGTCAAGAATTAGTTGTAGAGATTATTTGGCCTTTATTGGACAGGACAGAGGGGGATGACATGCAGCAAAGGGCCCCGGGTTGGAATAGAACCTGGGACGCTGCAGTAAGGACTGAGCCTTTAGTACATGGGGCGCACGCTCAACCAGGTGAGCTACCAGGGTGCCCTCAATATTTGTGTTATGTGTGTTAAAGGAGTGAACAGAAATCATTTTTACTCAGCCTTTGGTTTTGTGTGTGCTCTTGACTCATTGAGCACAGTATGGATTTCACATCAGAGCAAAAGATCAGATCGCATAGCTTTTGGACTCACTAAAAAGCAAATAATTTTGCCTCTGAAAAAAGGGAACTCCAAACATGAAGCATGTGCTGTGATGCAGGTGCTTCAAAGTGTTTCTCCTTGTTTTTGCTTTGCCATCTGTTTTTTCTCAGTAGTTCTATCTTGTGTAGATGTGTAGTCTTTATCACCTTTCTCTGCTCATTTAGAACACTGCAGGTTGATATGCAATCCCAAGGCCAAAGGCTGCATATTTCATACACATTCTTTGTCTCCTTTTGTACCTATTGGTATTCTTGCTCGGATGCTTGGTTTCCAGACTGTTGTCAGTTGGTCCACCACTTTGGTCCAGACTGAAATATCTCTACATCTATCAGATGGATTATTATGAATGTTTTTACAGACATTCATGGTTCCCAAAGAATTATGCCTACTGGCAAAATTGACTTTTCATCAAGCGCCCCCATGAGGTTGACATTTGTGGCTTTTAAGGGAAATGTCCTGAAAACTATTGGATCCATTGCCTTTAGGGTGAAATGTTCATCTATCAGTTTTTTAAAATTTCTGTTTCTCTAACACTTCAGTTCATTAGTTCGTTTCTGCAAAACATGGCATTTCCATCAACCTTAGCTGTACTTTGTGTTTAATGAAAACACGCTTAACTAAGATGGTGAACATTGTACCTGCTAAACATGAACATGCTAGTACACATGCTAAAGCATGTTTGCATGGTGATGTCAGCATTTAGCTTAAAAAAATTGCTGTGCTTAAGTGTCTACAGAGCTACTTGTATGGCTATTGGCTCTTAGTCTTATTTTGCACTGGATACCTGACAACACTACTGTGTTAGACTGTGTTTGTGTGGATGCTATATGTGTTGTGTGGTCTTGGGTTGTGCTGAGGAGACAGGTGGTGTGAAACCTGAACACACAGCGTGGGTGAGGATGAAGAAGAGGAGAAGGAGAGAAGAAGAGGAATCTCATCCTGCTGCCACAAACATGTACTTCAAATGTGACACCAGCCTCTATCAGCTGTGGTTTGCTAATGAAACTGATTAAAAGTAATGAAATGTCAGTAATGATAGTCAAGCAGCAAACTCAAGCTATTCTTCTTTCTGTAGTAACGGGTATGGGCATTAACATAGCGTTAAATGAAACTATGGATGGTGTGTTATGCGTCAGTGGGGCAGGTTGTTTGTGCTCATGGCTGCAGTGTTGCCTACAGTAATGAACAGCCTGGATGACGCGCCCCGTGCAGCATCGATCGCACACTCTCACACAGACGGCGGATGGAAATTGGTCCTGGTGGGGAAGCAAAGGAGGCGCACACATGCCTGCGCCTTCTGTGGACACATATGGATGCAGAGATCAGCACACATGTACATACTGAGAGAGTGTGTGTTGTGCGTGTGTGTGGGGTAGTGTGTGTTTATTGACGTCCGTAGTTGCTCACTGGACCGAGGATGATCTTCTTATTGGTGACAGTATGGAGCATATAGAGGAGGAGACCTGCTCAGCGGGCCTTTCTCTTTCTATGCTGCATAAAAAAACCTGGATCTCTTCCACCTCGCCTCCTGTCCTCAGCTGGTGCTCTCTGCAGTTGGAGGCAAGCCTCCTCCGCCCCCCCCCCCCCACGCACACACACACACACACACACACACACACACACACACACACACACACACACACACACACACACACACACACACACACACACACACACACACACACACACACACACACACACACACACAGCCTGGCTGTGTGTTTCAAACCAGGCTGTAGAGCTTTCTTACCACATGAATGGTTGCCATATTGCTATATACTGTATGGCTATTGTTGGCAAGTCACTCAAAGTCATTGGCTCGAACATGGTGAGCTAACAATAGCCAAGGGAGGAGGGGTTCCTGTTTCCATTGGCAATAAAGCAGTAATGGTGGTCTATCCTTAATGCAAAATTCTGGTTTATTACAACTTTTTTTTCTCAGTTTTGGCCATTATTTTTGAATCATTAATGATAACATTGTACTTAACTTTGTAAGAGCCAATTAGTGCCCTTGTTATAAATAGGATACAGTAGGATAAGCAGCGATTTTTCGGGAAAACCAAAGAAGATGAGATGGGAATAAATGGAACCAATGGTTTTAACTGCCAATATGACTTTGACTTTCATTGATCAAAAAGGTAAAAAGTGCGTCAATTACTCTACGCGTCGAAAAGCACCTCAGGGCCTTAAAGCTTGGGCTTAGCCTCTACAAACGTAATTGTTGAAATCTGGAAACAGAACACCATTGATAATCAGACGGGTTGTAAACAACAATCTAAATACCTTCATAGTTGAAACTTAACTGGACATATCAGTGATAATTAATTGCACAGGGGCGACGTAACAAACGAGGGCAGCAGACAATAGTAACAAACCTAAAGAGACCTTTTGGGAACAGTACAGCTAAACATAAACAATGTAGATAACAAGTGTATTTGCTTTTTAGTTCTTCTGGGATACAATGCTTATAATGTCTATCGAATAAGATTTATTTTTGTAACTCCGGCCATTAGTTTCTATCTGCTAAGATAACATCATTGTAAAGTACTCACCAAAGTAATTACTGAGATCCACAGACACAGCAACAAAGGACCTATTGTAAACGATGTCGCCCTGTTCCAAGATCTCAGTAATAACTTTGCTATAATACAGTAACTGATAAAATTAATTAGCCTCTTTCCTCTGAATTACCTCTGAATTACCTCTTAGATTTGTTGAGCGATTCAATTAGGTCTGGTGTTGGGAGAACAGCGGACCATTTAGAGATCAGCAGAAGGTATTAAGACTGGGGACATCATCTTCCTTCATAGCTAGCTAGCTACCTACAGAAAAATGGTGACATGTGGATTAGATCGATGTAGCTGTACAAGGTGCTGTAAGTGCACGGACAAAAATACAAACTCTTAAATTGACATATTTCTTTGGTTAGTGTGAAAGATATTGCATTTTGACCGATGTTGCTAAATAAAATACCCCCCTCTCTCCCAACAACAAATCGGCTTACATGAACACAATGTCAGGCTAAATCAATAAAGTGAAACTAAATGGCAATTTAGTCTGATTATCAGAGTAAGACCCAATGGCTCAAGGTACAAAAGTAAAACCAAAGTTGTAAGAAACTATTGTTTTCCTTAAGCCATAGAGCACTGAGTGTTACTCAGTCTTGCTGTTGTGCATGCTAGATTCAGCAGAAAATGAATCCAAGGTGATTGCACAAGAGTACTCCTTTAAGTTGTCTCAGTAGCCAAAATTAGGGTTATAACCTCCCCGTTTGCCTTTGTTTTGTCTTATAAATACGTTTGGCTAACCTGAGGGTTTGTTTTAAAGTCCTGTATCGTCTGACTGCTCTTGTGTCGTCAGACTTCTTCTTCGCAATGTTGCTGCATTTCCAGAGTTATTATTAATTAATATCAATAATGTGCATCACAGAAACAGAATTGATGCTGTAAATAGGGGAAAGAAAAAAGAGACTGCTCTGGCTTTAGTTGTGAGTTGTGTCACTAAGGGTCTTTCAGTTAAAAAGAAATACGATACATGGCACTACAGGTCCTTAACCTCAGGGACGGTCTGCTGCCTGTGTGTGGTAAATCTCTCCTATTCTACACTTTCTTTGTTTTTTTTTACTGCGCTCTCTCTGCCTCTCTCTTTCCCTCTGTCGCTTTCTTTTTCTCTCCATCATCCTCTCTGTTGTCTGTGAGCATGTTAACACTCCAGCCCTGTCAGTGAGCCTCATGGCTCCATGGTAACCAGTCACACCATTCTCTACCAGTGGGTCTTTGTGCGTGTGTGTGTTTGTAGCAGAGACTGACTGTGTTTGTGTGTGTGTGTGTGTGTGTGTGTTTTGTGGTGATGGGCGGGATCGGGGTCTTGTTTAGTTTCAAAAAGCTGAGGAGAGGTCGCGGCCGTCCCAATGGGCCTCTTGCTGTAATTCATGTAAATTCCCTTAAGACCTCAGTCGCTTTGTTTTCCTCATTGTCAGATCAGATGCCTGTGTCATCAATGTAGCTTGAATGTATTATTTTCCTAAATGTAAAATTCCTTCGCCTGGCTCCTTTGGTAGTTAACCAGATACCTGAAGTTATCATAATAGTCTCGCTATGTGATACCTCTGACACCACAGTCCTCAGCGTTATTGTGTTGCAATGAGTTCAGCCAGAGTTAACAAGGCCAAAATTGATACAGACATGGACAGGGACAAAACAAAGTGATTGCCAGAGGACAGTGCTGTTCTGTGTTATCAGGTTTATTGTCTCTGTTTATTGCTTGATGGAGACTCACATTTAAACAATAGCTGATTCGAAGTGACCCGAAAAACGTGTTTGGAGTGCTCAAACAAACAAGTGTTGAAAATGACTTGTAGGAATAGGAATGCATTAGGAGCAAACTTAAAAGGGCTAAACCATCTATACTTGCCTGAAGCATTTTACAAGTGTCCCACCCACCCTGCCTTGATAGCCTTGTGAACCCAGCCCCTCATTCTCTCCCTGAGCCAATCATAATTCACTCCCATTCACATTTCTGAATAGGAAATTTGAAAGGAGTCCTCCCTGCGAACACCCACTGACACACACACACACACACACACACACACACACACACACACACACACACACACACACACACACACACACACACACACACACACACACACACACACACACACAAACGTCTGCATAGGCTGCAGCTCTAGTTAGGAAGGCTTGGTCTAGACCGCAGCATGAACTTTGTTCTGTTAAAAGTTGCCATTGAAATATGCATTTGCCATTGAAATATTGTTATTCCATTGGTGTTGTGACAAAGAGCAGGGAGGGTGCCGGTCCTATCTCAGTGTGAGTCTGAAGGAGCAATGGGCCGGCAGGGTACGCCCAGTGTCTCTGCTCAACAGAGTCAGTGTGCAGAAATAATGCCCATTAGACTTGGTCAATCACGCCCCTCGCTCAATGAAATATGGCCCTTTCACTCATTTCATAACATAATGCATACACCTCACCGCTATCCATCATCTCTCCGAAAGATGTCTGGCACTATGAATGCTTTTATTTATGATACATTTTGTAAATGAATGACTTCTCATACAGTGGCGTTAGATGCTGAGAAAGCTTAGCGTGATGAATTATGTGTACATAGAAAACAACTGAAGCCGTTCATTAGTAAATTAAAGGTGGAATTTCAGCACAGAGGTTTCAGGTCTCTTGACCACCTATGAAGCTCTGATGGTCTGTAGGCCGACGGTTTCATCATGGTAAGTGGGTGGAAATTATATACTTGCAGTGGCATGCAACAATGACCATGTTGGGAACCCATTGTGTATGTCCCTCTGGTGCAGACAGAATTCATATGCCTTTGTAGGATTATTAAGTGGCTGTTCCCAAAAAGGAACACAACACCAGTGGAAACAATTGAGCAACGGTTGAAGAAGTGCTCAGATCTTTAAATTAAAGGTGCCCTGTGGGGTCTTCTTGTAAACAAATACAAGTTATGTTTTACATTCAGTGTCACGCAACAAAATGCAATGTATGTATCCTTAAGCAACAAATGTGTAAATGCATTTCTTTCCTTATTAAACATTAGCAAAATCCAACACATCCATGTTTACTTGCTTGCAATGTTCTTCCCTGCCTTAACTGGCGTATTGGTGCATGTCTTGGCATGTTCACACCTGTAGATCAGTGTAATAGTGTGAAACCATTGGCAGAAATGTGTATAGGGGGTGCCTGGGTAGCTCACCTGGTAGAGTGTGCGCCCATACACGGACTCAGATCGACGCAGCGGCCGCGGGTTCGGTTTTGACCTGTGGCCCTTTGCTGCATGTCATTCCCCCCGCTCTCTCCCCTTTCGTGTCCAAGGCTGTCCTGTCAAAATTAAAGGCCTAAAAATGCCACAAAAAATTGTTTTTTACCGTTGTAGCTGGTCGAGGTGGAGCTAGTTTGAACTACTTTATATACAGTTAGCTAGTTTAGTCCAGTGGCTTCCAATTTAAGGGTCAGCCCCCTCCAAAGGGTCACCAGATAAATCCGAATGATTCATGGGAGAGGAAAGAAGAAAAAACAAAAGGTTCTGCACAAATCTGCTTGCATTTATAGACTTTTCTCTCGTCTTTGCTTTTTTGTGTGAAGTAATTGATGATTTGAACTTTGTTCAATTTGTTTTTAAAGGAAACCATCTGAGAATAATATTATTATTGTTATATGGAAACTGTCTCTTTTTTGGAACCGCTAACAACTCATAGACATCTGAAATATCACAAGGAGCCCCAACTGCACACGGTCACAAGCTAAACACTAGCCAGACCACTGATTTAATATTTACCAATGTATATTATTTTATAAACTCATCATATATTTTTGTATTTAAAATCTTTATCTGAAAAGTAGTAGTAGTACTAGTAGCTATATCTTTCAAATAAAAGTAGGCCTAGTGGAATAAAAAGTACACTACTTCCCTCTGAAATGTAGAAGAGTAGTAGAAGTGTAAGCTGCCATAAAATGGAAATAGTTAAGTAAAGTATCTCAGAATTGTACTTAAGTACAGCACATGAGTTATTGTACTTAGTCACATTCCACCACTGTAACTGAGAGGGAAAAAAGTGTACATTTAAAAAAAAAAAAAAAAAATACTAGTATAAATCATTGTTCATGTTGATGGACAATGTGCTTCTCGAAGATAATGTTACATTTTCTGTGCTTTTGTAATGAGAGGAGCATTATTTAGGGCCGGGCCCAGAGAATAGTGACTCTTTCAAAGGGAGAGCTCCCACCATTGTTGCCCTCTGCAACCATAGCTAACTTACGTCAAAAGACCCTTTTCACATCTATTCTTTTAAAATGGGTTGCAATAATACCGGTGAGGAGTCTGCAATAAATAAGCTTCCCCTCACTGAGTCAACTAGATTATATTGCATGGGGACATCTGTTGAGTGTAGGTGAGCACTTTCTCTGGCTTCTCGCTTTATGGGAAAGGAAGTCCAGAGGATGTGCCTTCAGGCTTTTTCCTTTTCTTCGCGTAGCTTTGCTGGTTCTACTCCACCTCCACACCCTCTATTGAACATCCAAAAAGCTGCATTGACTCGAACACAATCAGTGCAGCTGACAGTTATTCCAGTGTTAATCGGGTGCTATTTGATTTAACATGCAATTATAGTGTCAATGTTGCTTTTATGCTCTGCCAAATTCATATCGCAGGATGTTATGCTCTGTCAACTCCTCATCCTGCTTACAGCTGTGTCTGATACAAAACAGATAACTTGTTGAATATTTAATGCGTCTGTACAAATGTGTTTTTAAAACCCACCCGGCAACTTTGTAGATTCTGGTAGCTGTTCATGTGGTACCAGGAAATGTTTAACCTCTATTGTAGAGAGACAAAAGGTTGTTTTAATCCCACTGTGAGAGGGGAGGGAGGCTAGGGGAGGGACATGGGAGGGAGAAGGGGTTGTCGGTGTGTTGCAGGGGGAGGTGGGTGATTTTGTGAGGGAATCAGCTCATCTCTCTGCACTGTCACTCAGTCACAGCAGACACATCGAGGAATACACAGCCACTGGGATTATGACAAGTGAACGATGCTCTCACACAGCAGATGCAAACACTGAGGGGATTTATTCTTATTGACAAATACAGAGATAAAGGTGATGTATTCTTTCTTTTGTTAATGGGTATTTTATGACATATAGTCCTAACCTGTTGTTTAGAAAGTGCAGTTTGTGATGCTCTTGTTCGGCAAGTGATAGTCCAAATGAACTGGATCCTGAACTAATGTGAAACCTCTATGATGATTATCCTGAGGAAACAATTAACCAATCTAATCATCAACAAGTTATCTATCAAG
The DNA here is from genome assembly GCA_023631565.1 of Gymnocephalus cernua. Lineage (NCBI taxonomy): Eukaryota > Metazoa > Chordata > Actinopteri > Perciformes > Percidae > Gymnocephalus > Gymnocephalus cernua. Next base: position 22,184,665 of record CM042431.1, on the reverse strand, counting down.
GTAACATACTAATATGTAATGGTGCAGGTTTCTCAAACAAGGATTTACTGCTCTTCTTTCCTTTATATCATTGTAAAATTAACATTTGGGGTTTTTGACTGTTGGTCAAACAAGACATTTGACAATGTTAGCTTGAGCCTTCAGAACTTGTGATGGGCTTTTTTATTTTTACTATTTTTCACTGTTGATCATGGGCTACACAATACATTGATTAGAGCTGAAACAATCAGTCTATTGACAGAACATTTATTCAGCAACTAATTTGATTCTTGATTAATCAGTCATTTTTCAAACAAAAATACTGTTCCATAGTATTTTCTGCTTTTCTTTGTCTGATGTGCATTGAATCTCTTTGGGTTATAGACTGTTGGTGAGATATTATAATACATCCATGGTTGGACAAGTATTACAGCCTTTTTTCCCTGTTGTTTTTGACATATACACCACACAATGAATCGATCGAAGGAATATAATCATTTGCAACTCTAGATGATTCGCAAAATGTCTAATTACAACTCAGCAGTTAGAATGAGTTAACTGTATGCCGTTACGCTGAAAACAGGCTGACATGCAGCAGAATAACGATGATATGTTGATATGCAAGTGCTATCGATGAAAATGTTAATTGTCAGAGGAAACAGCCTCTTATGGACATCTCACTGCAAAAAGTGTGCGCTCAGGAAATTTGACCACACTGCAAGAAATATCCTCACACAGATAAAACAAACAGTCTGTATGTCAGCTTGTCTTCAGTGTAACGGCAGTTGAGCATATCTCTGTCTCTGTGAGCCGTGTTTTATGATGTCAATTCACCATAGGGGGAGAGTGTGTTCCGGCTCTAATTATTTCTCCCCTCTTTGGCGGTAATGACGCTTCATCGGGAGAGCGGTATCATCTGCAGACACACTCTGCCTCTCATTAGGCAAGAGTTTAAAATTAAACCCACAGGCCGCTACGCCAGTGCTGAGCCCTCTTCCCGTGTCTGAGGACACACACACACACACACACACACATCAAAACAACACAGCCTGCAGGAGAAAACCAACAGACTCTCATTAGAGAAATGTGTGATACCTCACTACCTGGCATTATCTGCAGTGAGCCATGCTTGTTCAACCTGAGGACATCTCACTTTACTGGACACTCATATTTTGCATGATGTTACTTACAAACATAAACCAACCAAATCTTTAGAGGCAAGTTTATGTTTGTCTCCTAAGTCTTTGAGGCAGCAGGGATAGCTCAGTTGGTAGAGCAGGCACACGTATATAGAGGTTTACTCCTCGACGCAGGGGCCGCGGGTTCGACTCCGACCTGCAGCCCTTTGCTGCACGTCATTCCCCTTATTTCTCCCCTTTCATGTCTACATCTGTCCTGTGGAATTAAAGGCCTAAAATGCCCAAAAAATAATCTTATCCATGTATGTGTTAGCATATCTCCATTACTAAATACTAAATGTTTTTTGTAATAATTTAACCACCCAAGATTAATAATTTATGTTGCAATTCTACGTTTTTGCAACTAACGTGCAGATTTTTTTTGCCGCCTGGGGCCAGCACAGCAAGCTGTAACCAAAACACTGATATATTTTCACCTTTTAAAGTTAATATGGCGAACGTGTTAGCAAACGGTTGCTTATTAACACATCTAGCAGATATGGAGCAAACTTTGCATTTATTTAGACGTGTTTCTGGCCGAGAATGAATGTGAGTCCAAAATTCACTCTCTGTTTTGATATGCCTAGGGAATATCTGTGTCTTTCTATCTATCTTTGTCTGTGTGTTGTTTGGTGGTGGGCTGGTAATGTGACCTTTTTTTTGCTGAAAACAGCTTTCTGTGACCTGAGAGTGAACCAGTGGGCTACTGTATAACCAAGTGGGCTAAAAATCAAAACTGTGAGTTGAAAGACACTAAAAACACTTTGTAGAGCTGAGAAGAACTGCAGAGTCAGGTGATAATTATCTGTGGCTTCATCACTATGATTCACCACTTTCCTGTTATACATACATTTAGTAACTTGATCCATTGTTAATATAAAAATATTGATTAGAGCAGCTTTAAGTTTCAGGATAGTTATAAAATACATTTCCTCTATTTGCTGTTACCTCTAATCCTTCCTTCTTGTTGTGAAATGTTGTGCTATCAATGTTCATGAAAGATTCAGCTGTCTGTTTTGTTAGTCAGCACAGTGACATGAGAGCGCTCCCCGAGGTATTGAGGGCACCGTGTGTCTCTTGCTGTGTGGTGTTTTGTAGTCCATCTCCTTGCCCACTGTCGGCATCCGATCTCAGGCTATTTTCAGTCACGGCAGCCAAACTGGGCCGAGCTCCGCTCGACTCTGTGATGTCTAAGGGCTGAGGCGGGGTGGCGGGATAGCTGGCTCGATGTCACACAGGGAGGCCGCTTTTGATGGGATCAGCCTTCAGCTCATTCAAACAGGATGTGGAAAGGTCATTTTGTTGTTGTGTTTAATTCATACGTCTCAGCTGTAATTAGATAGTCACTGCTATCTAGCATATGCATGGTGAGGCAAAAATTATCCTGTACTGTTAGAGCTGAACAGTAGTTCTGTGCACAGGTATGGTGTCAGCACGGGTGTTAGCAATAATACAATGTGATGCTGTGAGTGAATAGCCAGTCAGTGGTTTTTAAAATCTGGGTCAGGAGCCTTTTAAATTCAGGGCTGTGGGAAGACCAGGTTTTCTGTTATAATATTCTGTAAGAAGTAATATGTCATTGCCTATGGTGCTAAGGCTTTCTGAATCCTTATAATGTACAACAGGTTGAAGTAAATAATTCAGGTTTTAGGAGAATAGCATGACAAAAACACCTCAAATGTTTTTAGACAAGCTTACAGTGCACATATGCTGCAGAATTGAATCTTGGGTGGTGAGACAAAAGAGGAAATTTGTGGCAAAACAACTGAAGAAACCACATCTGTTATTTGTGTGAAACAGAATTAATGTAAAACCTGTAGCTTGCAATTGTATCTGCGGAGTGGTGCAGAAAGCAGTGTTCGTATTTAGCCGAGTGGAAACGGCGGCATCTCACAATGGGGCTTCCACACTCTTATTTGGAGCAGCAGACTGAAGTCGATAAGCCTTTGCTAGAAGTAAATTGGATTGGCTTCTTCAATCATTTTGCCCAATTGATTCCAGTAGGTGTGTCTGTGTTCACTGTGACAGTGTTTAAGAGGAAGCGAGGAGAGGATTGGGCATAAAATAAAGGAGGGAAGGACAGAATAGGAAGATAGAGAAGAGAATAGATAGTGTACAGAGATTTTTAGAGAGGACAGGAAAAAAGCACAGGATAGAAGAGAGGAGGTTAAGATATAGGAAAGAAAGGAAAAGAAAAGGGAAAATGACAGAATACTGTACATCAAAAGGTTACGGCAAGTTAGAAAGTGGGAGATAACACAGGAGGGGCGATGAGAGAAAAGGAAAATAAGACAGTATTGAGTAGAGGCGAAGAAGAGGAGACAAGGTCAGAGGGAAGAGGACAGGAGTGAGGATGACAGAAGATAACAGGAGAAGGAGGAGAGAAAGTGAAAGGAGAAGTATAGAGAAGAAGGAGATCAGGAAGATGAGACAAGACAAGAGGAGAGACGAAGGGAGGAGATGTGTCTCCTCCAGCTCCCAGCAACAGGCTTTTGTGTCTAGCAGTCTGGATTACACACCCCTGCCTCTGAAAATCCATGTTCACACTTTGGTTTGCACAGCTTGGATGTTTGCTTTGTTTTCGTCATCAAAACTTGTCATATTTGGAGTGATTTAAGTGCATTTCCAAAGACACTAAAGGATCATAAGTATTCACAACTTACACAAGACCAAGTGTTCGATGAGTAGGAGAGCTTTCATGCTGGAACATCCGGGTGTAATCTGTGGTGCATCTGTGACAGAGGAGGAGACTTCCAAGATGAGAACAATTTTAACAGAGTATAATAAAACAAAACATGGAGTAGTAGCAGGCCCATAGTGAAGTCAAATTGACGTACTGGATGTCAGAAAATATGCATACTGCAGCCGTGCAAGACTTTCTCAATTTTTCTTTCTTGTTTTAAAGTCCCGGGTTGTTTCCACAAAGGGAGAGCAGAGAAATGTGAATTATGAGTTCTCAAATTTGTTATTCTCTCCCATTTTTGTTTAACCAGATTGAAGAAAACCACAGAAAAAGACGAAGCAGAGCACTAGCCAGGGAGGAGGAGGAGGAGGAGGAGAGAGGGGATTTGAGTTTCTCTGGTAAGTTGGAAACATTTCTGTCAGGCTTTGAATCTATTTTTTTACTCATCACATCATCTCCACCAACATCATCATTTTCCAAAACAGTGTGAACTTCCTGCCTCTCAGAATCAAACGTCGCTGTTCTTCTCGAAGGCATTTCCCCTCCCGTAGGATGTGAACACAGAAATGTCAATCTGTTTGCCATGCCTGGCAAGTATCTCCAGTCCAAATATCTTCATCTATGCTGCTGCCAGAGTGTGAATGTATTAATATTCACGCTCTCTGTGGAGCTCTGAAGTCCCTAAACAGCCTCCCCTTTCACGACTCTTTCTCTTTCTGTCTCTGTTGTGATGCCTGCCCATTTGCTCTAGCTGTAAGGCAAAGGTCACCACTTGCTTGACTGGCATTTGTCCAGACTGGCAAAGTGTCTTTTTGTGTCGGCCTCCATTTTGGCAGCGAGGTTTGGTAGTCTGTTTGATGCATATGGTTGTTAAGGTAACACACCCTCTCATCCTCGCACTGCTGTGACAGTGGGTGTCAATACTTTACAAATCACAAAATAGCACTTAGAGGCTATATTGTGCCGATTGCCTCTCTCCTATTGACACATAATGTGTCGTAATGGAGCATGTAGAGGTGTAAAATCCCTAATGGCAGTTTCACAATTAAGAGCGAAAGTAGCTCCCTTAAGCACAAGGTCTCAGTGTGCATTATAGCCCAGATAATTGACTCTCAGCTTACACAGGTTTTTCTTGAAAATGACCCTTAGTCACCTTTGGCTCATCCTCTCATTCGGCGGTGCTGAAAGTGTGTCTGTGATTCAGCGTAGAGGTGATCTAATGCTCTGTGAGTGGAGGTGACACGGTGTGATGTGTGTCCACCGCCCAGTGGAGTGTGAAGGAAGGATCCCACCCTTGAGTCAGGCGGAGAGGCTGCATGCACAGCCGAGTGAAGAGTTAAGGGACTTTGACGGCTTGAAGCTCATCTACCTCTGCTGTTTGTGCTACGCTTGTTTTATTTTTGGCAATGGGGGGTGGGCTGTCTCTCAGTTTATCCATTTATATGCCTATTTCAATCTTTCGCTTGGCCTCTGCCTATCCGTCAGTCTGTTTGTCTCTGAATCTGTCATTCTTTCCTGGCAGTCGGTTGTTGTTGTGAATGTGTGCTGCAGGCCAGAGAGGCTGAGTCCACATTTTTCAATGGACGAGTCATAGAGGGCCACACTGAGGAGCTGTGGACAGAATTTGCAGTTTGAAACGCAGTGAGGTGTGAAGCGTCCATTGTGAGCGGCAGCATTCAGGTCCCAGGACCTTCAATGGAAGTCCGCTGAGGTTTCCGTTTACCTCCACAGTGCTGTCTTTCACTAGTTCCTCTCACGTAGCTGTCGGGGAGTGTGGTATTATTGTTTGTGTTTGTGTGTTTTAATGCCAAGTGGGGGAAGGTGGGGAAAAGATTGGGGATCAGCCAATCAGAGCCTGGCATCTTTAGAAATTGCTATGATATTGGTAACTCTACAGGAGAGTGAATTTTGATTGATTACGTAACCCAGTCTGTCATTTACAGTGCAGTCAGAAAGTATTTGGGAATTGATGCATTTTCCATTTGACTCTACTCCAACACATTGGATTTAAAATGAAAATGTGACTGAGGTTAAAGTGCTGACACTCGCATGTGGCATATTGGATACATTTTTAAAGCCCCAGTTTAAGCATGAGTATTATGGCCAAACTCTTGTCCACCTGACCTCAGGCCAACAGATCATGTGTTTCACTTGCTCAAGACCAGACTGAAAGCAAAAATCCCTGAAACAAGCAAGAAGTGCAGATGGTTGCAGTACAAGCCTGGCAGAGCAAAACATGGGAAAATGCCAATACTCTAGTGATGCCAATGGGTCGTAGAATCCAGCCAGTCATTTTCTGCAAATGATTTGCAAACAAATATTAGATGTTATGAGAAATGTTCAAGATACAAAATACATGATATGGTCCCCGGTTCAAGTCCAGCTGGGGATATTTGTTTGTTGCATGCCATTCTCCTTCTCTCTATCCCTCATTTCCTGTCAAATCCCTAATAATAAAGCATATAAAAATGCCCCCAAAACATTTGGAATACTTAAAGGTCTTTGGATGCTTTTATATAGACCTTAGTGGTCCCCTAATACTATATCTGAAGTCTCTTTCCCGAAATTCAGCCTTGGTGCAGAATTACAGCCACTAGAGCCAGTCCCACAATGAGCTTTACTCAGGACGTGCCATTTCTGTGTCTGTAGCTATTCTCTGGGCGGGCAAAGCAGAGAAAGGGGAGGTAACCTTGCTTGTTATGACCTCATAACAAGCAAGATTCCAGAACAGCTCATCTGAGCTTACTTTTTCTCAAAGGCAGAGCAGGATACCCAGGGCTCGGTTTACACCTATCACCATTTCAAGCCAATTGGGGACCATAGACAGGCTGGGGGAACTCATATTAATGTTAAAAAACCTCATAAAGTGAAATTTTCATGCCATGGGACCTTTAATAAGTAGGCTACTTATTTGTTTTTTGTTTCTTACATGTTTCTTTGTAGTTCTTGCCATCATTCAATAACATTGTGCTCACCAAAGAAATAGCTGGGATTTGGGCCAAGAGACTACATATAAAAATGGTTATAATTCCTACACAGTTCGACATCTTCAAATTAAAGCTTAGTGTCAGCACTTTAGCCTCAGAGTTATTGTTTAATTTTAAATCCAGGGTACCAGAGTACAGTGACAATCAAATTTGCATCTGTAATAATACTCGCACTTTAGAACAAACTACTTGTGCCATGTAGTTAGTTTTGAATAACGTGAGTTGCCAAATTAAAACACTAAGGACTGGACTGTGAGTCACTGACTCTCACAAATAACCTCCTTTCCAAAAATCCCAGCGTACATGAACAGCAGTAGGGAAGCAGCATTGCTCTCGATGGTTAGAAAGATGTGATATTACACAGCAGCCGTTCTGAGATCATACAAGTTGCAGATAAGTAAAGGTGTTCAAACACGCACAGAGGGCCCCTGGGCTGCTCCAAGCACATTTCGTTGCAGATGAACGTGTCAAGATATTTTTTAGCTATCTCTTTGATACAAGTGTGTGAGAAAAGGGTTGTGTGTGGATGTTATTGAGTAGATGTGTGTTTTTCAGTGTCTCTGTGGCCATATGAGAAGCAGAGACAGGGAGGTGCTGGGAAACACAGCTAAAGTGTCAGAAAAAAGGACATGAATACACAAATGATGAATAGATGGATACAAAGACAGTGAGCGAGAGAAAGAGCCTGAATGATGTGAAAGAGGTTGCTGAGGCCCCTCCTGAGGGGCTCTTGCTCTCCTTCTCCATCTTCCAGGTTGTGGAGAAAGCCGACTTCATGCACAACTGACTCACAAACTGCTCAGCAGACAGCCCGGAGAGTCTGAGGAGACGCCGTTCTATATCTGGCTCTGCATATCAATCTTTATTTTTATTTTTAACTCCTATCGTCTTTCACCTGCGCAACCTTCCTCCAGGCCTTGTTCTACCTTCACTGCCCTCTCTGTGCAATTATCTGGTCCAGCCTCAGATATTTTTCGTATTCGCACTGCTAAATGCATCTATATTCATTCTCACACACTAATTGTCTTATGGCTCTAGCTCCAATGCACCATTAGCATACAAGCACAAGAGTGCTATCAATCTTTTCATCAAAATCTCGGCAAAGAAAACAATAAAGCCTTTTTCCCACTGGCCAAAAAACCCACCAACACCCACTTTAATCTGACTTTTATCTTTAGTGGGAAAGGTTACAATCTGCATTAATTCCAGGGACACATCTTTATCGATTCCAGCTCCTATTGTCAGTGATGGAAACATGACACCCGGGTGAACACACAAATTTTCACCCCTCTTCCGGCGCAAATGGCGTCACCTCCGTCTGTGACATCTCTGCCACAAATTCCGCCAATCTCCACCCATGCAGCGCTCGGACATCGTCCCAAATTAGACTTTGAAAGAGAGACTGAATAAGTAACAGATTTAAAAAAAAGAAGAAGAAGCAACTACCTTAACATTGTCACTAGCCTTCATGCAGCTTTCTACTGTTTACTAACCCTGTTTTCCGGCGTGTTTGTTACATCGAACATGAAACTCTAGAGAGAAAAAACAGAGAGAGATAATCGTGTACTGGCAATGGGAAAGGAGTCTGTCTGCTATTTTTTAGCAGGTTTACCCTCATTTAAAAAACCTGCACAAACACACATGTTAATTGACTATTCCTTTAATTGTGATCCAAGAAACTTGATTTCTCACTTCAGCTAAAGAAAAAAATTATTTTCAGACAGAATACTTTACCGGATGGATATTCTTTTGAAGTAAGAAAATAGAGCATGTAGTCATGTTTTTATTCTTTATATATGCAGAGCGATAGGAGAAGAGAAAATAGGGCCCAAGTTATATTTGCCCTACATATGGTTCCAAACCCTAACCAGTTAACTACCTTAGAGCTTATGTTCTTCTTTTTTTTAGCACGTTTCATTTCTCTGTACCAAATTTTCTGTTTCAAAGTACAGAATTATCAACTGCCTGATTACTGTCTTTTTGTTTCGTCTTTTTTATTTGTTATGCCTCTGAATCCTTCTTTGCACTGTGGATGAATTCTGAGTATCAACATGACTTCAGGACAGAGAAGATTGTCCTCACACCGTCACAAGCTGGGGGGATCTATCTGTTTGGATGGGGCCTCTAAGAAACCAAATGATTTATGTGGCTGCTAGGCGTGGGTCCTGGTCCAAGGCCAAGTCTATCCACTCATCAATATAAACAGCCTGCTCTCCGGTTGTTGTGATGGAATACAAATGGGTGAATTTAGATGTAACCCCTCGCTCACCTGCATCTCGGCAAATTCTAATGAGAAATCTCTCTACCTGCTGAGAGAGAGAGAGAGAGAGACAGAGAGAGAGAGAGAGTAAAGAAACGATGAATATAAACTGTGAGAGCACACTGAAATAACAAGCTATACACAGATTTTTGATTTCTACTGCTTGGTAAATTACCTCAAGCCTCGGCCAATATTTCATTTGTCACTTGTCACATGTTTATTAATTTCATTTTCCACACTGGATTGGATGTTGAATTATTTTGTTAAAATAAATTCAACATGACTCAAATTGTGCATCATTATGCATTCATTCATTTCTTAACATTCATTAAAACCTTAATCCAGTTTAAAATCCATTTCTCAAATCCATTTTGTTTTACTTTCATGTTTAGGCTATATTTAGGTGACCATAAAATGCATTTATTCATTCGTCATGTGTAGACAGCTGAGGGTGAGGTGGTTCCAGCAGAGATACTGTACTATTATCTGTTATGGCAGTAATTCATTCTTCTGTCATGTTTGACCCTGAGGGCACGAACACACCAAAGCACTTCCCTGGAAGCGAGTCACACACGTCTTGTCCTGCTGCTCGACCTCCCAGTGCCGACCTTTTTCTATACACGAACCAAGCAATAGATGCAGTCAGAAAAACCTCCACTATAGGGCTGCTCGATTATGGAAAAAAATATAACCACGATTATTTCGGTCAATATTAAAATCATGATAATTTAACATGATTACTCGTTGACTTCTGGAATGATGTTGCAATTTTTTAACTTAAAAAACAGTGGGAAAAGTTAAATAAATCAACAGTAAGAAAAACACATAACAGAAATTTGCCTTAATACTTTTCCTATTTAAACTTTTTTTTTCATTCAGAACACAAGAGAAAATAAGAGTTTACTTGCAAAAAGTAATGAGCTAAATAATTATTTTTCTCGATTATTCAGTTTTTGTGATCATTGGGAGCCAAAATCATAATCACGACTACATTTCGATTAATTGCACAGCCCTTCTCCACTACAGCCTCAACCAGCCATTATCCAACACTGAGCAGATACTTCTCCTGCATTAGTGACCAGTCTCTCATCCCGTCAAACACAGACACAGGACAGACGCTGTTAGCGGAAGCCAGGCGGACTGTTAGTGTTAAATGGGAGCAATGTTTCCTCCAGAATCACCATTTGACAAATGAGGGCTGATGGAGCAGTTCTTGCCGTGGCCGGGACGATCTGTAAGGATGGAGCACAGTTTGTCTGAGCTGTGACACCCTCTGGGCCAAACACCAAACCCACTCGAAACCCATTCAAACTCTCCACATGATGGATGTAAAAGGGAAAATCTCTAAGCTATAACACCAATACACGTTTAGGCTTTTAACTTTTGAGTCTCTGGTGGGACTTCCTTTATGACAAAGCTAAGTCCTTCATTAGTATCGTTAATACTTATTAGCCAACATTTCAGTCATCCAGACCCATGAGACAGATTGGAACATGTTCACACTAAGCCTTGGTGAAGCGCAACCAGTCAGTCACTACTGGGGGCTTTCTGTTGTATTCTTTAATCTTCGAAATTCTCTTTAATTTCACAAAAAAACTGCTTCACATAAAATGGGGTCATCCAATTACTTGCTAACAAAAAATAATACCATTCGCTTAAGGGAGATGTTATCTCTCTTTCTCCCTATTATTTCATTTTTGGTAAAATATCACAAGTTTCTCAGCCTCAGAACTTAATTAGATCAAATTCCATCAAAAGTCTTTGGATGGGGACGATTTAAAAATGAAAATTCACAGCGCCACTCTTCAGTTCAAATACAGTCCGAGGAGTTTACTCAGGGATATCTTTGATGAATTGTTCGCCTCCCCTGAGTTGTTTGTTGAGTTTAGCATATGAAAACCTGACTCCTGAAATAGAGTGGCCGTAGCTCAAGCCAGTGTAATCAAAGCTCATTCAGACTTGGCTGAAAGAGTGTGTTTGGATCAGTGCAGCTGGCACACACATTACTTGCACATTAAGCAGCATTTCTGCATGTTTTATTTTGGTGTCTCTTGTGGATTATATTCTGTGTGATTCCATTTTCATATACTTACAGGTTGGAGAAATGCTGTTTGTCTAGTTATAGTGTCTGCATTAATATAACAAGTGGTGGAAATATGTCTCATATTTAATCAAAACCACAAGGGCCACTTTAAGTCGATGTATCAATTAGTGCATCAATAGACTATTAATTGGCAGTGGTTTTGATGATACAAAAAATACATTTTGGTTCCAGCTTCACAAATGTGTGTTGCTGTTTATTTTGTTAACAACCTTTTTTCCACAACAGTAACGACAGCATCCTCTTCTGCCCCCAAAACATCTCCTCTTTAGAAGATTATCTGCTTTACCTGTTGCACTAATATGCGGGATCATTCAGTGATGTTATGTCTCATCTCATAAAAAAAAATCCAGATTAATCAATAAAGATGTATTATTTATTATATTATTGTGTGAAAGCTTAAGCATAGATCCATTTGATAAGTCTTGATGAGAACAATGTTTTCAGAACTTGTGTAGCATTTTAGAAGGGTTAACCCCTGATTGTGTCTTTCATTAAAAAAAAAGGCCCTGATTTGATTTTCTCACATTTTGAAAAGACTATTGTTTGTGTCCTCTATGTCTGAAATTGGATGGTGAGTCCTTTTAGAGAGCAGCGAAGGGGAAATGATTTGTATTCACCTGCCGTATCTGAATGGAGCTGAGGAGGGGCTGAGAGAGGGAGAGAGAGGGGGCAACTAAATAGGGCTTCCTTTATGTGATAATGGATTGCTCTGACATTCACACACATTGTGTTGTGGTGTGTCTATCAGTCAATACTTACTAACTTGTGGGATGAATGCCAAATTTTTAACGCTTAATTAGATGCCATTAAAGAACTGTCTTGCAGTGACACAACAGGTAAAAGAGTTATGTGTTGGATGTCTCTTACACGTCTGAATATCTGCACTAACACATGCAACGTATGTGTCTTGTCATCACCCTGTCCTGCAAATAAATCGTTTTTGTCAATTTCTTTTTTTTTTCTCTCTTTTTTTTATGTAACTGCACTCTCTTTTATTTGCCTGGCTGGGCCACTGGATTCTTCTGTCAGCTGCACAAAAGAGACAAAGTGGAACTGGGGACGGGCGGTAATGAGCAACTCCTCTTACAGTGTTACATATAGACCGGACTCGGTGTGGGGAAGCCTTCTGGAGACAATGGTGGGTTTTGAGAGGTCTGGAGCCCTCTGTAGCTCCTCTTTGATTGAGTTTCCTGGCACTGGGCTTCAGTGTTTGGGCTATTGTGGAGTTGGAGCTGTGGGTTTAGGGAGGGGGTGAGGACCCTCCTCTGCGCTGACCTTTCACAGACACAGGTGAAGTGGAGGCCTGCGGAGGTGGAGGAGGAGGAGGAGGAGGAGGAGGAGGAGGAGAGGCCTATTGTGGCGCTCTGTGAATGTAGAGGTGGCACTCAATAGCACTAGACCTTGCTGCCTCTGTCCACCTGCCGGGGATTTTCTCACCACTACTTTATCACTGGTAAATTACATGTTCTGGTAACAGATTGTCCGGCACGCAGTCAGTCAAGGCTTTGTTATCTGAAATTGTCAGTAGATTTAGCTAGACCACTGCTAGCACAATTTGCTCTTTTTTTTTAGCCATGCTAGCAGCATGGTTCTCGGGATGGCAACGTCTGTTGACGTTGGTGGTTGGTCCACCACTTTGGTACAGACTGAAATATTTCAACAAATATTTGATGGATTGCTATGGAATTCGGTAGAGATATCCATGATGCCCAGATTATAAATCCATAAAACTTTGATGATCCTCTGACTTTTCCTGTTGCACCACCATGAGGTTGACATTTGTGGTTTTAATTAAAGTGTCTAACATGTCAAACTAAAGTGGCGCACGTTATATGCATTATACCTGCGAAACATAAGCATGTTAGCATTGTCATTGTGAGCATGTTAACATGCTGATCTACAGGCCTCACAGTGCTGCTAGCATGGCTGTATTCTGTTTAAGCATAGCAGATGTCTATACATTCTTACAGGCACCTTTTTCAAAGACTAAATGATTGCAAGGTATTTTCTTTTATCTATTTACTTGAAATGCCTCTGAGTCCATTTTTGTGGATGAATTCCAGCATGCTGTTTAGTCTGATTATGAGGTCCGACATGGCCTTCTCCTCAATAAGACTAGACCTAGTACCTGCCTCTGTCCACCTGCTACTTCTCTCACTGGGAAATTACATGTTCTGGTAACACACAGGGGTAAGGGATTGTTCTAGCCCACAGTCAATGTTCATGCTTTGTTATCTGATGTTGTCGGCAGATTTCGCTAGGCTGAATGGTACCATACAAAGGGTAGATGGCTCTAAATGACTCATTGCTGCCTGCCTGCCTGCCTGCACTGTATCAGCACAATTCAAATTCCACCAGCACAGTGTTTATTATACAGTAGCGCTTTTCCAGAAAGGCCTGGTTGCATTAACTGTTGACTCTGAGCAATCATACATAGACACAGTTTCTCTCTGTTACCCTGGCTGACATTGCCCACAGGAGTTTATTTGCTTCAAAATATCACGCCTGCCAGTTTTGTGTGTCTGAGCTGAGCATTTCCTCCACTGCCTGTTTCACTCACTCTTTTTGTTGCGCCCCTAAGCTTAAAGTAAACTCCACATATTGGCCCCATCGTGAGAGACCCTTCACATGTGGAGTAAGCCATCCGGTGCGGACATGGTGGCAAACTGAGATTCTAATCATACCTCTTTTGTTGAGCTCAGAGGAGGTTGAGGCGTTTTTTGGGGGGCAGAGCAGATGCCAAGCGTACAGTTTCTCTCCAAGGTTACTTATGAGATAACAAATAGGTCTGAGCCTCTTTGTCCATTTTCCCCCTATGTGTCTGTATTTGATGAGAGAGTTGACATCTTTTTGTCAGCATGGAGATCTGAGAACAGGAGGGGATTGCCATGGATACAGAGTGCCCCTTTGGAGTGCAGTTTGGAGTGGCTCTGCTCTGCACTGCTGAAAGCTGTATGTAGTGGGCTATATTTAGCTATAAAACATTTTCCTGCATTTTCCTTAACTCAGAGTCTTATGGATTATATTGTATAACCATAATAAGTATTTGTCTCTCATTCTATGTATGCATGGTTGTTTCTGTCTGCTGTCTCAAAGGATTTTCTTGTTTTCCCACAGCAGATTGGTTTTATGTTGATTACTTTCTCAAAGCTGTTATGTTTCTGTACCTAAAGTGTGTTTTGTGATGCATGTTGAGGATTTTGAGAGTCCTTTTAGGTATTCAGGAAGCCAGTCGGCATGCATTCCTCCCACTCTCCTGCATTTGCTCATGATAATGAACCTCTGCTCAGCATATGAATGGCTTCACCCATAACACACTCCTGTGGCAGGCCAAGTGTTCTCAAGCTCCATCTTGAATGTCTGACTTCCTTCCTTGACCCATAGACTCTGTGAACACACACAAACAAGGTGGATGCAAATGGATGTAAGCAAGTATGAATTTGCATATAAAAATACATGAGCAGGACTGCTTGGCGATATTGGAACATCCTCTTTTAAGGAGTAATTACAGTGTGGGGATCAGCTATCAAGTAAAGGTCAAGTTCAGATCCACAGTTGCTCGTTCAGCCTTGTGCTGCTTCCCCTCCTGATCTCATTTTAATGAATGCTTTTTATAAGTGCCTCCACTTGCTTAATTCTCCAGTAATGAGCTACTGTACAAGTCTGGTGTCAGACAAGCATAGAAATGCACTTTGGGGACTTAACTTTTGCCACCTTGCTGCCATTTCTACTTTATTAGCCAATCATTTATAGCTTTTGCTACATTGTGAGGCGTTGAAAAGATTGAAAGCTCTCCAATTTGCCTCCAGCAATTATCCTAAGGAGAAAAAGAGGGCCTCATAAACCCATCCAATCACGAGAAGGCTCGCAGAGGAAGTGCTGGTATAATGTGAGGACGTGACTCACCAACTATATGTCATAGAAGCTGCTCTGCAGTGATAAGATGAAAGCAAAACACCCTTCGGTTCCATTCAGGTTGAACAGGCAGGGATTTCCTCATTCACACAGCCGTCCCATCTAGTGGCGCTGCTTCCGTCTGCATGCTAAAGAGGAGCTCCCTCTCAGAAGCGCCGGCGCCAGCAGTGATTAGCATTTGGGCAGAGGGGACAGAGAGCAAATCTCGGAAGGTTTTTTGCATGTACATGGAGGAAACTTAGTGAATGCCAATGTGCGGTGCTCTGTGAAAGGAGGAGGGCCAAACACATTGGCAGACACGTTACATTAGTAGCAAATGTCCATTAGCATTAGGTGTTGTGGAAGATTGATAGCTGGGAGAGAAGTATTAGAAAACAGAGCAAGATTTCTTTAAAGGGCTGCTCCAAAGATGTCATATTGCGCTACCATCAAGTTTACTGAGAGCGGACCAAATTGATGCAGCAAAAGCCCAAATTATTCCTGACTTTATTATTTATTATTCCTAATATGGGTCAGAAAACATCAGAGCCTACACTTCCCATAATGCAACCCAGTTGTTTTTGCCTGGTAAATGCCCATGTTATTAACTCCCCACTGCCACTTTAAAAAATTGTAAAATTGACCGAATGCCCGTTTACACATTATAGGTGGAGGTTTATTTGGAAATAATAATGTATCAAAACCAGTTTTAGCTTCAGTAGTCGCGCAACAAGAGACAAAGGAGGATGTATTTACAGTGGAGCAGATGAATTAAAGATCCTCACTTTATTGTCTGGCATTATACAGTTTAGATGAAAGGGCTGCAGTGTGTTTTTGAGCTGTGGGGTCCCCCTGAACAACAGGACCCCAATTCATATGTTAACCACACCAATTATTTGCATACGGTCCTCCAATTATAAAAGCTAATGAGAAGATTATGGGGAACGCACGCTGAAGCCAGCCTGCGGAATTTCCATTGTGATCCTGTAGCTGCAGATACAAAGCCCGTGAAAGGTATTAGTCAAAGCCACAGAAAAATTCAACCTCATACATCATATCTATAAATCATGTCAGTGCATTAGCTTTGAATCTGTAGCTCATTGAAGCACAGCAATTAAAGACTGTAAAAAACTATAATGTTCCTTTTAAGCTTTTGTTTAAACGGACTTACAGAGGACTATTTAGCAAAGTGATAACTTTATATTCCAATCCAATATGATTGTGACTTTCCAAACTTTGGTAACCAAATGAAGGACTGTCTCATTATCTCCTACATCAAGGCTTTTCAAGCAACCTCCGACTCCCCCATAGATGTCTAATGGCACAGAGAAATGGGCGCCCTGGGCGTGAATACCATGCAGTAACATCCTGCTTCAGCAGGAGCACTCGGCCCGGCAGCCTCAGAAAAATAAACTCTTCCAACCGTATCCGTTTTCTCATCACCACCTTCCTAAGTGTGGAGACATTCTCATCATTATACCCCCACATTCAGCCGTCTGTAGGGGATCCCTGCTGCTCCATTAAGGCCATACTGAGGATCACAAACCCGATTGCATGAGCCATCAATAGCGCTGATTATAGGAGTTAATTAGGGTGCTTGCTCGGCACGAGACAGCAGCTTTTCTTTCATCATAGATGTTAAAACTGTACATTACTGATGCAACAAAAGTGATTTTGTCAGTGTTGCAGTATTGCATCACTATTGTTTGGCACAGACAATGACACTAGTGTTGCTAGTGGTTAGCATAAAGCATATGGAGTAGTATTATCTGTTGCTGGGTAGGGAAATTCATTTGGGCTTTTCCCCCTGCTGAATGCTATTCATTTACACCGTGGTGTGCTTCAATTCTCAGTGCTTGTGCCCCTGTCAGCTCCATCTGTATGCTCAGACATGTCCTGACCCTCACGTTCTGCAGCCAGCGCGCATGCATATGTCTTTGCATATGTGTCTTGTGTGTGTGTGGGTGCGTGTGTGGGTGCGTGTGTGTGTGTGTGTGTGTGTGTGTGTGTGTGTGTGTGTGTGTGTGTGTGTGTGCACATCGCTGTAATGTTCTACATCTCTGACATGCACAAAACCAATTAGTTTTGGGATGGTGAAGTAGCTGGCCATGGGAAAATGACAATGGGGTAATTGAAGAGGCTGGCTGAATGAGAGGCTAGACAGCTCAATGCAGCTTTTACACAAGTGCTGAGTGTTTTCTCCACAGACGAAATGAACAGAGAGAAAAGCAGGTCCTGAGTGAAGGTGGTCTTATGTAGTTGTAAACAGTAATTACCATTAGAGCCTTTCATTTTGCTGACCTTGATTTTTACTGAAGAAACTAGTGCAATTTAAACGTCCTTAACAATGTTTTAATTCATTTAATTTAAATAAAATGTAACTTACGTCACATCTTACCATTTTGCAAACCCTGTTGTTGTTTCAGGTAGTTTTTCCAACCATTCCAGGCAGCCATTGACTTCCACCACCAAACACCTGTTTGCAACTAGCTGGTAAATGTAGTGGAGCATTTAGCAGCTAAAGAGCCAGATTACAATTACCTCAGGAGTTGGTGGAGACCAAACACAGAGCTTTAAAAAGAGTGAATATTGAACATGTATTCATCAGGTGGCCAAAAAAACGACTTCAAGTGTTTGATAATGTTGCTCTGTATCTGCCGAGTGTTTATATAAGCAACTGTTTGAAAACATGTTCAGCATATCAAGTTAAAAGGTGATAATATATCAGTATGATAACAATTTGTTTCCACTGCCCCCAAGTGGCAAAAAAATTGTTTATGCAGTTTTTAGGAGTTGTCAACACACTCTGGTTTTGTCCTTTAAGTACTCTGGCAGTTGTCATCATGAGGTACTGCCTTCAGTTACTATTGTATTGAGTTTTCTAAGTGAGACAGTAGCTCAGTTTATCATCCTCTTGGCCTCTATTCTAAAAATATCTTCACGATCTAGTCATCTATTTTGAAAATAGCTAAAATTCCTTGCTGGAAGTGTCTGTACCAACCTGCTGTGTTTCTTTCTAAGAGACAATTTACTGTTTGATTGTGTTAGCAGTCTGACAGTTTTTGGTGCAGCTCCCCAGTACTGTGTTTTTATCTCTGCCTCAGCAGTCGACAGCGAAGTGAGCTTTATTGACTTTGGCTTTTCCAGTTCCGTCAGGACGAGATTCATAGGAAAGTTCAACAATTGTGATGGATATTTTCAGATTGCATGTCCCCACAAAAGAATTGTATTCAAATTGAAAAGTGGGCTTTAAACTGTAGTTTCTTCTTTAAGATGCAGGGCTTCTCTAGCTTAAGCTCAAAATACACTCATTATGCACGCTTCTGCCTCACGCTACATCTGTAAATTTAAGGAATATGAATACTCTACACTACTTAATTTAAATAGGGTAAGGTCTGGCAGTTTAAATCATTTTTATGCTCACTGCTCAGACAGGATGTCAGTAGTTTCAGGCCCTGGTGGTTGGTTTCACATCTTTTTTCAGTTTCCACTGTCCTCATACTGGGAGAGGGATGGTAAGGGGTTGGTCGCGTATCACTGCAGCTCACAGGGATAATTATAGCACACATACACACAAATGAATACAGGCACACATATACAGTATGCACACAGAGACACACACATGCTGACCGTGAGCTGAGCTGCTACACCTCATTAAATTGGGAAATAAATCCTGGATGAAGCCATGGCTCTTTTCCAGATAACAATCACCAGGCTTTTGGGGATTCACCATTACATGTATAATTAACACATTTATTCTCTTGCTGTCACAGGCTGTCCTTTTTTCCACTTCACCTGTGACTGTGCACAGCCAAGTTCAGGCTGTATTTCATTTTATTTATTTTTGGGGGGGGGGGGGGGGGTTGTTTTTTTACAAATTGTTGGGATCTCTGCTGTGATGTTGTGACTTTTTACATCAACAAAATTTGATTGACCCCCCGAATCTTTTTATTTGAAATCCCAAAGCCAGAGCAGCTTGATGGTGTATACAGCAGTGTGATTGGCTGCCCTAGGCAAATAATACAGGCCTTCCCTAGAGAGGTGTAGTGGAAGCCCGGGGCAGCATACGTTAGCCTTGGTCTCTTCCCATGCCACCAGACACCGGCTCTGGGGCCGGTACTGAATCATGACTGTAGGGCAGCACTAACAAATACATCAGTTCCCAAAGGAGCACCAGGCCAGGGTCTGACTGCCTAGCTTCTGGTCCCAGACACAGCTTCCACCACCTCATTCGCAGCCCTGACCCGCCCAGCAACCAATGGCGGGAGAGGAGTAAACGTATGCAGCTCCACCTTTTAATAGGCTTGATTTAATTCTTTCATACGTTAACCAACATTAGTATCCCAAATTTGATAGTGTGCTTTTGTGATAACACAGCACATTAGTCTGCCTGAGCTCTAAATTAAGCTGTGACATTTGAATACTGTGCCAGCAGATGCCTTGGGTAAGACAGGCAGGAGGGGGCAAATAAAAACAGGTCAGGCTGCAGTCGTTAAAAGACAGAAAACGACTCCTTCCAAGTTTTGTTTCCTCATTCTTTTTACTCATCATTTGCAAGCTGCGCTCACACTCACAGTAAAATAATACATTATACTGCTTATTTGTTTGTGACATTGCTAAATTATCCAGATACATAAAACAAATTGAGTGAAGTCATGTTGAGTCTTTGGGATATGGCAACACTGAGCTGCCTAGCAACAAGAGAAATAATTCAAACCTGGTATATTCAGTACAGTTCAACATTAGTGTTGTGATGGAAGCATGATTAGGTCATATTGTGTAACAAACGAAAATAAAATCTTTACGTACTAACGGTTAATCAATAGCCAATTAGCCTTTCCCCATTTTGTTTTGGACTGTAAACAAGTCAGCTTGCTTGAACCTGAACACCCTGTTGAACTTACACAATCTGTCCCCTTTGAACGGTGTCGACTAAGATGTCAGAGATCTAAGATCTCCCCAATCACACATGATGTTTCCCATTACAACAATCTCATGAAAGAATGATGGTTCACTGTCTGAAATCTGACCTCATTGCGGATCAGTTTGCTGCTGGCTCAGTCAGTCAGTCAGTCAGTCAATCAGTCAATCAAAAAGCTGAGAGTGAAATGGAAAGTAAAGTGAGTGTCCCTGTGTCTTGTCCCTTGGCATGTCATCTGATGTGATCGATATGGCAGAGAAGCCTAATGGCATGATGGCCACGGTGGTGATTAGCCGAGCAAAGTGAGCCCATGTGAGCCGCGTCGGTCCGTGTTGGAGTGCACTAGATCAAAAAGATAGCTTCCAGCAAACTGCACTGCATGGCAAATAACATTGATCTGTGGCCAGAGTTCTCTTTCTCTCTCTCTCTCTCTCTCTCTCTCTCTCTCTCTCTCTCTCTCTCTCTCTCACTCACACTCTCTCTCTCTATCTATCTATCTATCTATCTCTCTCTCTGTCTGTCTCTCTCTCTATCTCTCTCACCATCTGATGAACACACAACAGAACAAACTCAGTCTTATGATTGATAGCAGCAGTAACTGGATGTGCTATTCAACCCAGTAATCTCTGTTCCTGCCTCTATCCTCTTATCTCTGACGCTCTCTCTTTCTTTCTCTCTCTCCGTGTAGTTGTGAATGTGCACGTGTCCTCAGACGGTGTGACTGAGCAGAGAGGCGGGGCATCGCTGTATTTGGGGGCAGACCTTTGCGTCACACACTGATGATGGAGAGGAGAAGGATGGACGCAGCACTGCTGGTGCTGTTTCTGGTACACCTCACCACTGCACTGGAGGTCCCACTAGACCGTAAGGCAACACAACACACACACACACACACACACACACACACACACACACACACACACACACACACACACACACACACACACACACACACAGACATGAACGCATTTATATCCAAAATGAACTGGACTGTGATCAAAATTTTTTGGCAAGTCAATAATGAAGCAAAAGTGCCAATTGCTGGTTGAAGCTTCTCAAATGTGATGATTTGCTTCTTTTCTTTATTATATATGACTATGTTTAGGATTTGGACTATTACTGGTACAAAAGAAGCAATTTTGATATTTTTGAAATTTTGAAACTGTGCCCGTTCTAATTTCTCAATCTGTCAAGCTGTTTTCCCCTTTTTCAAGTCATTGTGCTAAGCTAACTAGCTGCCTTCGGTATCATATCTATGATATGAACAGGAGGGTGGTATCAAGTATAAGAGTATTTCCCAAATTGTTGAACAATTCCTCAATTAATAGAGAAAATAATCAGATTCATTAATAATGAAAACTGTTGGTAACATTTTTATTTCCTTTAAGTAGCTTTATGGTTCATCTTATTTTACAATGACATCAAACTTATTGCATTTGATGGTTATTTTTAAATAATAATTCAATTGATCATTTATCTATAAAATCCTCCCAAAAAAATGTGAAAAATGCTCATAATTTTTCCAGAGCCTGAGGTGACATTCACTTTTTGTTTTTAATCTGAACCTAAAAAAACAGAATACAAAGAGATTCAGTTTGCTGTCGCATTTGACTAAAAAAGCACAAAGTGCTCACAAAGCAGGAACTGCCGTTTGTTTAGCATTCCTTGCTTGAAAATTGATTGAAACAGTTATTTGGTTATCAACATATTTGCAGATACATTTTCTAACGATCGCTTATTTATTTTAGCTCTAATCAAATTTTTTTCTAACCATCTACCTATGTATAGATTCCTGTTTCCTTAACAGCTGATGTTTTATTTTCAAAGGAAACTATATGTTGTTCTATTGTTCGGTTGGAGCTGTTGACCACTGGAAGATGGCATTTCTTAACTGGGAACTGGCCTTGTTTAAACTGTGTTTGAAGCCGAAATAATGCAGGAAGATATTTTTCACCACTAATGCCTGGTTCTCTTTACTGTCACAATTTTTCTTTGCTGATTCTTGGCGAAAACACTAAAGTTCTGGAAGGACGTAAGTCTCAAACTAGTGTGAATTCACTGCAGAGGTTGTGCTAGCAGTTTTTTGTTGTGCATTAAAGGTTATATTTGATCTATTTTTATTATATTTTGGCTTTTTTAAGTTATAAGATGCTGAGTGTGATTTGGAGTGGACTTTAATATATTGCATGCATTGATGTTATTGTTTGCTGTTTTTGTTTCTGTGTGTTTCTGCAGAGGTAGAGCATTTTCCGTAGAGCATTATTGCAAATTGCATGAGTTCTTGTATCCTTTGTTTCGTCATAGTCCATTAGTTATTTCCCCAGCACTGACAGGAATACATTAGGCATCGGATCATTATAATAAAGTGAAATGTACCTGAGTGTGCTGCATAGCTTTTTGCTGCTACACGTTATGAGAGCTTTTTTTTGTCTGTCAGCAAACAAATTAAGTCTGCATGTGATTGGCAATGACTGCTTGTCTGGTCAATACAGCAATATAAAAAGGATGAGTTATGCAGTAAAGGTCATGATTAAATATTATCACCCTCTTTCTGATCGCTTTTAGTGCCGCAGCCACCGACCATAACTCACCAATCCCCCAAGGATTACATCATCGACCCACGAGAGAACATTATAATCCAGTGTGAGGCGAAGGGGAAGCCTCACCCCAGGTAGGAATCTGTGAAGTGTGATTTTTGCATTCACGATGCTGTTACGAAGAAAGATATCCCAGGTGTGGATTTAACCACCACTAGTTAAAAGCCTCAGCTCACAGAAAGTCTCCAGAATGTCAGTCTAAAATATGATGAGTAAAGTTCTGGTTTATTCAAACTATAATAAATAAAGTATTTTATTCCTGCACATGCTGCCCTTGCCAAAGGTTGATTGTAGCTAATGCTTTTGAATATTTTATTATAAATTATGCCATCCTCTTTCCTTTATCCATCTCAGTGTAACACCTAATTAATTTAGTTGGCACCAACCCTACATGCACACACACACACATTCGTTCTTCTATACTTGCGAGGACCTTCATAAAAGAAAATCATTTCTCAGCCTTAAAGATTCAGCTGCCCCTTACATAACCTTACCCCTGAAACCAAGTCTAATTTAACCCTCCAACATCCTTTTGAACTCAAAAGAGTTTGAATCTTTTGAAATGCTGTTTTAAAGCCTCTTAAATCTGACATTTATAAGAATTTCTCTTTAACATTATATCAAAGTATTACAGTCAAAAACTCAGCTGATCAGTTTCACCAGGACTATGTGGGTGTGGTTTAATTTCTAAGCTGTATGTCTTACCAGTTAACCTTTGTCTATCCTTTTCTTAGTACCTCCTTAAACCTGTATTACAATACAGTGTGGTGACTGTACACTTTACCAGATTATCATAACACAATTTGTTGTCAGTGGATATAAGTTATGACACTGTTCTGTCTCCCCCCTCAGTTTCTCCTGGACCAGAAATGGGACCCACTTTGACATCGACCAGGACCCCAACGTGACCATGAAGCCCCACTCTGGGACCCTGGTGGTGGACATCAGCAGAGCGAAGGCCGAACAGTATGAGTGTGTGTACCAGTGCACAGCGAGGAACAAACATGGAACAGCTGTTTCCAACAACATAGTCGTACAACAGTCCAGTAAGTGCAGTGCCGTGCAGTCTATCATTTCTATTATTTCACTTTTCTTCCATTTTCTTAATGTCATGTATACCTCACATCATTCTTTTTTTTTCTTTTTCTAACTATTAAGTAGCATTTTCCATCTTAAGAGCACTCCTGACAGGTAAAGGTTGCATGTAGAAAGCAGCATGTTTCACTTTGCAGGATGTAACGGTATATAGAGCGAATATCCCTCTGTATTTCTCCTTTTGCATATTGTTATTCTGTTAGGCATCATTCCTCTCATCCTGCATCCGTCATCGTGTGAGTGACAGGCCATTAGCAACCCGTATTTAATGTCAAATTACGAGACTTGTGTCTTTCTCCAGGGTCCCCCTTGTGGTCAAAGGAGAAAATCAAGCCAATTGTCGTTCAGGAGGGCGTGTCCTTAGTGCTGCCGTGTCGACCCCCAGCTGG
The DNA here is from genome assembly GCA_023631565.1 of Gymnocephalus cernua. Lineage (NCBI taxonomy): Eukaryota > Metazoa > Chordata > Actinopteri > Perciformes > Percidae > Gymnocephalus > Gymnocephalus cernua. The sequence continues at coordinate 22,160,578 of CM042431.1, read as the reverse complement.
CCTGCCTCCTCCCATCATATTCTGGATGGACAATAGTGAGCACTTCAATCATGGAAGATATTTAGCTGCATACATGAACACACATTATAACATACTGTTGATGACTTGAGGGTTTTTCTATGGGCCTAGGTTGGTCCAGAAATCTCAGATATGTGTCCTTGTGGCAAAATGATGAGTCTGCTCTCAAAGAATGTTCATTAGTGTTCCTTACAGTTAACATACTGTCTTTGGCTTTTTAATATACAGTCACATTAATGTGGTTAATATAAACAACTGCAACATCATGTGCCTTGTTTATGGCAGAGAACTAGGGGTTCATGGGAAATGTGGCCTAATGTAAAGTACAGTGCCGCTGCATTTGATTAAAGGCTATGAATACTCTCATCCTGTGTCATGTATATTTCATGTAATTACACAGTATCTAATTAAACTAATTCAATTTTTACTTGATTCATTAAATGTGTTGATTTTAAAAGTAGTGGTCTATTAGCATATAGCTGTGCAGATAATTTTGGTTCAGTTGACAAAAAAATCTCACCACAAGGTCCACTCAGTAATTGTTCTGGACCTTCCTCAGTAGATGGATTTTCATAGTTGAAAATGTAAATGTTTTCAAATTAAAATGAATTAATTAAAATGCTACGAGCCACTTGTCATCCATGTTGTCTAACAAGTTGAGATTGAAAGTTCATTCGTCCTTAGAAACAACAGTTGACAAAACGCTCTCACCACAGGGTCCATTTAGAAACTGTGGTGGAGCTTTCAAACGCCATCTGCTGAGGAAGATGGTGTGTTTCAATTGAACGTTTAGCTAATAAATGGACCTTGTGGTTGAGGTTCAGAGTTTTTAACTTGTCTCTCTATGAAATGTATGCCTCTTTCCAAACAGTCCTAGTTACTTTGGAAATCCACAGAACACGCTGTCAATAAGGACTTTATCTTCGGTAGAAAGACGTTCCAATGAAAACTCGAAGACCACACAGTTATCTTTCAACCAAACGTTTGCCTTTACGTACAGTTGCATGTATTGAAATTGCTGTATGCTTCAAAATACTACATTTGCTGTACATTTCAGACTTCCAGAGGCTGCCTCAGAGCAGAAGGGTGTCCCAGTCCCTGAACGGAGACCTTTACTTCTCTAATGTACTCCGAGAGGATTCCAGGAATGACTACATCTGCTATGCCCGCTTCCCGTACACACAAACTATCCAGCAGAAACAACCCATCACCGTCAAGGTCCTCAATCGTAAGTATGACTGTGTGTGTGTGTGTGTGAAGAGAAGAAACCAAAATAAAGGAAGTCAATTTAATGAGCTAGCATGACTGAGACGACTGGAGTGTAATTTTGCATACAATGAGAGGCAGTTCATTCACAGTAGTATATGCTAGATTGACTGCGTAGGAGTGAAACTGCATTTCCTATCTCTGATCCCATCCTCAGAGACGCCAGTGGTCGTCATCCCACTGAAAAGACATATTGTCAGAGCTCTCATGGCCCCCAGCTCTATCTGCCAGGCAGGCGTTCATTTTATTACTTCTGTGAGATGTTCTGAACACGCACTCTCCACCAACAACAAAGAATGCTCTCATTTAGTGTACCAATTTGCAGTTGACATGACGGCAGTCTGTTCCCACAAAATTCTTATGACTATTGTTCCTCATCGCCGACTTTTGAGTCATTTTAAAATATTGTTTTCATTCTCATGTTAAGTTGTTTTTTTCCCCTCCATGTGTCTGATGATTTCAACTTGTTGCGTGTTTGATTTTTCTGTTGTGTTACAGTGGATGCAATCAATGACACAATGGCAGCTTTTTACAATGACACTGATTTATTTAGTGGTGAGTTTTGGCACCTCCTAGTGTTTACCTCCCCAACCTAGAGCTCAGCACTCTAGCTTTTACCCACTAACACTAACCCTTCATCCCCAAAGCTTTTAACAATCTCACAGATTTATTTAGGGGTGAGATCTGGCAACCCCTAGTGTTTACCCCCCCGACTTACAGCTCTGAACTGTAGCTGTTACCCACTAACCCCTAAATCCATGAAGTTAATTCTCTGTCCCTCTGCCACTCCTGCTCTATCCAATCAAAGCCATTTTTGATAACTATTCATTTCCTCCTATGATTTGCTTAAACCACCACTGCATGATGATTCCGATGACGACTGAGCGGATTGTGTAACCTTGACTTGTAACAACATCTGTGCAGGCTTGATCTTTGCCATCATATATTATAATAATTTAAACATATTAAAATGTAATCTGATTGATGATAAACAATATATTTGCTCGTAGCACAACTCCTTAAAATATAGAAATGTTAAAATTCTTCCTTTTTGCTTCTTTTTGAATCTTTATTTTCAAAATCACTCTTTCGCCGCTGCACCGCCTACTTTTAGAACACACCTAGCTGTTAATCTCTCTGTCACCAATCATTTTCATCTCATTTCATGTCCTTGTCTAAACATTATCACACATTTTCTCACCTGAAACAAGCAGTTTGATTTTCATCATTTTTCTCACATGCCAGGGTGTCATTAAACATCATAAACATTTAGTCTGTCTTTTTTATTATTAGTTTAGCAGATTACTTATTTACCAGTTCAGTAGTAGAAAGCAGATCTTCATGTCTCTAATTCTCACTTCTATATTAGATTAATTTGAGTCTTTATTATAACCCCAGAGGGCAATTCATTGGCTATGAACACCCACAGAAAGCAATGCAATAAAACACAACATGACAATAAAATTGATATCTAGCCATAAAATATGAGAATGTGTAATGAAGTGGCTCAGTGCCCGTGCATTGCAGACCCATTGTAGAAGAGAGGTTTCATTATGCCACAGAGTGAAGAGAAGAAAGGATTGTGAATATGAAGGGCCTGGTTCAGGCCTGGATCTTCACTCTGTTGGGCGTATGCAGAAAAGATGGTAATAGTGTGTGTGTGTGTGTGTGTGTGTGTGTGTGTGTGTGTGTGTGTGTGTGTGTGTGTGTGTGTGTGTGTGTGTGTGTGTGTGTGTGTGTGTGTGTGTGTGTGTGTGTGTGTGTGTGTGTGTGTGTGTGTGTGTGTGTGTGTGTTATAGAAGACCCAGCAGATGAGAGAAAGCCAACCTTCCTCATCCCATCTGGCCCCTCCAGCTCCAAGATGGTGCTGAGAGGACAGGTGCTGGAGATGGAGTGTATTGCAGAAGGACTGTAAGTGAAAGAATCTGCCAATACTTCAGCCCTGAAAGCCTCAAGTGCCCACCTGCTCAAGTGTCCTCATCACATCACTCTTTGTCTTTGTCTCTTCCCTCTCTCTCTCTCTCTCTCTCTCTCTCTCTCTCTCTCTCTCTCTCTCTCTCTCTCTCTCTCTCTCTCTCTCTCTCTCTCTCTGAATCCAGGCCCACCCCTGAAATCTCCTGGACCAAAAATAGCGGCGATCTCCCAACTAATCGCACATCTTACCTGCACTACCAGAAGACCCTACGTATTGTGAACGTGTCAGAATCAGACGCAGGAGATTACCGCTGCACCGCCAGGAATAAGCTTGGCTCGGTGTACCACACCATCCACGTCATGGTCAAAGGTGTGTCTGTGATGAAGCGCACAGTATCCCATCAGGCCATTAGTTCACCATGTGGCGACACAGTCAATCGTTCTTTCTGTCTCTTCATACTCCCTCCATTTCATAATTGATTCATGCACAGATGCCAACAGAGCAGTGTGTTCAGTGATTAATTCTCCAGCCTTCTCCTGCGCTCTGTTCTATTTTCAGCTGCTCCGTATTGGATCATTGGCGCCCCCAGGAACCTTGTCCTAGCTCCAGGAGAGGACGGTATGCTGATCTGCAGGGCCAGTGGCACGCCCAAGCCCTCCGTCACCTGGGCTATGAATGGCATCCCCATAGAGAGTAAGTGCATCCTTACTCTTTGTGTCGTAAGGACTGTAATTTGGTACTGTGAAGCATTTTCTTCTCTCTGGGGTTGATGTTTGATATACAATACATACAATACTAAAAATATTTTTTTTCTATTCCACCAAATAAGCAAAACTTCTCAGTTGCATCAGTGTCTCAAATTTCTCAAGTCTTAAAGGAATAGTTCATTTTCTTAAAATACTGCAATTATTGTCACCCTGAGGTTGCCAAGCAACCAGCGGAGAGATGTCAAGAAGTCACTACACCCGACAAAGAAATAGTTCTGCACATAACCTCCCTTTTAAAAACAGAACTTGTCGATTTTACACTTTGCTTTCTGTAAGGGTTAAACAGTGTTTTTCTAAGTGTTTTCAGAGGTGCTGTAGGCAGCTTTTGTTAACTTTGGACAGAGCCATGCTAGCCTTTCCCCCTAATTCCAGTCATTATGCTAAGTTATGCTAACCAGCTGCTGGCTGTAGCTTCATATTTAGCGCACAGACATGAGAGTGGCATCAATCGTCTTCCTTAACTTGGCAAGAAAGTGAAGTGTTTTTCCCAAAATGTTGAACTATTACGTCAACATAGAGCAGCCATAAAATAACTTTGTGTCGTAAGGACTGTAATTTGGTACTGTGAAGCATTTTCTTCTCTCTGGGGTTGATGTTTGATATACAATACATACAATACTAAAAATATTTTTTTTCTATTCCACCAAATAAGCAAAACTTTTCAGTTGCATCAGTGTCTCAAATTTCTCAAGTCTTAAAGGAATAGTTCATTTTCTTAAAATACTGCAATTATTGTCACCCTGAGGTTGCCAAGCAACCAGCGGAGAGATGTCAGGAAGTCACTACACCCAACAAAGAAATAGTTCTGCACATAACCTCCCTTTTAAAAACAGAACTTGTCGATTTTACACTTTGCTTTCTGTAAGGGTTAAACAGTGTTTTTCTAAGTGTTTTCAGAGGTGCTGTAGGCAGCTTTTGTTAACTTTGGACAGAGCCATGCTAGCCTTTCCCCCTAATTCCAGTCATTATGCTAAGTTATGCTAACCAGCTGCTGGCTGTAGCTTCATATTTAGCGCACAGACATGAGTGGCATCAATCGTCTTCCTTAACTTGGCAAGAAAGTGAATAGTGTTTTTCCCAAAATGTTGAACTATTACGTCAACATAGAGCAGCCATAAAATAACTTTAATAAAATATAAAATACAACCTAAAATGACCAAAATTATTATTTAAATGAGGAAATAAATGAATTTAAAGAGCCAGAGTTACATCTGTTAACCTGTGTTATCCATGAACAGATTCCCCTGAGGATCTCAGCAGAAATGTGGAGGACGACACCATCATCTTCCGTGTTGTGCAGACTGGATCCAGCGCCGTCTACCAGTGTAATGTCTCCAATGACTACGGTTACCTCCTATCTAACGCCTTTGTCAATGTGCTCTGTAAGTTCATTACACAACATCCAGTTGTTTTAGAATGCTGTTTTCCATTTACATGTATTTCCGTAGTGTAATAACAAGGCAATAATTGCTGCTGCTTCACTGCAGCGGAGCCGCCTAGAGTGCTGACACAAGCCAACAAAGTGTACCAGGTCATCAAAAATCACCCGGCCCGATTAGACTGCACTTCCTTCGGGTCACCCATCCCTAAAATTACATGGTGAGTTAATGACCTTTTAACAGAGGAAAGTGTTTTATGTACTGTATGTTCAAAAGCTCAAAGCGGCTGCCTCTCTCTCTCAGGTTCAAAGACAGTCGGTCCAGCACTCTTGATGGAGACCCTTACATCCACCATGACAATGGGACTTTAGAGATTCACGTAGCTCAAGCCCACAATAGTGGCAAATACACCTGCGTGGCCAGAAATACCCTTGGTATCTACGAGAATCACGTCTATTTGGAGGTCAAAGGTGAGAATGTTTCTGCACTGAAGATCCTAATAGATAGTGCTATTGCAGTGTGATATGTGTGATAAAAGCTAGATCAATTTTGGGTTAAAAGTAGAAATATTAAACATGTCTGGTTACAGTAAGTCCGAAGTAGAACCAAGACTAAAAACAGGAAAAGAATCACCTCTCAATGATTTTTCGGGTGAATATTGTTTACGATCACTGGGCTTTTGTATCTGCTGACGCATTTCCACATGACGCCTTTATCAGACCAGATATGACAGGAGTGACCTCTCTTTGAAAGGACTCATCATGTAAACAACAAGCAACAGAAAAAAATTGCAAGAAGATCCACAAAAAAAGTTATTAAAAATACTGATTCTTTACATTTTAGTCAATTCAAAATGAACCTTCTCTACCTCCCATCAGATCCCACCCGAATCCTGAAGCAGCCAGACTACAAACATGTCCAGAGGGGCAGGGCTGTAGTGTTTGAGTGTAAGGTGACATACGACCCCTCACTCCAGCCCACCGTGACCTGGCTCAAAGACGACGGAGAGCTGCCCGATGACGAGAGGTCAGAGCTGTCTGGCAATGTCTCGCTTCTTAGACCGTTAACCCTTTGTTTGCTGTCTCTCTACATTACTTATAATGGATCTAGCCAGTATCTTCATCATCATCATCAATCTTACCTTCAATGAAATTGTGCTGTTACATATAATGGTGGATGTTTGTTTCTGTTTCGTTACTAATGCAAAGGCTTTCTCGTCCTGGCTTGGACGCTTGATTCTTAGTTTGACTGCTTGATACAGTCAGATGCAGTGCTAAACTGGATGAATGCTTTGTTTGCAGATTAATAGTAGGCTTCGACAGCCTCACCATCACTGATGTGACAGAGAACGATGCGGGGGTGTACACCTGCATCATGAACACCACTCTGGACCATGATTCAGCCAGGGCTGAGCTCACTGTTGTCGGTATGTTCAGCTTTGCAGAAGCTCAATTTCACCGACTCATAAAACAAACTCACAAATTATTAAAGTGTAACCTCTCTCCATCTCAGCTCTTCCCAGAAAAAGTAATTTTGTCCAATAACTAACACAGCAGTTTGCCTTTCAGTCCTTCAAGGTTAATTGCCTGAGAGTTTACTTAATAGGGTCAGAGCGGATTTAGTCAGCTATCGTGTCAGCAGCATGAATATTTGATTATCGTCTTGTTCGTGAGCCAGATAATCTTCTTTGTTTTCTTATGGCTGACTGACCACTAAACTCCCTATTTCACTCATGCCCTCCTACCTGGCAGGGGCCACGCCAAAACCAGCTGTTGTCTACGGTAAACCTGCAGCACACATGAGCACCCAGATGTGCAATGCTGACATGGGCTTGTGCTGTTTGTTGGATGTTTCTGTTCAGTGAAGCATGTTGTGGCCTGAGTTTTTTTTTTTTTTTTGACAATCACAGAGCATTTTTTTATTTTGATTTTGATTTACCAGCATTTATTTGTTTTTGTCTTGAAGGTGTTTTAAGTTTTTCTTTTGAAGAAATTGTGTTTTTCCATTTTTACAAAAGTGCATAAAGTTTGAATATATTAAACACTAAAAATGGAGGCAAGGAGGAAGCAATTTCTATTCACATTTCAATGCAAAGATAATTTGTAAAGCAGTAATGCAGTAAAGCATTGCACCACTTTGGATCTTTTCAAATGCGCCATTTGCTCATCACTCATTTATTCCAAGCATGCGTTACACTTTATCATCACAATTCCAAAACATGAGCATCAATTTAACCACTCTACTGAGCCCCGAGACTATTTCATGCAGAGTGGTTAAGGAAGATACTCAGTTGAGCATCAGTCGTTTCATATGCATGATGCAGTGTCTGCATGTGTATCATAGGGCAAATAGCATCATAAAATGCAACATTTGAAGAAACCGAGGAGTAACTGAAAGGTGTGCTTGGTTGAACCAGCATATTTAGCATTTATTATCATTCTAGTATCACAGAAACACATGTAACTAGATATCCCCTTTTGGTTTTGCTTCATCTTCTTGTGGCATGAACCCCTTTTTATTCTGTAACTGTAACTGTGTGTTGATGTTGCTGCCTGTGCTGTATTTCCCCAGAGCAACCCGACCCCCCAACTGACCTGGAGTTGACGGACAAGAAAAAGAGGAGTGTTCAGCTCACTTGGACCCCTGGGGATGAACATAACAGTCCTATTCAAAGTATGCTTTACACCTTGTGTGTGTGTGTGTGTGTGTGTGTGTGTGTGTGTGTGTGTGTGTGTGTGTGTGTGTGTGTGTGTGTGTGTGTGTGTGTGTGTGTGTGTGTGTGTGTTTGGGATTTGTGTTCAATGACCTTATCCAAGTGACACTTCAGCTATTTCACACATGAATAAAAACAGTTGTATTATCTTCTAATGGAAAGCCTGCATTAAAAACTTGTGGTTTGAATGAAGTGGGCATGTACTGTAGGAGGCAGGGAGGGTCTAATTAAAGATGTCTTTAAGTTGCATAATGAAAATTGTAGGGTCGGGTCCAGAATTTGACCCATACTAAGGACTAAAAGTCAGGACAGTCTCTGATGAGTCTCCCAACATTACATGGAACATTATGGAAGTGCAAAACAAAATCACTGTAGTACCCCGTTGATTACGGTAATCACGTCTTTGGCATTTAGCTGGATATGTGAAATCAGAATAATCTACAAAACTTCAGGCTCCATAATTACAATCTAATAATATAATGATAGTCAAAAAGGTAAAAATCTTCAAATCTGTCTTTTGGAAGAAAAAAAAAACAGTCCCCCTTAGGCCTAAAAGAAGGCTGTAAAGAGTTTGTAGTTTCTTCACTGACAGAGGACAACAGCTGAGGTCCATTTGAAATCATTGGTTACAATGGAGTCCAATGGTGACACGTTTAACAGCTTAACAAAATAGCACAATGTCTAGAAAAGCTTCAAACCACTACTGCAGCAGAATCTACTTCTCATGGCTAAATCCACAATTTCCATTAAGCCTCAACGCACTGCCAGGAGTAAAATATTGACTCATATTTTAGCATACCTTTTTGCTTTTTGAGTTACAGTATCAAAAATAACTTGAGGGCATTCATTCCAGTTTTGCAAATATACTGTTAGGCCGTGTATAAAGTGTTCAGTTATGTATAATACTTGCTTATTTTTACACAGAATTTCTGATCCAGTATGAAGACCTACGGCACCACCGAGGTCACTGGCATACTCTCACCGAGGTCCCTGGAACCAAGACGACAGCTCACCTCAAGCTGTCACCCCACGTCCACTACAGCTTCAGAGTTTTGGCCGTCAACGCTGTGGGTTTCAGCCACCCCAGCTCCCCCTCCAAAATGTTTAAGACAGAACCTGCAGGTACAGGCCACCTCAGCCCTTTTCTTTCTTGATTGTGGAGTTTCTTATGGCCATGTTTAGTCTCATTCTGTAAAATTGATTCTGTCATGTTTTAATAGTACATAGACAAATCTGCTGATGTTTTCTAAATACAAATGGATGTATTTAGCTGTTTTGTGAGTAAATGTATTAAAGTAAAATAGCATATGCATCAGCTTTAAGCAAATCAGTATGTTGATCTGAGCCTCAGTGAAAGGTTTTTCTTTGGATAACATTTCATATTGTCTTTATTATTTATTTTATTTTTTTAGCTCCGGACGAGAACCCAACAGGTGTACATGGATTTGGAACAGAACATGATAATCTTGTAATCTCATGGAAGGTAATTAAGTTTTATTTTTTTAGTTTTAATCCTGAAGTCCAAGGAGGACCAGGAAGCATAAAAGTGGCCTTGTACTGTGAAGTACAATGTTGTTATTGCCTGGCCTTATGAGCTTTTATTTTGTTCCTACTGTTCTCTCTTTGTCATTATCCACCAAAAACAAATAAATCATAGTCTACATTCAGTTTTTTGTTTGCAAAAGTAAAGTATTGAAACATGAGTTACATTTTAATGTTCTCCTCTGCAGCCGCTGACAGACCTCCAGTCTAATGGTCCAGGGCTTCACTATAACGTGATGTGGAAGCAGACGTTGGAGAGTGATTGGACCAAAGTGACTGTGGCTAACAACTCCAAGTTTGTTGTGTCTGGTACGCCCACATTTGTTCCATATGACCTCAAAGTTCAGGCGGTGAACGACTACGGAGCCGGACCTGAGCCTGCTATTGCCCACGGCTACTCAGGAGAGGACTGTAAGTTAGATTGACTCTTTCGACCCTTAAAAAAAGTGCTATGTACAAGAGTCTTTGGTGATGCATTTGGCTGTGTAACCTATACCATTTACTCAGCATGTTTCCATTTGTATTTAGCTACTGTTGTGTTGTGCTCCTTGTCTATTTTACAGTGCCAGTAGCAGCTCCAGAAAATGTGCAGGCCGTGTCGCTGAACAGTACTCTGTCAAAGGTGCACTGGGATCCTGTGCCTTCCAAATCAATACGAGGACATCTGAAAGGATATAAGGTACCGTACAAAAGACCACATGCAGTGCAACATGTTCACCAAACCTACCTACCATAATACACTCAACACTTACTGTATACTAACTATATCTTGCAGGTGTACTACTGGAAACACAAACACAACCCTCATCATGTGGAGAAGCAGATCCTGACCTTCAGTGGGAATCACACCCACGGCATGCTGCCTGGACTGCACCCCTTCAGTCTCTACTCATTTAATGTCCGGGTTTATAACGGGAAGGGAGAAGGCCCCCCAAGCCCCACCCAGCAGTTTGAGACACCTGAAGGGGGTAGGAGAAGGAATACTCTACCTTTGTTTCTTTCTTTTGTTATTATATCCCAACTGAGATTAACGTTTAATTTGGATTGTCTAGTGTTAACACTTAATTTAACACACACAAAAAAACTAAACAATTACCTAGTTAATAATTCTTAAATGCACATCTTCTCCAGCCCCCTTATTGAAAATGAGAATCTAATGAATCTAATCTAATCTATGAACATGCAAATATGTTCTACTACTGGACACAAAATGTCTTCTACTTCAGTGTATGAGCGCTGGAGGTTTCAAGTCTCCTTATCACACTTGTGTACTGTAATTTGCATATTGAACCACAATTAGCTTCCAAAGTAGTTTTGTGTCACAAAATCATGCTCACGCATGCCTTCAACTTTAAGTCAAGCACAGAACTCCTCCTTCAGCAGACTTCTAGTGTCTAACTCTGCACACACATCATTCTGCACAGTGAATGTTACCATCCAAATAAATTAAAAATAGTTTTTTTGAGTGGATGGAGATTTTATCATTCTTTTAATATATTATTTTGTAACCATCTTTAGCTGTACTTTGACATACCTGTATTAGGATTCATGATTTATGTGTTTTTTGCAGTGCCGGGTGCTCCCACTTCCCTGGTAGTCACCAACACCAACATGGACACTCTAACCCTTGAATGGAATCCTCCTGATGACCATAATGGACACATCACTGGCTACACCCTCAAATATCAGCCAGGTGAGGCTTTTTTTTTTTTTTTTTCAAGACAACAGCTGAACTTTTATATTGTTGCTTAATGAACGTCACCTTCCTTCATGTAGTTTGTAGTTTTTTTATGTCTCCTTTTTCATGTCTTATAGTGTCATCCTGTTCAGAGATTATAAGACAGAAAGAAGTAAAAAATAAAGGTTTAGAGTAGTACTCAAAGCATCTTCAGCTAGTTTTTTTGCCTAAATTACGAAACAAATTAACAAATCAACTTTTGTCACTCTCGCCTTCTATTTCTGAACCCTACACCTCACATTTTCATTTCCACCTTTCTCATAATTTACACTTCAACCCCATCTACTACCCCTCCTCTTCATACCTCTATTCAACTTACTACTTCCCAACTTCCATCTCCACCCCACTATTCTTGTCACCCATGCTCCACCCCTGTAGTCAATAACTCCAATGAGCTGGGCCCAGTGGAGGAGCTGGCCCTGCCCGCCAATGCCACCTCATTCACTTTGCTGAACCTCAAGTACAGCACACGCTACAAGTTTTATTTGAATGCGAAAACAGTCAGGGGAGCAGGCCTGGCCATTTCTCAGGAAGCTGTCACCATCATGGACGAAGGTAAGTCAGCAAATGCAGACAACTAAAAGTAAATGACCTAAATAGTATTCATGTTTCTTCAACTGGAAAGCTGATTAATATGAATTATTTCTATAACCCAGGTAAGTATGTAGTCCATGCTAAATTAAAGCACATTGCACAACTCTACTTCAATCACCAAAGGTTTTTGACTATCTTGCCTTCATCAGTAGGCATATATTTCTAAAAACATAATGGTAATGTTGTTTTGTAAGCATTAGATTTTTGTGTGGAGTAGAAGTGATCTACAGTATATTGATGGACTGGATAAGTAAACCAGAATCAACCTCAGCCACCATTCTGATGAAGGCAAGGCAGTCAAAAACCTTTGCGTGGTGTTCTGGAGAGGAGTTGTACGACGTGTTTTAAGTTTGGATGGACTCGCTGCATGTGTCATCTCAATGTTAGAAATTGTTGGTTTTGCATTGAAAAACATTCCTCTAAACACAGACATTTAGTTTATTGTGAAGCATGGTGTTTCGTTTTTTTCTGTGTTCTCTGTAAAGTAGCTCAGAAATGATTAGTCAATTTATTATGTAGTTGTGGCCATCTACAGCAATTTTGAAAATAATTTGTTTAAATGTTTTTTTATACAAAAATACAAAAACATTTGCTGCCTCCAGCTTTTTAAATGTAAAAATGTGCTTGTTTTATTTGTTTTATGTAATTGTAAATTTTATATTTAGCTGTTTTGGACTGCTAGTCGGACAAAACAAGTTACCTTGAACTGTGGGAAATTAATTTACATTTTTTTACTATTTTCTGATATTTCATAGACTAAACAATTAATCAATTAACTGAATAAATGCTCAAGACATTAATCGATGTTGAAAACAATTGTTAGCTACAGCCCTCCTGTTAGGTCAGAACTGTTGTCGTGTGTTTTGTGTATGTGAAATCCTCATCATTCTGCCATGTACAATTTACAGTGTGAATTGGATTTTCATTTATTTTTTGCATTTTCCAGAGATGTACATAAGCTCTTCATCCTTGTCTAGTGGAACATGAGTGTGATCTAGTTGCATTGTTACACAAGGGGACCCATGCTGTTATAAAGTCTCAGATTAATCATCTTTTACATTACTCAGCATGACCCACATGAATGTCTTACTGTCACATACAGTGACACAGATGGCAGGGGGCTCATCCCATAGTCACCCCCCCTGTCCTGTTGTTTCTCTGTCCCGTTTCTCTCTACAAGCTCTAATATCACAGCTTGATGTAGATGTGGGCACAGGTACCGTTCGTATCTAGACTCATGCATGTTTTACAGATACAGCCATATCTTCAAAACCCACTGCAAGCATAAACTCCTCATCATTCCCCTCATCTCTATTAAATTCTGCAGCCCACCAAAATGCTCTGCTGAGTTCAAAGCTGGGGAAAGTTCAAAGCCACATAGATAAAGATGCTAAGTGGCATGCGCCTTTTTAATGTTGTGTGATAAAACTAGATGAGTCTTTTCAAAGGGCTTGGCTGTGCCTTTGGCGACTTCTTCCACGGTGGCTGCTAGTGATGCTTGCCGCTGCATGGCGAGCGTCTGCTTTACTTGTGTGCGCTGTGTATAATGACTTCAGTGTCTGTTGCTGTCTTTGTCTGTGGAAGATGTTTGCGTCTGTGTGTGTGTGTATCTCGTGATTGGTGCGGTCTTTACCCCTCTCCATGTTGTCTGCAGGAAACACGCAAACCCCTCATTCCATTGCACGGTCTCCTCCACGCCGTCCGACCCACAAGGGTACAGATATTGCTGTGATCTTAGTATAGTTCATGTCTGATTTGTTACAATATATGATCAGCATAGTGTATTCTTTTTGTTTGTTAGCATAGTGTCCCGATTTGAAACTGCTATTGTGTAAGGCTATGAGGGTCTAGATTAGTTCATGCTCAGAGCATTTAATGGGACTATAATTAAATCAAAGCAATTAATTGTCATTAATTGTTATTAGATTGTCCTTTGACCAACAGAGCAATCTTGATGGTTGTCTTCTCTCTTGTGTGCTCAGCGCGGCCTGTGAGTCCTTTTGGGAACGTTAGCTCCTCGTCTGGAGAGGACGGGACCCTGATCAGTTGGGAGTACTGGGGCCCGGAGAAAAACATTTATGTAGAATACATAGTGAAAAACAGTAAGCAATGCAACATACCTTAATTTCTGTCAGTTCCACACACTGTAGGTGGCAAGAGACTCTTACTTCATTATTGGCTTGTGCAGGTGAATAGAAATATTGGCAGTCACGTTGATGCTGGCTCCTGCCAACGTGGACCCAGATGTGATAAACAAGGCTGTCTGTGATTGGATTTCTAATTACCCAGTCCTGTTATTGACTAGAGTTGCAGCTCCCATGACAATCTCATCGGAACTTATGTACACAAACATCATAAAAAAAATTCTTGTTATGCCAGTTGATTTTGACTGAAGCACTTTCCATTGTTTTTATCCACCTGCAGTGAGGATGAGTAAACACTGTGTTGTTGTAGTATGGCTCTCTCACACCTACTGTTTAATGGATTCACTTAGGGAATATCATAGATTCACAGTAATTTAGGAAATGTTATCAAAAACATAATCTGGTGATCATCAGTCAAACATATTTGATATTTAGCTCATCGCCACAACATTTATGGTTATGCCCCGAGAGCTCAAAGAAAACACAAATAGTAATAGTCAGCAAAAGCAAATAAAGTAATACAGAAAACACAATCGCATACTAAAACACGGCAAGTCACACAGAACATAACTGAAAGTCTCCAGGGGACAATAAATATGGCAGGTGTGTTCATCACATTTTATCATCCCCTAGAAACTTCTGTTGTTTTGTAACTTACTTTTGTGTAACTTTGCTGTATCATGTGCAACTTGCAGCATTTCTGTATGTGGTTGTGTTTTCTGTTTTTGCAGCATGCTGTACATGTGTTGTTGGTGAAGTTGGTGAAATGTGTTTTCTCAAGTTACAGTGTGTTGTAACTTTCAGTGCCACCGTAATAACTAATTTGTAGACTAAATAGTTTTTTTAAACACCATAATTCCATGAATATTAACTATTTAAATCTAATATAGACAGAATTAGATGCAGTTTAATCCCATGTCAGTAGATGATTTTTTTCAAGTAATTAGATCCCATGATCCCATGATGTCATGATCTCCATGAGCCATTTGAAGTTCTTTGCTCCCTCAAACCTCTTTTCATGAACGTCCCTCCTGCAGGTGAAGGTGAAGAGGAGTGGCAGAAAGAGCTTGTGAACGGCTCTCAGAATGTTATGCTGAAGGGCTTAAAGGGGGGCCTCTCCTATAGGGTGCGTTTGGTGGCCAAAGGTCACCACGACCAGCCGCTCCACCGCTCTGAGGAGCTATTGGTCTTGGTCCCAGGTGAGGCAGTTCCTCGGTGGTCGCCTCCACCATGGTCTGGCCTGTCCTTGTACTGTGCCGTGTGTAGAATGTGCAGTAGTTTGTGCCATTGTGTAACTATAATTCAGTCTAGCATGGGTTTAACAGATGTGTTGTGGTCACTCTGTATGCCAGGCATGTACTATAGTCATCTAGAGACCGTGTATAGCAGCGTGCATGATTGTATGGTTGAATTTCAGCATTATTAAAATCAGTCCTGTAGATTTGGTAATTCTCATATATTAGAAGTTTGGTGTTTAGTGGTATAATATCCAACCTAATATCACCCGTACCATAAACGTGCGTGTACAGTTTGTGTGTGTCTGTGACTGTCTGTGTGTGTGTGTGGGTGTGTGTGCATTTGTGAGAGACTGATTTCCTACATTATGTACTAATGTGGTTTCAATAATGTGTCCAAGTCACCATTAGCTTAATCTAGGAGATTTCTAACTCGTCTAACATAAAGAGTTGTCTTTTTCTGTAACAATAAGCAATCTTGATCCACTCATGAACTGAAATCTCTCTAGGTAGATACTAAGAGAATGACTTGTTGCACTTGTTACATGTTAGTGTTAGCACATGATTATGGATAAATGTTTCAGTTTCCCCTTCCCACTGGGAAAAGATCATAAATGCTTTCTCTCCTCCTCTGGTCAGCTGTGACGAGCAGACAGGTGGACATCGCCACTCAGGGATGGTTCATTGGCCTCATGTGTGCCATCGCTCTGCTCATCCTGATCCTCCTTATCATCTGCTTCATTCAGAGGAATAAGGGAGGGAAGTACCCTGGTGAGTAGTAGCACAAACGCCACCATTCACACACTCAAATACAGTATGAACCCACACCTTAATGCTTTGTTTGCCACCATTCAATTCATTTCAATAGGATTAAATGTTATGGTTTGGGAATATTGGTTTGTTTGCACTGAAAGCATAGACAAATATTTAAGATGGCTTTCTACAGCTGCTACAATGAAAACAATACCTAGGAATATCGTAATTATAGATCCCTAAATATCTTGCTATATACTTTCTTATGCTATATAAAAACAACATATTGTTAATGTTATTTTGACATATACGGTATTTCTCATTACATTTCTTGTTATGACACAAATTATTTCATTGAATATGCTATAATGAACAATATGCTGACTTATCTCATTAAAACTAGAAACCTCTCTCATTAGAACAGAATGGAATTTTCTTTGACATACAAATCTTTTATGTATTAATGTGAGAATATGTATATGAGATATGTTGATATTTTGAAATAACAGGAACATTTTGTAACAATTTGATAAGTAGTAATGACAAAAAATATATTTGTATTGTGTGAAAAGGGACTCGTTAGAACAAGAAAGTGAGCAAATATTTGTTGTCATGGTGGCAATACTCTGCCGTAGCTTTTAGTCCCATTCAGTCTGAATAATGAGCAACTATGAAGATGAGGACAATTAAAACAACTTTATACACTATTCCATACAATATACAATATTACACATACACCGTTGTGATTGATCTTTACTATGCTCTACCTCATAAGCTGTTTTGTCTAAATTTGTCTCACTAGTCAAAGAGAAGGAGGATGCACACACAGACCCAGAGTTCCAGCCCATGAAAGACGATGACTGTACTTTTGGGGAATACAGGTGAGAGAAAGTGCTCCGGCCTCTGGAGCCCCCAGAGCCCTATCTTACCCATCAACCCCTGCCCCGTCCCTGCTTTCTGCCCAGATCTGCTCTCTCTCTCTCTCTCTCTCTCTCTCTCTCTCTCTCTCTCTCTCTCTCTCTCTCTCTCTGGCTGGGCTGGAGCTCTGTACTCCCTCCCTCTTCTCAACCCTATCAGCTGACTAATAACTGATCCAGGATCACCAATAACAGAAATTCAAAACAACAACAAGAAGAAGTGCGACTCATCTGAACTTCTACCATTGTGAAGCACAATATTTTTTTTTTTCTGGGTTCGCGGACGTCCTGGATGCTACGTGTGTCGGACTATTTTGTGTGTGTGCTTGATATGACATTGTGGTGTCATTTGAGAAGAAGGATTCTTCAGGTTTAAGGAATTTAGGGGTTTGGGCGATTTAAATCCTTAAATAAGACTGTCAGGAAAAAATATATAAGCTAGAGTCATTTGCAACACATCCTAAACTGAGCTTTAAATTTCAACTAATAAGCTACTCATAGACATCCTGTGTACAGTATATATAGTATTAACACTTTGCCTAGTGTATTGCTACTTGCATATAAACTCTGGTAGTTCTGAAAATGACTGAAATGATTATTTCCTTCTAACTTACAGCAGTTATCCAGCGAAGCTTGTTAGCGTCCTCCTTCTAGGCTGCTTCTCCAATCGCACGCAGAATAAAGAAAAATGAAGCACTTTACTTCTGTATAGCTAGCATTTCTGAATTGTTTTTTATAAGTCGATTTATAAGATGGGTCTTGCTTTTATATTTTATATTCCTTTTGTATTATGTATACATAAACCTATTCTATGGATTTTATGCTTTGATAAATACATATCGATATATATATATACATATAAATAACATGTGACATGCATGGTGTGGAGATCTGATATATGAAAATGTACACTAGGGAATAATGTGTTGGAATGGAATTATTGTTCATATATATATATATATATATATATATATATATATATATATATATATATATATATATATATATATATATATATATATATATATATATGAACAATAATTCCATATATATATATATATATATATATATATACAGTATATAAATATATATATGAACAATAATTCCATATATATATATATATATATATATATATATATATACATATACAGTATATAATTACATATGGATCTTCTATGAAATTATCAGCATGTTTGAGGGAAGCAATCATCACTGAGTATACCAGAGCTGGTAAATGCTGTTTGTATCCGGCCAGTAGTCATTTTTAATAGTAATAATTCTTAAAGGATAAGGCTGGTGATATTCTACATTTTTATTATTGTTAACACATTTTTAAATAGACCAAAACCAATTATGTGTTAGTCTGTCTGACAATACTTTTTGACTTCTCCAGCTTGTTTGTGGCTCTTCAAGCCATATTCCTACTGAAAACAGGCTAAAATACACTTTAAACAGGGACTTTTAAAAAAAAAAAAAACAGGAGTAAATAGTGGGACCACTTTCAGCGTCAGACATGTTACACTTGTAAGTATTTACAGCAGCAGGATGGCCCTGCCCGTGTTCATTGAAATGAAGTCACTCAGTGCAACGATGTGACTCAGTTTTTACTTTTGGACAATAATGGTGCACTATGCCACAGAGGAATTATCTATGTCAGACTTTGAACGAGCAGTCAATAATTGTCGGGCGGTCAATTCATTATTTGTTTTATCTTCATCTTTTCATGGAATTTGATCACAACAAGAAAAAAGTAGAATATCCCTAGACTTATCCTTTAAAACTCATGTGAAGAGACATTTTTGCACTGCAGGGAAATCTCTCCAATGGACATCAACTCAAAGAACACAGTAGACAACAAATCACAGGGCAAAGTGTATAAATATTATAGTGCCTTTGTGAGAGTAAACTTCTTTCCATGCTGTTTCATTAAGCTCAGCTGGAACCTTACAGTATGTCAATAAAGGCATAACTTCAATCAAGTGAGCTTTTTTTGTTTGACTGCAGAAGAGTATACTGTAAATTCAGACTGTACATGTACACGGCATATGTGCCTGTTAAAGTGCAAAGTGTAATCATCCTGAGGAGTGACTGGTGAATTGGGTGGGATCTCAACTGGATGTCCTCATCTGATCGCAAGGGTGTAGGTCTCAGGAAAGGTAAGGGTGATGGTGTGTCAGTGGGGTCGAGGGTCATTGTTTTGTAAATCTAGCATGTGAGGATTGTCAGTGGATAGTCGAGTCACTGTGGAGAAAAACGCTCGCTGTACAAGCATCCCAGATTCTTTCACAGCTACCATCAAGTTTAATATTCGGTCATAAAGCCTTCATCATGTACTTTGCATAGACAAATATTTTAATCTATGGCTTTACTGTGCTAGTTGTATCCCTGAAATATATCTATTCTAAATGTAAAACATTTCAGCATTATGATGGCTTTGTGATCTTATCTCATTGATGTTCAACTCATGTATGTGTATTGTGGAATGTTTCCGACTATAAGTTATCCAAAGAAAACTTTCTTTGCAGATTGTACATGCATTTTGCCAATTTGTGACTATTATCATGCTTGCTTCGGGGGATGTTTGGCTGAAACCTTGCTTTCCAAGTTTTATTAACATCATTGCCTTGGAATGTCATTTTTTTCGTCTCAACCTCTGTCTCTGGGGGGAAATGATTTTGTCATACAATACATTTACCACTTCATATTTGGTTTCATGGGGAATTTGAACAGGGTATGATTGCTTGAGCTTTATTCCCCTGTTGCCTGACGGAAACCAACTAATCATTCATTGCTACTGTTTTTTAGACATGGAGCAAGCCAAATTCAAATTTGCTTCTTGTGCAGTGGGCAGCAACGCTCACCGTTGCTTATAAATAAGCTGAATTTACACTTTTGAAAAGCAAAGACTCAAAGAAATAAACCAACTTATTTTCAATCTGGAAAAAAACTACCAAACCTACCAAACATACAGTAAGGTGGTAAAAGTAGCTATCTGCAGTTCAATGCTCCATCTAAAAAAAACTCACTAATCTCCTTGTTGCATCTGTCACATCATCTCACCTGTAACACCTGCATGTTATTTTCTCCTTCAGTGACAATGAGGACCATAAACCGTTAAAAGGCAGCCGCACTCCGTCTAATGGGACAGTTAAGAGAGACGACAGTGACGACAGTTTAGTTGACTACGGGGAAGGAGGAGACGGACAGTTCAACGAGGATGGCTCGTTTATCGGCCAGTATAGTGGAAAGAGTGCCAGCAGGGAGACTGCTGAGGGCCACGAGAGCTCGGAGGCCCCGTCCCCTATTAATGCCATGAACTCTTTGAACTCCTTTGTGTAGCCAATCAGTCCTCACAGACCAGTGTGAGGCGCTGCACTGACTGCTCAATCCCCACATCTCTCATCTCTCTTAAATGGGTGTCCCAGCACCTCATGGCTTTATGATCACATCTCCATCCCCAGTGCCACACATGACACACAAAGTACACACACTCATCAAAGACATTTATGTTTTCACTTGGAGATCTTTATGGAGAGGCTTGGAGACCTAAAGCAGCATTTAGGAATGAAGTAGCTCAACCAGACATTTGATTTTTTAACAGTGCATGAAACAACTGATATGACCTAAATCCATATTAAAACTTTGATATTAACAAGTGTCACATTCTTACCAGGAATCTCTTATGGACTATGCAGTGCTCGTCTGAACTATATTTGTTTTTGTTACTGGTTATTATATAATCTACTATGTTCAAATAGTAATCAGTTTCATGTATGTTTTCCAACAGAGAAGCTTGTACCGGAATCTGTATTTAATAATGTAATTCCTTCATGTAATTCCATCAGTGCATAACGCAGATCATATATATATATATATATACACACACACATTGTACATGATCTGTATATGTACATGATAGTAAATGTATGTGTATATATATATATATATATACATATATATACTATCTGTATATATATATAAATATATAAACTATCTGTAAACAACATATTGGGAGCAGTGCACACAGCATGCTTGAGATTGCTGCATTAATACATCCTCATCTGTCACCACTCTGTTGAATGAAGGAGGAAGCTGAAATGCTGCATGGCCTGTCATATGAGCTTATGACCTGCATGTAACCTCTTATTGAGCTTGATCTAAAGGCGAGTGGGAAACGCTGAGCGTGTGTGACAGCTTGCCTCAGTCCCTGCAGTGCTCCTTCAGCAGGTAGTGCCTTTTTTTTTTTTCAAAACAACGATTCAATTCTGAAGTCTCTTTCCAGAGTTCAGTGACTGGAACAGAGGCAGTGGCAGGACTGCAGAAGTCACATCCAATGATAAGATAAGCTTGAGAAGAGGACTCTGTGGAGGGAGGAATAATTCATATACTCTTTTTTTTTTTTTTTTTTTTTTTTAAAAAGACGTCCCAATGCCTTGAAACACAGGACTGGCTTTGATTCCCCCTAAGCACACCTACATTGGATCAGACTAAAAAAACATTAAAACCATGTCCGTTGCAGTTTCAAAGTCTGCAGTCATGTACAGAACTTGAATGTATTTCTGCTGTGTGTGTGTGTGTGTGTGTGTGTGTGTGTGTGTGTGTGTGTGTGTGTGTGTGTGTGTGTGTGTGTGTGTGTGTGTGTGTGTGTGTGTGTGTGTGTGTGTGTGTGTGTGTGTGTGTGTGTGTGTGTGCGAATACATTGGTACATTATTCAATTCCTATTAGACAAAAGTGTTCACTTGTTCTAACTACACTTGTGGGCCTTTGAATGGGATCAAGATTTCCTTTCTCTTAACTTGCATCAAGTTTTTTTTTTTAAATGTGTAGACTATTTGTTGAATTTGTAAATACCTTAATTGATTGTACAGGGACAAGCAGCTTATGAGGCAGCCTAGGAGGCAATATTGTGCATGATATGGTTTTACTTGTTGATAGGACTGTATTAAATATAGAGTACTTGTAGAGAATATATATATATATATATATATATATATATATTCTTTTTTTTCTTGCTGTGCACAGTGTACATTGTATTGTAACTAACTGGACAGATGATTGCATATAAATTGAAATTTTGATCTTTTCTGATTTGCTTGTCTGTGGGTTATATGACTTTGGTATTGTACAACATGTAGGATATAGCAACAATATTAATTGATGCACATAATTATAATATTATGACTTGTATTGGTTCTACACAGTCCCAGTATACTGCCAAAATGATGCCCTTTTCTGACAGTATTGCAAATGGTTTTGTATTTAAGAAACACATTTATACTAACAGATACTTTCTTTGTCTCTATTTAAGTTTTACCTTTTAGTGCAAGTATGGAATTCAGCCTACTGGAAATATAATGAATGAATGAATAAATAATTATCTGCTTTAATTTCAGTTTCCAGACTCTTTACTCAAAATGTCATTGCCCTCTCTCGAAAGAGATGAATCTGAATCGCGTACCACTCAATGAGTCACAAAAGCCATGTTATTCAGTCCGTGCATGCTAAGGGCTACATAATGTAACTATAAAATATTCATAACAACAAAATTACACCACATAAGTACTCATTCTTGAATATTGGCCCCTGTGACTTACATACAATGATACATCAGAGCAGAATATTACTGATGTAGTTGGTCAAAGTGAAGTTAGTTTTAACAACTTATATACAAGGTTGTCCAGTGGTTTCCAACCCGGGGGTCTGTCTGAAGGGTGTTATTTTATCTGATAGGGAGGATGCAATTCAACATAGTTCCAATACAGAGCATACAACTATGTGCTGCACAGAGAGTTTAAAGCTATTGCTAAGTTTTATTCTTGGCCCTAGTTGGACTTTTACTTGTACAGTTAAATTAAAAGATACAGCCCTCAGGAGCATAAAACCACAATACACTACAATAGAATATGATATGAAAATACAATAATGTGAACAGCACACTACACATACTGTCCCACAATACACCAACAATACACTTTGGTAATTTACAGTACAATAACAATGGGTACAGCTCTGGTTTGCTTTTAACCAGCACTTAACCTATGCTGTAAAAAAATGTTATACCTGGAATTAATTACATTTTTTGTTGGTAATGTGTTCCAGAGTTGAAAGCCTTTTATGGAAAAAAGATGATTGTCCAAATGTAGTTCTGTGATGTATTTTACAGTTGCCATTCACAATGCTCCAAGTAACTCTGTTACTGTCTTGGCGAGACTGTTAATACATTTGAAAACTAATTTGAGAAAACTAAAATGAGTAAAGCTCTCAAAGCTAAGTAGATTGTATCTTTTTTGTATGTGACAGAAATGCCACCAGACAGGATTTTTGTTATTATTTTCAGTGCCTGATGAAATGAAACACAATATACACACGTGTTGCCATCTTTTTTATATATATTCTCTAATCTTTGCTTTTGTGAAATAATGGAGAGTTTTACTGCTTTTTGCCTCAATTATTGAAATGAAACCATCAGAGAAGTTCATAAGGGATATCTCTCTTTAGTGGGGCTGCTAAAAACTCATAAACATCATGACAAGGAGTCCCAACTAGACACAGCTTTTTTTACCACAGGTTAAATCTTTAACAATGCATTGTGTTTTAGAAGTTTAATGTAATGTTTTTAACGTAGAATTTCAATCTGGGAAGTAACTACACCTGCAAAATAACTACAGGGGAGCAAAAAAACGTGCAAAACAATTTCCCTCTGAATTTTTGTAAAATAAAAGTAAACTTAGCACAGAAAGCAAGGAAATTTGTGTTTGGTAGATTATTTCTCTGTGGTAACAATGCTTTTTGGCAATAAATCGTATACCGTTGGAAAGCCTGTTGAGTTCCGTTTCAAATGGTGCCCCATTTGTAAGGAAGATGCATTTGTGGGATGAGCGGCAGCGCTGAGTACGTGGGTTGCGGCCATGACAAATTTGTCAAATCTTCTCTGCCAATGCCAAGCAGCATATTCTGTCATTGACTCGTTTGGTGTTTGGTGGATTGGATGATTGAAGTTTGAAGAAACAAGATGCCACCCCACACCATCACACTGCCTGTGTGCCGGTGTTACTCTATTGGTGCAGCAATCAGCATAGTGTTCTCCGCATCTTCTCCACACTTTGACCTTACGATCCAACTGCCATAGGCAGAATCTGGACTCATCACTGAACATAACGTTCCTCCACATGTTCAGCTGTTTGGCAACTGCAGAGAAGATTTGGCAAATTTTTCATACTCAGCGCTGCTGCTCGTCCCACAAATGCATGTTCCTTTCAAATGGGGCCCCATTTCAAATGGGGCCCCATTTGAAAGGGAACTAAACAGGTTTTCCAACGGTATAAGATTTATTGCCAAAAAGCATTGTTACCACAGAGAAATAATCTGTGAAATGGAAATTCCCAAGGAGTTTGCTTCAAAATCGTACTTTAGTTCAGGACTTGAGTAAATGACTCCAGCACTGACACAGCAGAAGATACAGTAGGTCTGGCCATGCAAGACTAATAACTCTCTTAAGTACTTTCCACCACTGTATGTGTGGGTGTGTTGGCATTGGACCAACCATCTCCTGCTGCACATGACTTGGATATAGTAAGAGCTATATGGATCTGAAGGCAATGATGCCAAACAAACATTAGATTTTAGCCCTCCAAAACTTGATTGCAAAAGTAGTAGTAAGACGTGTATGTATGAATGCAAAACACATAAATGCAAACACAACCATATGCACCACACACATAAACCTAAATTCCTGGAATATACACTGAACAGTAAGTTGTGCAGTGAGCAGAAATGATGGCGGATGGTGGAAATGTGATGCATACGTAAATGATGCGTACACCTGCCTCAGTCTCCTTATTGTGAAGCAGCTATAGAAAGGCCTTATGGAAAACGGCAGTTGGGCTCAATCTTTTTGGCGCTCACTTGTGGCAATTCCACTTCCATTACAGTATTATTGTCAGGGTAATAGCGAGAGAGCAGCTCGCCATCTGGTGCATTATCACAGAGAAATGGTGTCAGGAAGCGGAGAAGTCTTGGAAATACTTTCTCTCCCTCTGGCAAGGACTTTCTACCTTCTGTTCATTCAGGTACTCTAATTCATTTCCCCGGCAGAAGTTGTTTGGTTATGTTTTGCAGGATTGTTTGTGGGTTAATAACAGCAGTGATTCAAAGTGGATTGCTGCTTCACATATTAATGAACTGCGCTTAAGGATGTTTTTGTTTTTTTTTCCAAAATGAAGCCAAGTTTTGTGAAGGATGAGTACCATCAGTGTTGAGTTGCAGCTGGCTGGAACGTCCGTATTATTTCAACAGAAACAAATGACTCCGCACTCAGTAGCCATGACCTTCAGCTACTGGATGGTGATTCATCAATTTGTTTATTTTTGACAGATTTTCCCTCTTGACTTTACTGCCACCTAGTGATATGAGGCAATTACACAGTTGGCTGGAAAAAAAGAAACAGGCTTTTAAACACTGAATATGAAATGTTATGTTAGGTACATGATTTGAACTGTCAATAAAGTTGTTTTTGGACATTTTTTATTGGTAAACATTTTCAAAGAGACATGACTGAAAATATCTTATGTAAAAGCCACAGTTGGGTCATGCTATAAAATATTTTATTCAAAACAAAATATTTTGGATTATCTTACATTATATGCATTTGGCCCTCTGTTGACATCCCTAGTCCTCAATTACAAAGGCTCCCTGTAAGAGGTTTAGCTATTTATTTCAATGGAAACAGAATCACATTACAGTATTTGTCTGTTGATTAGTGATCATTGCGACCAAACAAGCAGCTGCCCCATTACCCTTCTGAACTTCACCCCCCTCCTTCCTGCTGCTTCCCCCCTCCCCCCATCCTCTCATTCAACCCTCGGTGGATTCATTCTGTGTCGGCTGTGCGTCTGCCATGGCGTCCATTAGCCATCCCCACCTCCTCTGTGTCCAGCTCCTTGATTTACTGTTGGGCGGAATGCCTGGTTTGAATTGATCTATGGGAAGTTTTATGTCTACCTCCATTCTGTTTTCAATGTGAAAAAAAGATCATTACATTGTCTCGTAGTGATGTTAATGTTTCCAAACAACCTGGGAGCTTTAAAGCGCATGATTTGCGTCCCAGATAGATGCTCACGTGAAGGACATGATCTTTTAGCATCAAGCTTTCCAATAAGACATAATGTAGAATAAAGGCTATCAAAGGCAGGTATTAGAAAAACACCATCATTTAGTTTCTGATCTTTTAAAGTGTGTGCTGAGCTTCAGGGCGTCTGTTCCTTAGACGTAAGTGGCAGTGCCTTTGTGTCTTTATGTAGATTTGCCCTTTTCTGATGCTCTGAGAGCTGGGGAGGATAATTGTTTATGATTACTCTGTGACATTTCCATATGGCTGACGAACTGTTTGCCAAAACACACACACACACACACACACACACACACACACACACACACACACACACACACACACACACACACACACACACACACACACACTGTCAGGACCAAGCAGTTTTTGGAGCCTGAGTGGTTGGTTTGGTTTGCCTGAAATTGAAAACCCAGAAGGGAAATCACCCATTTCAGTGTAATGGTAACGTTTTTTCACCAACGTTTCTATCAACTCAAGGAGGCTATCTACCGGGGGGGGGGGGGGGGGGGGGGGGCTGATTTGGTGGCAGATATCACTGTAGTCCTGTTGGATGGATGCTACATAAAGTGAGAGTGCTTTGTTCTATCGATCTGATACTCTCTATCAAACGCCTTCTCCTTTTTTTAATCATGAGAGCACCAGGATTATAACTCTTCCCATCTTCCCATGCCCTGATTCATATTCCCCATGCACCCCCCTCCATCTCCCATGTGTGTTTGGACTGGGTGGGTGGGGGTTACCTTTGCATGAAGCCCCTGTGGAGATCATTGGGGCTAAATCATATTTACCCCTCCCTCTTCTTCCTCCTCCATGTCCCTCCCCCTCCTCTGGTAGGCAGATAGATGACAGCCACCTATTCTTTTCTCCAGACAGCAGGGTGTTTGCTGTTCCTCTTATCCACCCCAGAGACCGGCCCTGTAACAGTGTTATCCACCAGCAGGATCCGTCTCTATTTGCACTGCCAGGTTGTAAGAGGAACAAAAGTGTTTGTCTGAGGCTTGAATATACTTAGATCAGGGATAACCTGTGCATAAAATTATATCCTTTTTGGCCTCGTATTATGCTTCTCTATCTTTTTTCTGTGGAGTGACATTTTTTTTCACAGCAGTTCCCATCTCAAAGAAAACAATACTGTTTTGATGAAAAGTCTGAATAATAACAGACTCAGGGAAATAATCAGCAACACTCAACTTGATATTGAGCTGTAATCTTCATGTAGTCAGTTTCTGATCACATTAAAAAGAACTTCTTTGATATGTTTCCCCAAAATGTATCCAAGGTGGTTAAGTCCTTCAATTAATTCTACTCTGCTCTTTCTCAAAGATTCCTGCATTATTTATGGTCCGCCGCCACAGCAGATTATTATTTGCTGTGTGGTGTTTACATTCAAGATTTAAATCTAATCCTAGGGGATTGAGATGGTCTCATGCTTGGACTGACACACGGACAAGGCTTTGTAATTAGTAGAGGTGCCCTTTTGATATCTGCTTGATGAAAAACAGACTGATGTTAACATGCAGGCTGCAGTCTAACACATTTCTCATCTATCCCTGGTAGTGTCTAGTCATACAAATAGATTTATCTGCTCATATTTTCAGATGTATTCCTCTGGAACTTTTGCTGCTGCCCCCAAAAGACTTGAATGAAATTTAGTTTGGTTTGCTCAAAGTGATGACAAAATACGTTTGAAAAGAAATGGTTTCTCTGGATAATTCACAAACCTCACTGTCAACCCTTTTACAGGGACACTTTTTCTTTGAAAGTGGTTCTTGCACACAGAACATTGTGTTATCTTTGACATTCCTTAAATGTATTTTTTTGCGGAAAATCAGACACAGGAACGATGACTTAAGTGTACAGGTGGATGTTGACTAGCAAAACAGCTCATCATTACTGGGAGTAATCAGTCAGAACAAAAAAAAGGGATTAAGGCAGGCAGGTCTAAAAGCAGTCAAGAGGTCATACACACAACAAAAACAGGCAAGACAACTCAAGTAGACACGAAAACGTTATTGTCTATTCTGTTGACACTAAGTTTTCTATTCTAGACAATCTGGAATAAAGGTGAACGCTTGGTGGGGAGTATATACTACTGGGGCTGATGACTAATGGGAAGCAGGTGTGTAAGGCTGGTGGGCAGGTGAGAAATGGCGGGGAGTGACTGGAGAGGTTAGCAAAACCTGGCAACTGGAGTAGGCTAAATGGAAGAAATGAAGTCAGAAGCAAATAAAGGAGATGAAACCATTACAGTTTTTAACAGATGATGCATCAGTTATTCATTGCAGGGAACTAATAACTTTACGAAATTAGTAATATATGTGCACACAGGTTTTTAATTCAGGAACATAATTATTTGTGTGGCACAAGTGAGGCCTATATAACTACTTTTTTTGTGCATTTGGGAAAAACAGAAAACCGATTCTGCTATGTCTTTAGTGTAGATATGTTACTATTTATTTTTGATATTCATAATATACAAAACAAACGTAGGACAAACCCAGGAGCTTTTTAGGCTCTATTAACGTCCAGCAGCTCTTATCATCAACTGCCTCCAGCAGCCGTTTCCAGCTACAAAGCTCTGATAAACTCAGTGTGCATTCTCCCTGCCCAACACAAAACGGCAAACAAATGGAAAGTGAAATCAAAAGACAGATATATTTCTCAGGAGTAGGTGGAGACCAACAGAGCTGAAATGAGAATAGATATAGGACTTCAATTTGTCAGCTGGCCTGAAAGACGACTTCAGACGAATGCTACTTGCTGGAGTCTATTTCAAGGTGGGCAACTGTTTGCTCAATTTTGTAACGTTATCTAGTTTTGTTGTTTTTGCTGCCCCAAGGGTGGCAAAAATCAAATCAGCTGTTAGTTACGAATCTGATGAATGACTGTCTCCGTCTCCCCTCCTAGACAAAGAAGAGTTAAACTGAATTAAAGATCTCACTCAATTGTCCCTCCAGGCTCCCTTAAAGTCAAGATGGCGGCAAAGATAACAAAAACAGGGGATAGGCTAGGGTAGGCTATGAAACATAGGCCCATTCAGCCCCCAAAAAACGCATCAGCACGTTTATTTAAACTGAAACGGGTGCGTTAAACACCTTGTTGTGTTTGCAAGCACTCTGCCTTTTTCTTCCTACGAGTTTACATACATGTCTCTGCTAATTGGGTATCACCTGTGACACAGCCACTAAACGAGAGACACAGCAGTGGCGACGGCGTGGCAGTGACACAGATATCGGAAACTACTCTGAGTCGGGGCGTCTCGGTTCTAAAAAAAACGTCTCTGGTGAAGCCATTGCGGAAGTGCATTAAACCTGCATTTTATCTTATTTCCAGCAGGGGGCAACTCCATTGGTTGCAAAAAGAAGTCCAACTGCATAGACGTCTATGAGAAAATGACCCTACTTGTCACTTGATTTATTACATCAGTAATCTCGCATTGCCAGACAGTAATCTCGCATTGCCAGCTGTGGAGTAAGGTCTGGCTACACCACACATACATTCTAGAATAGGAGAAAAAACGGTCAGGGGTTAGTTTGCATTTCTTTAAACCAATCCCAATCATCTTGGGCAGCGCTAAGCTCTGGACGGAGCGATTGTGACACTTTAATAGTCTCGGGAAGAAACTTGTTTTGGTGGAACATTTGCACCCCGCAAAATAAAACAAAATAAACAACAAATATTAAATGAAGCTAACTCTTCAAACAATCCCGTAACATGCGCTATTTAAATTAGCTGGATACATGGTCATACATTGCAAAAACTAAGGATATAATCTGTAATAGACTGAAGGCAACCCTGTTACTGTATAAGCCAGCCAAAGTCATATAGGCAAAGTTGGGTCATTTCATTTATTGTAATGTGTGTAGTATTTTTTTTTTTTTTACAGTCACTGGTGTAGACTGAGAGGTATTACAGATGTTATAGAATAGGACCTACACTTCTTAAAATGTTCCTCAGGTTCATCCTCATGTGAGAAGTAATGGAGCTCAGGAGGAACCCGGGACACCACTATGGGAGCCACTGCTCCATGGCCCTTTGGAACAAGCAGGTCTAGCGCCCCCCCAAGCTGACAGTCATAACCCTTCATCCAATCCGCGGGGACAGGACCGCTGCTCTGTCAGTTTATTTCCCCGCTCTTGAGCGCCCGGCGATGCGGTGCTGAGCAGTGGTGAGCATCGTGAAGGACGCACGGACGGACGCATTTGCCCGCTACGGAAGGTAAGGACACGGGCTATAGTGAAAAATGATTGTTTGACATTATTATTAGAGTAACCTGGGCGCTGCATTTTTGACAGCTGGGAAAGCAGGGTTGTTTACAACAGACTGAGTGGGATGCACGGTTGGGATGGAGCTTATGCGCCCTCCGCAATGCAGAATTGGACGATATAGGTACGAAGAAACCGCATTTTGCAGTTGGGTGTCGTATTGACAGATGCAGAGAGACATGTGCAATATCTGACATATCGTGGCGTGGTGGGGATGACGCTGATCTGCTGCACATCCTGGCATGCACTTCCCTCCCAAAAAATAGTCGACGCACAGAGCAGGTTTACGGATATATTTCAGCATTTAGCACATCTGCTTTAAAGCATGAAGTCTGAGTGTTAAATTCAGCATTTATTAGACCACGCCAGAGGCCATAGCCTAATTGCGCCGCACATACCGATGATTTAAACTGCCGCCTGCAGCCAAAAGATCAGGAACCACCCGACGACTGTAAACACTTTGATCTGTGGTGAAACTAAAACGCTTGTCCTGGTGATTGAGGCATATGGTTCGGCTCTGTCATGTTTACTGGCAGATTTTGCCGTGGTGCTCAGTAATGGCCCATCGCACGGTTGTCCGTCAGGTGCTGGAGAAGGTGTCATGGGCGCGTCCAGACTCACCAGGCTATAGGCTTCAGTGGAGAGAAACCGTTCATTCTACATGTTGCTAAAGTAAGGTCTAGGGACTTCCAGAAGTCCCTAGTCCCAGACATTTCTAAGGGGGTCTTTATCATGTAGCAAAAATGATCAAGAGTTATTTTTATGTTAGTTAACTCATTAATGACAGTTAAAAAAAGGATGATGGTAACCTCACACAAACCATGCAATTATGCACTGATTCATAGTGAATTACAAAAATCCCAGATGTGAAAATATTACATTGGTATTCTGCATTATCAGTATGTGGGGGGTTTTGAACCTGTGATCTCAGTTAATAGCTGTAGGGACTCTGGTCACAGTCATTAAGCTACATGGTGAAGTCTGTCTGCAACTCAAGATGTTATGCCTTTATTAATACATATAGAATTGATTTTTAGATTCAAGCATGGTTATTATTTTCCCAATGCTGTTGAATAATGGATTAGAATAAAGAGCATAGCTTTTAGCACTGCTTCCTGCAGCAGAGTATGATTTAAGCCACTGCAACTTTCTATTGTTGTCTAATGTGTGAGTGCAATTAATGATGTAATCAATATCACCACATTTTGACATCTTATGGGACTCTGTGTTTGCTATTCACAGTTCTAGAGTTGTTTTACTTTTGTGAGGGGTAGAGCTGGCAGAATTTGCACCTGTTATTTAGGATTGGTCTCAGATTAACATATGAATGTAGGTTTATGAACAAGTTAAATGGTAGCTGGTTCCTCTAAGATCTTAGTGTGGGGCTTGTGTCCCCACACCTGTTACTTGTTAGAATTGTTTGCTCATCCAGTATACAAATCTGCATATATTCAGATGATCAATTGATAAATGTCTGACACCTTTCTGCTCCTGGGCGCTGTAGACCTAAATGTTTTTGGGCAATATTTTCATTTTGGTTTATTTGCCATTCAGTGTCATGTGTGAGAATCGTCACTGTGTGTTTGTCCGGGCTGAATCAGAGCCCTAGATGTGGCACAAAATGTTAGAGGGATTCTGTGGGTGCCTGTCAGGTGGAGCACTTTATGAATCTTGTAAGCTTGACTGCTGCTAATGCATCTTGTGCTATCCTGTGTACACCCTGAGGACAGTCCCTCGCCTTCACACGAGGTGAATGAATTTACTCTGCTCAGAAGTAGGCTAACCGGCCGCGTGCAAGGCATCATCTTACATTTTTACCCCTCTTGGTCCACAATGAAATATATCTGAATATAGAGTTTTGAATTTTGCAATGAGCTGTTCTCTGCCAGCATGCTATTGGCTGCAGGGCCGTACTGGCTGGAGGAGCCTGCATGACGAGGAACTTTTTACATAACACAGTACCCCGCAGGATGTGGCTGTTCTGTGATGCATTTCAAGGCTACAGCCTCAGCCTCCATTAGTGTCACAGTCAGATGACTTAACATAGCTGTACACAATACTTCTCCTTTGGTTTGAAGCTTCAGTCACACACATCTGTCATGTATTGAGGTAGACAGGCTAACCTCACCTGAGGCAGAAAATAGAGCTGCCTTCAACCTCCCCATCTCCACTTCACCTCAGCCAGCATGTAACTTATAAAAAATGAGTACAGACGTGAGAGAGATTGCTTTTACTTATCTGGTATGAATGTTTACTGCAAATCTGTCAAATGCTTTAACAGTTTTTTTTTATATTCAGCAAGACAAAGATTTTTTCCATTTTCCAATTCAGTTAATGTCTTTATTCAAGCAGCATTATTTTGGTGCTCAAAGCAAACCTTTGATGTTTGCCATTTAAGATCAAGTCCTTTTAGTTAAGTCCTTTCAGAGTCGTTTTAGGAGATTAGATTTGTCTCCAGATGTCCTTCTGAGCTCTGGGAGACAAATTCCTGGGCAAAGAGTCAAGCATTAGTTAAAGATAGGATGATAGATTTTGAAAAGACTCTGATTGGCAGCGGTAGCATTTGCCAGCAACAGGGCTAGTTTGTTCGGCGCTGTTTGTTCTGTCACACTGAATGCAGTGTCAGTCACGCTGGAGGGAATACGTCCTGTAGACTTGTTTCATTGTTAAATTGAAGGCACTAGGAGAGGCTATAGCAAGACGAGACTATGCAAATGAACATTTGTGTGCAGAAAAACACAGACACACAAATGCAACCCTTATTGCTGCAACTGTCTTCACAGCCTGTACAAGTGCTTCTTTCTGTCCTGCTGACAAAACGTGATGCTCTCGTCTTGATGCTTCCTTTAGATTGCTCAGCAATTTACGCACCGGCGGTCAATAGTGAGATCCACTAATGGTACGGCAGTAAGGCAGAGACATGACGTCTTCTATGTTTGCCTGGAGACAGACCTCTCCTCTGTTCATGCCTGAGGAGGAGAAAGGCCCTCAGTCCCCATCTGCCATCGCTAGCTGTCTGAATACAGTTTACACTAGACCTACCATTGATTCTCCCACTGTGGACTGCTCCCTGCTCTCTGCATGCATGCAACCCTATAGATCTTATGTGTAAGAGACTGAGATAAGTGGGAAGAAGTCAGGCACATTGCACATTTGTATCCCACTTGTTAGACTAAACTGTAAGTGTGGTTAATTATTTTGTTGGGCTTATAGATATTTAATAGTTTTGCTGTAATCATCTTCTAAAATTGTGATACTTGTTTTTTTGTATAGCCAATAGGAAGAAAAGAGATCCATGCAGGTTAGAGCTGAAGTGACTTGTCAAATAATAGAATGATAGAAAAGTAATTGAGTTGTTTTGGTATTTTTTATTTTTATTTTTTCAAGCAAAAACACTTGCTGGTTCTCGCTTCTCAGACATGAAAAAAAGGTTGCATTTCTTAGCCGATCTGCCGGCGATTTGATTTCGCCCTGCAGCTCAGGCTGGAAACCTGTACGTTTATCTCTCCTGCTTCCGTTACAGATTTGTGGGAACCAATCACAAACTGGCTTATCCACCTGGCGCGCTATTGGTGGGTTTAACACGATGACGATAGAGAAGCGACCAAGCAGCTTTTTGTTTACATTCAACATGCCGGCCACCGAAGCGCAGCACTCCATGGCAACAACCCGTTGATGGTGCTGTCGCTGCTACATCACCCGGATTGTTGGTCTGATTGGTTGAAGGACTATCCAATTGCGTACAGAGTCATTTGAACTATGCTTGTTGATCATGCCTCTTGTGCAGAGAAAATACAGAGCAGACTCCCCAGACTAATTTTATTCTCCAAACGATTTTTAGAGAAAATAACGGGAAGATTAATGGGTAATTAAAAGAATCCTTTGTTGCAGCCTTAATGCAGCTGCCAACATTAGTAGCCAGCTGGATATTTGAAGCACATTACATTGTTATATAGGACTTTTTTCTCAAATCAGTCACTTTGTTTAACAGGATAAGGTTTTATCGCCTGGGCTGATGTTCTATTTCTGGGGCCACTGTTGCCTACTTGAATCTAATGATCTCGAATAGTTGCTCCCGGCAATTCAGGAGGCTAGTTACTTTTAAAGGGAGACCCCAAATGAATAATAATTCAGCCACACTAGATTGTTTTAGTGTGTGTGTGTGTGTGTGTGTGTGTGTGTGTGTGTGTGTGTGTGTGTGTGTGTGTGTGTGTGTGTGTGTGTGTGTGTGTGTGTGTGTGTGTGCATGCGCACACATGTATTTGGCTCATTTAGCTCTTATGCAGTCCCTGATATGTATCTGCCATATCTAAGATCAGGATAAAATCCAGCCTGCATAAATGGCCTTTTGTTGATTTACACAAATGCAGCACAATACTGAAGATAAAAATAGATATATTTGATTTCAACTGCTGGATTTTTGTCTATTTATAACATTACATCTTCTGGAGAAATATGTTATTCATTTACTGACAAGGTAAAAAAAAAGGTCTTGAAGAAATGGCTTGCTTGGAAAAACATCAAATCAAACTCCCCTAAAGATATAACTTAGAATGTCTTTTATCATAGAACATTTAATCTGTTCCGCTTCTCTTTATCAGTGCGATTTTGTTTGTTGATAAAGTTCTGAGCTTCTTTGGTGACTCTCAATGATCTTATGGTTTGTCTATCTGCCAAAGTGATGTCTCATTCAAAATCAGATTACTCCATTTCCATTAAGATAATGTGGACCGGACAAGCAGGTAGAGTTTGGATATTGCCTGATATCTTCCCCTGCCACTCATGGGGGAAATAGGATGACATTGATCAATGTCATCAGAGTGTTATCTTGAAGTAGGTACAAGTTCAGTGATGTTCAGAGATTTGTCAGTGGTCTGTTGGGGCAATTGAAGTCTTCAACTCCTTAAAATTACAGTTTAAATTGCTCATGTTATGCTTTTTGGCTTTTCCCATTTCCTTTATTGTGTTATATATCTTTTTGTGCATGTTATAGGTTTACAAAGTGAAAAAGCCCAAAGTCCACCCCAAAGGGGCTTACCATCTCCAACAGAAAACACTGTTCACAAACAGCTCTATTGTAGTCCAGCCATTACTTCAGTGACGAACGTGCGTCACTTTTTATTGCACGTTATAATGCTCGCCTAGCTGCTAGCGTGGCACATCCTCATACTCTGCAACTGACTAGCTAGCAGTACTTACTGCGCATGTGCGACTCCCAACAAAGATGGTACAGAAGTGTGATGTCTCGCTCTGTAGCTAAAACAGAGAGCTCAACACACAGGGTGAAAAGAGGAGCTGCATCAATGTGCAGTACAACAAATATATGGTGTTTTCTGAAAATTAAACCACATAAACCTATTCTGGTACAACCTATAAATACAATTATGAACCTGAAAATGAGCATAATATGAGCACTTTAAATAAAATTGAGAAAAAGAACATGAAGATTGATCTATTAAAGAAATCACTGATGAACTGGGTAAGTGATTGATTTACTGAATAATTCATTTATTGGTTTACAGGCCATCTATGTGTGTCTGATGATTTTAAATGTTGTGTTTAAGTTAAAACTTTTTGGACTACATTGAAGAACAATTAAAATGTGTAACTAGGTTAAATTTGACAAGATTTCACTTCGTTCAATTTGTTGCTCGTTTTCCTCTGAGATATTTTTAGACTTACAATCAAAGTCAATCTTTTGGGATTTATGGACTCAATTAGAAGGAGATTACAAATGTGTGTCCTTCGCCTGTTCATTTGTGTTAACAGCATGATCAGCCTTTTTTATTTTTTCAGATAATATTTGACTTTTCTTTTTACAATGTCTGCTTATGCTGTCTTCTTCACTGTGATGCATTCATTTCCCACTGTAATATCAATAATTATTTGCTCATAAAATAGCTAATTGCATTTTGCTTGTTGTTAACTTGTACTAAAGATCTTTGTATTTAATGATGATAAGAAGTACAAGTGACAGTACTGCAAGGTTAACAAGTTCAGAGGACAGTTTTCCCTAATTATGTAGTCACTTTTAAGTGTGAATGGGTCTTAATTAAACTCTTCCTCAGAGTGTCAGATAACCGCTTGTGTATTTGTTTCACATTTCACTGAGCAGATATATAGTGTTACACACAGTGGACTGACTTCTCACATGGGAGTCTTGAGCCATCTGTTTTTGCACCTTCGTAGGCGCAGTCAGATACATTGTTTACAGAACTGTTGAGAAGCTGTGCAGTCAGACAACACTATTTTGGTCCCATATAAGATGACTTTCAATTCCTTGAACTTTGAAAATCATTCATTTCTGTTGTCCAGAACCTAATGAATCACAGAGCTTGTTTGTGGAGAACTTTGAGCAAGCTTCAAAATAAAGGGTTGGCTTTTATTTGGAGTAGAGGAGCCGTTTTGGATAATTAAAGGTTGGAACAGAAATAATCACCTTTGATGCTGGCACAACCTTACCTATACAACTTTAACCCCTCTGACAGTAATTTATTTCATGATCTTCACATGAAAGCTAGTATTTAGCATAATTTTAAAGATCATATTACCTTTGTATCCCTCATCATTGATATTCTCAGTAATGAGCTACATTGTTTTGGATTTCATCTTGTTTAATCTGTGTTTATCATGGGATTGTGAAAGTGAAAGTTTACTGTAGTTCAACTGCTTGCATTGTTTATTTTATAGTGTCGGGGATAAAGTACAAGCCCGATGGTGCAGGGAACTGTCCAATTAGGTACGAAAGCGTCTTCCTCATTGGGGCCAAGCCACTCTTGGGGCCTTTAAGCAAGGCCTGTTGCTATGGTGCTGGGAGCATGTGAGGAAGACAAGAACACAACTTGATCTATATGCTAGTTCAGCATGCAAGGTTACCAAGCATAACCACACTCCTCTGCTTATACCATCATCTTTAATGTGTACTATATGTTATTTTTCATGCTATCCCAGAGTATGTTGCCTCATAGTGATGATGCAGGCTGTGTATTGTTGACAGCTCAGCCCTGTTACTGCGACGGCAAACTGGAGTCATGAACTCCCCACCAGTTGTGTGTTAAAAATAATGAAATTTAGGGGTCAAAGGGGATTCTTACACTAATCAGAAACGTCCTTGGTGAGAAGCATACTAGTTCTTTAGCTGGCTGACCTCTAGCCGTCTGTGGGAGGGACTGTATGTGTGAGAAGTATATAGATAAAAGGCTAATATCAGAGAGAGCCCAAAGGCGAAGGCCTCCTGGCACGTGGAGCGAATACTGAGGAAGCCGAGCTCTTGGGAAGCCTCATTATACATTTAGGGACGTCCTGTTTTCCCTCTCTCTGGACAGCTGGACAGCTAAATTGTTTGTGGATCAATAGTTTAGCTTCCTACAGGCTCCACAGAGTGAGTGAAGTGCATTTAAACCCAAGAAATCGGAGATGGGAAGCATAGCACTAAGGGCCTCAGCAAGTGCTATTGCTCTGCCCATTATTCAGTCTCCATGTTTGTTTACCTGCAGTGCTTGACTTCAGTGCTGAGACCATCTGTAGTCATTTTACGCCCATGTAATCAACTTTTCTTCGATTTCCATTTTCTTTGCTACACAAATGAATCCATAAATATCCAATGCTATTCCCATTTGGTGATATTTTTTTTTTAAATAATGCCATATGCACTGTATTTGTAAAGAGGGATGTAACGATATGAAAATGTATCCTCATGGTTATAGTGACCAAAATTATCACGGTTTTCGGTATAATAGCGGCATTTTTAAAAGTGTGTTCAATATGTTCAGAATGCACTGATAGACCTAAACAAGCAAAAAGTGTGAGTGTTTATTATATTACAAAAATAAAGGCAAAACCTTATCAAAAGTGCAACTTTTAACAACAAGGGTTCAGCATGTAAACAGCCTATTTGCTACGCAGTGCGCCTGCGCAGCAGCTTCAGGAGACTCGGATGAAGCTGGGTTCCCAGTGTTTCCCACAGGTTGAATTTACTTGTGGTGGTGGGTGGCGCAGGATGTGACGGCGTGGCGCGTGATGGCTGGGTTCAGTAATAAACTATTCAAATGAAGGTTTATGAACTATTTATTGAAATGTAATGACTTGGCTACATAATATTAACAGATACTTTCGGAATAAATAACTATTTACATATAAAACATGTCAGACTAAAAAATGATACAGAGGAAGTGTAGCCATGATGTGCTTTGTCAATTAAATCTGGTTGGTTTGTCAAATGTTATGGTTCAGCAGATAAAATACCTGATTACCTGGAGCCCAAATAGGCTATATGTAACTTAACCTTAATACTATGATCCATACAGACAGTTACATGTTATTAAAAATCTCAACACTGTCTCCTCCTAATTCCTGTTAAATCATATAAGACTAAATCTATAAGACTAAAGTTATCGTTTTTTTTTAAGTGTTTTGGGGGATCATAAACACACTGTTTTGAAGGCTACTATAGCTACATGTCCTTGTTGCATTTATTAAGATCTTATCTGAAGATTTCTGTCATTCAAACAACTCTGAGTTGTAGTTTAAAACTTTTACAGCCAACTTGATAAAATCTTGGGTCTTATTCGGGCTCAAGTCCATAAATACATGGGATTCAGGCACGGAGAATGACAGCTCAGTTAGCAACGATTAGCTCCATTAGTGGTTAGCTCCATTATAAAGCAGACAGGGGTAACAACCAAACTCTAATAAATGACGTTCTGGGAGCTTGGCTGCAGCATTTCTACGGTTTGTTAATACACTGTTCACAAGATAGTGTATGTGTGAGAGAGACGCATCAGTGACAGAGAGACGGAGGAAGAGCAGGGAAAGGAAATGCAGCTGAACAAATGTGTGGCGGCCGGTGTTGATTCTGTGGCGCACCGCCACAAATTAGTCTATGTGTGGGAAACACTGGTTTCCACATCGTGGTATGAATAAAAACGGTAATTGTTATAGTCAACATTATTACCGTGGTTTACCGTTACATCAGTAATCGTTACATCCCTATTTGTAAATTAAACCATTCTTTGGATGCTGTCATTTCCCAGACGCTGAGAGATCTCCACTAAGATTGATTGAAAGTTATAAGGTTGTGTTGTGCAAGCTGATTATATACCGTATAAATGCTGCTTATTATGACCAGAGCCTGGCTGCACAGCCTGTCTATATTGATTCAACACTTATTTAAAATGCCTCTTGTTTTTCAGTTCAGCTCTTTGGCTATGTAAAAGGCAGAGACAGAGAGAGAGAAGGAAGGGGGGGGGGGGGGTATATTGCGAAACAGAAGAACAAAACATTTGGAGCTCTCCCTTCATTCCTTAGATCAGTGTAACCAGAAATAAAAGCTGTCGCTGGTACACGCTCTGGGCTGTGGGCCGCCGCTGTCCTCTCCTGGCTCTCTTGCTGCGCTGCCGATGCATTTGTGTTTCACTGGTCAGCCTCCGAGCTCTTGGGCCCAAGGCTGCATCTCTACATGAAGAGCCCATTGATGTGGGCAACATTAGCATTCGCTGTAGACGAGCACGACAAACAGGTTGGTTTTCCGTTTCACACTTACAAACCTGTTCTCTCTGGATCCTCTCAAAGGGTCTCAAATCAACCCTCTTGTTGCATAGCTAATGAGGGTAGATAAAAGAGGTCAAAGAATGCTTATGTAGGCCTCTTCAGTACAAGCAGTGTACTCTTTGTATAAAGCCTCACCCTGCCAACTGCCACATCAGGGCAACACTGTCACATCTGGCGCACAGACTTACAAGGTGATGTAACCACCTGCGTCATGTTTTCTCTAAGTGCTAGTGGGACAATACACCAGCACTAATAGCTTCCGACAAACTACCCTAAAACGTCCCTGAACAAAAGTTGTTCTTAGATGTTGGCATATCATTATTCAGATCTGATCCCAGCATTCTGAGGGAATCTGGCTGACTTATGCATGAGATTTGTGCACTAATTATGCTGCAGATTCTTTTCCTTGGCTCTGTTTGAAGCTGCAGGAGCTTTTGTTGCAATCTGCTAATTCATGCTGCTGAAATTATCCTCACAATTTTACTTAGCAACAGCACATTGCCCTCGAGAAGAAGTGGCTAATATCACCCAATGAAAAATAACACGTGATCCATCTCTGTGTTTAAATGATCATGAGTCAGACTACTGCTTGCGCAAGTCATCTTGATGCCAAGAGAGAGAGGTAGAGTAGAGGAAGACAGCTTCGTAATTACAGATCTTTTTTCTTCTACTTACTGTAAAGGAATTTATATAAACAGTAAACAGAGAGATAATGAAGATGTGAGTGCAGATTCCACCCTTATTATTCCTTATTAACAATCACAACATCAACTCCCTGCTCGAGTGAAAGTATCTCACATTATTCCATGGGGAAAAATAAGCCATGCATGCATATTAATTAGGGCTGTCAAAATAACGCGTTAATTTCAATTAATTAATCTGAGAAAATTCCATTCCATATTGACCTTTCACCTGGAGCTGTTCTAGCCACCATTCAACTGTAAAATGAAGGAGGGAGACGAGAGAATGCGCAACAGAAACATCGCTGCATGTGACGCTAGTTTCTTTAACTTTCTATGGTTAACACTACACTCAGCGGGTAACGTTAGCCTTCCGCTAGCTAGTAGCTGGATTAAACACGGTTAAAATGCTGACAGCTAACGCTAAATGGTGTAAAGTTTGACTGTGTTTCTGCCATTGTC
Source organism: Gymnocephalus cernua (assembly GCA_023631565.1). Lineage (NCBI taxonomy): Eukaryota > Metazoa > Chordata > Actinopteri > Perciformes > Percidae > Gymnocephalus > Gymnocephalus cernua. The sequence continues at coordinate 22,119,511 of CM042431.1, read as the reverse complement.
GGAAAAACACAGATGGAGACGGTGCGTTCAATGAAACTGGTAATCTACAGTCTTGCGGTGCATTCGTAGCTATTGTAAAATACCCTTTTGAATTCATTTCCTCAGCATATTAGGTCATATTGTTGATTGTTATGGTCATTATTTGAACAGTGAAAATAATAATACATTTTTTTTTAACGTTAATGTCACTAATGCTGATTATTCATTGATTCATTTGAATTTAAATTTCTTTCACAGCAAAAATGATGTATGCGATTCATTTAGATTAATTAACCACAGAGTCTGTAATTAATTCGATTACATTTTTTAATCGATTGACAGCCCTAATATTAATATGGCATTTGTTCAGACTCCAGTTGAGCATGGAGGAGGACAGCCTCCATACTGCATGCGTGGGCCTTGTGGTAAAATGTGTCAGTAGCATAGCAGCCAGTGTCACTGGTTGGATTATTCACAAGGATGGTGTAATGACAGTGAGTTGAGGAAAGGGCATCCAGAGGTGAATCTGACATGCAGAAAGAGCGCTGAATCCTTTTTTTTGTCACACACCCCGCCTTTGCAGTGCTCCGACTCTTATCTGCAACACACAGCTCCACTTATGCTGCACACAGGTCCATACTGTGTGGAGGACAGAAGGAGCGAAGGGCATAGCGTCACAGTCAGGCAAGCACACACATACACACCGATACACACACTCATACATATGAACAACAGATAAAAAGAGGAGGGGTTGTACTTTTCTTAATTCCCCTGCAACAGAGGACAACAAGACAAAGCAAAGCATTGCTCTTCCATGTGACTGAAGGGGGGTTGGAAACTACTCTGTGTTTAGAGAGACTGCTGGAGTACTTAATGTTATTCACATTGACCCGTGACCAACCAGATTATAATTTGACTCCAGTACAATGAAATGAAAAGGTTGCAAAACATTAATGCCTGCAATTATCTGTATACAATAATAATTTACGAATGCCATTTCCCACAAAAGGTTTTTCAAACAAAACACAAAACTGATCATAATGGATAAAAATAAAGAGATAAGTAAGACATTGTTAATACACATTTTTTAAAGAAATATAACATTTTGAGGAAAGTTAGAGATGATTGATAACACTGTTATGTATGTCTGGTAAAGCTGGAGCCAGGCGGACAGGTAGGTTAGCTTAGCATAAAGACTGAAAGCAGGGAAAAACAGCTAGTGGGCACCATCTGAAGCGTACTAATTAAAGTGCTATATCTCATACAAAGACTTAAGTGTAAAATTGACAATACGTGGTTTAATGGACTATTTCTTGACTGGGCACAGTAACTTCTTGGAGTCACCAAGATGTTGCCAGGCAACAAGCAGAGATGCCAGATTACTTTTGGCTGAGCCATGCTAGCTGTTTCTCCCTGCTTCCAGTCTTTATGCTAAGCTAAACTAACCATGTCCTGGTTTCAGCTTCATATATATTATATAAATTCATCTTCTTCAAAACTGAATTGATTGAACATTTTGCAATTATTAATTGAACAATGTTCTTTTTTGTCATTTCTTGCCAACTTCATGAAATAGGAGATCTGCTAAATAGAATAGTATAGGTTATTTTTTCATAGTCTTAAAGCAGAGTAAATGCTGCTTAATTAGGCATCAAGAGTCATGAAAGAAAATCTTTTGAAAAATTATAAAACCAATGCTCAGTGCTGTAGTTTTGTTTAAGCACTGGCATAAATAAAACCCAACACAATGTAGGTGAAAGGGCCCTGTGAATACTCTTAGGGCAGTCAAGCAAAAGCATCTGTTTGAAGCATAATATATGAAAAGTCTCTTAACCTAGTTTAGCTTGCTTGCTTGCTGCTACTGGAGGGAACACAAGCTTGATTGGAAATGCTGTAAACCCTTTGGCTGCGTGGGTTGTTATCTGAGCTGTGTCTTCAACAGCCGTTGGACTGTGCACAAACAGCTTCATAACAGGGAAGAGATGATTTCCTTATGTAAAAGGATAATCTTGCGATCTGAATGCCAGAAAGCGCCCACACATCTGCACTTCCTTACGTTGACACAGCCAAATAATGTCAGGACGTACCAATTTTGTCTTTGAAAATGTCAGTGTTTGAAGAGACAGCACATTAGCCTAATCATAGTCACAGAATTATCTACACAGTTGGTTGATGATGGTCTGGCATCATGATCTAAGCGCTCTTTTTTTATAGCCTACATCTTCTGTTTTTTGTTGTTGTTTAAGTGGGCACCTGTTCTGCCTTATGAGCCATGATCACATGGTGTGACTTGGCTAAGAGACACCAGATGACTCAGGTCTTTGCCCAAGCTGTACTCATTGTCAGTCAGCACACACACTGCTTTCCAACAGGCTGTCTGACTGTGGCCATGTGCTCAGCAGTAAACATAGGTGACTGGGTCTGTTGACATGGACACTGTGTTCCGGACATGAATGTATATGATGGTGGAGGGCCTGGTCCTGGCCCGGATAAAGTGTTTATCCTCTTTGCAAATATCCCTGCATGCACAAATTAACAGAATATTTTAATTAATTGAAAGGAAACAACCAACAGAGAAACAATAACTTGGTTAATGTGTTCACATGCTGTAATATTTCAGTTAATATTAGCTTGGCCAGCTGTCATACTCTGTTTTCTGGCAGTTTGAATAAGAGCTCATGCTGACTGTTTTAAATCGTATATGCAGCTTTTAAAGGAAGGAGTACCAAGTGCCAAATAACAGAGGAATATAATGTTACACACATAAATGCACCCAGTGAGAGAGACTGTGGAGCTTGCTGTGGCACAAGTAGTGGAGGAAGACTTCCCGATGGGTAGGCATGAATACCGGTATGCATGGCACTGCTTAAAAGCAATGGCACAGCCTAATACAGTATGGCAGTCAATGGATTCACAGAGCAGGCTTTGTCTGCTGTTGTACTTTCAACTCTGGATGAGGTGTCTGAGCCTCTTGTTTAAACTGTTCAGCCCTAAAGTGCAGAAGTCTCAGAAAGAGAAATCTCTAATGTTGTTTAAGAAAATCTTTAAATCTTATAAATGCATGCCTTATTTCCTCACCCACTATATTATTACTTATTTGTCAGTAAGATGGTTTACATTCCTTTACCCAACTTGAAATTATGATAGTTTATTTGGGATTCATTGAGTTTGAGTTGGTTTAATGAACTGCTAAGTGATAAGTTACCAAAGTAAACATCTAAGCATGTGTCTGGTGCACCAGAGAACTTTAAAGAGCCTGTTAATGTGTTCTCCCAAACCTCTTCTTATGGTCTATACGTATTCTAGACATGCACCAATGCTGTTAAGAGACTAAGTGGCAGGCGAGTTGTTTCTTTCCTCATTTATGGATACTATTATCCATCCACATCTGCCTTGGAGAGAGTAGGACATATCAGAAGTACAGTAAACAAATATCTGCAGAGCACACTATCAAGTTCTTAAAGCTACAAATTGGGCCATGCTGCCTTTGACAATAGGGCTACGGTGACATTAGGAGTAAACAGCCACATTGGCTTCACCAAATTAAATCATCACTCGCAAAGCTTCAGCACGTCCAGTGCATGCATTCAGCTGCCCCTGTCTGCCTTTCCCACGCTTCTGTTTTCATCCGTTCTTCTACAGTCTGTATGTAGCTGTGAGGTTTGACAGAAGAATTTGAATGAAGCTGTCATATATATGTTTCTCTACAGGGACAGAGAAAAAACAAACAAATCTGGCTGTTGTTGCACATACTAGTTTACAATCTGAGCAGTCAGAATTTGGGGACTTGCTGTATAGTAGCAATTTGAGAGTGGAGTGTAATTACTGAGACCAAACAATAAAAACAAGTCTGCCTCATGGCACAAAAGGAAATTCCTTTACGGCATAAGGGTCTATGCAGACTCCAGTGCAAACAAAGAGCTTCTCATAATGATGAAGTAAGTTAAAAGCCAATGGTAAAATAATGTCCAGGTTTTTTTTTCTGTTCATTAAAGTGGAAAATCACAGTGGCATGATAATGGGGGGAACTTGCAAGACCCATTGTGACAGTAGCTTAAGAGGTTAAAGGATAATTCTGGTGATGTTCTATCTTTTTTTTATAACTTTTATAACTTTTGTCCACAAATCCAGTGACAATACTGATCCTATGAACAAGTAGCCTGATGAAGCTTATTCCTCTGACCTCCGTTGTTGTCCAACAACTGTTAAAAACATATACATGAACCACATCGTTGGACTCGGTGACATGTTCCTTCATTACCATTAACTTTTCAGCACTGTAGCTTATTTTAAGTCTATGCCACATACACTGTTTTACAGTAAATACTCATTAGGGCACCAAATCCACAGCCCAACAAATGCATTATTTAGTCCTATTTAATGTAATGATTGTTTAAAAGTATAGGGTTTTGACCAGTTTTAAAATATTCTTTTCTTCAGTGGGAATGAAGGGGCTTAGGGTTGAGAGCCACAGACTAGGGTAGTCAGAAAGAAAACATGGTTGGTTTTGGTCTTTTCTTGGGCTTTGTTCACAATAGGAAAAAATGCAGAATAACCCCAGAATTATCCTAAGTAGAACATGTCTTTGTGAGAACCAGTGGGAAACATAAGCACTAACTGCTGCACTGGAAAGGAGGCTTCTTTTTGTAATCATCATCATTATGGGGTGCCATGATACTGAGGGATCAGCACCGTATTAACAAATCAATACAGTATGATTGATCCAGCCTCTTTGACTCAGATTTACCTGGGCTCTACTTACAAACATCAATTTATCTCCTGATGGATTCTATTTCTCAGGCATTGCTCTGTGTATCCTAACACATGAGGGAATTGATTTGTGAATGATTGGCTGGTGTCTCGCCCACATCCACAAAGATGTCACTGTATCTCTTGCAGTGAAAAGCATCTTGTTTGGCCTGTGACCGACACTGACTTACATTGTGTCTCAGTGGTCATTATATTCTCATGTGCTTGAAAGATACATTTCTTTCTGCCATTTTACAATCAGTATTGTTGGTGGTGAAAAGGTCCATTCAAGTGTTGAGGCGAGGAAACACCGGACTCTTCAGCTGACTTGCATTTACAGTGCAGTGCACTACTTATTCACACAGACCCACCCACACATCCACACATCCACTCACCCTTGAGTCGCTGGGTTTCTCTGACAAAGTGGAAGAAAAGCACAGAAATTAAGCAGTGTGTTTGTGGAGGAGAAGATTGTTTGGTTTGACTGTGTGTCAAACCACTGCCGAGGAAGGTAAAGATTACAGCCAATCCACACATACAATAGCTCTGTGTCTGCTAATAGTCCCCACTTCAAGACTCTGAAATCTTCTTTGTTTGTTCAAACAGTCTTCTGAGCAGACGTGGATAATGAAGACAGAATAGACCAGAGATGAGATTTTGCTATCGAGGAGGAAAAGAAGGGAGTAGGCAGTTAGCTGGCCATGGACACTGTTCTCTATGATTGGGCTTAATGCTTTGATGTACAGCAATAATTAACAGACAGCCTGGTGTGCAGTGTTCAGATCCATACTTTATTGTTCGAGGGAAAGAGATCATGTTTTGTTTATATTGGCCATGTTTGCTTTGTAGAGAGAGAGAGAGAGATAGAGAGATAGATATATAATCAAATCTCCAGGACATTGGGAGACACAAACTAGGGTCCTGGGCTATGTGCTGTGACCTTGTTTGCTAATTAGGTGTCAGACCTTCTCATCTCATATCTTTGGGCTTAGATTGCCAGAAGGCGATGGGCACACTCACTTCGCTACCGTTGGCTATCTTCTCACAGTCAGTCACTAGAGATGCTACTGTATGGGCTGCCCTTTCTCATGAATACTGTATAAAGCTGTAAACATAGATGTAACAACACTCCTGTAATCTGTTTCACACAGGCCCAGTTTGGCTCAATCTAAATCCGTACTGGTTTCAGATCTTCAAATGTGAATATGTTGTGGTTTTCATAGTCTTCTATGGTATTACATTTAATATCTTTGTGATTTGGACTGTTTTTAAGCAAAAAACCAGCAATTTAGATATGTCAACTTGGGCTGATGGGAATTGTGATGGCCATTTTTTTAAACTTATTATCTGATATTCAATGGACTAAGAAATTAATTGACTAATTGAGAAAATAATCGAAGGACTACTCGGTAATTAATTAATGTTATATCATCATACATATCGAGGTATTTGTTTTTCAAAATATAACAATTTGCAAATACTGTCCCATGCTAATCTGTTTATTTTATCCATAAATGGTTTCTCAGTTGAATTACAGAAAATGTACTATACGGAATATATCTGTGTTGTGATATAAAGATACAGCCAACATGTTAGAAGTTTGCATTCATTTAGCTGACCCCTACTCATTTAGTTTAACTATTAGAGAAACCTAGTATAAAAAGAGATTATTATGCTATTTATTTCCATGAAGGTCAATCTAACATTGCCTTTGTATCACATTCCAGGTTCATTATACTGGCTTGAAAAGTTGTTATCTTGACATATTTCCTCTTGTCTCTTTGCATCTACCCGCCCACTTTACATTGTATGTGTTTTGTTCAGCGAGCATGAAAATTGCCCTATTTAATGTTCCTCAAGATGAAACGCCTCTTGATGCACTGAAAACAACTCACTGACCCTTTCTCTAAAGGCTCCTAACTCTATAGAAGGTGCTGCTTGAAGTGAACAACAGATATTTGGTTTATTCCTATTGTACTGGGCATTGTTGTATGCTAATGCTGCAAGGCATAGGTGATTGTTTGTCCAGTTCTAAAAAGAGCAGCATTGTGTTTGGGAGACATGTCAGTCACTTGAATGCCAATGTTGACCTATATATGAATGCCTGGGTCAAAGGAGGGCCAGGCTAGCCATAGCATAGGGCAGATATCTTGTCTAATGAGCCTTAATGTGGCACCCAATGACACAACATGCGTAAGACTGTGGCACACACTGATCGCCAAGAGGAGACAGGATTTATGTGGTACTTTGGCAAACTCTTCGAGCTGAAACAATTGCATGTTTTTTCTGGGTTTGTTGTTGTGTAATGCAGACCACTGCCTTCTTCACACGCACACATAACAAGAGACTCACTGTCTCTCTCTTGCTCAATCTGCTAATTTAAATATTTCCAGATACAGCTCCAGATGGGATAACTCCCAATTCATTGTGTACAGTATGCATGTTATGTTCTTAGTAGAGGACAGGAGAAGATGGACTGACTGCCCAAGGGGGGGAGGGAAGGATGCAGAACATTCTGTGTGACTCTAAACCTTATTATCTTTGCCTTTATGACTCCTCTGCTGCAGGAATCAATACAGCTTGACCTGCTCCAGGGCACAGGGCCCGCAACAGGAAGCAGATATCACCAAACCATTCATTATGGATTAGGGGAGTGAGAGGATGGAAAATAAGAGGAGGAGAAGGAATGGGGAGACATAGCCAGAAGAGAGGGATAAGAGGGTGGAAATACAGGAAGTGAAGATTGGAGAAAGAGTTGATCCACAAGAGTAAAGAGTAGTGGAGGAAGAAGAGCAGATGAAGGTGATAATTGCAGCAGGGCAGTGATCCTTGCAGGTGTTTTGTTGTTTTAGCTCAGCTGCCTCACTGTTGCTGTTTCCTGCTCTTCCTCCAGTGTGGTTGTAATGTTTATTTCCAGCTGAGGGAACGGATGCAGCCCTCACAGCTATCAAAAGAAAATTGTCTTATTCCCTCGCTCCGACAGTTCGTTCTCGCCCATGCTACTTTTTGTATTACATTACATGCCATTTTATGTCATTTTTATCCAAAGCGACTTACAATTGCTATATATATATATCAGAGGTCGCACGCCTCTGGAGCAACTATGGGTTAAGTGTCTTGCCCAGGGACACATTGGTTGATGTGTCGCAGTGGGAATCGAACCCGGGTCTCCCACACCAAAGACATGTGTCATATCCACTGCGCCATTACCACCCCACCATTACCACCCTAAGTATTACTCCTTCTTCTTCTTCTTCTTCTTCTTCTTCTTCTTCTTCTTCTTCTTCTTCTTCTTCTTCTTCTTCTTCTTCTTCTTCTTCTTCTTCTTCTTCTTCTTTTTCTTCTTCTCCTCGCAGCAGCATCTCTCCCATGGTACATGCTGTAGTCTTCTTACTTCTCCTTCCTTGCTGTAATTTTTTCCTCCCCAGTGTGGTTGCCATGCTTTCTGGTCATACCCTGTTATCACTCGCCCTCTCTATATAAAATACATGTGCAACCACAACCCCCTCCTCTCTTTCTCTCTCTCTCTCTCTCTCTCTCTCTCTCTTGCTCTCTCACATCACTCTCATACTCTCTTTCTTCTCCCTCCAATGGGATGTGAGGTCACAGCTGGGGAGCCCTATGATTTGACAGCTAAATGTTTATGTGAGTGCAACACTAGCAGGCTAGCAGTTTATCCTGAGGCATACTGTAGTGGAGAGATATACAGCTGGCTCCACTGCTGCCAATGCTAACAGGACAGCAGCTCCAGGCGTGTTGGGGTGCATCTGCATGCTCCTCAGGGCTGTGTGCTCGGGAACAGAGGTGGGTGGTGTGTGTGCTGTGTGCCAGAGCAGGGCAGAGAGTTAAGAAGTTTGCTAGCTTCTCTTGGGTTACTGTAAAGTGTGTGTGTGTGTGTGTGTTTGTGTGTGTTTGTGTGTGCATTTTCCGGCACAGCTCAACTGCTGGCTCCGTGATTCAGTCCTCTGCAGAGGGAATAGCTCATTATCTGCCTCTCAGAATGAAACATCCTACCTCAACACTGCAGAGCTGCACACGGAATGGATGAACCTATGGAAGCATTGTGTGTGTGTCTGTGTGTGTGTGTGTGTGTGTGTGTGTGTGTGTGTGTGTGTGTGTGTGTGTGTGTGGTTACTGTACATATGCCTTTTAGTTTGTAGTTTAAAGAAATGGGGAGTATCCCTGTAGTTATATCTCTTCTGTGTGTCTGTAAGCATCATGCATGTTGACATTTTCTTTACTCAAGGCATTACTTGCACATGTTTGAGCTACTAAGGCAACAGTTTGTTAAATATGAATTGCTTATTTTCATTCTTTTTGTGTGCATTACTACTGTATCAAGTCTCACATGTACAGTGTGTGATTTGTTCAAGCCTCAACTCTAAGGTATTTCTCCTATATGCCTATTAGGGCAAATAGTAGGCAAGCTACCTCATCATGTAAGCTGTGATAATATTGTGCCCTATATGTGCATTGTTCATCCATGTATGTTGCGTTTGTAGGCTTTAATAATTTGAACAGTTGGAAATGTCACTTGTGGTGAGTGTTTTTCCCGCTCAGAAGCTGCTTCACGCTGTAACACCATTTGAATCGAATCTCCATGACCTTTATGTAATGACTTTCTATGCATAATTGTATGTCATTGTGCCTGCACCATCAACAGCAAAATGACATGTCCCTCTTTCCCTCAGAATTCAGGCTCTCCCTCTGTGCTTTGAGAAAATGTTGTGAAAGCCAACCCTACATGGGCAAATGTGTTATGATCAGTAGGTTATGGTAATGGTTGGATCGTATTGAATAAATGACTTTAGAAAAACTCAAATGTGAAATAATCTTGGCTTGAATTTTCCAAATGAGTGTGCCCAATAAAGGCCCTCATTTAGCTTCTTCCTATGAGTAATGGGGTTCTATGTGAACACAAAATTGTTTGTGTGGTGGGAATTGTCTACAAAACACTCAACACACATTGAAATAGGCACAAAACACTGTAGAGTTAAAAAGTAAAGTAATTATGACCTCCGCCAAGGATGCCAGGTAGATAATTCTCACAACAAGGAGGGTACATTACACTTTTATAGTATTTCAAAGACAAAGAACCCAAATGTAATTGGCTGTCTGCTTAACAAAAACAACTGTCAACTGTAAAGTGATTTAGTACTACGCACCAGTAAGGATATAGCAACATTTTAATCAAAATCTGATGACAGTTTTGGGAATATTTGCTGATGTCACCAGGTCACTGTCAATGAAATCTGTTCAAAACACACACATGCACACACACACACACACACACACACACACACACACACACACACACACACACACACACACACACACACACACACACACACACACACACACACACACACACACACACACTGTTAAACTTAACCAAGCCATAACTGAGGATTTATTTTTCAAACTGGGAAGTCATGACTATTTAATGTTGAAAAGAAAACTTCAGTGCCTTTGAGAGATGTTGTATTTATTTTCTTTCCCCTATCCCCACCACACACTCTTTCCCCTAGTAATCAAAGTAAGTAACCTCATTCCCCATCTGACATACAAAAAAAGCACTCACCTTCAGAGCTGAACGCCTTTCAAGGTACCCTCATTCACCAAAACCTCTCAGGACTACTCATATTAACGTGCACACAAAAGCTCTTTTGGGCAGGTTGGGCCCAATTGGGGCTCTTCTCCAACCAGTCACAGGTTGGCCGGCTTGTTCTGCTTCTTTTCTCTGCGAATGACTCAATGAGCAGCAATAAAAGGCTTAGATAAAGAAAGGATCAGATCTGGGCAATCAGGGCCAATTTGTTTTGGCTTAAACTCAAGCCTTGAGAGACTGTAGTTGTGTCTGTCCTATTATCAATCAACCATAAACAGCAGCAGTAAAGCCCTATTAAGATCATGCAAGTTAATTTATTCATGTGTTGCACGTGAATATGTTCTGATTCAATGACCTGTTCTTAACCTGTAGTACACGAGGTGACAGTTCACTACATATTGAGCAGGACAGACTTGATGACGCACGCTTCACTACTCACACAAACACATACATATCTACATGAACCAGCTCAGATCTAAAGAAACTGTTACAGTAAACATGGTCATAAACTGTATGTTCGAGGAAAAGATCAATTAATGGAAGATGGCAGATGAAAAGATAGAAGAAGACTGTAGACCTCATTATGTCTATATATCTATATAAAACTGGTGACATGCAACACCAAATGTGATCATAGAGAGCTGCACAATAAATCCCTTTTTTTATTGTCATCGTAATATCAACTTGCGCAATATACAGTACACCTTGCAAAAGCCTGCAACATATCGCAATAGACAGAGAATTTTTGTGTTAGTTGAAAGAAAATATCAGCAGAAAACTGCACATATAATGTAACCGTCATTCTTTTAAGTGGTGCCTTTTATATTAAATTCAATGTTCAATTTGTTCAATAGAAGAATGTTGGAAATTATTTCCTTTATTTGTTTTAAAGTTAACAAGTGATTTGTTGTATTTAGCATAATACTGAAAGCAGCAGAATTGCAGAACTGAGTACACTTTAATATCTGTTAATTTATCGCAAGTAATGTCGTTATCGTGATATTCAACAACGTTATCGCATATTTTCCTCGTATCGTGCAGCACTAATAGAGAGCAGAAACCAGGGCACATTTAATCTAAAAGATTTACCACAAATGAGGCTCACATGCCTTCCATCAGTGTTAAACTGTTTAATCTAGTCCATGTTATCACCAGATCTAGTTTAAACAGTAAGGTGGGTAGGATTTAGCAATTTACTAATCTGCACAATTAGATGCATGATCATCCAGCGACTGATCTTAATTTGCTGATAGATATTCTAAATAGATATTTGGTGAATGGTGGATGATTTTTAATTTCACTGTTTATGATTTTAAATTACAGCCAGTTTAACATATTGAACAGAAAGCCAATTTGGCAATGGGAAACTCCTCATGCGCATCAAGTGCGATCTTGGAATTGTACGGTTCATCTTTTATGTGCACTTTTACAAAATGTGCTGTTCTTAAAAGAAAATCTTTATTTGTTTATTTTTTTTTCTGCAGCCATACTGTATTGGTACAGGCATATGAAGATGAGTATAGTATTTTTAAAATGCATACATTGTAATAAGCCAAGACAGATATTGGCACATTTATGGCATTCATGACGAGATTGTGTGCAGTTATAAAATTGAGTATGTTCCTTGTATGAGTGCATTCAATCCCCTTTGTATTCTGTTCCTGTACCCCCATCAAACTAAAATTGGTCACAAAACAGAAGAGAATATGAGAAACATCTGAATCAGAATCAGAATCAGAAAGGGCTTCATTGCCAAGTACGTTTTTTACACATACAAGGAATTTGTCTTAGTGTAAATGCAGTACATTCCACTTAAAAAAAGCTTTAACTTTAGTATTAGTCTGAGAAAATCTAATCAGTCCCTCCCTAGTCCGAAATGCAATTGACGTCCAATAAGCTTTCATTTGCAGACTTTTCAATAGTAACCCCAAATCATATACATCCAAGAACTATATCTAACTGAAACAACCACCAAGAACTACCTGTAAACGTTAATGCTGTTTTTGTCTGTTTTGGGATTGTGAAACAGTACAAACTCTATTTATCCACTCTGAACGTACTGCAGCTCTGTAACATCTGTAAGACAGAAGGAAGTTCCTGTCAGCAGTGGGATTGTGCTGAGTCAGAAGTCTTTGGTATAAATCACATTGGAAGAAAAAAGCCGGAGCAATGGAGCCAGCCAGACACAATCCTTATGCTCTGCCACTGCACTCTGTGCCCTGCGCCACATGCTGTATGCTTCTGACAGATTGGCACTAGTTTTGATTAGCCAGGGAGCTCATGGTTTATGAATAGTAACGGAGTGCTGGCTCAAAGGAAGAAATTGCATTTTTTGCTTCTTTGCACAATTCTCCTGCCTTTTTAGTGTCCTGTCTGGCCTTTGTAAATAGAAACCACTAGATTCAAGCATCACCTGCAGCTCTCTTGACCTGATCCATTAGCTTGGATGACTTGAAGGTTAAGTGCAGACGTTTGTAGATTCTTCAGATTTCATACATTTTAGTACAAATGCAATGACTGTCTGTTTTCAGCACTGAAACATGCTGCCCTCACACCTATGTAAATTTATTGAACCGCAAAGTTAGTGTTACTTACAGCCTTTTATAATACTAGAGGATCTTCTTTTGACTGTATTTTATAATTGTTAAGTCCTGTCTGGGTCATTCCCATTCCCTCCATGACAAAACGAAAGGCCTTAGGAGTGAATCAAGATCAGTTAAGATGCATTTTCTTCCCTTAGAGCGTTTGCTGGACATAAATTACCCAGTAAGATTAATGGAAATAGGGTATCTGGACCTCTGCATGATTAAACACCATGAAATTCAATAATTTAAATCAATTTATTGCACTGTGTTTTGTTGTCCCAGCACAAAGCCTTTTTTTTTGCCTAATCACGCTATTTATCATGATGTCAAACCTGGCTGGGCCGAGCTATACCGAATCATTTACTTAAAATGCTGCTGCAGTGTTAATACAGACCTAAAACTTCATTAAGCTCAGCCAAATTTGTTGTGTGGGCCATTTAAGGCTCTATATCGCCTAAATTTGCTCCAGTGCCCCCTCTACCAAATCCCTGTAACACTCGCTCTGCATTTTTTTTGTTAATGCAACCCAAAGGCACTATGTGAGAATTTGTATAATGGCGGCTGACTCCTATCCTCAGGACAGAGCAGACACCACTCAAACCTCATGTCACCACACAGGCTAAAACTCAACTGGGCGCAGCGGATTAATATATCATCATTTTGCTATTAGAACCTGAGTAGCACCACTTGAGAGGTATGGGGTTCTGTGTCTTGCTTAATGGCTCTTGAGTACTTAATTTAGCTTTTCTCTACCTCTCTTATTTTAAATTTTAATGGTCGGGGACATATTGTACCTTTAACAAATGGAACTTTGAAATGTCAAATCTGCTAAATGTGTTAAAACAAACAAAAAAGTACAAGTAGACTTACAGTAATCCTACTTCTATTCAAGGAGAGGAAATAAATGAACTTCAAAGAAGAGCTAGAACAAGATTATTGTTGGCTTTTCTTTAGTAAGATTAAAAGGAGAAGGAAAATACAAAAGACAGGAAAATTAACTTATTAATTTACTTCGGACTGGGACAATGATATCAACTTTCAAGTTAGTAATCCAAATCACAATAACAGCCTTATCGTCACTTTGTTTTATCTTGTACAGAAGTGCACACTATTTTTGCAAAGCATGCATTTTCTTGGCCTTTTCAGCTCCTTAGAAATGGGCATATTTTCCAGGAGAACAGTACATGATGACAGTGCTGATGATACGTCTGGCCCCCTGCCAGGCTAATGATGAGAGGGATGGAGGGTGGGGTTAAAGTTGGGGTGCTGGTGGAAAAGGGGTGTTACTTTTTTCTGTGTGTGTGTGTGTGTGTGTGTGTGTTCATGTTGTTTTTTTGTGCTAGTGTGTTTCTACATGTGTGTGTGAGTGGGGTGGGAGGGCTTAAAAGATTAAAACCCAGCGTGGCCACAGTGACGAGAGAAGACCCTTCTGCGGAGCGCTCTCACTGCAGGGAGGCTTCTTCAGTAGCGTCCCATTTGCATGGCTCTCTGTCCTGCTTGGGGAATTAGCCTTTTTTTCCTCCCTCCCTCCTCTTTGCACCTTGGAGAGAGTGCTTCCATCCAGCAGCATTACTCGTTTCTGAGGCAGACAATGGAGCGGAGTATTTAGGACACTTGGCAGGGTAGGCATGTTGGAGGGGAGGGGACACGGGCTGCTAAGTAGCTCATCTTGTCACATAGCCACTGGCGTGATAGCTCTACAGCAAGGTAAGCACCGTGCAAAGTCACACCACACATTCTTCATGCCCTTATTGTTTTACTGCGTGTCTCTTATACTGTAGCTTTTTGGTGGTGATGGTTTTCCACTAATTGGTAACCTCCTCTTCTTCTTGACCATGCAATTTAGCAGGATGTCTTTGGCTTATTTTCTGATAACATTTAAACATTTAGTTTGTCAAATTAATCTGTAGTCTAATGTTGGATTCACACCCTCTAATCCAATAAAGGGATGAATGGGAAATGTTGTGGGGAAGGCTCGACTTAGATTAATCTTTCTATTGTTTTACATTTACTGTAGCTACCCAATGCAGAATAAATGCACTGCATTCATGCTTTCCCTCTGAGACATTTCTTTGTGCAATCTTAAGGTATTGATTTTTTTTTTTTCATTGCACTTCTGGACGCACTAATTGCAATATATGAACTCTTCTTCCTTATCTGTACAGCTTTGCTGTCAAGTGTAAGCAGCACTCTGTCACTTAGTAATTACAGTAATTTACAGCAGAGTGTACAGCCATCAGTGAAAGCATGTCACTGCTCTCCTATAGAAGCCAATATAGTCATTGGACAAATGTGGCATGAGGTAATTAAGCTGAGCACTCTTTCTTTATAGAGTGCACGTCTCCTCTGACCTTTGCCTATGTGGCACAATTTATCATACATGATGTGACATAATTTCCATACTTGGAGCATATATAGTATTTCATATCTGGGGGATTCTCTTGAGTATTATCCTGCCATAGAATGTATCACACTCTTCTATGGCTGTTGCACTGAAAGGTCAACACATTTCTGTTACGATTAATTACCTTAACATAAAAACAAACTGCAGACCAATTTTATGGTGTGACAGAGATAACAGTGTAGTATCTGAACAACAGAGCCAGACATAAGAGATCACTCTTATACCCCTGTCCCACTGGCCAAAAAACCCACTTTCAATATCTGTCTTTTGTCTGCATTATGCTCTCTTTTCCCTGTCTGTTCATCTCAGGTGTTCCTGATTCGTGATTGTCAGTATGGCCCCGCCCCTGTTTATAAGGAAGGCTGGGAGACAGGGATCGGGTCGCTGAGACTGAAGCAGCTCTGATCACTGTTGTCTTCTTTTGTGTTTTATTGCTTTGAGAATGGAGGTCTGGTAGTCTAGTTTCCGCGGCTTTGTTTCTGTTTGTCACTACTCTTTCGTTTAGGAGGGGTGGAAGTCTGGGTCCGATAGCCCTTGATGGGTTGGCTCAGGCTTCTTCCCTTCTTTTGTTCTTTTTGGCCAGACCTCCAGACTCTCATAGTTTGGTTTAATCAATAATAGTTAAGTTGGGAATAAACTTTAATTTACTTTAACTAATCCTCGGTTTCGGTGTTTTTCGATATGTTGACAGTTCCATTGCAGTTGTGTTTGTTTGCTGTGGCCGTAACAGTCTGCAGTGGGTAAGGTTACAATCGACATCCATTCCAAAAAACACGCATACTGGCAACACGCATACTGGCAATGAGAAAGGAGGCTATTTTAAGCAGTTTTACCCATGTTTAAAAAACCTGTACCCAAAGGCAAAAGTTGTAGTCATTTTTTTATGATTCAAGTCACGTGTTTGCTATTGCCTTCTGCATTAGTTGACAGAAAGTACCTGATTTGAGGTTAATATAATTCAGACAGCAGGTCAGCTCCAGATTTCATCGATTGGATGACTGGTGTCATTGATATTCAGGTCAGTTGAGGTTGCTGAGCCTGTGTGGCCCTGGGGGGCATTGTGTTGACTGCAGGGGTTGGGATAAATACATACATTACATTAGCATGACTACGCCTATTGGATGAGAGACTGACAGAATGAGGGAGGGGACAGAGGCAGACTGACACAGTGAACGAGCCGTGACTGGATCATCTGCAGCTGGATTACATCATGAATAATACTCATACTCATACTAGTACTTCATACTGAGACATACTGTCTGTTCTCTGGGTTCAGGAGATACAAAAATAAGCAATAGACTGCACACAACACAACAAGTAACAACCTGACAAATGAAAACAGGCTTGAATTCACACCTCACTATCACAGTTGTACCAGACATTGCCAACATGTATTATTTGTTGCAGGGGTCTTGCATTTGTAAGTGTATCTGACCATTTTCTTTATCAATAAATAATAATTAATTCTTGAATAGTTTCTCATTTAAAAGAACAAGATGAACAGGATTTCCTGCTGAAAAGAAAACATTTTTGGTGGCTCTTATTTACTGTCTTAGATTCCTAAAAGAAAAAGGTGAAAAGTGAATTCTGACTGCAGATGAAATCAAGCTGTTACATTCTGAAAAATACAGTTATTTTTTTCTATTAAGTGCTGAACCAGTTCTTGCTTAGCAACAGGGGGCCTGTTCAGCACAAAGCTCGTAGAAAGCATCTTTTTCGGCAGGTGTTGTTGTGTGCGTCCTGGGGTTACTGCTTTATCTGCAGTGTAATAGGCTTGGATAGCCTATGTCCGTATCCTTTATTTGATTGAATCATTTTGGTAGTCCTCTGGGAGATAAAAACCTGTTTGTCTGCAGCCAAGGCTAGTCTTATTTTCCACACAGATACAGTATAGAAGGAGTGTATCTTTCAGAGCTGAGGTTGCAGAGACACACAGGCTGTCTGTGGCACCGGTTGAAATGAAAATCAATGATTTGGCATGTATAATTCATAAGCTTCATCACTACTGCTTTGTGGTAAAATAACACTGATTCAGCATAAAGTTGTAAGGGATCACAGCTTGCGTTTCAGTTTGGTATTTATGTTCAAACACAGCATGTAGTCATATCAGGGGTCTGATCTCAGATGTAATATGATTTGAGCTTTCTTCTATTTCTTGCTTTCCATTTGAGAGAAAATCATGTCAAACTACATTTCTAAAGTTAGCATTTTGAACACTTTGGCGTTTTCCACCAAGCAGAATATGTTATTAAGAAATATGTAGAGAAAGTAGAGTGGAGTCTGTGACACTGGCAGATATTTGCTTCTAAAAGTTGGGAGACGTTGGCAGTTTTACGTGCTTAACATCTGAATTCTTGATGGAAAAATGAAATGGTCAAACTTTCCTGCTTCAGTGGACCACCAGTAGAAGTGGTTGTACTGGGCAGCTGTGAGGCATGTTCGTGTATAATTTCATGAATGTGGATCAGAAAAACAGCAACTGTTCTCAGCAGGCTCAGGATAAATAAAGCTAAAAGATTGAACAGTAATGCCCCTTAAACCAGACTAAGTCACTGCTGCCTCTCACAGATGATGTCAGACCCAGTATCTCACTGTTTCATCTTGATTTTATCTGTATCAATATTCCTTGCCCATACCCTGTCTTGCTTGTTTTTCCCAGTAGCATTTGGTGATGACAGTCAATCTGATCTGCTGTATCACAAAATGTGTGATTTTAGGAGGGGTAGTCATCAGATCCCTTATTAATATTGGATTTCCCATCTTGTGCCTCAGTATAAGCAGTATTACACTGTCCAGTAAGGTGGGGTGTGTGACAGAAATAAATAAATCCCACATTAACCAGCACACCCTCTTCAAATATTTAAGGAATAGTTATGCTTATTCACTTTCTTGCTGAGAGTTAGATGAGAAGATCAATATTAGTCTAAATATAAAGGTATAACCAACAGCCTTGGTTTTGCTTTGCATTAAGACTGGAAACAGGGAGAAACTGCTAGCCTGACTCTGTCCAAAGGTAAATTAAGTCAAAGTCACACTAAGCTAGGGTATCCGGCTGCTCGCTCTAGCTTCACTTTAACTCTTCGGGCATTGGAGTGGTGTCAATCTCATTTAACTCTAGGCAAGAAAGCGAAGAGGCGTATTTACCAAACTGTCAAAATATTTCTTTAATATAGTATATCACAAATGATGTTTACATAGTGAAAATGAAACTGGCAAATTTTGTTTTTAAGGTGGCATTTTAATGCTAAGGTCAAGGTTTCCTAATTTGTCTGCCTTGGGATAAATTTGTGTTGGACAAGGGCAAGTTGCTGCATGGACAATACAAAAACATGGACAAAAACATCAAACAAAAAACATTATGGACATTAAACCACACCAAAACACCAACACATAGACATTGTGCAAAACATGAACTCATGGACCACTTCCACTTAAAATACATACTAATTCTTCACACTTCTCATCCAAACTCACTGCTAAGGTACCGACCAAATTCAGATGCCTGTAGAGATATGCTACTCAAACATAGATAGATAGATAGATAGATAGATAGATAGATAGATAGATAGATAGATAGATAGATAGATAGATAGATAGATAGATAGATAGATAGATAGATGGACTCTTTTGATCCCAAACTGGGAAGTTACCGTTAACTGATACAAAAGCATAAATTATAAAAGCAAATATATACAAATAAAAACATCCAAAAAAACAATACTACACTAATAATGATAATTGTGGGAGAACTTAATACTACATAAAAATTCCCACAAATCGGTAATAACAATAAACAGTAAATGATAAAAATGTATATGTTGCTCAGCCTCACTGCTAACTTAAACTGCAAATAAACAAACAACACTAGGGCTGCTACTAACATTTATTTTCGATTATTGAATAATCTGCCTGATTCTGATTCTGTTATTTTCCTGATTAATCGTTAAGTCTATAAAATATCGTAAAAATGTTCAGTTTCCAATGAGATAAAACAGAGAAGATGAGCCTTTAATGCTGGAGATGTTTGCACCCTTGTGGAATTGAGAAATGACTTGAATCCTGCAGTAGCTGACACTGTGTCTAAGCAGCACTCATCTTCTTTTCTTCAACTGATTAAGACCAATCCAGCGTTAACCCCATCTGGGCTTCCCTTTGCAGGATTACTATAAATCTGCGGTTAATGATGACTGTGGTGGTGCTGTTGTTGTTTGTGTGTGTAATGAGTGTTGTGGTGGTGGTAGAGGGGTGGGGTTGTTGGAGCAACATCTTGTATTTGAAGTCTTCCACTCTGACATCCCCCCCCCCCCCCCCCCCCCCCAGCCCATATCTCCTCCCCCACATCACAGGATCTGCCCCAGATGATAAGGGAAGACGTTTCTATAAAGTTACCCACTCGATTATGCAACACACATCAGGCCAAGCACAGAAAAGGAGGGGTTTCACTCACTTTCACTTACCCTCTGGCGCGCTTAGGGGTTTATAGGGTCAAGATGAAAAGCACAAATGACAGTATAGCCATTGGTGTACATCAGTAAAATCGCAGAATCTGCCCCCCAGCAGCCTCTACTTGGTGTAATATGATTTCTGATTTCAGAGCAATGAGGCTGAGAATTCTAAGGGGAGTAAAATGAGAGGGAAATAGATTGAAATTCAGCGAGCAATGCAAAGCTGGGAAAGGAGAAAAAAAAAAAAACCTTGGCAAGAATAACCACCAAAACCAAACCACAAGCAGTAATAGCTCTGGCAACGTCCAGTGTGTGATTTATGGGGGAGAAGAAATGGCCTTGTTGAGGGCTGTCACGTCTGGGCCTTGTGATTTACTGTGATGACTGGGGCGCTCTCATCACGTGCATTCAGGCTGCTAAGGTAGGACATGAGAGGTAACGGGCCCCATTAATACTGATGATAAGAGCATGCAGCCTTTCTGTGTGTTGCTGGTCTGATGTTTTTTTTTTTTTTTTTTTACAGTATATCAAGTCAGTGACAGTTCTTAATGGGATAGATGGGTTTGGTTCTTTCACTATGTACTAAATGCACCTTTTAAGATCATTTATGATTCATGAGTTACAACAATGATGCTTAGTAATATAGATGCAGAGTAAAGTGCATGGAGAGAGTTGAAAGCCTAAGTGAGTTTTTATAAACTTATTTTTTTCTGTGCTGTGTCTGACCATAAGAGATGTATGTCTATAAAAGATGAGCACAGCACCCTATAGGTCTGTGTTCCACAGTGTTGTTCCAGATTAAAATGAGTGTTTGCATAGTTTCATTGCTGGTCACAAAAGCCCCCCCCCACACACACACTCACACACACACACACACACACACACACACACACACACACACACACACACACACACCCCCTGCAGCACACTAAACTGCTCCTTTTGAAAAGGTGTTGCTAGGATACAGGCTAGCGTGAAGATGAAATCCCCTCTGTATTGCTTTCCTACAGCTGTCCAGCTTGGATATTAGGTCCAACTTATTGTGTATGTGGTGTAGTTGTACAGTGTGTCTGCCCATTTGTCTCAATTCATTTTTGTGTGTGTATCCATGCGTATCAGTGTGTATGTGTTAGAATGTTTAGCCGTTCCAGTGCAGTTTTGTTTGTGTCATGCAACGCTGGCATATTACACGGGCTCTCGTCTATCATAATCCATTTTCTGTAATAAGAGTCCATTTGTCGGCTGAGCGCTGAGATCTCAATCCTGCTGTCACGCCTCTGAGTCTCCGCCAGCTCACACCTCAGGTTGTGCACGATGAATCAATAGTGTCTGCCTCATGTTCAATTACACTCTAATCAACACACACCAGTCCAGCACGACCTGGTAATGAATGGACAATATTGAACTGATGCTCAGCACTGTGATACCAGTAAATGAATATATATAGGTGTGAGATCTGGTTGTGAGTTTAGACAGTGTTCGCTGAAAGACAGTGCCAAGTGGTTGTCAAGCACTACAAAAGCATCCAAAGGTAGAATTGACTGGCACTGACAAAAATCATGGTGCAAATGACATTTTGTTTTATAAATACATTTTTTCTATTTCGGACCTTAAAATGTCAAAAGACATCTGCAAGCTGACACTTACATTTTCAAATCTAATTTCCCTTAATGTTCTTTCTATGGCTAGAATGATCGTTTGTTTAATTGGGTAAGTTCAAATTATTAATTTTGGTTAGTTGGATACCAGTCCATTGGAAGTACATTCAGCATCACTCAAAAGTCCTTGGTCCACATTCACTCACACTGACTGCACGTCAAAGGGTATTTTTTTCTTTCTAGATTGTTTAGGAGTGGAGGTGTGCTATGTTTAATAAAACAGTATAAACACATTAAACATCTTCAATCTGATCTAATTTGGAATATTAATTATATGAAGGCAATGCATCAAATGCAAATCAAATTTTCTCAACCATCATGGAGAAATTATCATTCTTCTGTTAACGCTCCTGACTCAGAGAGCTGTTGCTTTTTCATATAGTGTACTGAGCATGGGGCTGAGAGCTGGTGCTTCCTGCTGTGGTGTTAAGGTCTTGGGGGCAGTGAGTAAGCTGCTAGGTGCCTGCTTAGCTAAACCAGTGCTCAGGTTTTTTTTTCTGGCTGTCGAAATGTCATTCATCAGGGTTCAAATTGACGTCAACCTATCAAGGAGATTGTGCCTTGAAGGCTGACAGGAAGCAGAGACATGGTAAAGATGCTGCGGCACTATCTGCCTGTGCTCCAGATGAAGGCAGGGATTGGCTGCTGAAGCAAGTCATGTGCTATGATGCAGGTTGATTCGTATACAGTTTCCACATTACATTCATAGAAAGGCTGCCATTACATTTGCAATAATAAATAAATAGTTTGAGGCATTGAAGAAGTTAGCTTAAGCTCTGGAAACTTTTAAAGGAAGTTTTATGGACATTTTATAGACTAGACAATTGATCAATCAATTGAAAAAATCATCAACAGATTCATAATTAATGAAGGTTATTGCAAGTTGCAGCCGTACACTTACACATTGTAACTACTGGTCTATGGTTTTGCAAATGGGAATGTTATTCTGTTTTTTTCATGCAGATTCCTGACCTTTTACTTCGGTTTTATGTTGAATAGATGTCCAACAAGCACATACTGAAACTGAAAAGTTTGGGCCAAATAGTATGTATGTTAATTGTTCAACAGGTGAAGAGCCTCTTTTTGCACAGCCGGTCTATATTTTGCGATATTGCTGTAAATACTCCACCCTGAAAGGCAGTGGAGGTTTTATCATATGTCTGTAAAGTCACAGTACTGAATAACAAATAAATGTTCTTCTGTAAAGAGTTTCCGATGTTTTTGACGTTTTTTTCTATTCTCTTTTAATTCCTAAAGGAAAACCAGGCAGTCCTGCTAATGTTCCATCAGCTGAGCTTCTAGCTGTAACCCCAGCAGGTGGTCCTCACTTCAACATCATGCTGCACCTCACCCTGCTCCTCCATGTCCTGGTCCTCTCTCTCTCCCATGCAGGTCAGTAGCACGTGCAGCTAAAAGGGAATGGCTAAATTAATTGGCAGAATGTTGTTTTGAGATTCGGTGTCATGGCTTATTGATGAAACCAGCACATCTCTAAAAATCATACTTTACACTCAGCCTTTTTAATGTGACAATCGCATGAATGTCTATATAGCTATTGAATGTTGACACAATTCAATTTCTCAGCTCAGTTATAGTTAAAATAAAAAAAATATATATTTTGCCTCAATGATACATGAAATGTTGTAATTAGTTCAGCAGTAATCACACTTTTCTCTCTGAGAATTTTCTTTTTTTTAAAGCTATAGTGCATAGTTTCTGTCGCGCACGCGCCCCCACCCCTCCTCCAAGCAGTTGCTAGTATGCACGGGAAAGTCACCGGACGACACAATCTTCTGAACATAGCCTTACTGAGAAATGCAGAGAGAGTTGTGTGGAGCTGATAGTCTTAATTAGCTTCGTAGCAACTCATTTGGCAATGGCTTGAATGTAACGGACGTTCATTTATATCAAAACTGTCAATGCAAGGTGTCTCATATACTCATATAGCAACTAAAGAAACAGAATAATGGCTCCAACTACAAAGCATGACAAT
Source organism: Gymnocephalus cernua (assembly GCA_023631565.1). NCBI lineage: Eukaryota > Metazoa > Chordata > Actinopteri > Perciformes > Percidae > Gymnocephalus > Gymnocephalus cernua. The sequence continues at coordinate 22,096,090 of CM042431.1, read as the reverse complement.
CACACAGATGGCAGACACTGATAGAAGCACACGTCAAAACTGGATTGTCATGGATTGGCGCCATTAAGAAAAAGTGATAACAAGCTGCTAAATGCCAGCTTTGAAGAACATAGTAAACATAATGGCATTGACCATTGGGAAGAAAATAGAAATCAGATTTTATTGACTGCAGGAAAGATGCGTTTTAATGTCAGGTATAAATACAAACTAATTAAATGAGATCTAGATACTCTTAAGATATGATATGCATGCTATTACCAACTGCACAAAAAGCACAAATTGTAGAAAAAGCTGCAAAGCTTATGCATGTCTGATAGGCCTGGCCTGGCTGGGCAGTTGTGTGCCTTGGAGGGCCTAGAGTTTGCAGGTTTTCATTCCTTTTTTGTGACACTGCTGTGCAATCAGCTGTGTTGGAAACAAAGCAAGGTGGTCAGAAAACAGCATATGTTCCCATACCGTGTGGGCTATTCTCACTGGTTTCAGACTGGATTTCACATGAACCAAAACAGAGGGAGCTTGGTTTTAGAATCTTCTGGCTTCCCACCACATCTTCCTTAAACAGACTTTGAGGAGATTTTCTTTGTCTCATTTTTTCCAACATGGTAACGTGGTACTATGTATTATTGTAGCTGAGTTCACCAAAGGTTTTGCCAGCACTACAGCTACAGCTTAGAATACCCTGTTGAAAATGTACTCACAGAAAAGGAATGGATAGATAAGCGCTCAAAAACACCACTTTTAGATACCATACATACTGTACATGGTTGCATGGCACAGACAGACTCAGTATATAGAGTTTTCCCACACAGGGGTTAACGGTATGGCTGCTCTATCTAAACAGACAGCAGCCAACCAACAGATTATCCTGAAAAGAGAACATCGACTTGACATTTTTGTTTAGCCCCAACAAGAATAAAGTTTGATGGTTAATGTGACATTAATGCTTTGACAGCAGAACAAAAGTCAAGCACACACTATCCACCTAATATATATATATATATATATATATATATATATATATATATATATATATATATATATATATATATATAGTGTGTGTGTGTGTGTGTGTGTGTGTGTGTGTGTGTGTATTTTCTATGGCTCAGCTGGCCCAGGCTTATAACATAACATACAGTGTATTAATACAACAGAATTAAACTGTCAGGATTATTTCTTAATCATCAGGTTGGTATGATAGTTTTATCTCTTCTGTATATTTACATGGGTGACCATTTGAATACAGCATCATTGAGTAATTAAACACACATTCACTCAAAGCCAACCACAAAAGTTTTGAGCTTTGTATGTTAGTGTAAATGGCAGGATGTAGTGGATTCCAGTGAGATGGCCCTCTGCCAAATGTAGTATTTCAGTCCAAAGCAGGGTTTCCAGCAATTCATCACATTCTCAGCAGCAAAAAGGGATTCTATCAAAGACCTGTACCTCACTAAAGAAACTCTTATGATGGTGCATGATTTTCTTTGATCCTTTTTCTTGTTGTATCCTGTGAGAAGTGAGAGAAATATGCCTGCAGTTTAAGAACACAGGAAGTAATTCAAATATAAAAATCAGCAGTCGTATATTTGCAGCGTCATGGTTAAATATGTTGACATGATTTTCTTTAACTGTTACAGATGCATCAATGCATGAGGAAGTACCTGACTTTTATGAAGGTAAGACTTATTATAATACCAAATAATAATAGTTACTCATTCCAAGCCATAACAAAAACTTTCTGGACTCTTATAAAACATTAGTGGAGTTTTTCATAATGATGAAAATAGATCCTTATTCCTTTTGGCCAGTGTTGTACCATGAGACATTCAGCCACGCATGCACACACACACACACACACACACACACACACACACACACACACACACACACACACACACACACAGTATAATTTTTTCTCTGTTCAATGTTTGTACAGTGAGCTTGCCGGCACCATCAGGCTAGCCAAGAAACTCTGCCCCTTACGGCATCATATGTGAGAGAGTCTATTAGAAATGTAATTTTGAGATTCAAGACACAATTGAGCTGTAATCTATTTCTGTTCAAAATATTCATTAAATGTTATATCACTGGTGATACGGTTTCAAGAGCAAGGCTTAACACAAGGTTACAGTTGATGTTTAATAACCAGAAAGGTCACAGGGTTGACAGTGTTGTGTTCCTTGAGGGTTCCTAGATGCTCATTCCAACCTAGACAATACGAGTAAATGTAATGTGATGTGTGTAATGTGAAAAATAGTATTTATTTGTATTATTCATAGTCTTCAAACGGAGACAAACAAGCTGCAGCTGTTTACTGGCAGGTTGGTGAGGCGAGGGAGTTCAGAGTTGTTGCTGTTACTGGCATAAAGTTTGAATTCCATTTTATTCTTAAGAAACACTCAGCACTGACAGTAATTTAGTTGTTTGTTCATGCCTGGACAACATTATACAGTGAGACTTTAATATCCATGGAAAGACAAATACGCCTCACTGTCCAGAATTAGGGGCTACTTTTTTTTTGTTCAAATTTTAATCTAGTGGAAAGCATACCACACATCATCAGAATATTCACCTTCTCCCTAATTAAGATAAGATAAGATAAGATAAGATTAGATAGACTTTATTAATCCCGCACTGGGGAAATTCCTGTGCTACAGCAGCTCAAAAGAAAAACAATGTACACACATCAGAATAACACAAATACACATTAAGTAGACATAGGAGAAACAAATATACATAAATTATAAGAACAAAATAAATAGAATCAGTTATAATAATAATAATAATAGTAATAAAAACAGACATATTTACACAATAAACACCCTTCTATAAACAGACAGTATATATACACAGATATACAGATGACTAAGGTGCGGATGAATAGATATGACATATTGCACAGTTTGAGGTAACAAATAGTGATAAATGAATAAATAAATAAGCATAGTGCAGAATATTGTCCAGTGTTGGCTAATATTGCAACAGCTAGCAATGCTACATTATGATGTTGCATTAAAGAGTCTGGCTGCTGCTGGAATGAAGGACCTGCGGCAGCGCTCCTTCTTGCACTGAGGGTGCAGCAGTCTGCTAAACACACTATTCAAGCCTTTGTAGTGTTGTTTTACTCATTTACTGAAATACAATGAAAACCAAATAAAAGAAGTATGTCAGATCCAAATGGGCTTCAGTTGCAGCTCTACTCCGCGTCTGCCCACTCTAGCCCCTGAGGTGGTAAAACTACAATAATATCTGCCTGTCTGGATCCGTAAAGGGACAGGCAGTGACAGACTTTCTCATGGTCTGCAATCGGACAGCACTAATGAAAATCTATCTGGAGGTCATGTTTCTTTTCACTTTTGCTATTTTTGGATTTCTCCTACTCTCTCCTACTGCAGATGTCCAGATGTACATTACTCCTAATGGAAATAGTTAAAGTCCAAGACTGCACTGTACTGAGCAGATTAATCTAGGAGGGTCATTAGAGATAGAAACTGTATTAGAGCTGCCATGCCTCATTGTGAGGTTATTGATAGATGATACAGAAAAATTAACCCATTTACCCATATACGTACAGTATATTGATTCATTTGTATGTATATTTTTCCTGTATATATTTATCTGATTATTTACTGTGATTTTTTATCACTTTGGATTTTTATACAACCCAACCCATCGTTGCAGGTTATCCATAAAGTAATATTTTACCCTCAAAATGACCAATTGTGTATAAATTACTCACCAAGTGTTGAAGTTGTGAAGAAAACATTGTTTTCTTTTTTCTTCACAGATTCAAGGCAACACTATGAGTAATTGCTATGCAGAGTAGTATTCATTTAAATATTGGAGGACAAACATACAAGAGAACTGTTTAAAGGAATAGTTCAACATTTTGGGAACTACGCTTATTCGCTTTTCTTGTCTCAATTATAGCGTAGCATAAAGACTGGAAACAGGGATATCACTAGCCTGGCCTTGTCCAAAACTTACAAAATCAGCAAAACCAGCACTTAGAACACACTAATTAACATGCTATGTATATCTTGTTTGTTTATTGTGTACAAAACCAAATTGTATAAATGACGAATTACGGTTTTATAGTGGGATATGGGCCAGATCATTTCTTGGTGGGGCACAGCCGCTGTGAGGTTGCCAGGCAACCAGCAGAGACTCCAGGATGTCACTGTGCCCGGCCAAGAAATAGTCCAGAAATAGTCCATGTCGATCTTTTCATCTAACACCCTGCAGAACATAAATTAATGTATTTGTCAAAATTTTGTAATTCTTTAGGTCAAGTGTGTTGGCAAAAGGAATATCAAACCCTCCGAGTAGAAGTGTTATTTAAAAAAGAAATGCAGCCTTTAAATGTAAAAATTCCACCAGAAAGCTGTGGCACATTTCCAAAAATACTGTAGATCTCTGTTGATAAATAATCAATTGAGAGTTTCTACTATGTAGAGCAGGTTGTCATTTACTGTACTGTCCGTTTACTTCTGTATATGCACGAGATTTGTTCCATGTGTGTTATTCTCTGGGAGAATAAAGTGGAAGCAGACTATCAGCAAGGGGTAAATTGGCAAAAAAGGCTTGCTGATTCGTTGCTTGGGAACATTGCTGCATGCAGGTTGAATTGTTGATCCAGTGAGGAGAGGAATCATTTTTTCTGGTGGTCTTTCTTCTGTTTTGTTTTTTATCCATTTGCTTTCTTCTCCACGAAGAATCGACCGTAGATGACTTTTACAGTCTGTATGCCTGAGTGTCACCTCCTGAACATTATCTCCACTTGTTTGCAGAAATAACACTGCATGATGCAGCTAGGACTCTGCTAAATGCTTTTGATACTGCACAAGTCGGTACAATACACTATAGACTACAGTTTTTAAGGTCACTCAGCAATAATAGATGTATGAAAATGCTGCTTAGGCTTTATAATTTCGAACGCTTTCTCAAACGTGTACACAGATGAAGTAAATAGCCATAGGAGAAGGCAGAGACGATCCCACATTCCTTCAGGTCAGAACATTGTGTAGGTGGCCTTCCAGCTGCAGAATCTATCTTTTCTTAAAAATGAACTGCCTATCACTCAGCCCGTAGCAATGTTAATGCCCATCATTCTGCTGTTCAAGCAACAAGCACCCCCTGCAGTCTGAGGGATGGCTTTAAAAAAGTTTGTAGTTTTCATGGCATTAAAAAGTAATCAATTGTTCTCATATCAGTTCTCAGCTATCCAGCCATATTGTCAGTATGGTACTTTTTTACTCATATTTCGCCAAGATATATAGCTGTATACACCACTTCCATCTCAATTCTAATCCATGTTGAGCTTTGAACTGCTTGCCTTGTTAGACTGCCTGCTGCACAGTGTAATCAACGTTTCCAATACTTCTGTGAAAATTAGAGCTGTGAGTCAATCAACAGAAAATTATTCTGCAACTATTATGTTTTAATTACTTTTTAAGTAAAAAAAAGAGTTGATAGGCGAGCTAGTTACACGTTTTATACTGCTGGTTCCAGATTTTCAAATATGAGGATTTGATGCTTCTCTTTGTCGTATATGATAGTAAACTGAATGGGTTTTGGACAAAGCGCAACATTTGAAGACATCACCTTGGGCTGTAGGACATTTTAACAGCCATTTTTTTCTCTGTGTCATGGTTTGAGAGTTCAAAAGCAGGAGACCAGTCAGGCAGGTTGGCAGAAGAAAAAACAAGCTTTAATTAATAAACTTAAGGCTAAATCCAAAAACCAAGAACACTTGAAACACTTAACACCAGCAGATACACTGAGAGCCAGGAACAAACACAGACAAGCAGACACCGAAAGAAGACAACGCAAGAAAAGGAGGGTGGCAACGAGGGACAGGTGACATGAGGGCTGACTACACATCAGGGCGGGTCAGACAATCACAAAGGCGGGAAAACACACAAGACAGGAAATAAAACAAGGCATGACACATGAGAAGAACCTAGAAAATAAGGTTACTAAACAAAACCCTGAATCATGACAAAAACGATAAATCGAAAAGATAGTTAGTAGATCTGTCGATAATGAAAATAATCCTTAGCTGCATCTCTATTAAAAATATGATTGATTGAATATGCTGAACATTTGATGGACAGCTGAGAAATAGATGCTGCATAAATTGTCTGAGAAGTTTTTGTGGACATTTTAATACAGTTATCCTGGTGATGCACTTTCAAAACCTCAGTCATCGTTTATTATAATAGATTATAATAGATTATATTATAATAGACTAGATTGTTTTAGATTAATATGTGTCTTAATATGGCCTGTGAAAACATCTGGGTTACAAATCACCCTCTCATAGGTCCTGTTTGAATCACTCTGCTCTGTTGCAGCCGTCACTTTGGAGAATAATTTGTTTTGACAGCAGTTGTGATTGCACAGCTGGCACCACACTGAGCATACATTGACTGACACTGGCACTCTTATGTCCACACCTCTGTAAAATATTTGGGCTGACAGTAAAGCTGAATAATTATTTATTCAACATATGAAATAAAAAAAATAGAATACTACCCCAGGGACAATTTGGTCTGCCACCGTGCCTCATTATGTGGCTCAAGGGCTTGTGGGTAATTAATGCTACGCTGTGCTTTTGTTGCCTCCAGGAAAAAAATTGTAATCTGCCCCACATGGTCATGCAAACAAACCATGCTGCAGATGTAGCCGAAACACACAGCTGTGAGCAAAGTTAAATTCGTCAGAGGATCATGTTCTTCTGGGATTTGGGGGAAGTTATGTGACTGTTTAAATGTGAAACACAACACATGCCAAACATTTATTTAGCCAAATGGGAACTGTATGTAGCCTCTAGGCTGGAAAATTTGAGAAAAGGCAAAAAAAGAAAGTAATTTAACAAATGTACGTATGCACAGTGGTGCATCGAGGTCACAATTACAATGCTAACGTGCAGATTAGTAGCATGTGTAATGTTCACAATATCACTATCTTTCTTTTTCCTGTTACCATGCTAACATTTGCTAATTAGCTCTAAACACAAAGTATGTTTAAGGCTGATGTGATCATTTTAGTTTTGCAGGTATTTGTTCAAAATTAAAATTTGACATTATGATAGTGCTAGATGGAATGTTCACCAAAGTTATTATTGTTCACCCTAAGGGGGACATGAATGTCTATCTACTATTACTACAATTGTCATGACAATCCAACAAAACAGTAGTTTTACTCAAAACCACAAATGTGAAACCAAAGTCACCAAAGTCATTAGGGTTTATCTTATGGTAGTTCCAAATTCCAATGAAATATATTAAGTAGTTTTTGAGACATTTCACTCAAAAACGTCAACCTAATGGTGGCACCGGAGGATCACCAAAATTTGTAGGATCCATCATGTAGGGGACCATGAATGTCTATACAAAATGTCATGACTATCCATCCAATAGTTGTTTAAATATTTCAGTCTTGCCTAGAGGTGGTGGACTGACCAACTGACATTGCCATCCCTGGATCCATGTAGTTAGCATAGCTAACCACAGAACTAAGAGACGTTTGACGAAGTCATTGTAGAATGAAATCCAGGAAAGGTAAAGAAAGAGGAGCAGAGCGTGACCGTATGATATGGGTTAGAGAGATGACGTGAGGACACAGAGCCGGTAAGAGGCCTGTGTGTGTCTCCAGGCAGTAGGCCTTATGTGGCCTGCTTCAACACCCCTTCACCATCTGTCGCAACCCACATTACAGGGAAAAGATAGAAACGGCACCAGTGCTCATCTCTCCGAGTTTCACTCCAACTGCTATTTCAGCACTGCACCAGAGCGTCAGTGGCTCCCGTCCGCCAGCCCATCCCACATTTATATTTCATATTTACATGCAAAGCATTTATCTGACACTCATGCAGAGCAATCTAAGTGCAGCAGTTGAATAGGGTCACTATATTCCCTTTACTCTTCTGTTTCTTTCAAATACTGTTTTTTTTTCACTCTTTTTTGCTCTCTCTAGTTTCCCACGTAATTTGCATTCCATCAGCTCATCAATGCCCCATTAATAATATGTTTAATTCCCTCCCAGCCAGCAGTGATTTAGAATCCTTGGGATTTTACATCAATGTCAAGCACTCACACACAGTTGAGTGCTAGAGTGTGTGAGTGGGAATGGATCCTGTCTTGTAACGTCTTAATTGCTGCCTCCTGGTTGGCCGTCCTGGTGCGAGAATGCTTCAACTAACTCGCTAGTGTGGTTATCAGTCTTGATACTGGTTAGGATTATATGATTTTTAATTACCTTTGCTTCCTTACAGCAAAGGCAGATACATATGCATTTGGTGTACTGATGTTTATCTACACAGTATTGGAGATTACTGTACTTTGATGTCAAGCTCTCACACGAGATCGACTGCTGGAAAGTATATGCGTATTGCTTGGTTTTCTTATTTTTCTGCACAAACATATCTTCCTGGTTTTTTGTGAGAATAAATAACATAGTGGAAGTAGTTAAAATGCATCTTTTGTTCAGGGTAGTTCACTGAGGGAGTGACTCCTAAGTGCCAATGCAGGCCCGGTTCTAAGGCTCGAATAGAAGGAGGATATTACTGTCTGAAAGCGTGAGCTTCTTCCCATTGAGGTGTCAGCTGTGCTCCCTTAGAACTCAGAAACGCAGGGGAATAACACACATGTGAGCACACACATTCACACACGCCTCACATTTGTATTCCTGCAGTCACCTACACAGACTCTTGATCTGAGAGAATAATCAGCGTTTGGGAACATTTCGCCTCATTGCTTATTCCTAGCCTGGCATTGTGTTTATGTCTTATTCATGCCTCTGCTTGTGATGTCTGTCTGTTCTAATGTGTAATTGGGGTTAATTGTACGTGTGTGTTGATGGTGTAAAAGGCAGATTGAACCAAGAAAGGCATTCTCATCAAGTTGACTCTTCTCTCCCAGGATTGCTTCACAGCACTGAGGATGACACATGCAGTATGAAAGGGGGTTGGATTATACTAAATCAAGATGGCAATCCCAGTTCCAGGATTTGTATTAGCTTGTTACAATATCATATCCACTGGCAACAGATGAATGTGTGTGTCACTGTGGTTAAGCACCTGAGTGAGCACATATCTGTCATAATTAGTGTGATGTTGTCATCACATGCTTAAAAAGAGAATTTGAGAGAAATCAAGGATAAGATCGGTTACAGCTACAACCAGGATTTCTCTAAAAACCAGGTACTAAACCATAAACTAGGCTGAATTATCGAAGGGCAGGTCCTCACAGAGCCCAGTCTCACAGTCTAGTCAATGTTTTTCTGATGTGTTACATCTGAACCCTGCTGTCGTTTTTGATGGACCAGCTCTAGAACTGCCAGACAGCTCCAACACCTTGATATTTCCTGTTTGTACGTCTGACCCAGTTTGTTATTTACCCTGGTCTTGTTTGTTTGTTGTCTGCAGACGAAGCCACAGGTTACGGGCCGGTGTTTGAGGAGCAGCCGGTGGATACCATCTACCCCGAGGAGTCACCCGAGGCAAAAATCACCATGAGCTGCCGGGCTCGGGCCAATCCACCTGCCACATACAAGTAACATATGTTCCCCATAAACCCAGTCTCATTACTACCCGCTGTGAATTATGTGTGCCTCCCATCGCTCACCATCTCTCATGCTGAATTCAGACTGTTTTAGGATCTGCCTGTAAATGGCAAGGCCACGAGGGTGTTGATCTTGACCTCAGTGCACCTCCAAGGTTTATTATGTCTGTGTGACCATCCAGCAGTGCATGATTGGGTGATACATGTTCCCACATAATAATAAACAACCTGCACAACTCATTTTGTCTGCAGCGGATTTTTTCTCATAATAACAATAATTTGATTTTCCAAAATGTGACACAGCAGGAAAACCTAATAACAAATAGGATGATGCTCCTGCAGCAGCAGCAGCACAAACAGCACTATCATCATGTCTCTACCTCATTTTGCAGCTCAGAATTTAAACCATTTTGCATGATCCATTTCAATTTAGATGTAAATGTATGTAAATGATATTGCTTGGCATCCCTCAAATCGGTTTTACTGTCAGAGAGCCCAGAATTAGATGTCAGTGGGGATGGAATTAGTTTGACCACAGCTGGTATTAAGTGTTTGAGAGGGTTCATCTACAGTACAGTCTGTTATGCCTTTCAAAACATGACATTTGTTATTGCTAAATTACAGTATGTGGATGCGTTTATAGCAAGAAAAAGCAACTGTAATGCAGACTCTGGTCCGATTTTGCCCCGCTGTTTTTGCCACAAAGGACAACACCACACCATAATTAAAATACTGCATGTCACTGCAAACAACTTACCTGACCTCTGCTTGTAGTGCTCCATGTGAAACAATCCATTTGTCAACAAGTAATCAAATAGTAGTTATGTACTCCCATATCATACTTTACACAGACTGCTTTCACAATGCTCTACTCTACTGTATTGACCCTAATTTGTTTTCCTTGCAGGTGGATTATGGAGGACATGGAAATTGACTTGAATGCACAAGGAAGCCACTACAGTTTAGTAGGAGGCAACTTGGTCATCAGCAACCCCATTAAAACTAAACATGTAGGAAAGTACTTCTGTTTGGCTACCAACATGTACGGCACGGTCATCAGCCGAGAGGCCTCAGTCCAGTTTGGATGTAAGTAGCCCACATGTGAACCCCTTTTTAGGCTGCAATTATGTACAGTACCATGCAGATTTAACAGAGAACTGTCCTGGAGCTGTACTTTCATGCATATTAGGTGTACTGAAATTGCAAGCGCAGCTGGGACAAATCATAAGTGGTGTGGAAAGGGCAATTTGTGAATGGTCTAACTTCATGATGCCAGCGTGGCTAATGTACTTTTTTTTATTTTAAACTCCAAAGCAGTTGTTGAACTTTATACAAACCTTCAATCTTTAGTGTAGGTCTTATATGAATTAGCTATAGGTGATTCTTAAATATGAATGTATGACAATATATTCTGTCTTTACAGTTGATTTTTTGTCTCTGCCTCTCTCAGATCTCGATCTTTTCTCGTCTGAGGAGAGGGAGTCTGTGCACGTCAAAGAGGGACAGGGGGCAGTGCTGCTCTGCGCTTCTCCACCTCACTATCCAGGTACAGCATGTGATATAATTAATTAATTCTTAGCATTTAGATTTTTAATGTTCTGTTCTTGATTGTGTGGTTCTCCTTTTTGGTGCTGCAGTCCATAGCCATGCATGTCAGGTGGACTGTAGCTTGTACATTTCCCTTATATTTTATAATGAAAGTGCCTGCTATAGTAGTCATTATACATATTTTACTGTGAGCCTTTTTTATCTACATCTAGGATTTCATGACACTCATGAGCCAGTTATTTGAAATGAAACAAAGATATTTTGTCCCTTGTCAGCTTGAGATTGGATTGCCCTTCTTAATGTCCTCTAAGGTATAAAAGTAATGCCATCACTGACACTGTAATTGTCTCATTATGAGTATTAAGCTTTTTTTCTCAGTTTGAAGTCATCCCCATGCTGGGCTTACTTCTACTCCCTCATGGAAGTAACAGAGAAAGAATGTTTTCATCAGCCTCATATCTAGTTCAAGCTAATATGTCATATGGTTGTTGTTTGTTTTCTCTTCTTCTACTTGTATACTGTATGTGGTCTTATTTTATTAAGCATTTTTAGAGCACTAATTCAACCCAAAAACTTTTACACATATTTTCCATATTCATGCTTATGCAAATTGGTCAAACACAACAGTCTAAAAGCATTGTTAATTCTCTCTCCACAGCATCAGAATTACTCAACAAGCCAGTGTGCTCACAGAATGCCTCTATTATGCCTCTCAGCTAAAAGAATTATAAGATTTCATCTAAAAGGTCAATAGATGCTTGAATAATAAATCCCCCTCAGCACCAAATAATTGTGCTATTTTTATTTGCATGTATTCAGATGATTCAAAGCCAGCTTCATATCCAATCCCCTCGGCTCTTTCCAAAGCTTTTGCTGTGTGTCCAGGGTCTTGATTGACGGGTGCTGTTTTGTTGTGTCTCTTTCTGTGCAGCCGAGCTGTCATTCCGATGGATCCTCAATGAATTCCCTACCTTCATCCCACTGGACAAGAGGCGTTTTGTCTCCCAGATAACGGGTAACCTCTATATCTCCAAGGTGGACTCCTCCGACAGCGGCAACTACTCTTGCATTGCGTCCAGCCAATCCATTTCCAAGAGCGTTTTCTCCAACTACATCCCCCTCGTACCTCTGGCTGAACGTTAGTACCTCACTTACTACTACCCCGTTGTCTTTCCAGTTGCTTATTTCTGACCTTTTGATAAATTATGATTGCATTGAAGCTGTTTGAGATTTCTGGTTCTTCACTTTAAATAACCCACATAAAAGCCCAAAGTCCAAAATCTGGGTTAGTTTAATTATCCTGTACCAGATTGATCACAGTATGATACTTGGGCCACAAGAACATTTGCAATGCACTGCAATTAATGACTCACACTTTAGTATGCAATGCAATACATATGTTTTGGTGTATAAAACGCACTTAAGCACAATACAATCGCGAAATACAACAAAAAGATTGAATACACGTGTCTCTTTAATAGCCAGGAAAAGTGTTCAATAAAGAAATAGAATCCAGGTTGTACTCTTTTACCAGCATAATGAGGTGCGAGTAAAGAGAAGGAGCTTAAGTGTTTCTTAAAGAGATGAGTTTCAAAAATAAGCTCAAAGATAGAAAGAGACTCTGCCTGGCTGAAGTAAAGCACTGTATTGATTTCTTTCTCTCGCCCCTAATGAAGCACCATGTTTAATCACAACAGTGCTTGTTTTAAATGTGATAAGGTCACGCCACTGTTGTTGACTCTTTCAGTTAGATTTATAGGAACAAATTAGCTCAGAAGTCGACTGACACACAAGAACTTGACAGCCCCAGAGATAGAGATCACAAACTAAAGCAGTGCACATAGTAGGTAATACATTATGTGTGTGTTTGCACAGCTGGATGTAAGAAGTAGAAACACAAAAGTATTTAAATATCTTTAGGGCCTTTCCCAGAATCCATCAGTTAGTCTTCACTGTTTGATATTGACTTTTATGATCATGTAACTTGTGGCCTGCTTCACCTGTGGCAGACGTGTTTTGAATGGTATTATAGTTACTTAGAGCACGGACTAGAATGTTGTGTCCCACCAAAGAGGTCAAGATTAGAGCAGAGCAGGCCAGTTGTTTAGGCTCTCTCATGCATATGTGTATTATGAGATGCTATCTGGGTATGATATGGCCTGTTTTTAACTCTAACTAGTTTCTGTGTCTCTGTTTGCATACCTTTGCATTTTGTCATTGCTTTGTACAGTATGTCTACATAAGACACAATTATTGCATTAGTCATGAATGCTAATCCTCTGATTTATGTATCATCTACATTGTCATATTGAGTGTGTTAACATGTTATAGTAGTATCATAGTTATAATCAGTTTTTTGCAGTATCCTGGTTATGTTTTTTAGTAGTTTATGTAAACACCATATCCTGGTTTGAGAAACCGGAAAAAGCCCGTTAGTGCTTTGTGTATGTGTGCTTCAGTAGGACATCTGAGTAAAAAACAACATTTACAAAGAAGTATCTTTTGTTTAATTTGACCCACTTAGGTATTGACAGAAGAGGCTTTTGAAAATGGTTCAAATGAACACCAAATCATTTTTGAAACCACCATTTGTTTCAGGGTTAGCAGCTAGAAATGGGTTTAGCACCTGAGTCATGATTCTGGTCTCTTGTTATTCCTCTCAGGTCCCATCCGAAAATATCCTGCTGACCTCAAAGTCAAGTTCCCAGACACCACTGCTCTGGTGGGGCAGAATATCACCTTGGAATGCTTCGCTTTGGGAAAGTAAGTGTGAGAGATCATTGGTTACCTCGTTTGTAATGTGCAATGTTTGAACTGAAATGTTTCATGAAAATCTGGTATCAGCCAGTGAGTCTTATCTTCTAAGTTTTCAAGTGTCATAAAATGGATCCCAAAGGAGAATTTAAATGAATATAGATACAGTTTCAGAGGGTTTTCTGCTCAGTCAGTAATGAAATAATGAGGAAAGGTTACTCTTTGTTATTATTGTGGCATAAAATAAGTTAATTCAATTGATCGACAACTAAAATACTAAATTTAAATTAATAGGGATGTATCAATCGGTCAAACCACCATATTAGTTAACCCCTAATGCACAGTAACTGTAGTTTACACTGTCTTAGATTTGCTGCCTATTCTCTAAGCTAAATCATTAACAAAGCATGTTTCAGTTACATTATGATGACTTGAGTGTAGTGATGCATTACAAGTTGAAGCTAGGCTTCTGTATTATTTTTTTCTCTCTGCCCTTCCCAGCCCCGTCCCTGAGATCCGCTGGAAGAAGTTAGACGGACAGCTGCCACCCAATCACGAGGTGCGCATGGCGGGGGCTCATCTGCACCTGTACAATGTGCAGTTTGAAGATGGGGGCAGCTATCAGTGTGAGGCAATGAACTCGAGAGGAAAGGACTACCACGTTGCACGTGTGTCTGTAGAAGGTAAGAAGTGTGCTGTATGTCACGTCAGCCTTCTCCTCCATATGACAGGGAATACACACATTCATCATATGTAAGTTTCACAGTCTTTATCAACTGTATTAGTTCTCTGCTGGGCACTGGTGTGTGGGGTAAATTTGTTCTTATCAGTACCTAGTACATGCTTTTTCTTTTTATAGATCGAACACCTACTGTAATGCCTCAAGTATCATATCATATAATATTTAGCAGCTTTGAAGTTTTCTCAAATACTGTAACTCATTTGCAGCTTTTCCTGAGTGGGTGGAGCACATCAGCAGCACAGAGAAAGACCTCAGTAGCGAATACACTATGTCCTGCATAGCCAGTGGCAAACCAGAACCACACATCCGCTGGCTGAAAAATGGAGAACCGGTAATATTCAAACTCATAAATCTTTATTGTCTTAAAATATGTGTTCATATACAGTATATGCACTTTATTTAATCTCATAAATCTTCATTTAGCTATAGCGTATGCAGAGCCCCTTGGCAGCACCGTGAGATCTCTGAGAACCTGTACAGTGTGCAACCCAGGGTTGTTACAGTAGCACAGCAGTGACAGGAAGCTGGCACTGTGGATACACATCATGTCAGGAGAAAGCACCTGTTGGTATTGAGTGGGTGCCAGCATGGGTTGTGTAACCCTCCATAGAAACAACTGTCATCAGCCTGAATTATACCCAAGAGAGGAACAAGTAGTGGCAGCAGAGTGGGGGAGGCTGTTTCATTGCATCATTATGCATTAATGATATCCTGTCTCAGTCAAATACACTAATTGTCATCTGTACTTCTGTGGATGTTAACAATCAACAGTTTGATTCAGTTTAATCATGTGCCTATTAATAGAATTTAGATGGTATGAAAATGGTAAAATGTAGAATGATGATATTTTAACTTCACACTGTTGTTATTTTCCACAGTTTGATAGGAAAGAGATGAGGTTCAGCAGCTTGACGTTTGCCGATTCAGGGATGTACCAGTGCATTGCAGAGAATGACCACGGAGTCATATATGCCAATGCAGAACTGCGTGTTTATGGTGAGTCAATCTTTGGCTACAGCCGCAGCACAAAAAGCTGCATCAGAGATTTAAAGGTCACGTTTCAAGCTGACTAATTAGAGCTCATTAGGATTTCTGGAGTGCAATGTCAGATTGTATAAAGAAAAACAACTTTTACATGGATGGGGGAAAAAAAACATAAATTAAGAATGTTTCCAAAAATTGACTTTGGTCATCCAAAGCAGCACGCATAACATGTTACTTTGGACAGTACATTTTTATAATTGTAAAAAGGGCCATAAATATATGCATGCCTGCAGTCGATGTGTCGAGTTTGTGATGAATAATCCAAACTGTCCCTCCTCAGCCTGTACTCCCACATTTGAACACAACCCAGTGAAGAGAGTCCTGGCCCCTAAAAACGGTCGGGTGGTGATCCATTGTCGACCCAGAGCGGCTCCAAAGCCCATCTTCTCCTGGAGCAAAGACACCGAGCTGCTTTACAACTCCACCAGGTGAGCAGTCTCTTAATAAGATGGCACACTTCTGATCTGTAAATATAATATAGATGATATGGATGGATATAGATGCATTCATAAAGGCTGGTTTATCATGGCAGAGTTTTCCTTTGTGCTGTAGTTTTTAATGCAAATATTCATCAACCTTTTTCTGTGACTGGGAGACACATCTGGGTCATACTAACACAAGGACGAGTATCTGAGAATGTAATGTCTCACTACGATGGGATCTAGAGTCGATCCCCTCTGGAGTAGGAAGACACATACAGTATAGTGATTTTGGGGATCTAAATAAGCTCTAGATCTCTTAAATGTACTTACTGCCAGAAAAGTCTTTAGTGTTGTTGTTTGCCAGTGATTGCTGTGCGCTGCTCTGCTGTCTGTCAGTGGTTGACATTAAGCTCATTCTTAGGCTTCTTAGTGTGGACAGACTGGATGTGTAAACCCCTGTCTTGTGGTCCTGACTGACAAAACAAGCCTAATCTGTGAGCTCTAAGACCCCCAACCCTTTCCCCCACCATTCACACCCCTATGCACCAGAGTGAGCACTCACATAGGGAAGGAGAAGCGGCAAAATGTCTATGCAGCAGACACCTCATAATAATCTCTATGGTGGCTGTATGCATGAGAGAGGGTGTGGAGTAATGACTGGGCAGCTGGCACGAGGCTATTTGTCATGCAAAAATGCAGAGAAAAATGAGTCATTTTACCTTGCTTTTAGTGCAATTTAATGTTGCGTCTTGCTGAATAGTTTCAAGTTGACATACTTGTCAACCCTATATCCCATTAGTAGACTGGCAAAAATTCAGAGTACTTTCATCATTTTTTATCATCCACATGGAATATCATACGCTGGACTTTTGACCTTCATATTGTGCTGAATATTTTATATCACGTAGCTCTTTCCCGTCAGTGTGTGAAAAATTAATTCTGGTTTCTCCTCAGGGTGTTTATCTGGGAGGATGGGAGCCTGGAGATCCTTAACGTGACGCGAGCAGATGAAGGCAGGTACACCTGCTTCGCCGAGAATGACCGGGGCAAAGCCAACAGCACGGGCTCTCTGTTGGTTACAGGCAAGTTTCAACTAATGAGCAATGCTTAATTGATAACTCTCTTTTTAACACCTCTTTTTTGTAATGCTTCCTGGACAGTTGGTGTTGCTTTGACTGATGTCGGCCTTCGCTGGAAATCATTCTTGTCACTCTCAGTCCCACCAAACAGTCCTGACCTCCAAATGTTGACTTTTGAATAATGACCCTGTCAGCAGGTTGACAGTATACAGGCTACTGGTGTATATTCAGTCATTCCCCAAGGATAAAGGAGAAAGAGAACTGCTTTTGATCAGATGTGAAGAGACAAGGCCTTAGTCCTCACACTGTTTGATGAGGAGAGGTCTTGAGTTATGAACTTGTTGAGATAGTTTGATTGAATAGTGAATAATAACATGGATATGGGTTTTTGTTGCTTGCGATTAGTTTTCTTTAGACATGCAATCTCAGCTGTCAAACATTTTTAGTTCTTATTACAGTTGATCTCTAGTGGTGCTAGATGCACGGCTCTTGTCTGCCCTCTTCTGGACATTTGTGCACAGTGAACAATTCTAGCTATTGTATATTAACATCATATACCTTACTATAAATCTGTCTACTATGTGACTGCTCAAGATTCCCTTTTTCATCAAAGTCTTTTACCTGTTATCACCTAAATTAAGTTTTAGTGGCTGGAATGATCTCTTTCCCGTCATCACTGATTCTCTCATCCTCTTGTGGTTCTCCCCAGAGTCCACAAAGATCACCATGGCACCGTCCAATGCTGACGTTAAAGTGGGTGAGAACACCAGGATGCAGTGTGCTGCGTCCCATGACCCCTCACTGGACATCACCTTCATCTGGTCCCTGGATGGCCGGGTCATTGACTTGCACAAGGACAGTCAGCATTATGAACGCACGCTGGTGAGACATCATGTTGGTTAATTAAAGCTATAGTGCGTAGTTTCTGTCGTCCCCATGAGGAATTCTGACAACAAAACTGTCGGCGCGTCCACATGATACAAGCCTTCCATGACCGCGCACCTCCTTCACACTGTTGCTCTTCTGAACATAGCCAAACTGAGAAATACGGAGAGAGTTTTGTGGAGCTGATAGTCTTAATTAGCTTTGTAGCAACCCATTTGACAATGGCTTGAATGTAACGGACATTCATTAATATCAAAAAGTTACGCACTAAAGCTTTAAGTATGATAAAGAATAAAATGTTTAGCTTGCTAGCCCAACTTTGCTCCAACTGTAAAATCTCAGCTCTGGCCTGGATCCGTGTTAAATCATATTTCAGGTCAGGTTGATGTCTGTAGTGTTTTTATTGGAACACCTGACATGGCCATTTCACATTCCTTCCCTGAGTGGAATAGTGCATTGTATATCAGTTTAATAGTAATTTCCACTAACATCCATTATTGTTGACGTGACCTACTCTCTCTCTTAGTGCAGCTCTAACCATAAGTTAGCGGTTTGCATTTCTCATTTGTCACTGCCCACTAGGCAAACACTATTATAATTGTGATTGATGATACCCTATTTTTGTACACAAGGAGGATTTTTGGAATCGTAAAAAACGGGGTCCAGTAGCATATAATACTGTTTGTGTGGTATTAGCAAAGCCAGTTTGATTCTGAAACAGCGAGTTCAATGCAGTCATTTATTTTTAAGTAGGTTTTTGGTATGGTTTTACCTTTCTACAGTGAAAGAGTGCTGTCTTGAGCAAACGCTTTGTGGACCCCGACATTTTAATTTTGCACTGACAAGGACACAATAGGAAAGCTTTGCCTCTCAATGTATGATGATTTGCCTACTTCTTAATTTACTCTTGTGTGTTGTTTTGTGCAGAATGGAAGCTCAAACGGCGAGCTACTGATTAAGAGCCTCCAGCTGAAGCATGCCGGACGCTACACCTGCACTGCACAGACCCCCATTGACAATGTCACCGCCTCTGCCCACCTTGTTGTCAGGGGTGAGTCATGAATAGTCATGTATATAAAATGTGGCTGTGAAGACATATTTTCTCAATCAGCTACTTACTAGGCTAGATGTTATCTCTATAAACAGATATCTGCATATGAATGCAGAAGATTCAGAGACTGCGAAAGATGGTATTTTAACATGAGCACACTATTCTCTGTGAACGTTCTAACCATGTTGGTTATTTTGCATGAGAGATTTCTGTATTTTGTGTTCTGTCTTTGCTCTGGATTGTTTGGTTACTGTCTAATCAAATCTGATTAAGTTATGCCAACAGTTCTGATGAGTTTTTGACTGTTAAACTCTTTATAAATAATGCCCAAATGAGTATAAAGATGTTTTTCAAACTTTGATGGTTGCTTAGTTTTGAATATTTAGTGTTTTCAGAGAGTTTAATTTCATAGAGCTTATTAAAGTGAGCACAAGACAAAAGAATTCCACAGTTCATCGGACACACATTTCTAAACTACTCATTAAAATGTTCCCCTAACTCCTTATTGTCAGACCCTGTGTGTGAAAAAAGTAGAAACAGAGAGAGAGAGATAACACGTATTAAGTACTGCATCCAGTGTATGTTTAAAGAGAAGTAGATCTCTCCAGAGTAACCAGACCAGATTAATTTGCCAGACAAGCTGTTGACCCCGAGACTCCACGTCAAGGAAAGCAAGAGAGAAAGTGCTGGAAAAAGCTATGGAAGGAAACGCCTTGTGTCCTCATGCAAAAGAGAAACACACACACACACACACACACACACACACACACACACACACACACACACACACACACACACACACACACACACACACACACACACACACACACACACACACACACAGAACACAATCTACTTCTACCCAGAAAAGCTCAGTGATAGCCAACCAATACTTCCTTTATATAAGTGCAAATAACTCAACTCAAACATATCTGCTAGTGCCTTACCTCTAGATTATATTGTTTGGCTTTACTTTATGTTGGCACTTTGCAAATTAGGTCGGATTTATCCAAATGCTCTATGTCAGCCAGGCAAAGTAACTTAGAAAACAAATGGTAACTTTTACAGCCTGTTGCTGTGGTTGCATTACAATAAACAGTTGTACATTTGATTAAACTGAGAGAGGGAAGCACTGCTTTGCTTATTAAGAAGTGTTGTAAACAGAGAGTCAGCTCTCACTTGTCTCCATTATAACTGAATAAAGTAGAACTTTTTATAGAGTAGTGAGGGCTGTTGGCAATGCAGCAACTAACATGTTTATGGTTATTATTGTGTAATGCCATGTGATCAGTATTTGATGACTAAAGTGTGTATAACATCATAGATTTCTATCTTTCACCACAATATTTTGATATGGAGAGCTGCTGATTTCAGTACTTGTTCTTTCAGCCACATACAGATATCAACATGCACAAAAGAAACACTGCCACTCTTCCACCGTGCTCTGTCTGTCATTTACTGTATTTCACCTCCTGGATGATTCATCAGGCTTTGTTTTCACCCTCCACTTCCTGATGAGTGAGAGCTTGCCTTACAGCCTCCCCTCCGGTCTTGAAACAGACCCAGTGTTGGTGGACAAAGGGTCTCTTCAGATAGGAACCAGAGAACATTAACAGTGATCTGGTTGCCCAGTGATCCCTGTTGTGCACTGGGTGTGCTGCCACCGCCGCTGCTTTCTGAGCGGGTGTTGACAGATGGCCAGGTGAACGCACAGCAGCTGACTGTAACGTTTCCCAGAGTGGAACCAAAACACAGGCCCTGGGCTGCTCCTAATGGAGTGCCAAATGTCATCAGTCCGGGTTGCAGCGAGGGAGAGATGAAAGACAGCCATTTATCACGGCATATGAGGAAGCAGATCTGCTTCAGGAGATTGTCCGAGCTAAAAACACAGCTCTGCACCTGCAGCTTGTTATTAGTGGGGATATGGGATAGGGAAAAAGAGCTGTTTCCATATGACGGGTCTGTGTGTTTTTGTAGCGTAATGTTACCGTTTGCCTGGGACAGTGTTGAAATGTGGCTGTGTTAATGTAATTGTCTGTGAATTCACAGAAAACTATTCATAAACGTTATTACATTTGAATCCTGGGAATACAGTATGTCAGTTAGTAAAAAGCACTGAAGCTTATCAGTTTAAACACATTGTGTTAAGCATCCATATGACACAGTGTTGTACAGACATGGAAACTCTGCACAATATTTCATCCCTTACATTGAATTGTACAAACTGGTAGATTTTTCACAACTTTTCTTTCTCTTCTGACTCGTAGAGGAGAGGGGAAGCTTAAGGGCTGTCCAGCTTTGGCTGTCTAATCGCCTTACTTGTCTCTGTCATACGTTTATGACTTGAAAAAAGTAAATCCTGAGGCAAATGAGGAAATTTCTGAGGCTGTGGGTTGGGTGGCTAACCTTGACACAGTCTGGGTTTTCTATTAGGCCATTTTTATGTTCCAAAGGAAGAATCGAGAGGAGCAGGAGGACCAAGAGAAACACTGGCTCAAAAGCTTTTAACTTAAGCTATAGTTCATATATGTCAATGGGCTTTAGGCTTTAATGCCTTAATCCATCAGTCTTTGCTGACGGATCTTTTAAAGAAGAGACTTAAAATAAGAAATGTTAGGGCTTTGATGTGCTGTGTTTCATATGCATCAAACAGTGGTCTTTTTGGAGAATGGTGTTAAAGTATACAGTTGTTAAATGACTCAGGACTTTTGCCAAGAATTTCCCCATGAGCTTGAATAAAAATAAAGCTCTTTCAATAACGCAATGCCCTCTTTTTGTCTTGGACATTCACTACACTTCTACCTGAGGGATAATTCCAAGTGAGAACTTGTGAAGGCTAAGGGACCGTGTCACTAATCTCAACGCAACTGTGTGGCCACACTTGTATTCATCATCCATCAAACAACACTTTTATCCTGTCTCTTATTCTTTTCTTTACCCCAGGTCCTCCTGGTGCCCCAGGTGGGGTGCGAGTGATGAACAAAACTGACAAGAGTGTAACATTGCAGTGGAGCCGTGGAGCAGACAACCACAACCCCATCTCCAAATATACCATCCAGTACAGGGACTCCTACTCAAAGGAAGTCTGGAAGAATGCCACTACATGTGAGAACTCAGCACACTAGTTCAAATAAACACTGCTCCCTTAATGCTGAGCTGGCTCTGGTGTTATGATAATTTGGGTCGTGCCACATAGTGATACTGTAGGCCTACATGGTGGTTAATGTCTTTGGAAGATGGCTGAAACATAATTTAGCCATGCCTCAAGGACTTAAAGTATAGTAATGCATTCTGAAAATGGAACTTTGTTGTTGTTTTAAGGATATTTTTGTTAAACATAGGGATCGCAAAACCTATGCTGTATAATGTTTTAGCATACCGTGCTATAGCCCTAAAATCTTGGCATTGTAAAATGAAATCTGTGCTTTTAACTCTAGCTCCTGCAGATGTAGAGGGGAATACAGAGATGGCCACAGTGGTGGATTTGTTCCCCTGGATTGAATATGAGTTCAGAGTGATTGCCACTAGCGCTCTGGGGACAGGAGAGCCGAGCAGCCCGTCACCTAAAGACAAAACCCTGGAAGCAAGTAAGATCATGTTCCTGACTTTAGGCTAACATTCGCTACATAAGACTTTTGGTATGGAGACATGGTCATACAGTCCAGCTTTCCATTCTGATATTTATCCTTCATTATTCTGTTATAGCACTGTTTACTTACGTTAAGTATCACTGTAAAAGTGAGTCAGCAGAAATCCCATCAATCTGTACTTCCTACAGCAGAAGCATGCTGCCAAACTCACCACACAAACCTCTACAAATGAGCACTTTGCTGAAACTGTATACTGAAATTCAATTATAAAATGGAAATCACAGGCCTACAGTAACCTCTCTTCAAAAAAAAATCAACATCTAAGAGTAAGCCACTAGACTCGAGGCAAAACAAGAGACCTTTTGCCTCTATGTTTCCTTCAGTGGCAAGGTTCCCACATTGACATTAAGGTGTTGCATTTGGCACAGGTCATGACATTGATATTGTATTTGCAGAGGAAGGATGTTTCAGAGCTGCTGCCAGGGATAGGTTACAGCTTGTGTGTGTTGGCATTGTGTGTGTGGATTCTTAGCATGTGGGCTCAGAGTTTTGCTGTTGCTGTTTTATTGTAGTTCCTGTGGTGGCGCCCTCAGACGTCGGCGGCGGTGGAGGGAGTAGCAGAGAACTGACCATCACGTGGACGGTAGGTCTCAACTTTCCACTGGGTACAAAGGTCAAAAGGGCCATTAGCTTAGTTAAAGCTCACAGAAAGGAGACCTGCAGCCATCACTCACCTTAGGCACATTTTAAGTGTTTTTATTTACCAATAATGATAATAACATTTATTTTAGAGCACAGGTTAAAACAAAGTTGCAAAATGCTTCACAGAAGGAAAAAGTAACACACCAGAACAATAAAATGGCAACAGACATACTTTTGACAATAAAAGTTTTTAGGGAAAACGCACACCTGAGGTGTTGGCTTGCAGGCAGATATTAAAAACAAAACGCTCATGACACCAATTAGATTTATTTCAACTTCATTCAATGTTTTGGCAAAACAGCCTTTTTTAGGGCCATCCTTTTGACAATAAAAAGTGGTCCATGAATTTAAAGCATGCCAATGATATGTTCCCAGTCGCTTTAGAGGACAACAATGTAGTACATCAACAGATGAAATATATGGCAGAGAACTGTTGAACTTGAGGCCAGCACACCCCAGAACATATAGAGGAACTAAAGCATTGGATAGTCTTATACTTTGTACCAAACAAAACAATCAATATCAACAAAAATTGATGACTGAACTGAATCATTCTCCTCTGATTGCCCTGCTGCAGTGGTTTATAAATTAGCTCTGATAGGTAAAATGCCTTTTGCTTGGCTGAGGCATGGCTTTTCAATTCCCGAGCAGCTGGAGGATGAGGCAATGTGTTTACAGGTTAATAGTGCCTAATGCAGGCATGTCTTACTGGATATATGGTGTGCCAACAAAGGAAATGAGGCGTGAGGGCAGATCAAGAGGGATGAAAGCAAAGTGTCCCAACTCTTTGTATCATTCGCTATTCAGTCATTGTTACGAAAATGTATGTACATATATCTAATTAATGGAAATGGCCTTTTTGAGTCTTTCAGTTAACCCTAGTATATAGCACAAGCATAAGTGGATGATGCATGATATTCATAGTATGAACTCTGAAAGGATTAAGTTGTAATTCACACGCAGGCTTGAGAGGTGTGTTGGATAAAACATTACATTAAAGTAGTATTTGATGTTTTTGTCATCAGCCTGTACAGCCACAGTACTACTATGGGCCTAATTTTGGCTACATTGTGGCCTTCAAACCACAAGATGGACACGAGTGGAGTAAGGTGACGGTTGCTGACCCGCAAGCCAAGCGCTATATCCACAAAGACCCCTCCATCCCTCCATGGACAGAGTTTCAAGTCAAAGTCAAAGCCTTCAACAGCAAAGGGGAGGGACCCTTCAGCCTAACAGCTCTCATTTATTCTGCACAGGACGGTAAGCACTCAAAAGATTTACAGCTTTCAACACTGAAGCATAAAAGGGAAAATGTGCCAAACTGATCTCAAAACAATGTCACAGATCAACCTGGGCCTGTTGGAATGAGGAATTCCTCAATATGCCAACACTCTGCTATTTCAATCTGTCAGTGTCAGCTACTTATTACCAGCAGGATTTTCAATGGAGTATAGGACTCATTTAATAGTTCTCATGTATAGTTGTTAGGAATTTTAATACCCCTTGAAAGTGAACCCATCTTCCCCTCTCTCCGTCTTTCCTTGCGGGGGGATTATCAAGATCTATGTAGCATGAACCAGAAAGCTGATAATTCGCCCAAGGATGCAAAGCATTTAGCCTAGTTATTAACTTCCACTGACAGACAGTGGAGATAACCACTGGCAACCCAGACATGACGGGTTACAGAGATGCCCCGTTGCCATGGTAACCAACTTTGGGAACGCTTTCCTTTTGAGTGTCTATGATTTTATAGCTAAGCCTGCAGAAGCACTCTGGCCCCAGGGGTGTGAGCATTTGGATTTGTGTGCATGCTTGTTGTGCAGTATTGTTTTTTTGCGTTTGTTTTTCGAAACACAATGACAGTATTTGATGGGTTGTTGGTTCAAGGCCCAGCATGACTATTTCACATTCGGGGACAGTTTCCTGGCAGGGGCCGCCTACAAAGTGTATAACTGGCCCATAAGTCACGGAAAAGTGTTTGATGTGAACGAATGTGGGCCAAGAGAGATTTCTGACACTTCACTTGTTCCTTACAGTGATTCATTCTACTAAAATGATGCTTGAACACCACTAAAAGAAAAATAGCATTAGTAAGGCCTGTAGACACATATAAAAAACACTAGATAGTTTATGATCACGGTAATGTAGCCATTAGCATGTGCATATGTTCCTACATATAAAATATGCTAGGTTTGAGTGTTGTGTGTGCAATAAAGATTAGCTCTGAAAGATTTGTCCTTGAAAATGGTTCTCTTACTGTAACCTATTTAACAAACTACTCTGTGTCTCTCCTCAGCTCCTTATGAAGCTCCTGTAAATGTTGAGGGCAGAGTTATCTCTGCCACAGAAGCCATAGTGTGGTGGCTGCCTCTCTCACAGAGCAATATTGATGGATACCAGGTCAGTAGAAATGTTACTGAGGCATCCTGGCAAAAGAAACGTGACACGTACTACGGCTTGGCTCATGTCTTTGTGATTTGGTTTAAACTACTGTATTTAAATTCTAACACCCATTAGTAGAACTTGTATACCTGTTAGCTTGTACCTATTTTAATTTTAAGTATTTACTTGTACTTCCCTTTCCTTATAAACCATTTTTTATAAGTGCTGTAAAGGCAAGGCTCGTGCACCAAGCTGGTGTTGGATCCCAGCCATCTCACCTCTGTCCCTCTGTGTCCCAGGTGAAGTACTGGAGGAATCAGGAAGACAGCGAGGGGCGGGCCCAGAGGGTGGTGGTACCTGGCAGTGAGAACCACACCAGGCTGGAGGGTATGAAGCCGGACTCCCACTACCTTATTGAGGTTCGGGGCTACAACTCTGCAGGATTTGGGCCGGCCAGCGAGCACCTCCAGATCCACACCAAGAAAGCCCGTATGTTGTGCTTTTAGCAGCTTAGTATTCTGCATGGAAAACAACAACATGTATCTTAAAGCTGTCCTTATTTGCAAATATATGTTACTTTAATAAAATTGTTATTCTTTACTGTTTTTGTGTCTTTCAACAGCTCCAAGTCGACCTCCCAGAATAGCTGGTAAAAAATTAAAGGGCCGGAAAGTAAACATTGTCTGGGAACATGTGGAACCACTTGCTAACGAGGCACCGGTAGATGGTTACAAAGTGAGTACAATTCTACATTTACTTTTATACAGATTGTAATCTCTCTGATGGAAAGAAAATAGCTGCTGGGCACTTGACATTTCTTTTAAATGATATGTGTGTATACCTAGGTGCTGTGCAGGCAGAAGGGCCTCTCCACAGGCACTCTGTACACAACCAGTAAGCACAGCATAGACCTCATCCTGCCCACAGATGGGGAATACGTGGTGGAGGTCCGGGCGCACACAGAGGGGGGAGATGGGGCTGTGGCACAAGTCAGCATCACAGGTAACAGACAGGCTCACTTGTCCCCTTCATTCACAATAATGTATAATAGAAGTATTATGATAACATTCATGATCATGATGATCATGATCATGTTTTTTTCCATATCAATAAAACATAGACTAGTCTCTTCTGTTATGAATAACTATTCTAAAGCAAAAAGACAATTAAATAGATATTTGATATGTATAGACATATCGTGAAGAAAACTAATTGGCAATATATTAGTTATTAAAGTTATTAAAAAAAGCAATCCCTAAAAAAGCAATCTCTTTACACTTTGTTAAATTGACAAAATGAAAAGTCAGACTTTCAGACAGTTTTAACGCTGCTGAACAAAGACACAAATTAATGCATAGAAAGTCTGCAAAGTGAACCAAAAAGTCAACCTGGACTTTAGAGATTTAAGGTACAATTTAGGTGCCTGAGTTGGATTTGGTGTTTAAGGTTTTTGTCTTTTCAGTGAACATGTATCCTTGTTCTAATAAAGTGTTACAAAATGGAAAGTGTGTGGCAGAAAAGCAGATGACACTTTATGATTTACTAATTTAGAAGAATGAGGCATCCTGAAATGAAATTTAGTGAGTGAGAGTAATCTCATGCGAAAAATATGACTGTTCAGTTTCATTACTGGAACATAAAGAAAGAAAGCCTTCAGTTATCTAATCACATTTTAAATCCATAGTGCTAAGGTAACACACTGTGACTGCTTATTCCTGGCCTGCCATTTGCTAGTGAGATTATACAAGGTTCAAAGTTGGCGGTAGGTTATCATTTGTCACAGCACGCGGGTTCCCTGGGCCAGAGCAGAGCTGTCACTTCAGGTTTCATACAGTACCTTAGATTGGAGGGCTAAGATGGGAAACTTTACGGCCCATGACTAAAGCTTTGATACCCCCCTGACTCGATCCCCCACTGGCTGATGGGCTGACAGGTATGCTGACTGGATAGAGCAGCCCTTAAGCCTCTGTAATTGATCTTGATGAGTAGAGGATACCCCTCCTGTGGTTTTCCTTATCTGTTATCGTTCAGTCCAGACCTACTGACAGCTTGATTTCACAGACCCGGGAATTTAAGCCGTGGAGGATTTCAAATGCAGGGCATTGACAAATGGAGTGGGCATTTAAGGTGATCTCTGCACAGATGGGGTATAATATCACACTTCACACAGTCTTTAGTTTTATGGATGAAAGCTGGACACTCGTGGGACGTATATTGTTTTCCTCAAATCAGCAGCAAATTTGACTGTCGGTGCAGGTATATTTTAAGCAAAGTCTGACATATTTTTATCTCTGTGTGTCTCTCAGGTGGAAGTGTCATATCCGCCCCGTCTCTCAGCGCACTCTCCCTGCTCCTGGTGGCTCTCCTCTGCCTGAACCTCTGAATGTAGCGCCATCTTTGTCTTCACTTTCCGTGAAGTAGACTCTTTATGGTTGACGCCTATGAGGACTTTGGGACTCTTTCCACAATCTTTTGGTTCCACCCCGTAACCCGGGAGGTCATATTCCAACTCTTCCCCTCTGGAATATGTTTGTGGAAATAGACACAGAAAAGGAAAAATTGGAAATGGACAAAGACATCCCTTATTTATCCACAAAAAGCCTCTTTGGAGGAGTGTCAAAGGAGTTCTGTCAACTTTTTAAATATGCCTTATATAAACAACTGTACTTATCTTTCACAATAACTTGTTTGAAAATGGATCATGACTGAAAGTGTGAACAGTACACTTAAGGTTGGCTGTTAAGTCTGTTTGCATCATGAAGCCGACCTTTCTTATGTAGATAGAGAAGCTGTTTGTTCAGATATGTGGGCTTCATTTGATCTATGATATTTTAGAAAATCTACCCTACAGTGCATTCCATAGTATAAGGTAAACAAGTAGCTGTGAAGGATAAGTGTATGAGTTTATAAAAATGTCTTTGTCTCTCTTTACTTGCAGTTTAGTGGCATTTTCTTCTATTTTCTTTTTAAAATGAAACACACCCTTTGTTACAGAGATACAGTCAAAGCAAATCTCATCCTTTCATACTGGATTTTTTATTAACAAACATCTTAGAGGAAAGAGCAATGTATGTCATGCTGAAATAATATATCCAATAATTAATATTGTTTTGCTACCTAATATAATATGGATGTTATTTGATGAAAGAATGCATTGGTTTGACCTGCAATCAGTGCTTATTTATAAATCATAACATGAGCTCTATTGATAGAATACCACTTTCAAATTGTGTGCATGTTGACATTGTTACATGGAAAAAAATTGTGAAATGGTTCAAAAGTGTTTAGGCACATGGGTCCATATTTGCAAAGCTGAATGTAAAGCAAAACATAGGAACAAGGAAGTGAACTATAAACAACATATCAGAGATGCAGTTTCAAATGCAAAACTGCAGCAAACCTTGTGTGACAGTGGTTATTTTGATTGCTTGCCACCTCTGGTTATATTTGTACAACTGTGCAGTGATCAAGGCTTTGCCACAACATCTGGGTCATTGTTGAACTAAACCTGAACAAAAGAAAAACCTGTTGTGTTCACTGTATCATTAGGACCTCAGTGGTAACTGCTGGTGCTTTGTAAAGAATGTTGGCATTGTATTTAGTGTAAACATTTTCATTTCATCTCTCTCATTTATGGCTTTGTGTAAGAGTCACTATTTACAGTTATAGTGAATGGTAGCGATGCTCATGCCCTCCAATAATTGTGCAATGTATGTATGGCTACTTTATATTTTCTAATAAGACAACTTGCCTAGCTCCTATAGCAGTCATTTTTCATTATCTGGTATGAACAGAAGAAAAGCAAAGCCATCTATGTCAGCTCCGAGAGCCCATCAAAAGCTCATGACGTTTCCACTGCATTATTTTTGTCTTTTCAATAACGTGATCAGAGATATATAAACAGTATCAACTTTTTTTATGATCATTATATTTGTATGCCATGACCCACCTTTAGTTGGACAGTTTACAAGTTTATTTCCCTTGAATGGAGGAACAAATGCTGCGTTTTGAATTCCTCCGATTCATTCTTGTGTGACTGATGCTGGCC
The DNA here is from genome assembly GCA_023631565.1 of Gymnocephalus cernua. Classification (NCBI taxonomy): domain Eukaryota; kingdom Metazoa; phylum Chordata; class Actinopteri; order Perciformes; family Percidae; genus Gymnocephalus; species Gymnocephalus cernua. The sequence continues at coordinate 22,066,280 of CM042431.1, read as the reverse complement.
ATGCTTCTACATTGTGACTATATCAACATCCACCACAAAGTGCTTTTCCCAGTTTTCCTTCATGCGACAAATCATAAAAAGAGTTGCCAAATGCATGAATGCCTTGAACTTTGATGTTTTGGGATGAAGCAGCGGCTCTACAGTCTAACATGCATGACATTGGAACAAATCAACTTTAAAGCAACTTCTCAACCTCTCAGCTTCATATTAAAATGCATTCCATTTATATGAGTGGTATCCCTTTACACCAGATACAGTGTAGATCTACAGTGAGCCTAATATGTGCATTAGCTGCTAAGCTTCATTAAGCCAGTTATCATATGAAGTCTTGGGGAGATGATTTTTAGAGAAACAATCTTAAACTGACTAAAGGAATCTCACTCATTCAAGTTCAAAAAGTTGTTCCTGCAGTGCGATGTTGGGGATTTGATAGCATCACAGGTGGCAATGGCAGCATGTTTGGCTGTTTGCTGGAAGTTCAGTGCTTCGCTGGACTTGAACGGCACTTGTGAGGGATGAAACCGGAACCTCTTATTGGCTGGACAAGGAACAATAAAAGTGTAGTTAACTATTAAAGTGCTCTGGTGTTTTCTCTGTTGTTTAGCAGGGACTTTTCTTTACCTGTGAGTACTCAACAATGTGAGTTTACTGTAAGCCTGAGGGTGAGTGCAGCTAAAAACTGTGAGGGTCTCGGAGCACCTTTGTCTGAGTTCTGGTGCGAGTCAGGTTTACAGCCCATGGTGGAAGAAGTGGCAATACAAAAATGTAAAAATACCATTTTATTTACTAAATTAAAGTACGTAATTATCAGCAAAATGTGGTTTAGTATCATAATTAGAAGTACTGCTTATAGAGAATGGCCCATAACGGAAACCAGACAACACAAATATTGGGCTATTAAACTTCTTAAGAAATATGAATGAAGCCATTCAACTTTTTACTCTTTATAAAGCATGCATTAATGCGAAGGGGTACCGAGTTTTTTTTTTTTTTTGAGGTAGTGCTACTTTCCTAAATACTGTTGGTGGGAAGTTTGTTCTACAAATGCATCATATTTTATAAGCTCCTTTTACATATTATATGTAACATTTATCTGCCAAATTGATTCGATTAGAAAAAAAATCAACTTTATTGTTGGTATAGGTACTAAGACAATGAAATGCAGTTTAGCATCTAACCAGAAGTGCAAAAAGCAGTAAAGTTCAGAGTAATGTACAAGGTATATACAGAATAAAATATAGAATAAATAGAATGTGGAATAAACAGTAAGGGGTATGAATACACTAGATATATACAGTATGAGCAGTATAGTATTAACAGTGTGTATGAATACGCTAAGATATATACAGTATGAACATATTAAGCAACTAGTAGCTGTCAGATAAATCTAGTGGAGTAAAAAGTATATTTTCCTCTGAAATGTAAAAGCATTAGGGAACATAAAATGTAAATACTCAAGTAAAGTACAAGAAGATGAAAGTTTTATTTAAGTAAATACACTCAGTTACATTCCAGCACTGACAGCCCAAGACTATAATGGAGTTTCAATCAAACTTTTGGTGTCACTGCTCAAGGGTAAATATTATGTCTCAAATATGACTTTGACTCTAAGTGAGTGCAGATATTAATGGCTAAAATAGGGGATGACTAAAAAAAACCTTAAAGGACATACAATATGTTACACCAATCACAACAGTCATTTTTTTTGCTATAATGTACAAGAATACACAGATAAGGAACTTGAACATGATGAAATATGCTAAATATACCAATACATTTAACCAAAGTTTTTTTTTTCTTTTTCTTTGCTATGATAGACTTTTGTAGAGCAATTAGTCATGGAAAAACTATCTCACCACTATTTAGTTTTGGAGCTTTCGATCATATCACAAAATCTCAGCAACAGATGGAGTTGAGGTCCAAAAGTTCATTCTTGATGTTGGAAACCTGCATTGAGAAAAAAATCTCACCACAGGGTCCATTGAGTAGCGAGAGAAATTTCAATCACGTCACACGATCTTGATCTTTATCATATTAATTGCACTGAATGGAGATTGAAAATGTAATGAGAAAGTCCCAGTTATAAGTTTTAGTTCACAGTAAGTCAGCCTGAGTTCACTTGTGAATTAATTATGAATTGAGTCTGAAATACTGATGTTATTGCAAGATTGGAAGTCCATCCAATAAACCCAGTATTACACACATCCCAGGAGAATATTTCCAGTTTGGCAGTTTCCCTTCAAACATACACACAAAGCAATGTCAAACGGTTGTAAGACGTGCTATCAAATTCAGACAGACTCTCCACTGAGGTGGTCTCAGGTACTTTTCGCATCTTGTTGGAAGAAACACTTGATCACTTATGTCCTTAGTCATTGCTGCCTTGGAACTTAAGTATCTTATCCTGTAACTTTAGACTGCTTATGTATGAAATATTCATAGAAGTGTTTCAGCGCTCACAAACCAAATAAGAGAAACTAGAGCATAATTTATAATTCATGAGTATCTTCAATTGTCAAGTCAAGTGCTCAATTTATGTGTGGATTTCAACCATGTCTGTCTCCAGGAGAAAGCTATTCTTCAAATATATCAGATAACCATTCAATCTGTCCTCCCTTCCAGATAAGGCCAACTCTGTCAATGTCTAGTTTTTCAGGGCAGAAACAGCTGTTGGAGTTTTGTCTCCTATCAGGTATCCAGCAGATGAAAAGCAGATTGATATCACTTCTCTTCATGGATTAGGTCAGACCAAATGAATCAGATGTTAGATACTTAGTGAGCTTTAGGTCATCTCTCTGTTTCAATCAGGGGTCTTAATGGTTATTCACTGAAATCGGCTCACAGAGAACAAAAGATGGAGAACTTTTTTTCAGTGGCTTATCGGTCCAAGCATATGGCCTGTGTGATAGGTCTGATCCCAGGTGGCGGTGTAACACTTTCCTCCAAAAACACACTCACAGGCTGCTGCTTGATTCAGTCTGACTGCTCCTCCAGATCCTATCCTCCAGACTTTAAACTCATACAGTTCTGGAAATATAGATATTTGCTGACCGTTGATTTTTAAACAATTTAATTTAATATCACATTGTAAATAAAGTGCTACAATTTAATTTTACAGTGATTGGCAGGAAGAAAAATACACTCCTCTGACCTCCTTGAGCATGTGTTTTTGCAGACAGGTGTGCAGTCCCAGGACAGATTGTGCTATTGTCTTTGTAAATCTACACCTGTTCTTTGACAGCTCAGACAACACAAAACATACTTTAAAGTGGTGCACAGCAGACTAGAACCAGACTGCTGCTGCTGGGAGACCTGAAACGTGACGCCCTCTCTGAGATGCCTGCAATATGTCATGCTGTGTCAGCATAAGACTGTCCGGGACTCATGCAGGAAGGCTTTATTAGTGAGGGTCTCCATGCAGATATTGTGTTACAAGCCAGGGTTTAACCACTGAAGGACCATCAGAGTTTCACTGACATGCCATCACTGCAGAACCTGTTCCAGAGGTAAACTAAATGAATGTAATAGGGTTAAGACGAGGCACAATAGAACCCCCATTGATAATGCCAGTCATGATGTGGACTGTTAAATTGACTTGTTTCAATCTCAATTTGAGGGGTGTTGCCAAGAAAACCATTTGAAAGTGTGTGATAGAATGAGCGACCTCTGCTGGTGAGGATTTATGACACACATCAAGTGCACAGCACCAATCACAGCTGCACGCAATTAAATCAAAGAAAACTAAATTAAACTGCACTAAAAAAAAAAACTACCGGTAAAGATGGTTTTACACCTGACGTTACATTAAAGTCTAAAACATGATATGAGTTTATGCGAACCGAAGGAAAAATGCAATGACCCTGACCAGAGAGAGCAGAAGTGAGTCAGCAGGCTGAAGTTTTCTCCTCAGACACATTTCACTCCTCAGAGCAACATCTCATGTCGTGCGAGAAGTGGCGCAGTCCCTCAGCTCAGCGTGAGCTGCGCAGACCGGTCAAACTTTTAGTGCACTCGCGCTTTCACGTGTTCAGACTTGTAAAATAACTTTGTCATAACTCTTGGACTGCACAGGAAAAGTTGCCTGCGCAAACTATGTGCGCTGATTGCCCAACTCCTTACGCGGAAAAGGACCCAATCGGGATGAAGTCGCAAACAGAGCTCCAGACAGGCCATCGTGGTGAAGGTGTTTGTAAGAAAGGATGCGGGCTCCTGCTGTCCTGTGAGGATATGAACAGAGGGGACCACTGTTGTGTGGACGCGCTCCGCACGGTCACCGATGCGCTGGAAGAAAGAAGCGCAACTTTGGAGCATGAAACCCGGATGGCGAGGCTCAGGTGGAACAGGAGGGAGCAGTCCCTGTTAGCCCAGGTGTCAACTCTGCAAAACGAGGCCCAGCTATCGGCTCTCAAGTACCAACGGAGACTGCACCAACACATGCTGCACATCAGCAGCATTGCAGAGCAGGTCACTGGGTACTACAAGGTGAGAGGGATGATTTATTTGATGCGTGCATGTGGTGCAACAACTGCAATAATCTTGGAAAAGTATGATTTATGGTTTCACTTTGAGTCAAGACTGGATGTTAAAGACACTGAAACATGACCGGCTGATTAACACACTTTTGTGTTTGTTTGCTGAATTAGAGAGATGTGAGAACAGCTGCTGACACGCAGAGCCAGATATCAGATATAGCAACATGTGCAGAGGGAACGCCACAGGAGCAGCTCAACGCACCTGAGGTAAGCAGTGCACACTCACTGCGCACAGCTTCTGTATCTGTATTATTTCCCTTTTTAAGTGCTGGAAACATGTAGGCTATTGCACATGCATAAACGTTTTAGAAGACAAGCTTGTGGCCACAAGCGGCAGCAGTGTCTTGGTGCCCACTGAGACACTTCCCAGTGTTGTTGATATTAGGGATTGGTTGTATTTTTGTGCACCAGAATTTAGCCTCTTCTTACTTTGTTTCACCTGCTGCCACAGCTCAATCATAATCCTGCTGAAAGACGATTCTTTGTAAATGTTGACTTTGGGATCACAGTGAATGCTACAGTATGGAGTGGCATAACAAACTCTGAGTGAAGACCGTTTGTAGAAAATAATCTCTTTACATCCTGTTGTCATTTGCTATATTGTGGTCTATTTTTCTCACAGCGAGAGTGTGTTAATTGACGAATGAATTTGTTTTATAAATACCAAGTTGAATATGCTGTATATATTCAATACAGTGTATGTATGTGCCAGCGATACGTGATCTCCTCAGTGCCCCAGTTATAGAGCTTTGTCACACCTCTGACTTCTGTGGAGGACAAAATTCATGTCCTAGATTTGAACTTGTTCTGTCCATCCATCTGAAGTGATCTTTATCATTTTCTTTGGGTTTCAGCTGATCCAATGTTATTATCTGGGTAGTGTCCTACCTTTTCTGGAAAGTTTGAGGTCAGAACACCTTATCACATTTCACTTGGAATCATGGCATCCTAGCTGTAGTCCAACCTTGCAAAGAAACATGGAACCCAAAAATGTCTCAGTAGAAAAATCAGATGAGATTAGGGCTGGGCGATTTTATATATATTTTTAACCAAATACTTTGATATCGATACCGCAACGTTATTGTAGAGTTGACTATTGGAGCTTTCACTAAATATTTACACAATGAGATTTTTGATAAATAATCATCAGTAATGTGGATATGACTGAGTGGGTAGAGGCAAATAATAGAACAGTTAAAACAGTCTGTTCAGAAAATGACATCACTTTACTGTAACGCATCCTTTAAAACCAGGAAAAGACAACACTTATGCTATATTACAATACTGGGATATCCAAAATCTAAGACAATATCTACTCTTGTATCACGATATTGATATAATATCGATATATTGCTGAGCTCTAGATGAGATTTCATTGAAATTGTGCTCAAATTAGGCAAATTGTGATAGTTTCTACAGACAGTATATGAGTGAGCATCTTCTTCAATGCCTTGAACCCCATATGGACTTTTTGCATATGCCTGCTGGAGCCATGCTAGAAAATGAAAAATACTAGAAAACTAAATACTCTCAATGTTGTGTTTGGCGTATGTAATTGACAGGCTAAACTATATGGACATGTTTTCTATCTGCTCCTCAATCTTTGCTATTGCAGGAAATAATTTATTAAATCTCCCCATGTCTATATCTAAAAAAAAAGCTTGTTTTAGTAATCCCACAAGGTAGCCTAAAAGTTTGTGTTAGATAACCATCCAGTCAGAGACTGTTGTGTTTGGGCTACTGCTGAGGGTGGATGGGTTTAATTGAGGTGACGGTCAAATAAAGTATCTCTCTAATTGCCTACGACATGCTGTGAGTGCAACAGACTCACTTCTGATTAATGTGGAAAACTGTTCTCTCTCCTCTGCCAGTGCTGGGCAGAAACGCACCAAGCATCTATTTTCAGCTCTCTTTTTTCCTTGTCTAAAAACTCCAACTCTAATGCCTGTTTAATAGTTTTCTCGCTGTGTGTTTTCTTCTTTTGCTTTCCAAATGGATTTTCCAATACTTGAGAGAGCTTGGTTGCAGTTCATCAAAGTTTTACAGTTTAGTGGAAATCCACTTTGTTGGAGAAGTGATGGGCTTTCTGTCTGCTTGGACAACAGAGTTGAATGACCAGTAAACATCCCAGTAGCAGTTATGGGTTGTCCCACTCAGTGTCTCTTTTTGTGGATGGAAAGCCTAACTGACCCTCTGCTAAGCTGCTTACGGTTATGTCGTTCAAGCTTTCCATTCTACTGTAGCATGGCACACATGCATTTTTAAAACAATGGTTCCCAACACAACCATGGTGAGCAGATTTAACCCTAGCTAGCTATTTAGCTAATTAAGTTTACCTTTTAACTTGTGAGTTGGTTAAAACTGAAAGTCCGATGTAATGCGAAAAGACTGAGGCTGAAGCTACATATCAAAGCCAAAAAGTCAGCAGCCTCACTACCTACCCACCAACTATGTAGAGGACATTGAAATAGAGCTGCATCATTATTCTTACAGTATATTGCAAGTTGGCTAATTCGTCTTCATATTATGGTTGAGTATGATAATGAAATAGACTTATTTTGCTCTAACATAACTTTGTTTGGATGCCTGCTATAGAAACACATAGGCCAACCACCAATACAGAGGTTAAATGTATGCTTAATTGTTCCCATTTTGTTTTTGCATTCACTTTTACAAGCGATAATGGCTTTGGGGATGTAGATTAGTTGATGAATTTGGCAACCGCAATGCTAACTCGAGTTTGGCTGGGTTTGCTGAATAAAGAGCAGGTTGGAGCTGCTAACGTTACCCTAAACTTTACCCCTACTTTTTTTTGCATAGAATACAAAGCTGTTAAAATAATTGTTGGCATGATTTTATAAAGGTAAACCTACATGTGGCACAGTGGATCCTTAAGATGAACTGTATCTGTGGATGGCTACCTAAGTGACTACCTTACCTATAGGCCAGTAAGCCTGTCATCAGTGGGGATTTATATTTGCTAATATGTTGGCTTCATGTTAAGACATTTATATTTAAAAAAAATTACCAATAATTTGGAAGCCCCCCTGCAATGACTCTGAGGACCCCATAGGGGTCCCGGACCCCCTGTTGAATATCTCTGCTCTAATGTATGAACTTAGCTTCCAGGATTGGCTCCCACAACATTGGGGATACTATATTACACACAATTGGGCCAGTTCTAAAAAAAAATTTTTTCTAATGCATACTGTAACTCCACAAAAAAATAGTCGGCTAGCGTTAATGATATGCTCTTTGATTTTGGAGCTACACTTGTTACTTATGTATATAGTTAGCTGGGCATGCTAAACACAGTTTTTATTCAATTCCTAAAAAATAGTTCTTGTGTTTTGGTTTTGGAAAAGCTAAAAAAAACAAAAAACTACTACCCTCCAAACTCTTAAATGCTAAGAATCGGTCTTATTACTGTCCCATGCATACCGCTTCATTATGTGGAGAAAGCTTTATAGGCCTGCTGTGCTAGGTTACGGTTGCTAAGCTATGATTGGACAATCGCTGTTCAGGGAACAAGTTTAGCGAATCGTTCATTGATGTGCTGGTTGGCTTAATTAATTGAGTTACACCTTACATAATGGTTTCATCTTTTTTTCTTTTCTTTTTTTGCCCTAGTGGTTTATGAACAATGACATTATTGTTAAAAACATGAACAAAGAAGCTTTGAGTCTATTGTTGAAGTGGCTCCAGCAACTAAGCAGTTCCACAGATGCCAGTTGTTCTTTGTTGTCAATGATCTTGATGGCTGCTGTAGAAAAGTGTGTGTGTGTGTGTGTGTGTAAGGAGATGCATACAAAAAAGACTGTGACTTAATGCGATTTACAGCATATTTTTCCATGTACCTCAGAGATGTGCTGATCTAGATCCAGCTGATCTGTTCACTGGGCTGACAGTGAATGCAGTGGGTGGCTGTGTGTGAGTCAGCCTGTTCTGCTATGTTGAAAAGGGATAATGGAAGCAAGACATTGAAACGGTCTAACAGGATTAGTCACCACTGCAAAAACATACAGTCGTCCCCATTTGTCCATATCTTTGTTTAAAACCAGATTAATACACAAATGAAACCCCAGTTGAGGTAAAACAGTCCCAATCCTCCTCTTGTCTCCAGCCAACATCCCCCAAAAAAAGTCAGTTTGGAAACTAAGGAACATTTTCATGTAATTCAGAACAGTTTCTTTTCATCATCCATTACCAACACTTTTGTGTCTAACTGCACAGAGTAAAAATCTATTTTGTTGACCCTTCACTTCAGGGAAGGGCTATTGACAGAAACACTGAAGCCCTTTCACCTGTCTGAGAGTGAGAGTACAGTAGCTCCAGCTAATTCTTCTTTTTGTTCAGATCAAGAGAAAAGAGAGGGTCAGTGTAGAGTGAGGAAATGAGTGGATAGTACACAACTCGAGTCTCGGTCTCATCAAAATCCAATCTTGCATGAGAGGCGGAGACGAAAGCAGGCCAGTTTGTTTGCTTCAATGTCAAAAGATTACGGTCATTTAGGACCTCTGCGTTTATGTCAGTTCATTTGATGTTTTGCTTGCCCAGACTGAATCCCAAAATGTAATGATTAACAAGTGAATATCTTTTCCCCATTAAAGTTGGGCATTGGTGTGGTTGAAAAAAATCTAATTTAACTACCTGAGAAATACAAGAAAACATGGTTATATGTCGCTGCAAACAAAGGCAGATGTCTTATGGTCAAATCAGTTGTGCGCACACTTGTACACATCTTTTTACTGCTTGTCTAGACAGCTTCATAGGCTCTTTGTGCTCCAATTCCCCAAAGCACTTTACTGAAAATGAAAGAGAATGCTTGTATTCAGATAAATTGCTTAAAGTCATTGGTTTACCGTTTGCTGCCTGTCTCTCACAGCTGACAGATCAAGAAAATGGGATTGGTTGGAAATGCAAATTGAGTCGATCTAACAGTCCCTTTTTAAACTTCTGTTTACATATGGAGTTGCCATGTCTTGTGTGCTTTAGCCCTCTGGAGGTGTTTTCTGTACCTGTTCTGCTCTGTTTGGGACGTCATTTACCCAGAATTTGCATGGCAGCTGTTTATCCTTCGCCTGTGAGAGAGGGACCACCCTGCTCACCATTTCCTATTTCCTCTCCAATTCCACACACACACACACACACACACACACACACACACACACACACACACACACACACACACACACACACACACACACACACACACACACACACACACACACACACACACACACACTGCTGCAACAAACAGCTTGCATTAATTTAGATTTATCAATTCAGATACATTTGATTTAGGTAAGCACATAATTAGTCAATGCCTTTTTAGCAGCATTTAGACTTCTTATTTAATGTCTTACTCCTGCTTATCTCTCTTTTTTTTTAGTTTCATAGGTGTTTCCAAAGCTCTTGGCAAGTGCCCCTGTTTTCTAATTAGGCAAATATTGAGATAAGGATATTCCAGATTCCAGGGTTTTGGATTTTGACCAAACAAGAGCAGTGGCTGGCTGTAGAGTAAACCATGCACATTTGTGGGTTTTGCTCTTCGCTGTTAACGTCTGTTTATGTGTGTGTTTGCATGTGTTTACTCAAGCAGTCCAGGTCTTTTTTTTTTTTAGGCAGGAGGTGTGAAAAAGAAAACTGTTCTGCTAAAGACCACCACGCTCGTAAAAGAGGAGCACTCTGGGTACATTTGTCCCTACCTGCTGAAAGGCCCCTTTTGAATGTCGGTGGGATGTTGGTTAGTTTGGTCTGTGGGAGGTTGGAGAGTAAATCATCGTGACCTGAACTCAGATGAACTGTTTTGATTTTCCCACTCTGATGACAATTTATGTTCCTAATTAGATGCATTCGTTGAAAACATTGGCAGAGTGAAATATACAGCCATATTATAGGGGTGTGACGAGACACTCATCTCACGAGATTGGGTTCACGAGGACGAGATTTTAACACTATTTTGAAGAAAACTTAAATGATGAAATACTAATGAAGAACTAGTCTTTTATTCTATCGAAAGTCACAAAATCAAAAATGAGCCCTGTGAAAGGTTTTGCCACAAACTCAAATGGCTTCCTGACAAGCCAGAACCACATCAAGATGTTGGGTCTGGGAACTCACCATTGGCAGGGCTCAATCTGAGGGGCGGGATAAACGGTTATCTTTCCAATTCCCTCTGCATGCAATGGGATAGTGCTACAACCAGGCAGAGCAAGAAGAAGGTGGCAGAGCTAGTTGATAGGTTAAACTTTTACCGTATCCGGTACACATCTTCCTTTTTTAAGAATTACTTCAGTGCCGTTCTTTGTTCTTTTCTCAAAGAAAAGCTTAACTCCAAGTCTTCCAGAAGACCGCTGTTCGCCAGCAGCAGCAGCCATAAGCCCGCCCACCGACTCTAGATACACGATGTGATTGGCCTGACCAGAGTTTGGTTTTCCAGCTCGCAAGCCAACGGAGAGTTCCTAGACCACCCCTGGCTGCAAATTAAATTTGCTGCCGCTAGGGTGCATCTAGATTTCTAGGCTACTTCCTAACCTCTTCAGACCTAATAACTGTGGCGCCCCTCTCTCCTCCCAAACCCGTCCCTACAACCTATTAAATCAAATAATTATTAATTTCTTACACTGCGCTCTAACTTTTATTCTTGTATTATCTTGTTCTTTTTTTAGCCTGTTTTATTTTCATGACTGTGCATGTTGGAGCTGAGCGCCACTCTCTGTGAAACGTGCAGAGAGGACAGAGAAGCTTGCGCGCTCTCAGGTACCGAAATATGGCCCCTTTTGATTTAATGTGAATTAGTTCTCAGTAGTAACGACGTAATTCTGCACTCTGTACTGATATTGCGAGACAACTTTTAACCTCGACATGAAATATGGTAATGTTTAAATCTCACGAGAGCTCGTCACACCTCTACCATATTACATAGCAGCCCCTTTGTGTGTACGTGCTTTGGTTTATTAGATACACCTAGCTAATATTAATGCATTCCAATACAGCTGCCAGCAGTAAATTCTTTCTTAATGAACTTTATGATAATGGTCAGTTTTTGTTGAGATGAAATGGGGTGCACACAATATTTGTATAATGCACCACAATTCAGTAATTCAACAAACACGGAATGAAATTTAACCTTCAGAGGTACAGCTCTTCAATTATCATAATACTTGTAGTATGTTTTGTTTGCTTTAAAATATGTGGGGAATGCAATTCATTGGTTTACACTTGTCTTTTGTCTTTTTGTGAAGCTTTACTATGCGTTTGCATCTCACAAACGTTATTTGTGCACTTGTGTGTACAAATGCGCTTGCTTCTTCTTTGTTACAGTATGGTCCCAGTATCAACTTTCTCTCTATCTGCCGACAGTGTCCCTGCTGTTTTTTCCCAGGAACAAGGTTTGAGCAGATGTTCATGTATTGCAGCTCAGTCCTATACTGTATCTTCGCTCTCAGGTGTACTGCAGGAAGCATTCGGTGACTGGAGTGATTTATCATTTCAGTTCACCGGGAGGAGAACGCTTGGCTTTATTCACACCTTAATGACTGTAGCCCACCGCTCTCTGCTGCTTTGCTGCTTTTCTGTGAACTGAAGTGAGAGCCTCGAGTTTGGAATTCATCAGCCAACATCTGGAAAAGAGCCTAGTGTCAAAGAGGCTGTAAACTGGGAGGCTGAATAGAAACTGCTGAACTTTCCAGGTCACTTCCTAGTGTGGTATTTTAAGGGATCCCACTGCGTACATGTAACTGCTTATTTATACTGAGGGACATGCACAGACATACATTCATACATATGTACAGACAAAATGACAAAAAACAAAATGACAAAATATATATACACTGTTCTAACCCACACATATTATACACAGCTGGTACAGATGTATTACCCCTACCCCACTTATAACTGATGTCACGGAACGCTCCAATGTACACGAGAGCTCTCGTGCAACCAAATGCTCTTTTCTGTATTTTAGTATGATGAGAAAATGGCTTGTTGTAAAGTTGATTCAACAACTAAATATCTGTTGTCCAATCTAAACTCAGGCGCCCCCTCTGTTCCCACCTTTACCACCACTGGGAGGTTTGGTTAGTCAGTGACCTCATGCCTTTGAACTCACTCACACACACACACCCCTACTGATTTTCCTCTAGTCTTGATAAACATGTGGCTTAACCTACAGCTGTTACAGGGAGATTACAGTGAAAGCCTTGAGTCAGCATACACAACCAGCTGCATGTGTACACACACACACACACACACACACACACACACACACACACACACACACACACACACACACACACACACACACACACACACACACACACACACACACACACACACACACACACAGCTGTGGCTACTCTATTATCAGGAGTGTGTAAATAAGGTAGAGTTGTGGCTAGAGCCAGTGCTCTCCTACCAAGTTAAACACAACATGGCCATTGCCAGTATCATGGCAGTATTATTCATAATCAATTATTTGATGGTTAATTAAGCAGTTTGATAAGAAAAATCTCAAATATAAAAAAATGTAAGAACCAAATTAAATATGTGTAATATGACCACGTATTTTTTAAGCTCCTATATGTAGATATTTAATGTAATTTCAGCACGTTTCACATTATTGTGAGAGCACAAGTGTTACAAATTACACAGTCCTTGTGATTGTTGTTGCAATGTAATGTGTTGTTTTAACCCAATATTATAGGGCTGACTCAAATGCTTGGAAGCTTCGACCATTGCCATGGTAGTTGACATCCATAAGTATTGGATTGCTTTGTTTTTTTTAAGCGTTTTGTCATCCAATCCACCCTGACTTATCTGTCAGCAACAGCCAACCTTTATATTCCCTCCCACCGTAGCGTGGCAAGCTCAAGGAGTGGGAGCCAAGATCAATACATGTAGGGAGTCAGTGTGAAGTATCTGTTCCGGGAGACGTGCAAGCAACAGATGTCAAAAACACATAAAAAAAATGCTTTCTATGTGGATTGGCATCCCGCTTGGTTTTCGTTGTTTATTTATAACTAGAATTTTCGACCGTAATTCCGAACGGAAATGACAGGAGAGTGAGTGAGTGACACCAGCGCTTTCGTTAACATTTCGATATAGGACATGGCCTTGATGGAGGTCGCTCTCTGAGTGCCTTTCTACTGTGTTTGGGTGAGATCATGGCTGGATTAGTTACCAGCAGACATCGTCATCAGCCATAGTGTCTTTTTTTTTATTATATAATACAACCCCAAATCAGAAAAAGTTGGGACAGTATGGAAAACGCAAATAAAAAAAGAAAGTAGTGATTTCTAAATGTACTTTGACTTGTATTTCATTGCAGACAATACAACAGCACATAATTTAATGTGTTCCTCATGACTTTTATTGTTTTTTTTGTTTCAAAAAAACAATTCCTATTTTGGTTCTTGCAACACATTTCAAAAAAAGTTGGAACAGTAAAGCATTTACCACTTTGTAATGTTCCCATTCCTTTTCACCACACTTAAAAGACGTTTAGGGACTGAAGACACCAAGTGATGAAGTGTTTCAGGTGTAATTTTGTCCCATTCTTGCTGCAAACAAGTCTTAAGGTGGGCAACAGTACGGGGTCTTCGTTGTCGCATTTTGCGCTTAAAAATGCGCCACACATTCTCTATTGGAGACAAGTCGGGACTGCAGGCAGGCCAGTCAAGTACCTGTATCCTCTTCCTCCGCAGTCAGGACTTGGTAATGTGTGCAGAATGTGGTTTTGCATTATCTTGTTGAAATATGCATGGACGTCCTTGGAAAAGATGTCTTCTTGAAGGCAGCATATTGTGCTCCAAAATCTCTATGTACTTTTCAGCATTAATGGTGCCATCACAGAAGTGCAAGTTACCTTTGTCAAGGGCACTGACACAACCCCATACCATGACAGACCCTGGCTTTTGGACTTGTTGCTGGTAACAGTCTGGATGATCCTTTTCTTCTTTGGTCCGGAGCACACGGCGTCCATTTCTCCCAAAAAATACCTGAAATACTGATTCATCTGACCACAGTACACGTTTCCACTGTGTGATGGTCCATCCCAGATGCCTCCGAGCCCAGAGAAGTCAACGGCGCTTCTGGACACTGTTAACATAGGGCTTCCTTTTGGCACAGTACAGTTTTTTAACTGGCATTTGTGGCTGTAACTACGTATTGTGGTACTTGACAAAGGTTTGCCAAAGTAGTCCTGAGCCCATGTGGTGATATCGCTTATAGATGAATGATGATTCTTGATGCAGTGCCCCCTGAGGGATCGGAGATCACGGTTGTTCAGCTTAGGCTTGCGCCCTTGTCCTTTTACGCACTGAAATTCCTCCACATTCCTTGAATCCTTTAATTGTTATGCACTGTTGAAGGTGAAATAAGCAAATGTCTTCCTATCTTTCTTTGAGGAACATTGTTTTTACACATTTCAATAATTTTCTCACGTATTTGTTGGCAAACTGTCGATCCTCGGCCCATCTTTGCTCCTTAAGGACTAGACCTTTCTTGGATGCTGCTTTTGTACCAAATCATAATTACAATCACCTGTTGACATCACCTGTTTCAAATCACATCATTATTTAACCAATTTACCTGATTACTAGCCCTTAATTGCTCCTGTCCCAACCTTTTTTGGAATGTGTTGCAGGTCTGAATGACAGGAAAGGTATATATATGTATATTTACAAATTAAATTAAGTTGACCAGACAAAACGTGAAATATTTTGTGTTCACATTATATTGTATATTATTGCAGTAATGCCTATCAACAGTCACTGCACTTGTCCAATTTAATCAAAGACTTTCGTGGTCACACTAGTACATAAAACAACTTGGAGTAGCAGCCAGCACTGAACCCATAATAACTGCATGGGCCTCACGCTGTTGAATTACAGATAATCTGCAGGGTTAAAAATGCCTCTGTGGATCATGTTGGGCTACACGTCATGGCCTTTGTCAGAGAAGACTGTGACATTACCTTTAGCCTTTCACTGGAAGTGCAGTATCATCAAAGCACCATGCCTGTAGACTGTATTTACTCCACATTCATCTGCAAACTAAATTAAGGCTGCCTCTGCTTTTGTCGACAGGAGGATTAGGACTTAATTACATCTGGGCAGAGGCTGCCATATAGTCAGAAACAACCATACAGTGGGAGACTGGTGCAGTACATTAGGGAGGTGTTGAGGGGAGGGATAAGCCTGTGTAATATATGCCAGGTGTGTCCAGGGTATTAACTAACACTGGCAAGGCACTGTGCGCCTGCCAAGACAAGGGATCAAAACAAGCCTACCCTTTTGAATCCAACACTTGCCTGTGTCGGGCATTGTTGAGTGCAAGAAAGCCGTACAACTTTTTGTTTTAGATCTGCAGACAGTAGCATACAAAATGCAGGCACACACACATTAGCACATGTTAGCAGAAATTGCATTGGTGTATCAGTTCCCTCTTGTGGTATCTAGTCATGCAGACAGTTTTGGTTTTCTCTGTCTAGATTTAAAGATATCCATCTTTGAGATTTCTGCCTTCATCGCAGTACAAAGGAAGAATTTTGTTTGTGGTCCGAACGGCACTGAAAAATGAATTAATGTCCCCTTTCTTTTGGAAAATTCACAGACCTCACTATAAACAGCTTTTTCTGGGACAGTTAGATTACAATTCATCCTGAGGGAAACATGAATGTGTGTTCCAAACAGTTCCCAAGCCCAACTGCGGCATTAGATGAAGTCTCAAGTCTCGAATCACCATTCATTGTCTGATGAAATTTGATGGGATATTTCAATCTGAACCAAAGTGACCGACCAACCAACATTGCCATCCTTAAATGATTTAAATACTTGCATTGCATTCTGGAAAAAGTGAATTTCCAGTGTATCTTGTACATGTAACCAACTGTTTCTTGTCTTCACAAATAGTTTTTTGTTTGACCCCTGAGCAGCCAAATAATAATCACTGCTCCTTAATTTCTACCTCGTAAAAACACAGACTTCCTTCCTCTTCCAGAAATGCTGCGTCATGAATATTAATTATATTCCCATATTTCTGTCTCAAAGACTCATCCGCATTATTCCATAATAATATGAACAGCAACATTAATTCTCAAGTCTTCCTCATCACTGTGAATGAGGGGGCTCCTTCCTATCATAGCCAGAGACTGGTGTTTGCCCTTTGTAGCGTGACTTCTTAGGAACTAGTTAGTGAAAAGCTCAGAGTATAATTTTTGCAGCCAGATAGAGCTGTTTAATTCTATTCCAATCATTGCCTTCATGTTATTGCTTGAAATTAGAAAGGAAACTCTAATGGATGTGTTTTTTAATTAGCTAAGTGGGCTTGCAAAGGAAATTGAGTATGAATATTCATTGTGATTACTGTTGTCCTACAGATAGAGCTACATTTTAATCATAATAGTTTCCATATGAGAGGAAAGTAATTGTTTCAAACAAGCATATTAAATGTTCTTTTTTCATTGAAATCTTGGGCATCATGCAGTCATTTCATCACCATTGAATACAAGATTGTCAGTATTTATAGTCTCAAAGATCATCATGTGGGATTGTTGATATCATTATTCGCGTTGAGTCACTTAAATCAAGTCTGAAAACTTCTAATGGCAAGTCTCAGTTGGAGTCTCAACTGATAGCTGACACACAGACTATATATCAGACTATATATATATATATATATATATATATATATATATATATATATATATATATATATATATATATATATATATATATATATATATATAACTGAGACCTTTTAAATTCACAAGCCCTAATGATTAGTTTGAATATCCACAATTCAATGGCAAGTTTCCATTGAATTGTGGATAATTGGCAACTGAGAAAAACTGTGGCAGCTGCTGATGCAGACTGTGTGATGCTATTGAACGATCTCAAGTGGACCTTGAGTTGAAATAATTGTGCCACTTAGCTGCCATATTTAGTAGTGATAATTTGTTTTATCACTTTGGGAGTTTATTAGGTCTAACCTTGAGGCTCGAATATTTTTGCTTTGAAGTCTCAAATCAGATCTCTAATATAATTCCCTCGAAGCACTAGCAGACAAGTGGTTTTCTTGCTACAGGTTTATTTGAAGCTTCTTCTCCAAATCCACCATGAAAACTAAAACACACATAGAACACGAGAAAATAAGACCACATTAGCTTAATATGAACATACAATGACATGCACAGCATGTAAAATAACATTCACCAAAGTAAAATACAGGCACGAAACAAGATACCTTGTTGGCTGCATGCTGTACACAACGGAATAGAAGTTTCCTTAGATCGCTGACATCCGCTATAACGACTTAAAACTTTTATCGGAGCATTACATTGTCTGTGCTTCACTTGCTGTTAGCTTGCCATCAGCTTGCCAACTCTCTCACTTACGAGCGTCCCAAAAGGCCTTGCGCGGAGACTTCAAAATAAAAGCACTTGCTTGCTTGGAGCTGCTCCCCCCGCGACCCGACACCGGATAAGCGGACGACGATGGATGGATGGATGGATGGATGGATGGATGGATGGATGGACATCTAGGGAGTCGAGTCTCATTGCAGTCAAGTCAGAGTCAAGGCATTTTTGTGACTTAAGTCTGACTCGATTACAGTTCTCAAGTATATGTTCTTGCTCACAGTTAGATGATAGTTCTATACTTCATATTCATATACCACTTACTAGAAGCTAATTGTCAGGCGTCCTGCAACATGCTTTGTCACCATGTTGAAGTTTCCACACAGTTCCAAAAACTGTTAAAGGTGTCCTGTGGCGTTTTCTTGTAAAGTTATATTTACTTTCAGTATTTATGACAAAAACAGATTGGGGGTGTTCGTAAAGTCTAAAAATCTTGTAAAAGCATTTCCTCCCTTGTTAAAAACGTGTTTACTAGTACTTGCTAGTGCATTGCTACATTTCTTGGCTGCCACTAGTTGTGGAATGGAACAAAACCTTCAGCAGGAATGTGTCTGTTGCTGCATGCTCTTGCACATGCGTGACATACAAAGAAAAATGTAGGAATCCACACATTTCTCCTTAGCACTCCCGGTGCTAAAAACTCTACAGAGTACCTTTTTTTTTTTTTTTTTTTTTTTTAAGTGAGAGCAAAGACTGGATTATACATGGACCATTTTCATTACTTAAAAAGGAAAAGTTTTTTAAATTGTGATGATGGTTCCATATAAGCACCACTTTTGGTGATTGATCTTCTTGCAAAGAGACTTGTGCAAATGCTTTATGAGAAACTAATGTTAGTGTTTTCCCTCAAAAGGAGTATTACTGTAGAAATCGTATGCTTTTTCATCATGTAAGTAGCACACAAGGGTGTGGCAGCCTGGATATGTGTTGGTTTAAATTTGCACTGTATTATCACAGCGTGGCACACATACGTCAGTTTTTCTGTGCTTCATTTCCAGCTAATTGATCTCCACCATGTAGAGCAGGAGGCAGATAACAATCTGCATGTGTGTTTATGTGTGTGTGGTTGTGTAACTACCGCCAACAATGAGCAGATCTATTGGACCACAGTACAGCTGGTGGTGTTGAGTCAGCATGTTGAGGTCACAGCACTGATGTTGGTACCAGACCTCCATCTGGTTGTACCAACAGAGAGCAACACCAATCTCTCACTACATCTGATCCTATCTCAGCGCTCCAGATTGGGTTTGGCTCTGCTGCAGCCTCCCCACATTGAGAACACATTGTTTTTGCACGTCATGTGTTTCTCATTAAGTGGCTTTTGTTTGGCAGATTAGGTAGAAACCGAGTAAAGCAAGTGTGTTGGTAAGTATTTCTCCTGTGTGCACTGACTTGAGATCAGTATCAACATCCAAATTCTAACCTGAGTAGTACAGTAGTAGAGCTGAATGCATGTGGGAAGTGTAACAACACTATCTCACCAGCAGATGGCAGAAAGTACACATGTGCAGTCTCATATTTATTTGTTACAGATGTTGGCAGGGCTGTTGATTCGTAGTTAATAAACTAATTGGGATAGATGGGAATTGATTGCTTCATGAGAACTAGTTTAGATCTTTTGCTGCACATCTGACAGCTGTGCATTTGGTCACATAGATGTGTCTTTGCCCTTTTTGCTGTACTTGCGGTCTTCAGTGACAACATATATTCAGTGCTGAATGTTAAAACATGTTTGAATATTAAAAATGGGTGAAATCCGACAAATAATATGAATTATGTCGATTTTAAAACTATTTGCAGGACAGAGGCTCTGTAGTTCAACCAGTTGAGAATTACCTGTCAAGCTTATCCAATTTGTGTTCTTTTTTGTGTGGGTATTTTGGTGCATATAAAGCATTTATTTAGCATTTTTTTTCCCCATTTTTACTTTTCAACTTAAAGATTTTCTGACCCATGCAAGTAGCAAAAGGGCCTCGTTTACTCTGAACTTTGGTGGTCATCGTCGCTATGCAGAAGGAAACGTTTAGATGCATGAAGCCATACAAATTACTGTAAAAAGTAGTAATACTCTATCTGTCTTTTTTAAATGTATTTAATAAGAATCAGTAAAAATTGGAAACAAACGGTACATATACATAAATAAACTTGCTTCTGTTTGCATGTTTGTGAAATGTACTCTTCTGAGGACTGAATTGTGTGTCTTTGCTCTTGGTTTCCTTTTGTATAGGAAACCTCTTTAGGACAACTACATAGAAGAGCACCTTCTCTCCAATTATTGAAAGGATTTGGTGTTAATGTGCTGCTCTACTCTCCCTCATATCATCTTCTCTCCCTGTGTCGTGTGACTCATCTAATCTATGCATTCTTCTTCTGTTCATTTGTATAATTTGGATCATATAGAGCTAACATACGAGCATGCCAAGCTTTCCATGTTATATTTTTCCTTTTAAAGTGGGTGTGTATGTGGTGTTATATGGCTCGAACTAACTGTTGTGAGAAGAAACTCTTCACAAAACTACCTACAATTATTGTAGAAAACACTTTGGAGTGTTGATTTCTAGTTGTTTAACAGCTTCCAGCTACCAGACAAACTTGCCTGTTGTTCTCCCCATTAGCCTGCACCAAATGTTGATTTAAGTTTCAATAGACTCTCACTAGTTGGTTTCCACCGCTTAGTCTCCTAATAAATGCCAGGGATAATTTGGCTGCGATTGTCTTCCCTCATCACTGCAAATGACCACTGAGTGCTGCTGCACTGTGAAATCAATAGCCTTGGACTATCAGAGCCTCAAACACTAGCAGATTGCGTGTGTGTGTGTGTGTGTGTGTGTGTGTGTGTGTGTGTGTGAAGCTTGATACAAAAGAAAATGAGAAATAATGATTGTACACATTTTTCTGCATGCTTTTTTGTTTACATGCATGATTGTTTCCTCCAAGATGCTTTGGCTACTCTTCTCCTTCTATTCAAATGACAGAAATGTCCTCTTCCCAACAGAGAGAGGGCTCAAATTGATGTCAGCTAGCAGTATGTGGCTAATCAAAGTGAGTAGTTGGCCCCCTGTTGCAGAAGGCAGCTTTAATTCTTGTTGTTTTAAGTGCTGTGTAATTGGCTCAAGCTGATACAGGCTGGAAAGAATGGAGAAACAAGGTTTTTTTTTTTGTCCATAATTCACTGTTGTTTTGTGGTACATAAAATTCAGCAGGCCAGTAGCAGATGAGGATGTCAGTGGAGAGAATGAGACTGTATTTCTCACCCTCATTCAGTGCATGATATCGAGCGTTTCCATAATTTGCTATTCTTTGTCTTGAGTCAGCTGCCTGTGGATGGAGAACTTGCCGTGCCTTGCAAGGCTGAGGCAGCGTGATTCATCATTTTGGAAGCATACTCAGAATTTTGATTCCAGTTTCACCCTCTCTCTTTTTTGTGCATTAAAGCTACATTGTGTAAGAATTTCTCCCATCTAGCGGTGAAATTATATATGACAACCAACTGAATATTACTTTCTAGCCCCCCCATTCCGAGCGCATTCTAACTCCTACGGTGGCCGTATTATTCCAAGAAGTACGACTTCGTCCATGAGTGTTCCTTCCAATGTAATAATAGGTTTACGTTATGTTGGTACCATTTAATTTTTAACATCAGCTATCAGGTTCCCAAACATATGCAAGCTAATGTTAGTAAAGTATCAGTGCTATCGTTATTCTGTATATTGTACGAGATTAATAGTGTAAGGCGATGTTTACAGCGTAGGAGAGAAGCAACGGAGGTTTGCGTTTTTAATATATTTCTCTGAGCAGCATGAACAATGTTACTGAAACCGAAATTAGATCTTAGTATCTCCATCGTTTACACGCAG
Source organism: Gymnocephalus cernua (assembly GCA_023631565.1). NCBI lineage: Eukaryota > Metazoa > Chordata > Actinopteri > Perciformes > Percidae > Gymnocephalus > Gymnocephalus cernua. Next base: position 22,044,471 of record CM042431.1, on the reverse strand, counting down.
CTGTTCTAGCTGTAGCTAGTCTGTTACAACTGCACATGACGTGAGTTGTCTGCCAGGGAAATCACGACACATGATTAAGTTTATGTTACAAGGTAGACAATTCTTTTTCATCATTGACGCAAGGAAAAGTATCATAGACGTCGTTCTAGCATTATGCACAACCATGCTATAGTTAGCTAAGCAAGTAGCAACTATATAAACTTATAAAAAATAGGCAGAATTACCTGTTGAGAAGAAAGCAGGCAACTTTGGTGTCCGTTTGTACCCGATCGCCCGGCCGATAAATCGGTTGATCACTATTAAAGATGGAGGCTGTCATTCGAGCAAGTCGCTTGTATGTATTCTGAATGATTCTGAATGGCAGATTCTACGCGTACGAGGATTCTTTGATTAGTTGGTGGAAGTAATTACACATAAAATGAGCACATATTTGTGAAAGAACAAAGTTTTTTTTTTGCTAAGAATCAACTCAGAAAATTACACAATGGAGCTTTAAGAAGCTACAATATTTCAAAGATCTTTCCATCTTATCAATGTGTATGTTTGTACACAACAAAAGGCCATAAATCAGAGCTGCATTTGCACTCTGCATAATGTATCATGATTTGGATGAGGAAGTGTGGGTGATCTTATGAATAATACAAGCTGCTCAGACTTCGATGCCAGTGCAGATAACGATAAAGCAGGCTTCTATCAACGTGGGCCAACCAGGAGAACCAGAGAGCCTAGAACATTAGCTGTGGATGGCTTGTGATAAATCAGGCATTCACAGAGAGGATTGCTTGGCACAGGGAGCTCCCTTCGGAGGCCTCCCGGAGCTGTGCCATACGGTGAGGCAAGGCATTCAGAATGCCCTCCTTACCCGTACCACAGGTCTCCAGGGTGGCTTTTAATCGCCACAAATGGGCGGTGATAACAACTGGCTGTATTTCACGTGCTGTCCGATAGTTACGGCCTCCTGTAGCTTTTACGACAAGGAGATGTCAGGTTCCTGGCATAATTGGCTCTTCTATGTGGGTTTTATGAGTCTGTTTACTCTGTGAGGAGTACTTGTCTCTGGGATGCAATTCTCTCCTAAGAGCCCACTGAGTTGGCTGGTTGATATACTTTCAGCTTGTGTCTGCGTAGGGGGGTGGTGTCTAATGATCAGATACTGTATCGCCTACTGATTGATAGGCCTAGGGCCAAAGCCTGGGTTGGTTGGAGTTATCTGAGCCCAAATCTGACCATCTTCATTCACACGCTCATAGTGGGGGACAATAGAGTGGGAGACCCACCTCTGTCACTGTGCTGATGGATAGCTGCTGTCTGGGCCTATCCACGGCTATTTTTCATACATTTCCATACAGCATTAGCCGGTGGGGGAGAGCTTTGTCTCACTGCCTTGGAGTGAAGCATCCTGGCAGAGTTAGTGAAGTGTAAGTAACCTCTTTTCTTGTCTTTAACTCTTCAACCTTGTAGTTTATCCTCCCAGCACATGTTTCTGTCACAATGCAAAGCTCACTCAGCTACAACAACCCAAGGCGATGTACACGAACATCTCTTGTTGTGTTGTAATAATTTAAACGCTCAGTATTGGCCTGCTGTGCACGAAAACATAATCAGCAGAAACATTAACTATAATCTGCGTCTGTGGAGAAAATTGCGATTCAACCCAACGAGCCATAGCAGAATGTGCTTTGTCTTTCTGATTTGCGTTTCTCGTTTGATGTTAAAGTATGATGATGTGATAAGAGCTCGTCATCAAAGTGTAGGTCTCGGAAGTAAGCCAAGTTATTATCTCCTATTTCCTTTATTCTACTTTCTCACTGTCAGTAAGTGTTCCTGCTCAGGATGAAGCCTCAGGGCCCCACGGCCAGTCACATGCGACAACTAGAAGCTAATCACCCACAGTGTGATTGAATGCAAAGACTGCAGTGGGCCACAAAGGAAGCCAGTGATCGTGAGGGTGTTCGAATTGGCAACACTGTGGCCTAATAATAACTATCATATGAGCAGAAAATCACAAATGGGCTGAAACGATTACTTGCTGAACTAATTAAAGTAATACAAAAATGTTAAACTCTCTGTCTCGAAACGTCATCCATGGAACAACAATAGTGTAGAGACAATATTCACTGAGCTGACACTTTCTCAATAAGTGTTATTGGCGCTTGTGTTCTCATGGATTTGTGAAGCTTCAGTCATGGCCAAAGTACCACTAGGGGCCACTAAAGTCAGGAATTTTCAACTTCTGCCCGCAGTGGCTTTAATACACTCCGTTGCCAGTTTGTAAGGTACACCTAGATAAACCTAAAGCAGTGTAATACAACAGTCCTGCAATAAATCCTACCTTTTATGAAGGTTAGAAAATGCTCAGATTTTGTTAATTTGTATTTGATTTGTTGATTATAGAGGATTTGATTCAACTTTATGTTCAATTTGGAGGCTGTAGTTTGTGATGCCTTTGAATTATATTGGGTGAACAAAATATTAAACGCCTGTTGGTGTAACGCAACACAGTTCAACAGCCTTCAAAATGATCATAAAGTTGAATCAACACCTCTCTAATCAGTCCCTCCAGAAAAACGCAGAGTTTTTTTGTGATTGTTGCGGGCAAAAATCCTTGATTATGCGGCACGTTTTCTTAAAAAATGCGATGGAATATGCGGGATATTTATGCCATTTTATGCGATGAAAATGCGGGAACTTGCAAAAATTGCGGGAACTTGCGGGAACTAGCAAAAACTGCGGTTTGATGAAAAAGAGAAAAAAAAGTGATTCCCCCAACACCGTGTTCTCAGTAGGTGAAATTACGTCACTTCATAACGTTCCCATGGCAACAGGGGAAAATGGCTGCTCTTGTGTGAAGGAAACGCAACATTTTTCAACTTTCTGCTGAGATATATGTGACTTTTTTACAACAAAAATGCGGGGATTATGAAATCATGCAAGCCCCGCATATTTTGCGCGGAAATCGGCAATTTATGCGGCGAAAGTGCGGCGTATTTGAAAAAATGCGGCCCCCGCATAAATATGCGGACTTTGGCTGATTATGCATTGAATTCTGCGATCGCATAATCGCGTTTTTCTGGAGGGACTGTCTAATCAGCAAAACGGATACATTTTAACCTTCATGAAGGAGGACTTTATTGGACTGCTTAGCTAGGTCTAGACTATATTTCTCATGTTTATCTGTTTAAAATTGAATATATATAAAAGGCTACTGGATTGTCTGTCACATTAATCAGTGCTTGTTAATGAAACTAAGTGATAGTTGCAGATGTAGTCACAATTCCTAAAGCAGACAGGTAGTCATTCCTTGATGAAGTAGTACGACATCAGTTAAATTAACGATAATTCAACTGTAAAAAATCACTGCAGCCAAAATAAGGATCATTTAGTTTACTTGCTTGCTGTTTACTAGTGCTCTGGTCTCAAAATATCTCGCAAAAGGACTGCAGTTGAAAATGAGCCGGCTGGCTAACACTGTCACATTTACAGAAATGTTGATTAAAGTGTGTTGTCCTTTATAAATAAAATAAATGAAATTAAGTGTCCTTGGCTGTAGCTGTCCTCTAACCACTTCTCCTGACAAATTGTGTAAATTGTGCATAAATAAAGAGTAGTTGGCTCAATACTTATTTGCAGTAATTTCCTTTTTTTTTAAACTTTGTTTTGCCTCAGTAAGCCTTCACCAAAACACACCTCTGCACTCCCCTCTAATCTCCAGCATGGTAGTGCTTTGGTAACCGCACAGTCCCAGCACACCACATTAATTATTTAAGGTGATAAATATCCATGATGTTGGAAGAAGTGTGTGTGTGTGTGTGTGTGTGTGTGTGTGTGTTTGAGTATATCTGTGTGTTTGTGTAGACGTATGTATATCTGTTTGGAGGTGACAGGGTGTTCTTGGCTTGTCAACTGCGATCACTGGAGACCCAAGACCAGAGCTGTGTGTGTGTGTGTCAAAATAACCATAAAAATGAGCCACAGCGCTCCAAGCAGTCACCCTTATTGTTGTCTTATGTCCTCACACCCATTTCCAGCATGACGGCATCAAACGGATACACTCCCCTGTACTTTGGAACACACAGTTGTCTGTTACTGACATGTGTTTGAGTTTACCCTCGTGTGTGTGTGTGTGTGTGTATATGTGTCTGATTGTGTCCGTGTGTGGTCACATGCTGTGCTGTGGTGCCGCTGCACCTGTTTCATGTGTCTTAACACGCTCATCATTTCACGAAGCCTTTACAGGTTCCATTGCACCAGACATAAACACACACACAGACACACACAGCTTGATGAATAATTAAGAAGGCAGGCTCACAGATAAGAGGCCAGTGTACCTGAAGGAGCATCTCACCCACAGCTGTCATGTTGAACACGCTTGGATTAAACGTTCTTTGTTTCCTCCTCATACATTTGGCTTCTTGTCACTCAGTGGTATCGAGGTTCAGGAAAAGTCGCATGTTTTTTTTTAATACACACTCAAAAGCTTGACTATGAAAACTAACTATCTGCATGGCTAGATACCATTGAGGCAAGTGGGGAAATATGCTTTTGTTATAGTTTTAGGTGAACCAACCTTTTAACTTTTCCATTTTTACTAAAACTAAATTCTATTTACCAAAATCCCACACTATAAAATGCATAATAACAACAACTAACAAATGCAAAGCTGCCATGCTAAGACAGCAAACATTTTTTTTTTTAAAGGAAATATCAGTGTGTTTGCATATCTAGTTGTAGCATGTCGTCAGTGTGTAATTGAGGATGCTGTTATCATGGCAGTCAGAGCACTCAGAGCCATTAACAGGCCAGTCTTTTATGACATTCTGTATTATGGATGCCTTGTGCTTGCAGTTTCATCAGAGGCCATAAACATTGGCCCAGTCAGCAAACTCCACTCATTAAGACACATTTAAATGCAATTATTTATTGATGCCTCTTATGATCTATTGTCCTGGCTGCACCAGTGTGGGTTTTTATTTTTCATGTCATGAGGCCTGGTCGCTGAGATTGCAGAGGTTAACAGCTGTCTTACCTGTTGCAGCGCTAATTAACGTGTCCTTTTGTCAATCTTGCGAAGGGCAAGAACTGTCTGGAAAACAAAAATGGAAAAAATGTGTTTTGTTTTCTAATAACAAGCTGCAGTTTCTTATGGAAAAACTTTCTACTGGCTGTTGTTTATGTTTTTGGAAAGGTTTTTGCAATGAAAGATGATGAAAATCACTTTGCAATTTTTTAAAGAGCTAGGAGGATTTTAAATAATTTCCACAAACTGTGCTGTGTAATCCATGAAGGGTTTAAGAAATCAACACACATTTGACTAGTGTAACTACATTTGTAATAGATAGATGATTTCACGGACCATGTAAAGTTTTATTGGCCATTTTACGAGAGACTTTGATAGAATGCCAATGAAACTCTCCCAATTGACATTTGCTACAGACAGGATGATAAAGCTGTTGAACCGACACATTTTATGAAAGACATTTTTGCTCACTTAAGGTTTTATTACAGAGTACAGGAAGACACAGACTGGCTCACACAGCCATGAAGGGCCGTGAGCTGGAGCTGAGGAAAAGTCATTAAGAGTTCAAGAGGTATCGAGGGGATACATTAGACCGCTTTCTGAGAAGAAGAGCTCATATTCCCACTCGCTGTCAGGCCAAATCTACCCTTAACATTTCGGCTGGCAGTGGCACTATGTGTGGACCAAGATATTCTCGCTTGACATATCTGCAGATAGCACCGTGAGGTTGATTTTAATGGGTGCACTGCAGCTAATGATATGTATGGTGTCACTCCTTGTGTAGTTTGAAGAGTATGCCTCTGTAACACAATTAAACTATTTAAATTTCTTCTTTAAAGTTTCTTTAAATATTTGGATCTGTGTAAAGTTGTATGGAAATCCATCCAATAGTTGCCTAGGCAAGGCAGCTTTATTTGTATAGCACTTTTCAGCAACAGGGCAATTCAAAGTGCTTTACATGAAGACAATTAGAAAATGTTTAAAGTTACAGTGCAGTATAAGAAATTAAACATTAAAGAGCAGTTAAAAACAGTTAGAGTAGAGATTTCAACTAGAACCAAAGTGATAGGCTGACAGTGCCATCCTTAGAGCCACGCCACTAGCGTAGCTAAAAAACAACATGAATAATTGCAAAAGGGAAGACAAAGATGAAATAAAATAGACATTTCTGTTGGAATTGATTCATATGTAGCTACCTAATCCCAGTATCCCCAGAGCTAGTGATGGCCTATTTCTGCCACAGGCACTGGAAGTTGCTGCCAGCAGAAGCCCCCTGTTGTTGTTTTAGGTGCTGGAGGTTTAGATCACCAAAGACCAAACAGCAAAGCCCTGCTAAATCTAAAATTAGATAAAGTCCTGCAGGGACATGCATGTTACTATCTATTCCCACTTCTAACAGCTTGCAATGTCTCCAGATTTCTGACCACATTGTGTTACCACAGGACAATCAAGCAAAGGTAATCACAAACACAATAGGGGTGGTAGCACCTCAGTGTGTATAAATGCTCTGAAGTAGATGTTGGAGTATGTTAAGCAAAGTGCAAATTTCTGATAAATACTGCTCGGTCTTGCATGAGAAGTGTTTTGAGGTCATGTTGCTCCTCAAGAGGATTTTGACACAAATTCACCTACAATTTCATATCTCCCACACACTCCCTGCACCTCGTCCTCTTGCTACTATATGTCATACTGGTCACCAACACTAGCAAGTCTATTTTTAGTCTCTTCTCGCGCACTATTGCTGTGCTGTCTCTATCAAGGTTAAATAAACAATCAAATCAATCAAAAAGCTATCAAAACCGGGAGAATAATACACTGAACCTGGTTGAAGACCTGTCATTTTTCAAAAGAGCCCCACATGCACAGGATATATACTACACACACAATTTCTTATCTGACATTAAGCATGAATAGATGTGAGGTTGGGGTGCTCGTCGAGTATCAGAAGGGGTCTAGCTGTTTATTGGCGGATCCAGACGGATTGGCCTGCCTCAGCAGATAAAAGAGGTTGGCAGTACAGAGACAGGCTCCATCCATCAGACACAGAGGTGGCACGTCAGCCACTTTTGCACAATACTGCAGGCTGACGGATGGCTCTGCCGCTGACATGAAGACATCTGAGGGGCTGTCATTACCATTGTTCCCCTGTAGCCAACTTGGAGGGACAGTAGCTAATCAAAATCAATGGCATCAGGTAGCCAGAGAGAGGCTGGACAGACGGGCACTGAAGTTAACCTTGATATGCCAGAAAGTTACTCTAAAGTTTGCACCTGGAGTTATCTTTGCACACTGCTGGGAGAGTGCTAGTACAGTAAATGTCCTTAACAGCCGGTCAATGCAAGAAAATCCCAAAATCCAAAGAGACCTTCTCCTTACACTGCTACAGAATCAATGGATTATTATGATTGTATAGCCTAGATGCTGGTGTGCGTACTTGGCTGCATGGAAGCAAAATAATGGAAATGAATATGGATGTTATGTTAGAATCCTTTTTAATTAGGCAATCACTGGTATTGCGTGCCCATTTACCATCTGTGGAGTGTGTGGATCATTACATTGTGCCAGGTTTAATCATAAGTCTGAATAGAGATGTAGCCGTGCAAAATACCTCACGTGCGATGGTCTTAATGCACTGCCTAATTGAGATGGATATGTTTTTAATGACTGGCATCGTTTGGTTGCCGACTCTGGCGATATTATGTGGAGAGAGGGAGAGAGAGGGATGAGAGCATCCAGTGCTAATAAGGATGCTGTGTTACCGTTAAAGCTCATATTTGCATTTCATTTGATTTCTACGGCTGAGTCAGGGGCCATTTTTTCTTCTTTTTAATGGGGGATGGCAGTAATTGCGAGTCTAATGGAGGTTCACTCTCCAGCTAGTTAGCTCGGCAGCAGTGGCTTGCTGCTCATTTCCAGAGCTAAGGGAGGGCAAGGGTGTTCATAGTTAGAAATTGACATTAAGAGCTAATTTCACTGTACGCTATTTGACAGAGAGCTAACCCTTCTTGTTATTGACAGAGCTGGAAGCCCAGGAGTATTGCTCCTGCTTCTTTAGGGGCATGCATGCAGCTCCATTTGAGGATTAAAAGATAAACATAATTAATCCTCTTTGGTTCGATAAATTGCAATATTAATGTTGATAGCTATCTCACCCAGTCCAAGGCCCCAACAATCTGCTGTCATTAAAGAGTCTGTGCTGTTGTATAATCAATGTGTTGTGCTGGCAAAAACACCTCAAAATAGGTTTGATTATTCATTTTTTTGTGGGGTGCCATAACTGTGACCTGCAGAGAAATGGTGGACCCAAAACATATGGCTGTGCTCTGACCGATGGACCGGAGCGTCGAGTATGTCACAGGGGCTCATGTACCACAAGAGATATGGGAGTGTGACGGCTGCAGATCATTAGGATCCCACAGCTGGGAGAATAGCCTTCAGTCAAACATTTATCTCTGCTCGTAGGCACCACAGCTGAAAAGTCTTTGTTCGCCCTTAGTACCACTGATGGAAGCCATTCCTTTACCATGTCCTCTGAAATCAATGAAAAGAATGATTATGTCAACCCTTTTTCATCTCCTATGTGAGGGGGAAAAAGGACTCGGTTTCACCTTCCATTTATAAAATGATTACATTTTCCTTAAAAACATTCCTTAGCCTCAAAACAGATGCAAATATCCTGCCACTTCATTTTATTTTCGAGTCATCCCGTCTTCCTGCTCTCCCTCACAAACTACCCTTCAATTAGCTCCCTTATCAGGAGTCTGAGGCTTAAACCGAGATAGCGACCAGACAGAGCTTGGCCATCATTTCACCAGACCTTCTTGCATTTAAGGATACCCCTTCTCTCTCTGCTCTGACAGAAGTGACACAAGGAAACGTTAGATTTCATTTAATTTGAAGTCCTTGGAGAAATAACACTTGTCTACAGTGGAAATGTCATTGGTTTGCCCTTTATGTTTATGGATGGGAGGCCATGTTGCTAAGGTCTGTAACAGGGGTTCTGTCACTCGGAGTTATTAGATGTAAGAGACTGCAAATAACAAGTGCTTTGTCCTCTGGAGGGAACACTGGAAATATGCATAATTATTCAGTTTGAACGGTGATTTCAAAATGAGTTGGAAATATGTGCCTCACATTTTCAGAAATCAATACACTACGTATCCAAAGTATAATTGCATTCTATCGTGTGACTGTGTGCAAGTATTTGCTGCTCCTTTTTGAAGTTGTATACAATAAGTTTGCCTACACCTGTTTGTCTTTTGATGAGAACTGTTAAGCCAACTACATCCAGATTTATTTCATTTCTGGACCATCCACTAACAACGAAACACTAATGACATTTTTGATGAACACTATTTGGGCTGGCCACTCATGGGGCCTCTGCTTGAGTTAGCTGCTGATGCCGACTCAAGTTGAGTTGGAGACAACCCACTTCCAGCCAGCATCACTATTTCTTCCACACACGCATGCACATTTTATGTTACACAGTGACAGGCTAGACACTGATGAAGAGACAATTGCTAGTCGTTCTCAATACTGAGACATCCTAAGGTTCAGGAAACCTGTTCACAGAAATGATGGCAACATTAGTCAATTTAAACTTAAGTTGTGTAGCCCACACCATAAAATACATGCAATGCACATTTGATTTGGAACACATTTTCTTTTAACAGGCTGCCAGTGGAGCCAGGAGTTTGAGGCAAGTCTGGTGTAAATGTGAATTTTCGACATTTCAAAACAAAAAAACTCTATCGCAGCTGTCTTGTTATAGAAGTGCTAGGATGTGTCAAGTTTTTTGTTGTTAAGATTGTTCAGGGATTAATGCGCAACAGCGGAATCCATGGGGACTCTGTTTTCTGTGCAGCAGTGTCTGGTCAGTATTGTTTCCTGGGTTGGTCAGTAATTTGGACACAGACTATGACCGAAAAAGAGAAGATTTAAAAAGAAATCGTCATAATTTCAATTAAGAAGTTGTCATAGTCAATAATATTGTCTAAATAACCTCTGCATGCAAGATTGCAGAATCTGCATCCACGTTCCACCTGCCTGTCATTCATTTGATGTAATTTTCATGAGGGGGTAGGCCGGCCTGGATGGTAGGTATCATTAGATTAAAATGCTGGGGTACGTTGCCATGGAGGAGACCTGTCTGTGGGGTTACCAGGCAGGGGAAGCAGTGTATGATGGTGCTAGGTGGGAGGAGTAGGTGGATGAGCGGGAATGTTAGAAGATATGGAGTTGATTACTTTGGGTTGCTATGGCGGAGAAGACTAATACAGCAATAATCCCTCCTGCTGCAGCACTCCATGAATGGGAGAGTGACGAGGGTTTTAAAATGAGGATTAGATTGGTTTAATTTTCTAATAGTGCAAAGCCATCTGCATGTAATGGCAAGTGAGCTTTTTTCTGGTTTGTTTTGGTGTTCCTTCCTGATTTTCAATTGACCCCCCTAGTTAGATGCATATTTGTACAATAATCTATTCGGTTAAATGAGATCTTTCGCAGTCTGTCATTTTCTCTTTTTTTGATTACCTCTCTATTCTTACTCTCACTCAAATACTCAATTTCATGCTGTTTTACCCCACATCTTCTCCCTGTGCCTCTTCATGTTTACCTGCGGTGCCGTTCCCTCTGATTGTCTCTCCCAGCTGCTGATGAGAGTGCTGATTGGTTGGAGGTGGTCTCTGGGGTGGTCAGGAGGGCTGATACTGAGCTGTCCCTTCTCACTGTGTCACAGCAGCCTGCAATCAAGCGAGCAGGATAAGACGGTGCCTTGTTAAGGACCACACACACACACACACACACACACACACACACACACACACACACACACACACACACACACACACACACACACACACACACACACACACACACACACACACACACACACACACACACACACACACACACACACACACTTTTTTTTTTTATTACTGTGGCTCATGCAAAGAAAAGTGGGATTGAGGTGGAAAGAAGGTACAAGTAGTGAAGAGTCAGACAGCATTAGAGGCAGAAAAATAAATTGTAAACAAGCACAATAAAGACTGACAATGAAAAAAGAGTGATGAAAATGAGAAATATAAAAAGAAATGGAGAGTGAGTGTGGAGTGCAGAAATATGAAATATTTGCCTGTCCTTTGAATAATATCCTACCTCATTGATGTCCAGTGAGATAATAGCTGCCAGGCAGACAGGCAACAAAACACAGATGATTGTGTCTCATTGTTACAGCCGTGTAATTAAGCGGTATCACTGACAGATACATCATATAATAATCTTACCGATGCCATCAAAGGCTGAGGCTTCATTTCCCTGATGCACAGAGGGGGAGAAACAAACATCAGCTATTTGTTTGATTTCCTCTCCTTTCACCAGATCGACTGCAATCCTATCGCAGATAGAACAGAGAAAGAAGAAGCTCTTTATTATCCATCAGCCTAGGGATTGCATTAACATAAGAAAACACAGGGTTACCTTCCAGAGCTTAGTTAATTGAAGTTAATCAGAGGCGGTGTTTTCGCATGTCGCAATTGTTGCCGGGGTGGATTGGTCTTTGTTCACTTCTAACATCTTTTAAGGTTCTTAATTAACCACCCTGACACTCTGACATGGGACCTCTCGTCTAGATCCACCTTGACAGTTAATTACAGTCAGAGGGAGGGAAGTACCTGGGAGAGGTACTACACTGGCACTGACCTGATCTGATAACACAACTCCAAAAGAATGAAAAAACTGTAGCAGAGGTGTTTTTCTTCTCTATCCCTCTTTGATGAACTAGTACAAGCAGGATATGAGAATTTGCATGTACTATTTTAGATGTTGTAGCCAAAACTGTACTTTTTACTTAAATTTAGCTGTAGACGGACTACATTGTCCACATATTCCCAACCATCTGCAGGTTTTTTTTTTAACTTTTAGCTTTCTGTTTAGTCAACATTGTTGTGGACACAGTCATCTTGTTTTGAATTTTGGCTGTGCAGAAAGACTGACATATCCGGTGAGTTGACACCTTACACTATTAATGTGTACATGCATACAGTGTCTTCCCAGCTTTATTGTTCTTGGTTAATTGTTTTTCTTAATATACATAAGTGGGACGTCTGAGTTGGAAAACAATATTTTTCAGAGAGATCTCTTCTACAGTACATTAACAGATGGATTACTTTTGATCGATCAATCAAAGTTTCTCTTCATCTTGTTCCACATTCATTTCATGTGGTTTCATTGCCTGAAGAGTACTCCAATGGAGGGCCCTGGTAATGGAAAAAAAAAAACAGAAATTGATTCCCTTTTTTTGAGAATAACAAACCAGGAACCACTCCAAACCTCAGGTCTTGGAAGTGCTTCAACTTACATAGACTGTGACATTCAGTCCCCGGTAGTACTGCTGACTTTCTACAAGAATAAAAAATGATTTGTTCTGTTTTCTTAAAAAAAAAAAAAAAGAGTCTCTGACCTGAATTTGATGTGGCTTTGCCACTACAATTGAGTTAGAAATCCTTTACTAATCCTTGCCTACAGTTTATTCAGCAGATGTTGTTAAAAAAAACTCCGTTGTATGCTTAATAAACCCCGGACGCCATGTTTTATTACCACCCGTTAGATCTGCAGGTCAGCAAATAGACCTAATGGTGCAAAAAATCAACGTAAAACAGGGACCATATGCAGTGTCCTGTGCCTGGATGTTTATGAGCCCTGGGCTGGGGATACAGTAAATCACCCCTTATAATCAGGGCCATTGCTATTGGTCGTGTATAAGATGAGTTATATGAGCTATATTCCTCATATCGCTTGGCTGTCATCCCCTTCATTCAGTCTCCTCTCACAAACCAATGCGAGGCTATCAACGGTGACCTTGCCACTGCACTCCAGCTCCAGGTGGAAGTGATAGATACTCACTCTCAATGACAGCCGGGTCTTTTTGTATAAGAAAAGCCATATTGATTCATGAGCCAATAAATACAAACACAAGAGATTGTGCCTCAGCTACTCCTCCCCCTCTATTTAGGTGTCTATTATCTTTTTTCTTTTTCTTTTTGTCCAATCAGAGTAAAAAATGGCAATAAAGTCTTCCTTCTTATCAGAGGATCAGCACTGTGCCAAGCTTGATGGCAGAAACAATGAAGGGTCAGTGGGAGGTGGTGCATCAGCCACCAATGCTGGTGTCTTATCATGGCGTGCTCCATCAGTGGCTGCCAATCAGGCAGCTCTCAGGCCACCTGCAGAGAAGATGGCCTCAGCATTGTGTTTCTGAGATAACCAGACAACTTGCCGCCTCCATCCTGAAGGCTCCCCCTGCTCAATGGATTAAATATCGATCATAACAATCCTGAAAATTGAGTTATTATGTTCTCCATGTGTCATTATAGAAGTCTCTGCTAAATCTCCTGTATGGTGGATGGACACTTGTGGCAAACTTATATTGGTGTCATAAGTCATATTGGTGTCATAAGTCACAATGAAAGAATAAAGTAGCTGTTTTACCTGCAGGCTTTCTTCTATTATATTAAAGCCTTATTGATTTTAACTCTAAAAGTAAGTCGGTTATTTATGGTGTGTAATTGAACCAGTATTTGTACATACCAATTCCAACCAATTATGCCATCATCAGTTTGTGACCATGCCTCTGATCGTATTTTTAAACTTACAATGTAACACAAGTAGCAAAAGGACTTAGCGATGCATTTTCAGGGAGCTTTTGAGCTCACGTAAGGGGACGGATTTTCTCCTGTTATTCATCCACCAATCCTCTGTCCACCAGTACGCCAATAACAGGATGACAGTTGTTAATGGAAGTGAATGGTCCTCTTTAACAATCTTATGTACATATGACCCCAATTGCAAGAAGCTGCATGTAACTAGTTGACACACGTATTTAACATGTAACGTTTATTCCAAAGTATGTTATACCACTAGTGATATTCAATGCAGTCCTGCATTTATCTTACACCTAAGTGTCATAATTTCAATTTCAAATAATAGATGAATCATTATGAAATGTCAAAAATATGCCAATAACTTTGCAGAGCTAAAGATGACATCTTGAAATGTAATTTTGTTCGACCAACATAAATATAATATTCAGTTTACAATGATACATACCAAAGCAAAGCAGCACATGCTCTCATTTGAGAGGCCGAAGTTAGAGATTATTTGGCATTTCACTGTTACTGTTGCTTGGAAAATGACTGAAATGGATAATGGATTATCAAAATAGTAGCATATTATTCTTCTGTCGATCGTCTAATCAATTGACTACTAATTTCAGCTCTAGTAATTTCTTTCTTGAAATGTCCACTTACTGTCAACCTGCCTTGTCTTTTTCTTCTTCAGGCCTAGATTTCCTTAATTTCCCAATTGTTGTATTAAAGCAGTTTTCTGTGCTGTCACTTGTTAAATAATGAATTGATAATCCATCTAACTATATTGTAAAGTACACAAACATTAACCGTGGTTGGATCTGCTCTCCTGATGTCTGAGGCCATGTCCACACGAAGACGTTTGGATGCAAACGCATCCGTCTTTCCTGGATTTGGTTCAAGAAAAGTCGCGTACACATGAATCCATTTGTAAATGACTCAACACGCTACTTCATATGCCAGGCCTGTAGGCGGCGCTGTTATTGCTACAGAAATTAACGAAACGAAGAAGAGCAGCCTTCAGTCACGTCCTTTCATAACATGACTAGCTAGTTCTCTTAATACATCCATGGACTAGACTTTAAAAACTTTCACCACTGCTCGTTATATAAAGGCCATCGCTAGAAAACGTGTCTTTGTTTACATTGTATAATGTGCTGTTGGATTGCTTTTTATTTTGCAATTCTGTCTGCTATCAGCCATGATTGCAGTGCACTAGCTAGTTAGTGATGTTAGCTCTGCTAGCTAACATCGGCAGTCAAACAAACATCAATGATCCGATGTCTTTTTGATAATCTAGCTACACGTTTTTCTTGCGGTAGCCTTTCTACAAAACAAGTTACTATAATCCGTTCAAGGAGTTGATAAGCAGACAGATTAGCTAGCTAGTTGATAGGTTGTCTACTTCCACTTTATAAACAGCTAACATTACATCCTCTGCTAGCGGGGTGAAGGCAGCAGGTCGAGGTGTGGCGATGACATCATCGATACGCACGTATGCGGTTTCGCTGTCCATACGAAGCCAAATGTGAGCCCTTTTTTTTTTTTTTTTATTCACCCTGGGACCAGGTTTCAAAAAAGTGCGTTTACAGGATTCTTACGGACGATCGGCCCAAACGATGCAAAAAAAAGTGTTTGCATCAAAATGCGTCTTCGTCTGGATGGTCCCTGAAGTAGCAGAAGACCACATGTAGATGTTACATGGTGTGAAGTGAGGTGGAATACATGTTCTTTAGGCTTGTATGGTGCCGTTTGGTTCCACAGCTTCACCAGTTTTAAGTATGCACTTGTATGCCATTACCACAGCAACCAATTGAGATTTGCTTGCTTAATCGTGCAAGATGGCAATTTAGGGTGTACAGGCGCTCCTGAACATCAACTTTGACAAACAAATGAACTTGGATGGAGATTTTTGTCACATGTTTTTGAATATCATAAATCCTGATTTTTGAATATTGTCACCAATTTACAGTCCAGATGCCATAACCAAGCAGAACGATTGGAAATTGCATTTTTAGATGGAATGTGCCTTTTTGCTTGCATTGTCCTGGTTAGAATACAATCTCTTTCTGAAATGCCAGGTGGAGTTTCATGGTTCTTTAATAGCTGCATGGTCCTGGACACACTATTGATTTCTAGAGCATTTCTCATCGAATAATAAAATATGCCTGGTATGTCATACATTACATTTCTCATGTCCTTATAGTGACCTTTGATTGCAAACGATAGCTGAGAGTAGATGTACCTGAATGTCACATTGATTAGGATTGGATGCTGTTGCTTAGCATGTTTTGCCCACTGTTGCTTATTGATGAAATAAGGCGGTGTCACTGCCAGGGACAGTCGTCCATCATGATTAGTATTTTTGCAGTTTCATCACAAAAGGATGGAAGCATGTTTAGATAAAATACATATGTGCCTGGCCAATTGATAACCTGCATGGGCAGCTGAGTAACAAATATTCCCGGTGTCTTGTCCACTAACCTTGAGCTAGTCAAGAGTTCATTCCATATGTAAGATGTGCCTTCCATTAATTAATGAATGAATGAATGAATGAATGACTGTTTCCATAATGTCATTTATGTTTGTTTATTGCCAGTGATTTGTGTTTTTTTATATAGGGAACAGCAACACTTTTCCCTTTTTGTAGTTGATCACATTTAGCTGTCATGGATGCATTGATCACAATTAGCTGCCATGGGTGCATATGTTAAAACAAATGCAGTGTTTGAATCTTGCATTAATTATTGTTGTATTGATCCTGCTGCACACTGCAATACAGCCAAGATGTGGATATAGTCTAGATTATTAAAGAAAAGCCATCCATTTGTCCTTTCATTGGAAAACAAAATTCATAGTTTTTCTTATAGTGGAATCATTCACCAATGTATTCTAATGATAAAGCTTGACATTATCCTAACCGGGTGACTGTAACATTCTATGTCTGTGGTGGTTTCAAAATCGAATTATGGCTTAACTGCAGCTAACCCCAACACAACAGGAGCATATCCAATCACATTTGTGTGAAAAATGAGACGGGCCATATTTTCAATTACATTTCAGCATAA
This sequence comes from Gymnocephalus cernua, assembly GCA_023631565.1. Taxonomy (NCBI): domain Eukaryota; kingdom Metazoa; phylum Chordata; class Actinopteri; order Perciformes; family Percidae; genus Gymnocephalus; species Gymnocephalus cernua. Next base: position 22,027,744 of record CM042431.1, on the reverse strand, counting down.
AGGGATTGTTAATCCTGTCTCCCGTGCTGCCAGAAGCCGTTAATGAATTTGCTTATCCTCCAAGATACTAATGTGACTTTCTTCCGCATGGGGGAAAAAAAAATAGAAAGTAGTCTTTTTCTTTGTCCTCCTCACACAATACTGTGTCTGACTGTAATGGATGCAAATCTATTCACAGCAAGGTTAAACAGTTTGTTTTGCTGAAGCCTCCGCTCTGTTTATGTACAAAGTTGAATCAGATGATCTCATAAAGCCTTTAAGCTATGATTTGCAGAACGGTGCACCCTCCTCTGCTGGCTTTGTCTGCTTAGTTATTTATTGGATTGGAGATATTTTCTCATTCAGAAATATATTTTTTTAGCTTTTAGAACAAAGAGCTGGTATTTGTTGTTATGAGTTTAGAAACTTTACAGAATCTCTTACAGGTTGAAAATGAAATAAAAATCTAAATTGTTAGGGCTGACACAAATTATAAATTCCGATTCATCTGTTGATTATTTTAATGAATAACTGAATGGAAGTTGATCTATAAAATATCAATAGACTATGGAAAAAAAAAATGCCTGTAACAAGTTCTAAGAGCCCAAGGTGACATTTTAAAATAATATAGAATAAAGACAACAAAGCATCATATTTGAGAGGCTTGAAAAAGGAGAAGAAATTTGTGGCTGGGCTGGGTCAGTGGTAGAGCGGGCGCACATATACTGACAGGTTTATGCCTCGACGCAGAGGTCCAGGGTTCAAATCCGACCTGTGATAATTTCCCGCATGTCTTCCCCCTCTCTTCCCTTTCTCACCTAGCTGCCCTGTCAAAAATTAAAGGCAGAAAAGCCTAAAAAAATAATCTAAAACAACGTTAGTTATGGTTTTGGTGTTTTGTCTTATTTTGGTAGTTTGTTTTTGTATTTAGCTGTTTCCTGTTTTATTCTGTCGGTCTGGTTTTCTGTCGTGTTGTGTTTTACTTCCTGTCTTTTGGTTTTTCCCGCTTGTGATTGCTTGATGTTTTCCACCTGTTTCCCAGCCCTTGTGTCACCTGCCTCTTGTTTCCTCGTTATCCTCTGTATTCAGTCTCTGTGTTCCCCTTGTCCTGTGTCAGATCATTGTACCGTTTCTGTTTGTGGTTAGTGTGTTTTTCTCCTGTCTATATTTCTAGTTTGAGAGTCTTCCCGGTTTGCCTTTTTTGTTCTGGTGCTTTCTACTTTTTGACTTGTTTTTTGGATTACCTTTTTTGCCTGCCATTTCCAGGACTCCTTTGGTTTTGTATTTGTTTTCATTTATTAAATAATCAAGCAAGACTACTCCTGTCTGCCTGCCTGCTCTCTGCATTTTGGGTCCTCCTTTCCCAGCTAAAGGTAACCGAATGATCTGACCAGTCATGGACCCCGCAGAGAGGGTGTCACAGTTTGACCAGACAGTGGCTGAACTTTTGAAATATAAACCACAGCAGCATGCTCCTATCCTGGAGAGGATTTCCTCGCAACAGCAGTGGTTTGAGGAGAGACCTTGGGTGAGTCATTTTGTCCCCAAACTCGACGTTATCAAGGGGAGGCTAGATGGTTTCCTTAAGACTGGCCATAATGACTCGCACACCAGCCTGCCGATTTCCTGGTCTGCCCCTTTGCCTGCTTCTCCAAGGCCTGATGTTTCTTCACGTGGAAGAGAGGCAGCGAATATGCCTGATGAACTTTGTGAATTGGTTTGTGATCTTATTGAGCTGAAGACCATGTGGAAAGAAACTGACAGTGGTTACCAGAAGGAGGCAATTTTGTCAGTTGCTCGTGAGAAGGTGTCTAAGAAACCCTGGCTTAATGACTCTCTTCCAGACTGGGCCAAACGTTTTATTTCCACTCCTACCCCACCCGCAAATGAGTTATGTTTTTTGTAAGCCTGTTGGCTACTCCAAGGTTTCCGGCCTACTCCATGCCAGCTAGCACCTACCAACCTGCCTGTGGCTCAGCCTGCTAGGCTTTTGACTACTGGAATTGTGTCTGTCCCCCAGCCTGCTCTTTTGCCCACTATTCCTAGTCCTGTCATTTCTCCGCCTGCAGGAGAGCCAGAGACATTTTTGACTGTTTTCTAGTATTTAGCTAAGTGTGCTAGACGGACTGAGGAGGCCAAAGCCGCCAGTTTTCAAGCTGGGATTCAACGGTCCAGTTTGCCTTCCTGCAGCTCCTCAGAACACCTGTCTATTAGAACTATGGCAAATGGTTCTGTGGACACTCCTTTACACAAGCAGTCCTTTGAAGGGACCCGTCTGGCTATATTTCCTGGGACTCGTGGAGGTCACAGACGGAGAAAGGGACAACATGGCTCTCAGCCCTGTGCCCTGCATCAACCTCTCTTCGGACCAGAGCCCGAGCTGCCCAGCGGACCCAAGCCCGTGCTGACCAGTGTTCCTGAGCCTGAGCTGACGTGCAGCCTACCAGAACCTCTGCTGACATCCAGCCATCCAGAACCTCTGCTGACATCCAGTCTCCCAGAGTCTACGCTGACCGTTCTACCAGAGTCTACGCTGACCGTTCTACCAGAGTCTACGCCGGTCTCCGGCACCCCAGAGACTTTGCCGTTGGTCAGCGCCTCAGAGACTTTGCCGGGTTTCCGCACCCCAGAGACTTTGCCGGGTTGCAGCTCTCCGGAGACTTTGTCTTTGTTCAGTACCCCTGAGACTTTGCCATTGGTCAGGACTCTTGTGACTTTGCCGGGTTGCAGTGCCCCTGAGGGAGATCGCCTTCGCCGCTGGCCTCCAGAGGGATAACTCCTTCGCCGACGGCCTCCAGAAGGGTTTCACCCTCGCCGCCTGTCTTCAGAGGGATACCACCTTCGCCATCCAGTTCGGCCACCTGAGGGGTTTCGCCTTTGCTGCAGGCCGCCTCGGAGCCCTCGACGTCCTGCTCGGCCGCCTGAGGGGTTTCGCTTTTGCCACTCCTTTGGTTTTGTATTTGTTTTCATTCATTAAATAATCAAGCAAGACTACTCCTGTCTGCCTGCCTGCTCTCTGCATTTTGGGTCCTCCTTTCCCTGCTAAACGTAACGGTTAACAATAACAGTTAAACAACGATGACTGTCTAACCAGTCTAGACTACATTTTCACTGGGGGGGGCAATACTTATTTGGTTTGGACCATAAATGAATACTATAAATGCAAAATGCCTTTTTCCACCATTACTTAAACTCTTCAAGAACATAACAGCCAAATGGACAATAAAACAGCTGTTGCTGTCTTTAATTTAAGTCAGAGACAGCTGATGCACCGACTGCTTGGAGGCACCTGGTCTGGTTCCCATTAGGAAGCAGGTCTGGTCCGTCTGTGGCCTGAACCAGTCAACAGTAAGCTTGATGATGGATGGTGTATTAATGCTCTCAGTCCCTTTCTGTTGTCACTGTGCATTACACAAATCAGGGGAAACAAATGCCCACCCTCCTCCCCTGTCTACCCACCTCACACACACACACACACACACACACACACACACACACACACACACACACACACACACCTACACCTTGCCCGTGCTAATATTGCTAATAGGCTTGTTGTGTTGCCTTTTTTAACCTTGATAGTGAGCTAAGTTTCATTAAATTAACTCAGATGGAGTTACATATGCATTACATCATCACATCTGGCTTACATCTCCGGCCCTTCACATTTCTCCAAAATGACAAATGGGATCTTCATCACCAATCCCGTTCACTGTACTTTCCCCTTTGTTCTCCTCTATTCTACACGAGAATTACTTATTTTGAGGTCTGTGAAATCAATAAATAAGACGAGTCGAATGTATGCTAAAGGTTTTATACTGTGGGTGTTCGGGCGTATGTGTGGGCTTTATGTCTGAGAATCATGCATGTGCACGCACACACACACACACAGGTGACACGGTCACCGTCATTAGACCTTCACAGGCATCTGCTCATGCCTGCAACGTGATGTGATCCTTCACCTTCTACATGACAGTTGGCCATTTAGCACTAAATTTATGCCGCCCATGCCCTTTATCAATGCATTCTGAGGGGGGGGGGGGGGCAGATAGAGGGCGTCACTCAGCATCCTACCTTTGATTTGTGTTACGGCTTTTACTAAACCAGACATTGTAATGACACATTGGGCTTTTGAGAAGCTCTGATGGATGTCAGAGTAATGCAGATGCTATGTATGTACATTAGGTAACATCCAAATACATACCGATAGGGAAACTCTTTCCACAATATAACAGCCATGTTAGTTGATATTTCAGATAAATGCAAATCTTAAAAAAAATATAGCCTGGTTGAGATCATACCACTTGTGATATTTGAGTTTCAAAAGCTTTAAATCAATATTACTTTTTTGGTTGTTTGTTTTTACATAGGCACATTATATAAATCACAATTTTTAATAAGGATCCCTAAAATTAGTTTTCAGTTATGTACTGAGCAGGACATTTTATAGTTAAAAAAAATGGCATCACTGTTTCTGTACTGTAATTTGTTATTACCTATTGGCCAGCTGATACTGCTATATCAACAATGAGCTAATATTGGCTGGGCTCTTGAGTGAAAATGGGTTATAAGCAATAGTTTGACATTTAGAAAATTCTTATTTGCTTTCTTCTGTGAGGTAGATACGATACCTCTCATGGCTGTGCTTTTTTTTTTTTTTGAGGTAGAGCCAGGGAGGCTTTAAGCTTAGCTTAGCAAAAAGACTGGACGTGGGGGGAAATAACTAGTCTGGCTCTCACCACAGTTAATACATATGTCTACTAGCACCTTCAAAGAAAAAAAAAATGCATCTTGCCTTTTTTCCACTGCTTCCAGTCTTTATGCTAAGCTAAGATAATTGCCTTCCGCAATCTGCATAGTGGTGAATAATGATATAATTATATCAGACTCAGATATCATGAAGAAGATCATTGTATCCTCTCCCTTCTCACGATAACATGGTCCACTGCATTCAATGAAATGACTGCACTGCCAATGTTGTCTGAACACAGCTAGGCTAAGTTGTGGGAAAAGTTCAACAGAGGTTCAGAGTCACTATGTGATTGTTTCTCATACCTTCTCAGGCAGGTTTTCTATATATATTTGCATATCCAGTGGGTAACTGTGGTGAGTCACATGATGACAGCAGTTATCCTTGTGGATGAATTTGTTTAGATTTGTTTAGCCTCTTTGGGAATTGTAGTCATTATGCAGGAAAGTACTGGTTTGATAGGATTCAAAGTAAAACAAACAGCTGATTGTTTTGTTGTCATCGGTCTGTTGAGAGTCAAAGCAGTGCATTTTCTCAAAGACTTTTCAATTTCCCTGGTGGCTAAAGAGACTTCAAATCCTTCAGAAAAAGATTGTGAATGATATTATGGGCTGCCACTTAGAGAAGGTCACCTCTCTAGTTTGAGCTTTTCACTTCACCTCAAAGGGTCAGTTTTCCCAAATCGCTACACAATCACACTTAACACTTGTATCAACAGTAAACATGCCAGTAGTCAGTGGTGGAGGAAGTATTCAGAACCTTTACTAAAGTAGAAGCACCAATACCCTGCTGTAATGATACTTTTACGAGTAAAATGTTACTTAAGTAAAATTATAAGTATGATGAGGAAAATGTGCTTATCTAAAGTAAAATTGCACAATGCAGAGAAATGCCCCCTGTGAATTTAAAGGAACACGCCGATTTATCGGGACATTAGCTTATTCACCGTAACCCCGACATTTAGACAAGTCGATACATACCCTTCTCATCTCCGTGCGTGTCGCCACTAGGCCAGAATCTCGTTCATAAAATGAATACATTTCCAAAATCAGATAATGTTTTAAATATGCTAAGTATTAAGGTGAGCCTCACATGCTGTTCTCGAATGTTATTTTAGTAGCTTTCTTTTTGCATAAATGTTTTCTTTAAATATCAGATTCGTAATGCTGTGATAATATTTTCTAATTAACCAATCCACATAAAAGCTGCACTGTCATATCGTAATGAGCTCCATCTTGTGTCTCTTATGCCACATAAAATAGATACAATGCAGCTGTAGTCGACTAAAACACTTGTTTCTGCATGCATTTTTCATGAAGTTTTGTTAATCAACCACCCTCAGTTTATTACAATTTAGAAGTTTTACGTTTCCAAAGTTTTAACTAGCACATGTTGAAATTCATGCATAACTTTCAAAGGCAGACTTTAAAGGTTGAGGGTGTTAATGTCACGTAAACCTGTCCTTTTTCTTTTTCTCCACCCTGCCTGTTTGGAGCCCTCTTCACCTCTCATCTAAGGGGAAGAAAGTGTGAATGGTAATGGAGACTGACTATCATTGCAGGCTAACGCTGCCATTACCCAACCTCTGATAGATGAAGCCATTGGAGGGTGTTATCAGAGCCAGCTGTGAGGGCTATGGTATGCATTATACATGGGCAGTAACCCTGACATTGTGTACACACACACGCACACGCACGCACACACACATTGTGTGTACGCACGCACGCACACACACACACACACACACACACACACACACACACACACACACACGCACACACACGCACGCTTACAGATGTGTGTGGCACAGACTGTACGGCCAATTATGTGAAGATATCTGCATATTCACACACTTAAATCCTGCAGACAGTGTCACAAGCCATTAAGGCACAAAGATAACGTCAAGAGATTGTTTGACTAAATGCTAGACCTGATAGAGCATACAGAATTGAATGTGGCATCATTGTTGGTATCGCATGTATTTTTTAGGCTTGGGTTCAGGACCCATTGTTTCATGTATTGTACTGTATAAGAGCAAAGATGGGGCATGTAGCATTAAAATACAATGCCTATATATTTGGTCCAAGTCATAAGCAAGTGCTATAGGCTCATAAGAATTCTACGTTTATTGGCCAGAAAAGGCTGATAACTCCTACGCTACCTAGACCTTTAAAACACAGGCAGTGGGCTGACGGAGATACGTTAATGATAATAGACATATTAGTACAGCAGTGCAGCACAGCAACATGTGAAGTGAATGAGCTTGACAATGTTGCGTCTGCTGACTTTATTTAAATAGAAGACAAGAACAAAGTTCTGGTTGTTCACAATTACCAAAATTGGGTCATTGAAGGATGGTATCATTTTGACTGGTCCGATGAATGTCTGGTTTCCGTTGCAATATGCTAATGAAAAGGTTAAAATCTAGGATTAAAGAAATCTGGAATTATCCTGCTACAATGCTGGTAAATGGGGCAGGGCATTTTGTAAGAGAAGTACATAATACATACATTAACATTTCTGATATATATTTTACATTTGGTTATTAAAGGCCCTACACACCCTTGGTACACTCACACTGGTGCTTTCACTTATTGTGCCTGATTAGACCTCTTCTGTAGCCTGGGAAAACCCTGACAAACTTCCAGCAAATTTGAGATTTGCTCTGCAAGTCTGTCTGGCCAAGAGCCCATTCAAGCCCACTTCCAATTTTCCAAATCGAGGCATCAATCGCAATCGTTGAGACGGGTTTTTTTTTTTTTTTGGCCGCGCCGGCCATAAATAACTGACAGCAGCCCATTGGTTAATTTTCTTTATTGGCAGTGGCCTGACCCAATCAAATCCAGGAATCTCCTCCCCCACTCCTGGCCCTGAGACACGAGCTGTAATAGTTATGCTTATGCTGGAAGTTTAGCATCCACGTTAAAATGGACAAACGACCACCAAAGCGCAATTAATCTATAATTTATAACTTATGCTAAGCCATGCCGCCTGTTCTACTAGGCTCATGTATACAGCTGTCTCTCTACATTGCCCAGATATTTAAGCTAAATTAATTATACCTTAACTTAGCTGACATTTCTCTCTGTTTCTCACTCTTTTAAAGGTTACATTGTTAGAGTATGTCTTTCTTGTTCAGTGGTGTGGGCCAAGGCAACATTTTTGACTGACTTTACCGACAGTACGTACTTGTATACTTAAATGTTGTTAAATAACTTGAAATTATACTTTAAACTCTTCGTCTTTGGCAATTACTTGCACTTGAGTATGGACATTGTGTACTCTATGGCCTCCAGGTTGTCAATCAAAATTGAGTGAGTACACTGCTTCTCTTGTATTGGTGCTCTTTTCCATGGCATATACTACTCTCAGCTTTATTGTAGCTTTTGGGAAGGGTTATGGTTATTGTATTTAGCAGACACTTTTGTCCAAAGTGACAAAATATGAATTTTAACTATTGTAATAGTTAGAATTAACAGTAAAAAGTTTTTAATAGTTGCTAAGCCAATATTAAGCACAACAGTAATAATAATAATGGCAATACAATATCGAATATCAATAATAACAAAATAAACAAATACCATAAATATACAAATCATAACTCTAAGAATCACTTATTTAAGTGTAAGATCAACAGATGCGTCTTGAGACCACTTGAAGGATCCAAAATGAACATGAACGCAGAACACTAGGCAACTCATATCATAGAATGCACGCATATTTTAAGAAGACTGTCTGCAGGGAATGTGTATTCAACATTCAACATGACGGCCACCGAAGCTCAGCAACCCGTTGATGTCGCTGCTACGTCACCCGGATCGTTGGTCTGATTGGTTGAATGACTATCCAATTGCGCCCAGAGGCATTTCAGCGGCGTCCGTTGGTGACGCCCCTTTGGAAATGAGCTGTGAATGAACCTTCCTCAGTTCAGTTACAACTGAGAAGGGTCTGGTGTCAACCAGGCTACGTCTTCTGAGGGGGGTACATACTCTCATTGTTTGACACTAGAATAAGTCTGAGCAGTCATTAATGTTACTAGTAACACTGCGCTTTTCATGCTATGACAATTCAAAATGTCTGCTTTGAAAAAGGCTTATCGTGACCAAGATAAGATGAGAGATGTACGAGCCGAACATGGTCAATACTTATTTATAAATTACAGTACCTCAATCTTCGCTAGTTTTGTACTGCAATTACTTTTTAAATATCGCCGACATACAGTATTTGTCAACACAAATGTGTGTGATTTTCACTAAAAATGCTTTCTGAAACGGACCCCTGGTCTGTTAGTTCCTACATACAGGACTTAGTCAATAAAGCTATTTTGGTATGAGGTGGTACAGGATGTGGTATAAGGTGCCACCAGGGGGGAAAAAAAGGAATGTAATGGATGTGAGCATATATGATTTAAATATTCCATGTTGAATATATTGTATATCTTGAAGAATTCAAACATGAAGGCAATAAGGTGGTCCTACCTTTTTATGGTCTGGTTGTACCTGATAAAGCGAACAGATTTGAACAGGGAAAATAGGAACTGGTTAGCTTTGATGGGCCGCTGAAATAATTTCATTATATGACTCACAGTATATGATGTATTTTATAAACTCATCTAAATAAACATTTTTGTTTAAAAATATGACTTATTTCACAAACAGGTTTCATGGAGGTGTCTTTTTTTTTTTTTTTTTTTTTATAAAGCACTCAAATTAACAGTTGAAATGTCAAGAATTCCTGAGTGTGAAAGATGTACACACTCAGTTTTCCATCTCCACATTTTGAGTACCCCCCACTGAGAGCTCTCAACCTCCAATCCTGCTTCTAAAGGCCGAAGTGGTGAACTGGGAAGAGTGATTTTCAAATCAAAGCTGCCTGAGCGTAATATGGAAATGAGATTTAGTCATTGACAGGAATTCATAACCAGGCTGACGCATCACACACTCGGTGATATCCGGCAAATTATGAAGCACGGGAACACATGGGCAACGGAAGATGAGGAATAGTTAATCAAATGTAACAATATGCCTACAGTAAGCACGTGTTGAAATAAATATAGGGAGGCGAGGCTGCTATTTGTTTTTCTTTTTTAAGCATTGAGTCATAGTAGATTCTGCCCATAGCGATGTAAAATAAATCTGATCACTATCCTGTGGTGGCACTGTTCTTCACTCAAAAAGTGACAGAAGGAGTTGTGTAAAGAATGTAAAAGAAAACTGTTTACTGTTTCGTTTCTGCACACCTCTGCCAGTTGCTTGGCAAAGTTGGTTTTGGAAAGTTAGAGGAATTGTTGAAAGCAGCCTGCCCTATTCAGCTGTTGGAAAAGTGTAGGGGGAGGGGGTTTAACCATCCGAATATGTGCTACCAAATCTTCCTGGATGTTTGCTTGCTAATTTTTTTATTTTTTTACATGCTGCATGTTTCTGTTGTTTCATAACCATAATTATTTGGGCTATTTTCAAGTAATTTCTCTCAGTGTGTCAACAGCAATTGCCAGACGTTTTACAGAGCATTTAAAAGCTGTCTTTGAACTCTAGCCTTTGGGTGGCTGAGTGGACCCTTTTCGTACAGCTTTTTGAGAGGTACTGTATGTGTTATTACAGAAGACATGTCCAACCTATCTTTAATTTGTTTCATCTTTATCGTATGTTTCTGCTGTAGCGCTCCTGTGCAACCTCTGTGTGCCTCTGACAGCCCATCTGACCTGTTTAATTCTCAAGTGTGACACTTGCCATGCCAGCACGGATGAGGACTTCTGCGTCAGGAACCTTATCATGACATTAATCCATTCTATTGAGCTTGCAGAGACTCAGTCTGCTCCAAGATTTGCATGTGAAAAGTAATGTGGAGATATGATGACCTGTTATACTTTTAGCTTTATGGTAAAGAATATTTCCTAGAATTTTGTACTTGATGTACTAAAAGCAATTTGAGCTTTAGCTAGACTGTGATTCACTTCCTCGTCAGTGTTCACTTGTCTGGAAAGCGTACCAGCAACAAAGATGAATGTTTCAACAGCACTGAGAGTGTCTTTACTGACAGTAATGCCCGGCTTCATAAAAGGTTTTCCTCGAGCAGGATGGTACATAACATCAAGTTTTAGCAGGACTCAGGGTGAATTTCTTATCGTTATTGCCCATTGTGAATATGAGTCACTCACTGAAGCCTGGCACATTTACGTTCGTTCAGGGAAACCATTCAACAATGAAACTGTGCAGCAGACTGAAGAGCAAGACTCTTTAGAGGGAAATGTCACTTGCAGTGTGCACGAATCTTCTTTCCTGAAGAAAGTGAGAAAGATATACAAAGGTTTTGTTTAAACACGGAATGTGGTGTGTGAGATGCCTGCATTACTCAGTGCTTCAAGGACCCAGAGGCCAGGGTCATGCGTCTCTAGATAAGAGGGTCATGTGTAGTTGAAGTTAACCCTGAGGGGAAATGGTCCAGATGGAGTGCCCCAAAAATCCCTCTTTTCTATGTGTATCAATTAGCTGGCATTAACACTTCAGTGACCACCCTAAAGACAAGTCTGGTGGAGGGTTTTACCTAACTTCTGTCCACACTGATTGAATCCAGACTTCTACTCAACACATTTAATATGCTTCTCTTGTGTAGTACATTCACGATTTCCTGTAGTTTAAGGGTCCAAAACCCAAACCCAAAGATATTCAATTTACAATGATATAAAGCAAATGCTCACATCTGAGATACTAGAACCAGTGAATGTTTGGCATTTTTTGTTGATAAATTACTTAAATGAGAAGTTGATCATCAAAATCGTTTGTTCGAGTTACGGATTAATCAACTAATCCTTTTCAGCACGAATAAACAGACATCTGTAGTGGCTGTGTTTCTAATTACAGCATGCTCTTTATATATAGATAGAACATCAACATTCTGCAACTGGGTTTGCTGGAGTGTTTGAGCACATACCGGCAAACCCATGGTTCTTGTACATCTGTCAGTCAATTTGAGAATAGAAAAATAAAACAATCTCTGTTGTATTGTTGGCTCAGATATTACAGGTTGGTGAATTTTATTCACATCCCAAATTTTATTTACAGTGATAATATACAGCTCGGCATTTTATTGATCAGAGAATGTGACGGAATGGACGCAAAATGGCCGTTAAGAGGACCCAGTCACCATAGAAGGTGACGAAAATGACCCAGAATGGCTGCAACCTGTAATTATCTGTATTAATTCTGTGTGAGCTGTAACCAGAGAAAACACATCTGTCCAAAGTGACTTATTGATTTCATAAGACTGCCAGTAAAGCCAGCGTTGAAGCTCAGCAGCAACAAGCTGCAGGTCCCGTGACCGAGACGAGCCATCGTCTAGAATAAAAGGACCTGAGCAGAAGCGTGAAACCTTTCAATGATTCTCAATCCCCTAATGCTCCAAGGAAATCCAATTTCACATGGCCGTAATTGAAATGTATTTTGTCACCACAATGGCAGGTCAACATAATTTATTGTGTTTTGGATTTTCCGTGCCAGGGGTTATGCCTCACCCTTCCATGGTGTTGAAGCTGTGACTTGTGTTATGCATAATCAAAAAAAGAAGCATTTTGACATATTTTCATGAAATAGCAGATGCATTTATTTAGACTACAAAATAATTCATTGAGGTTTGCTGTGTTGTAAGATGTAACTTGCAATGCAAAGATGATCTTGAACCATTGGCATACAAAATGTCAAACCACAGTCTAATACAACCATCAAAGTCCTTCTTCATAAATCAACATTAACATTTCTACCGGTGCCTTATTCTCTACGGATCCCAGAGTGTGATGTAGAGGCAGCCATAGGATCGCCCTTCGTACCTCTCAGCCATGCTAGGAACGCACAGCATGAAGAGGTCTATTACCTCTACACGACCCATCCCCTCCTCCACCTCCCCCTTTACACAGCTCAGAAATACACCAGCAGAAATAACATGGAAAACCCAACCAGCCTTCAGCCGCTCTGAAACCAGACTCACAGGGCTATGTTTGAATAATGTTGCAGATCAAAAAGTGAATAAATCATATTCTGAGGGTATGGTGGTTAAGCAAAGGCAATCAATCAAATTAGGGGTGAGATGCTTTTCAAAAAGGTTATTACATTTTCTAATATGGCTATTTTCAATCAGTAATTTGAGGACTTGGTTAGCAAGGTGTGTGTGTGTGTGTGTGTGTGTGTGAGAGAGAGAGAGAGAGATCCAGCTTATTCAAATATTTTAGACCTATTAACCTTATGACAATAGTTACATATTGTAACCCCAGATGCTATGAGTATAGGCGTAGCCGTCTAAGAGCTGTTGCTATTGGGTTTATCCCTCACGCATGCACAGTCGTGAAGATTTCCATCTCACCCTTGTGCCCTGCATGGGCCTCTCTTACGTCCGCAGTTACTGTATATTACAGCTGAGAGACCAGAGATCTGCTCCCAACATCAGCAATTTTCTTCAGCCAATGTTGGTGATGCAGGTGGCCTGGATCTTAGAGGGCCATGCCTATACGCATAAAATCTGGAATTACAATACGTAACTATTGTTCTATTTTGTATAGGCTTTGCCCTCTAAGAGCTGTTGCTATTGGGTTAAGGGTGAAGCTGATGTAGTCAATGCCACCTGTGACACCAAAAAATTTGCCCCTGGGCAACCGGATGCCAGGACTCTCCGAGTGACTGCAAGTCTCTCTTGTAAACTTACTGGGTTAAAGTGTAATTCCAGCGAAAATTGACCAAAAGGTGTTTTTCTGCATTAAAACACGTCAAAAGCCGTGGAGACAGTATTTTTCGTTGATCAACCACTACAGAGCTTGGCCCAGCATACGCTACAGCCCCAAATCGCAAACAGTGGACGAGATGGGGGGCCGTAAGTCAAACGCATTTTTTAACCAGTAATATTGTTCAAAACGGCACCAAACCTCATCAGTAACTTGCTCAGGGTCCCTACACCTAAAACGAAGCACAAACAAGCTAGTTAGCGAACCCGGAGTTTATCACAGAAGACTGTTAAGAAAACTTGCCAAACTGTCTCATCAGCCATATCCTCAGCACCAAAATGTCACACGAGATGTTGCACATCTATTGCCGGAAGGGACTACAGGCAGTCAGGTGTTGGCTGGGAGTAGACAAGGCCAAGACAAGAATCATCACATAGGAACTGAAATAGCGGAGTCTAATCAGACCATGGATGTATTAAGAGAACAAATCAGACCAGTGACTTTTTTGATTTTGATGGGCTGAACACCTGACTGCCTGTAGTTCCTTCCGGCAATAGACGTATGAGAGCTCGCGTGACATTGGGCACTGGAAAGCGAACCGCCGTCAAGTGTAACATGCTGAATGAATAAGGCCACTGTCCTTTTGTGACTTAAGATCCATGTATTCACATACAGCATATTGGCTCACACAGTGGGCTCTGCAGTTACGGATCAACATACCAGATTTAACCACAGGGTAGAGCTGATGCCTATGTAGCGCAACGAGACACTCCAATCTCTCCAAGTGCTCCTGTTTAATGCGAGCCAGGAGACGAGGAAGTCTTCATAGAGAACCACAGAGAGGTTAGCATGCACCTCTTGTAACGTATTGGATGTAGGCGGCCGAACCATCTCTGAATTTTCCTCATGTGGAGGAGTCCCAGAGGGACCACCACATGACTTGCGGACATCATGGCCAGCAGACGCATCACTGACGGTGCTGACACCGTTTTGTGAGGCGTGATGCACGACAGCAGAGAGCTCAGTGCATCCAGCCTTGGCACTGACAGTTTGGCTCTCATAGTGGCTGACTATTGCCTGTGAAGGGACCAGCGTAACGGCTGTAAGCTTGTGTTTGGGCATGATGGATATGTGGAAATATGCATCTCTCAAATCCACAGATGAAACCACTTGCGGTGAGCCCTTCCTGCCGCTGTGACAAGCGAGTGCTCGTTCCTCACAGCCCATTCCATGGTAGTGCGTAACCAAAAAGGGCGGCTGCCGGTCGCTGCTATGCTGGGGATGCATGGCACGGCAGTCATTGAGTCAGAGCTCTCCCCATCCCGCTCAGATGGCTTGGGGGGTGAGGAGTGACTGTGTACCAACGCACATTCTGAGTGGGCGCTCATTCCCGCTGTTTCCACAGTGAGGGACTGACCGGGCTCTGCCTGCGGCACCACATGTGTGCAAAGGCGTCAGAGCCATTATCTGAACTTGAGCTGGCATGATAGTTTGTACCACGCCAGTAAGAACCGGGGGAGGGCTGGCGAATTGAAGCGTATAGCCGTTTGTGATTAGCTTCAACATCCATGTGTTCATCATGGGTAATGTTGTGTTTTCTGTAAAGTTCTGTCATTTGTGAAGTTTTTGTTATTCTTATTTACATGTTTAATCAAATGTTTACCTTAAAACCAGAGCTACAAATGAAACCTTTGCGGTTTAGCTGCGCAATAGTGTAGTGCCTCTTTAAGAGGAGTGTGCTGCGAGTACAGGCGACCGGCTGTTTACTACGTGAAAAGGAAGCGCGAGATTCATTTAGTTTGTAATGACTTTCAATCCGGTGTGCAGCCACTTGGTAAGCTCTCTTAATTTCGGATGTTTCTTGTCTGCTTTTATGCCATGCTATGTTGTTGTATTGTGTTTACGTCCGTTGCACGTTAAAGATAACGCTATGCTCCGGTAGGTCTAAGCAGTTTAGTTAACTGATAAAGATAACGCAATATTCTAAAGTTATAAGTTGACGAGGTGGCAAAGCTATGGGACATAAAGCTGACATTTAGACTTATAACATTGCTGCACCATACGTGTCCATTCGTGTTTACTTACTTTAGCATTTCAAATGTTTGATGAAGTATGAATCGCGGACCGGTATTTAATGTAAGTAACGTTGCACTTCCTGGTTTACCGCGGAGCATTTTGGGAGCTGTAGTTTCCAGCTGCTAGCAGAAAACACTGCATGCATCTTGACTAGGCTTTTGGTAGGACTTGAATGGTGCATAATGTTTAAAGTGCGAAGCGTGTACATGAAAATTGTGAAATTATTCTTATTATTATTATGGTATATTAATAATAGTATTTTGTATTTGATTAATGTTATTTATTGTTGCTTATTATTTCTATTGGGCTATTGAGATAAAGAACTGGGGAGTTGTGCTGTTTGTAGTATGCATATGAAAATTGAAACGTTGCTTTTCTTATTATTTCAGGTTTATTACCTGGTCACTCTCATTTGAAATAAATAAACAAACAAATGTGGAATACCGAGTAATATCCTTATGCTTTGTACACTGGGTTGCCCTTTCCGTGGGGAGAACACGGAACAGTAATAAACCAACCTGGTTCGAGCGCTAAGTCTGCCACCACCCTGTCGGCATTGACCAGTGAAGGAGCACCAAGGGAAGAGGAATAGGCCGAATAGACCCCTCTGTGTAACAGTGCCTTGATCAGTGCAGAAAAAGGAAGATGGATTCGGCAGAATTAGTGGCTCTAAAAGGAAAGCGCTCAACAGCACAAAGCTCTTTCAGCAAGAGAGCCAAAAAGCTGTCCCTCACAGTAGACCTCCTAGAAAAAAGGGTACTTATCGATGAGATCAGAGCACTTGGTGTGGACTTTGGAAAGGTGCACGACACTGGACTGGAATATGTTGATGCTCTAGGAGACGTGGAAAGCGAGGAAGAAACCGCAGCAAAAGAAGAAGCTCATGTAGAGGAGAAAATGGCGATGTGCCTTGCCACCTATACAGAAACGCTCCAGCTCGCTAAGGAGACGTTATGGTCCAAATTCGCCTATGTCGACCTTAAACTGTACGCTGATGGTGCAGAGGAGAAATGTACTGAAGTGGAGAACACTGATGTGAAGGAGTTGCCGGAGGAAGACTTTCAAGTCCTGAGAGAGGGCCTGGTGGAGAGAATCAAAATGCTTGAGCAGAAGGTGCTTGAATGGGAATTAGGGATGGGTCCGATCCAGTATCGGTATCGGGGCCGATACCAGCGAAATTCAGGTATCGGATTTTCCCGATCCAACCTGCGGAGATTTCCGATACCAAGAGCCATGTCTGCACTTTAACGTTGTCTGCTGAAATGGCTCCAAAAGTGATTCCTGCCGGTGCCGGCTGGTCTGCTGGTTGGCTGGTTGGCTGCAAACTGTGGAATAGACTTTCTGAACGGAGTCGCGGCTCAATGAGACATAGAGTTATGAGACACGCCCCCGCTCAGGAAGTCCATTCCGCAGTTTGCAGCCAGCTAGCAGGATAGTAGCATGACCAGCATTGTGGCTAGCTCAATGCTATCCTGTGTGTCCGCTGTTTGGAAATACTTCACAGCGGAAACACCGCAGAGCAAGACAGCAAAATGCAAAACCAAAACAGGACTTTCACAACCGTCTGTCTGTCGGTGTTGTCGCCGGCTTTTGGCGTTTCAATTCCCCGTTGTTGCGTCCACCAGAGACCTCGGATCGTACGTGACCCGGCGGCCGCTGTTTCAGAGCAGCTGCTGCGCAGCCGTGAAAACAGAGGTGTGTGTGTGTATGTATGTGTGTGTGTGTGTGTAACTAAGTGTGTGTGTAAGATGTTTACAGTTGCACTTTTCTTATATTTCAGATATTTGACATTTTAAAACGTTGATTTGTTGATGCTACAAGAGCCAGTGTGCTTGATTTGCGCTGTTCACACACTGTTTTATTGATAGTGTGTGTGTGTGTGTGTGTGTGTGTGTGTGTGTGTGTGTGTGTGTGTGTGTGTGTGTGTGTGTGTGTGTGTGTGTGTGTGTGTGTGTGTGTGTGTGTGTGTGTGTGTGTGTGAGAGATTTTTACACTTGCACTTTTCTTATATTTCAAGACTCAAGTATTTGACATTTTGGGTATGTAATAAATATTGACATGACAATCAATTTGAAACCCTTACAGTTGCATATCTGTTTTCAGAATGAGATTTTTCCTGTTTTTCTGACTTCCTTTTCTGACCTTATACTTAGCTCAAGTTGCCTTTTGGGACATACATGCATACGTACGTCCATATCATACTTGCCCGTTGAGAGGAGTTTATTTCAGCATCATATAAAATCAACAATAATGATAATAATAATATTAAAGCAAACACAGCTCTGGTATCGGAATAGTATCGGTATCGGCCGATATCCAAATTCAGGTATCGGGATCGGATCGGAAGTGAAAAAATGTGGATCGGTGCATCCCTAATGGGAATGTCTTGTCTCTGGAGCCAAGACAACAGTGTACAAGCAGCAGCTATACAAGCTCGTCAATAGACTGCATGACTGGGTGCGGAGCTGGCAAAAGTTGAAGCGGGCAGAAGAGGTCGACGGGGGAGCAAGTACTGATGAAGAGCATGAGTCCGGTGAGGGGCTCACTAGAGCTGGCATGCGTTTTGCCTTCGGCATCTTCATTAATCCTCTCGCTATCAGTTCAACAGGTGTGCCGAGTAGCGGCACTGATGTCACGTATATTGACGCCGGAACACCAGGGGGCGGTAAAAAGGTCAGGCAACGAAATCAGG
This sequence comes from Gymnocephalus cernua, assembly GCA_023631565.1. Classification (NCBI taxonomy): domain Eukaryota; kingdom Metazoa; phylum Chordata; class Actinopteri; order Perciformes; family Percidae; genus Gymnocephalus; species Gymnocephalus cernua. The sequence goes on along the minus strand of CM042431.1, from coordinate 22,009,540 downwards.
TTCCGAAATATTCATTCTTATTCGGTCTCGTTACTACCGTTTACGTCAGAATCGGTTCCCTATTGGCACCGAGTTTCGGTACCCAACCCTAGTTACAAGTCTACTTATGCCCTGTCTTTTGTTGTCTGTTGTCCGTCCTGTCCCTTGTCTGTCTTAAATGCACTACTTTAAGTAGTAATTGCACTTTATGTATCTATAATGTGTGTCTCAAATGCCATTTTTATGTTTTAAATGTAACACCACTTGACCCTTAGTGAAACGTTGTTTCGTCTCACTATATACAGTGTATATGGTTGAAATGACAATAAAACCCACTTGACTTGATTTGATTTGACTTGCTACTAGGCCAGCCAGGCTAAAGCTAAGTTAGCCTAAAGAAACAAGGCATCTGTCCCAACGTTACGGTTCGGAGCCGCGACGCTGGAAAAGTAACTCGAATCTACAACAGCAGTCTGTGTCTGATATAACGTCATTTACACTGATTTAAGTGTTCTTGGATACACAGCTTGTTGCTAGTGCGTGACATGCAGGCTCTGCATGCACAGCAAACCACCAATCACAATCAATGTTGATCAATTTATCAAAAAAACAAGCAGGCCCCGCTAGTCGACCACTACCTGAAATTTAGAGGAAGCAACATGCATTCATTATTACTATCATTCACTTTAGCCTGGATTGATAGTATTACATGAATACAATGGTGTCATGTGAGTGTATTTAACCATCTAATTTCCCTCTCTCCAAAATCCCTTCAGAAAAACAGTCACAGCACTCAAAAGGCTTTTCCTTTTTATTTTCTATGTAGATGCTCTCCTACAAAATCACCCCAGTAGCCGAGAATGATTTATTATTTCCAAGTAGAGCTATTTCTGTCATCTTGTAAAAATGTGTGTTTTTTCATACTGCAATATATATCGCATGAAAAAAACTATTGTACTTTTTTCCCCAATATTGTGCAGACCTACGGAGGGCAGAATGCTGCAATAAAGCCTTCAGACTCCAGAACCACTTCATATAGTGTTAAGCTTCAGTTTACAAAAAAAGTAAATATATAAAACCTTTGCTGTCGAGTTTTCACGATGATTGTTAGTTTAAAAACATCCTATTTTTAAAAGACAAATAGACAGATTAGGGAATTCTTTTTCAATTGCTTTTGTTTTATTTCAATCATTTTTTTGTTGTCGGGAAAACCGGATCACCCGGAGTAACCCTAGACTTCTTTAGTCTTTGAAATGTGTGGCAGGAAACCGGATCACCCGGTTCTCCTTTTTGTGAAGCTGCAGTCCCAATCACTGGGCTGCCATGTCGCCTCAGAAGAGGAGGGAGAGAGGATGGATGGGAGAAGATAAAAGCCCAGTTCACACAAGACTTTAGAAGGTAGTAGGTGGGGAAAGGGGCTGGGGGAATAGGAGTGAAGACGAGAAGGGGGGAGGAAAGAAAGGATATTACTTGTCTCTCCTCTCCCTCTTTTTTTCCGCCTCCTTTTCTTTTTTCTGCCTTTTCAATTCCTCCTTCTCTCTCTTCTCATTTTCCTCTTTCTCTTTCTTCACTCTCTTTGTTTCCTCTTTCGTCTTTTTCTTGTCTCTTTTCTCCATCTCTTTCTTTTCTCTCTTCTGTCTTTTTAATTCCTCTTTCTCCGCCTTTTTTTCCTTTCTTCTCAGCTTCGCCTTCTCCTTGTCACTTTTCAAGGCGAGCTCCTGGAGGTCGGCGTTGAGCTGTGTGAGGATCACTATTTCTTCCTCCTTTTGAGCCACCTTGATGTGCCACTCGTCCTCCATCTCCCTGCTCTTTCTTTGCAGCTCCTGCGCGCTCTTGGAGATCACCTCCTTTGCAGCCGTCTCGCACCTCACCTGATCTTCCAGAGCAGCCAGTTTGGTTTGCCACTCTGCCTCGCTCTGGATGATCTCACTTTCTCTCTTCTGTAGCTTGGCCACACACTCCGATGTCTCCTCTTCAAGTGCCTTCTTTTCAGTGAGTATCTTTTCAAAGGCCTCTTGCTCAGTTCTGAGTTCAGCGACTACCTGCTCCAAATCCTTGTTTTTCAATGTCAGACAGTTCATCTTCTTCAGCCAGGACTGTTTCATTCTTGTGTTTTCCTCTTCAAAGGATCGACTGAACCTGGAGAACTGTGAAGTCCAGTAGCCTTTGACCGACTCTGTGAAATTCTTTTCTTTGGCCAAACTTTCCTTGAGAAGGCGGATCTCCTCATCTTTCTCTTGCTGCATGACTTTCCTGTCCTTCTGTGAGTTTTTCCTTATTGCTCTTTCTGCCTGTAGAGCCTTCAAGATTTTTCCTTTCTCCACCACCAGGCCGTCATTCACTGAGATCAGCTCTTTGTTTTCTTTTTGGACCTCCAGAAGGGCTTTTCTCAGGTCCTCAAGCTGTGCGCTGGCAGTTTCGGGAACAATGGTCTCCATGATAGCCACAAAAAATACTTTTGAAGATATTTTAAAGATATTTCTTGCGGTACTGGAGTATTTTGTAGTATTATTGCTGTATTATAGTTTAGTACAAAATAGTTTAAGTTTGGAGCTCTGTTCCAACAAAGATGTGTCTCTCAATGGAGGGCAGGTTTTAAGTAACTCAACAGGTTGTGTTTCTCAGTAAGATACAGGGTTTGTGTTCAAAGGCATAGAATGTCATGGCAGGATTTAGAATGTGTGATGTCACACGCTTGTGACATCACACATTCTAAACCTTCTCTAGAATGTCATTAAATAATGTGTGACATCACACATTCTAAACCTTCCATGACAAAAAATCTATTTGATTTAAAAATCGAGTTGGTAGGTCAAATTGATTCATATTTTCAAAAAAAACTATTTTTTAGATTTTTTAATTTTTTTAGGTTTTATTATCTCAATCCAAATACAGTATACATAATTTGGATGTTTAACAATCTTTGTTGCACACTGCACAGTGACGTTTCAGTTAGAGAAAGGGTTTGCCTTTGCAATTTTGTTTATGTTGATGCACTTTAATTAAATACAATACATATATATTTTTAAAATATAGTTACAGTTCGCAGTTATTTTGTTTTAAATGGAAGGGGGGGGGGAAATCGAATCATGAATCGAGTTTTTATGAAAAAAATCGCAGATTGCATGTGCAATAGTCACATCGCAGGACGTTGCGATGTTGACACTAAAACTTATAAACTTTATAAAAATAAATCACTAGATTAATGCAACGTTATCACAACGTCTCCCAGCCATTTTTCACTACATAAAGCTGCTACCAGCCAGGCTAAAGCTAATATAGTTAGCCTAAAGAAACAAGGCGTCTGTCCCAACTAACGTTACGGTTCGGAGCCGCGACGTAATGTTGTGTTTTCTGTAAAGTTCTGTCATTTGTGAAGTTTTTGTTATTCTTATTTACATGTTTAATCAAATGTTTACCTTAAAACCAGAGCTACAAATGAAACCTTTGCGGTTTAGCTGCGCAATAGTGTAGTGCCTCTTTAAGAGGAGTGTGCTGCGAGTACAGGCGACCAGCTGTTTACTACGTGAAAAGGAAGTGCGAGATTCATTTAGTTTGTAATGACTTTCAATCCGGTGTGCAGCCACTTGGTAAGCTCTCTTAATTTCGGATGTTTCTTGTCTGCTTTTATAATGTACGCTTCATGTTGTCTGCTGTCGCCATGCTATGTTGTTGTATTGTGTTTACGTCCGTTGCACGTTAAAGATAACGCTATGCTCCGGTAGGTCTAAGCAGTTTAGTTAACTGATAAAGATAACGCAATATTCTAAAGTTATAAGTTGACGAGGTGGCGAAGCTATGGGACATAAAGCTGACATTTAGACTTATAACATTGCTGCACCATACGTGTCCATTCGTGTTTACTTACTTTAGCATTTCAAATGTTTGATGAAGTATGAATCGCGGACCGGTATTTAATGTAAGTAACGTTGCACTTCCTGGTTTACCGCGGAGCATTGTGGGAGCTGTAGTTTCCAGCTGCTAGCAGAAAACACTGCATGCATCTTGACTAGGCTTTTGGTAGGACTTGAATGGTGCATAATGTTTAAAGTGCGAAGCGTGTACATGAAAATTGTGAAATTATTATTATTATTATTATGGTATATTAATAATAGTATTTTGTATTTGATTAATGTTATTTATTGTTGCTTATTATTTCTATTGGGCTATTGAGATAAAGAACTGGGGAGTTGTGCTGTTTGTAGTATGCATATGAAAATTGAAACGTTGCTTTTCTTATTATTTCAGGTTTATTACCTGGTCACTCTCATTTGAAATAAATAAACAAACAAATGTGGAATACCGAGTAATATCCTTATGCTTTGTACACTGGGTTGCCCTTTCCGTGGGGAGAACACGGAACAGGTAACATGCTTCTCCACACAGCACAGTGTCTCGATGTCTATGTGTTTACATAGGAGTGAATATCGTGCCCCCCCTGCCGCTGTGTGAAGCGGTAGTTCGTTTCTCACAAGCCGTTCACTCAGCACTCTTACCAATCCGCGTAATCGGCTGGGAGGTGGAGAATAACTGAGTAGCCTATCAACATGCACTCTGGGTGGTTGTTTGCGCCTGTTAATTCTGACACAGTGTGATTGGGCTCCACCTGCGTACTGCATGTAAGCGTGGCGGCGAGCCTGTCTGCGTGTGTGTGTAGACTGGGTAAACTTGTACGTTTATCTATCCTGCTTCCGTTATCCACCTGGCGCGCTATTGGCGGGTTTAACACGATGGTGATAGAGAAGCGACCAAGCAGCTTTTTGTTTATATTCAACAAGCCGGCCACCGAAGTGCAGCAACCCGTTGATGCCGCTGTCGCTGCTTCATCACCTGGATTGTTGGTCTGATTGGTTGAAGGACTATCCACTTGCGTACCGACTCATTTGAACTATGCCTGTTGATCACGCCTCAATACAGAGCAGACTCCCCAGACTAATGTTCAATCTTAAAAGATTGAGCTTGGTCTGGTGATAGCCAGAGTAAGGAAACTGCTCTTTAGGAGAAACTGTGTGGCCCTTAAAAGCACCGTTATGTTTCCAACTCTCAGCTGGAGTGAGACATACGTTCCCAGCGCCCCGTTACTGCCACTGCCACTGATGCCACTGTTTACGAGTCAGGTGGGTGCTGCCCATGTTTGGCGGGGGGGAGGACGGTATGGAGGAGCTGGAGCCTGGGCTTGGGTAGGTGCAGTCTCAGCATGCTGGGTGCTGTTGGCCGAAAAGCGGCCTTCAGAAGCAAAATGGAGGCCGCAGTGGTGGGACCGCTGGGACCTCCGTTTCCATGTCGCCTTGCACCCTTATGAACGATGCATAGCAAGACATTGCTGCCGTCTGTCTCCCGGCTTCGGAGAATGCTTACTCAGCATTTATGTGGTGCTCCCCTTCTGGGACGGAGACAGCCGCAGTGGCGGGGATCCGTAATCCTCTGCAATTTCGAGCTCCAGTTCTCCCAATGGGGAGGAGGGAGAGCCAGCTAGAGAACCATCTCTGGGGGGATCCAAGTCAGCGGACTCTTGCCCGCCAAAAAGATCCCCTTCGGGGATGTATGGGTGTCGCCGCTGGTGGTATCCTTACCTGACTGTCCGCCCGGATGCCATCGCCTGCCGATTGAGTTCCTCCGTTGGTAAGCGGGCGCAGAACTGCTGGCGGCCAGCGGGGTGCCAGCCCGGCGAACGGGCCGAGGCACGCCTCACTGCTCGGGTGGAGATCTGGTGGCAGGATGTAGCCGGTCCGTTGATCGGACAGGCGGACACCGCTGTTCAAAGTCTTCAAACTGCTTGTCGCTGAAGAAAAATGGGGAGCAGATCTCTGGTCTCGCAGCTGTAATATACGCAGCTCGCAGCTGTAATATATAGGGTGTGAAAGAAATCTTCACGACTGCGCATGCGCGAGGGATAAACCCAATAGCAACAGCTCTTAGAGGGCTATGCCTATACGAAATGGAAAGCTTTTGCACAGTACGATTTTGAATTTCTGTTTTCGTTTTCATCCCCACCCTTAGAGTTGTTTTTTGACTTCAACGACAGCATTGTTTTTTTTTTTTTTTCCTCTGACTAATTGAGAGTTACTGCTCCTGTGTGCATCCAGTGAAATTGTGGAAAGGCTTGTGGGTACTTGACAGGTGGGCTCATAATGTCTGGCCCCTTGGGGGGATAGAGAGACATGAAGTTGTTGCTGTTATTGCTCATGCAGCAGGGGGGCCTCTTGTCTTCACTGGTCCGTCAGACAGTGGTGTTGGGGGGGGTGGGATCCTTTCTTGTCTGTGCTGATAATCTTGATGGTGAAGTCATTGTGCTTTATTTTCCTCTGCCTTATTTTACATGTGCGGTTCGGAGCATTCAAAAGTGGTGCTTCCTGTTTCCAGCTGACTTGTTTTACTGTCATGTCCAGTATCTTGAGGACAATTTCTTGAATTTACATTTGATCAATAATTTTCTTTTCAAATTCTCTGTCCTCAATGTCTGTGTGAAACACAATGTATATAATTTTGCTCATGCATCGGTGTATACATTGTGACTAGCAATGGCATATTTCTGCATGTGTTTATATGTCTGGTTGTTTATTTGTGTGTGATTTATGTTTGTGTGTGTGTGTGTGTGTGGGGGGGGGGGGGGGTGCAGTGCTTCAGCTGTAACATCTGGCACTAGTGTGATTGGTGTGGTGAGCCCTCAGGCCTTTTCGTAGGTGATAGATGACACCTATCACAACCTGTCAGTAGGGACCCAGCCTGCCAACTAGCCAACCAACCAGAAGCCTGGTCTCTTTTATCTTCACCCCCAATTTGTTCTGCTGCGAGAGATGGAGAGATGGCAGGAGCAAAGAGAGTGGCTCATTGCCTTTTGTGAATATAAAGATGGATGCAACGTTGGGTAACTTTGCAGCATTAAGACCCAAACGTCATATAAAAATTTGCCTTGTTTCTCAAGTAGGATGTCAGCGGATAATATGGTTGAATTATTGAATAAAAGTAGCAATGGAGCAGAAAATGCAACTATCAGTATGTTTACATGCACATAATATTCCGGTTTTTGCCCTAATTCCGAAAAAAAGACGATATTCTGACTAAGCTCTTTACGTGGCTAATGAAATGAAATATTTCTTTTTACATATAGCCGTGCAAAACAGGATTTACCAGTGGTGGCGGACATGTTGGGGCGTGTGCAAACAATGTCCCTCTTTCATTCGTTCAACCAGCTTCTTGAAAAGATGGCGTAGCGATGTGTGCGCATATCCAAAAACCTGTTGATATCGAAGTCTTTGATAATGTTTACAAGTAGCTGTGTTTCTCCTCATCGGGTCTCCGGCCTTGCAAACTGTTGACTGGACCCAGCAGTAGGCATGCTTCCTAAAGCTGTTGCATGTAAATCAACATCACAGTAAATGTGAATAAGGAATCCAGATAAAGAACATTCTCATCTCCAGATGAGCTGTTTGATTGGTGTCCAGGAACAGGCTGTTTTAAAAACTGCCAAGCAGCTTCTCTCCTGCTCCTGCAGGCTGAGACAACAATTAGAACCAATCTGTTGTACTGTTGTCTTTTTTTCTGTCTTTTTTTTTCTTTTCTTTCTTCTTTCATGTCTTCACTCATTGACCATTGTCAGAGGCGCAGGTAGTGCACCGCCTGACCGCCTTGTGCCTGGTGATGTCATTTGCTGCCCAATATCCTTATTTGGAGTGTGATTGTTTATGGAACTTAAGCTGGATTTATAGCTATGCGTGAAGGTGTCACAGCGTAACCACCATAGCTGATGTTCAGGTCTTAAAAAATGTAACTACTATACATATTGGGGCTAAAAAAAAAAAATATATATATATATATATATATATATATATATATATATATATATATATATATATATATATATATATATATATATATATATATATTAAACTATGCAATACATAAGGTACTATCCCTTCAGTTATGCCCATTATCACACCAAACATCAGATAATCAAATCTACAAAATAAATCCTCATCTTACATTATTATTAAGTTGATATAAAATCTGTCAAAATAAATTAATTTATTGCCAATGAGTGTTTACAAGTGATCGTTAGAAGAGCTCTATGGGGATGTATGTTAAAAAGCCTTTACTCTCTCTACTGTATATACCAAGGCTCACTGGATATATTCTAATGTTATATATCTTATTAAAGCAACACACACACGCACGCACACACGCACGCACACGCTCCAACATGTTAATGGATTAACCAAGGAGCCCTGGACGAGGTTTGACAAAGTGCCAGCTCAGGGCTGCAGTGGCTTTCCTTGTGCCTGATAATAATTGATGGATGACTAGGGTGCAGGACACTGACAGCCTGGTTGCCTGGCCTTTACCCTCTGCCAGCTCAACCCTTACATGTGTGAAATAGCCAATTACTCCGACGCCTATTGAAAGTAATAGGCTGATGAGCAAATGGCTACTGTGGGACATTGGGGAAAGAGGGAGGAAGAAAAAGATAAAGTTCTACCAGGAACAGCTGCCACCACCCCTGCCTGGATATGGAGCAGTCAGGAGAGGAAAGGGTCAGTTTGGTATTTCCCCCTCTAACTACGGTATCCCCATGCTGTATTGACTTAAAGTTTATGATCCATGATACAATCATGTTATACAGGAGCTAATTTACAGAAATAAATCCTCCTTTTAGAGGTTGTTAAATGGATAATGGAAACAGCAGCAGCCATACATTCTCAGGGAAGCATTAAACCCCATTTTTACTGGGGAATGAAAAGTCATATGCCACGTGGTGAGCTAATGCTAACCAGCCAGGATATTGACGGAACAATCCATCTTTATAAAAGACAGTGAACAATTCCAATCTATTTTCTGGAATTACATTATCAGAGGCGATATATGACTGCATCTAAATATATACAGGATGAGATGTACGTATGAGGAGGGAGAGGAGGAATCAGACGCGGTGTTCGTCTACAGTAAAGCATCCCAGATAGAAAGGCGAGCAGTCTCTCTTCATAAGTGGACAGGTTATTTTTACACAATGCTGACGTCTCGGACTGCTTGCTGAAATGTGTAGCCATATTTCTCTCAAATCTTCTCTCATTCTTTTCATTGTCTCTCCACGCCACCTCCATCTCCTCCTTGTGGGCCTTCTGCCCCCCACTCATTCATCCTTACTCTCTCTTTTGTTCACTTTTACTGCTTCAACCTCATCTATTTGTTTTTTCTTCTGCAGCAGTTTCCTGTGTCCCGCTATTCAAGCAAAGTGTAATTCACTGATATTTTGGAGTGTCTTACTTGGAAAAGAGACACTGATTGGACAAAGCTTGTTCATCATGTAACCAAAGCCATTCACTTTGTGCTAATTCAATTTAAGCTTCCATCCTAATCTATTGGTGCTTCAGTTTGAGGCAGAAGACAATTTAATCCAGATATGGCTGTCAATGGATGGATGTAACTTTTTTTAGATTTCTTGTTTACTTGTCTTGCAATGAATTAATCATCAACCAAACTCATTACCATAAATATCTCAGCATGACAACATTTCTGTTGTTTCTCTTCTCATTATCTCTCAGGTCTTGATGAGGCAGACTCAGATGTGCTTTCAACAAAATATGCTTTTTAACTTTATTTCCCATGTGCACAAACTCCTGAAGGCTTTTGAAGTCTAATTCAATCATGCCAAAATGAGCCCTGTTACCTCCGTTTAAGAGTTCAAAGACTAACCTCGCCTGCCCTTGGCGTATGTCTGACACATGGGTGTATCGGGCCCTCCCCTGGCTCACGCCAGCCAATGGTGATGGATGACCTGTAATACATCTCTGAGCTGGAGCTGGTGGGTGGTGGACTTCGTTGTCAGGGCTCTTCTCCAGTATCGGCGTTCCATAAGTAATTGGAGGTTTAAAGAAATGAGCTCATCTCAGATGCATCAACCTACTGTGAGGCTACTGCACATTGCGTTGTACAGAATGAAGGACATGCTTTTCTCTAGTGAGTGTGGAAATACTTACACAACAACTCAAGATAAAGAAAGAACGAACGGAAGGAAATGTATGTCTTCGTGGTAGGGCTGGACAAAATAATCTAAAATCTATATCACAAACACTATAGTAGACTAAAGTACAGGACAAGCATACCAGATAAACCATGAACAGAACGTGTTTATATATTTTTCGCTTTTGGTAAAAGGATACAAATAAATATCAAGAAGTTTTAAATTAGTCCAGAGTTTTATTTTTTGGGTGTGTGGCTTAATTTTTGATTATTTTTTGCGTTGTCTGTGTCTGATTATCACCCATCTTTTAACTCTGTTTTAGTCTCCACCAACTTTAGCTGCTAAATGCTCCACTATGTTTACCAGCTAGCTGCTAGCTTTGTCTTTCTGTTGTTTGATGAAGTGTAGTATAGTGAGCGTTTTTCAGAGCTGATAAAAACAGCTGTATGCTGCAGCTGGAACCTAACAACACTGATGAGAGCGGTAAGACTGACCCAAAAAAGTAAAGGCCTGTAAAACATGGGCTCTGTAGAGCAGTTTAGCAAATTCTGAGTTAATCATCATTTGTCTCTAACATCTTTCATGTCACATGTAGGCATTGGATCTATTGTTAATAAACATATTGATTACTGCAGCTTTAAAGATCTGGACCAGACTTTGGGCTGAATGGTTGGTTTAACATCCGGTTAGATTGAATTTGTTGTTGTTGCCATTCTCAGTTTAACACAGGATTCCAAATTATTATTTAAAGTAATGAAAAGAGTAGATTTGGATCAGAGATTTACAATTTTGGTAATGTTAGTCAGCCCTACTTGGTGGTCTTAAGACTAATATCTGGAGTCTGATAGCCATGTGTACAAGCATGACACATAGCCGAAGCAGGCTAATTCTGAAGGCTTGTGTGGCAGTGTTAGGCTGTACCGCACATCTATTACTGATGGTGTGATTGACACAGGCAATGGGGCCTGGGATTGGAGATGGCTGTGCAGAGTGTTGGTGCGAGGGAGAGTTGTGTTCCCTTCATTAGACAGGCCAGGGGAATGCCCTGTTGACCCCACACTGACCCCTCCAACACAATTACGAATCACAGACCTGGCGCCAGTTATTGATGCCCATCACTGACATGGGCAGCTGCACAGGGTTATGGTCTCACTCACTAATGTGAGCCACAGTGTGTCAGACTCACTGAACTATGGAAACACACATTCACAAGGAAAAGAGTACACATCCTTTGTGACTCATTGATTTGCATTCTGTTACTAAAAGGTTTTGGGAAATGAGGGCATGTTTTATAATGTGTGTTTTATACATTCTTGTATGAGGACAATCATATCAATTATATGAGAGATACAAAATGATAGCAATAGATTAGCCAATATTTGTTTTTTAACAGTAACATTTTTGACATGGAGCTCTTAAATTTGGCTATTAAAGATAGATATGATATGTACCAGGTGGGACATTTTATAGTTGAAAAATAAACTTGCAAATATGACGGTAAAGTCTCCAGAATCATCACTGGAAATTAAATTAGTATTGATATAAAAACTATAAGCAACAAAATGATATTAAAATTTAAATGATGATATTGTTAAATGTGAAGCTGGAGCTGCTCCCCCCGCGACCTGGCCACGGATAAGCGGACGACGATGGATGGATGGTGGGGATGTTGAAACAACACTCAAATATATAAAAATACATCCTATAAAACCTAATAATGTTAAACTATACAGACATATACTAAATGTTAGTCATTAGTAATTTTAGTAATTTATCCTTTGTTTTTATTTTGTTTCTAACTATGCAATGCAAGTTTCTAACCTTTATTTATGTCAACATATGGAACTCCACTCAAATATGTCTTTGGAATTTCTGAACAGCAGTGTTGGACCATATACTGTACTTTACACAAATACTGATATATCTGTAGTCAAATCATCCAAGAATATAGGCCAAGGCAATATGTTGGGCTCAGGAAAAATGGCCATCACAATTTGTAACAGCACAAGGTCACCTCTTTAAATTGTTGTGTTGTCTATCCAACAGACAAAAACCCAAAGATATTCAATTTATAAACAGAAAAAAGCAGCAAGTCATCACATTTGAGAAGCTGAAATGATGAAGCTGAACTGATGTAAATAATTACTTAATCATTGCGCACAATTTTTGATGTGCTTTGGAAATTGTTGGATTGTTCTAAACTGTTAGAAAGGTGGATGTTGCAGCATCATTAGAGCAAACACCTGTGTTATGGCAGAGGATTCTTTAAAACAAGAAAAATAAGTAGTATTTACTGGATCTAGCATCTCTGATATGAGCCTATCTGTCTCTCGCTCTCTCTCTCTCTCTGTGTATGTGTGTGTGTGTGTGTGTGTTGGAGTGCTGCTCAACTGTACATGGTTGTTGTGTTTGTAATGTAATATCCTGGACTGTGAGTGTGGTGTAAGGGAAAAAACCAACCTGCTGATGTTAGTTATCTTCTCATTTTTCCCTCAGCAAGTTGGCAATAAGCCAACATTCAGCCTATCGATTTTCTCCACCTCCTCTTGTAAAATGAAACTTGGAATTGTTCTCCACCCAACCCCCCACCCCCCCCCCCCCCATTCCTTTCTCACTTTGCAGGTTATAGCTTTCGACAAACTTTGCAGCCTGTGATTTATATAATGCTTCTCTTTTTGAGCCTCTGAAAAGCTGAAGGTCTGTTTTGACCACACAGTCTTGTTTTATATTGTTGTATCTTTGGCTTGGCGCCATTATACCTGGTTAGTTTGCACGTTGGCAGTACCTCTGCGTATCGTATGGCTCTTGAGTCTAAATTGACCTGAGGAATCCCTATTTTATACCTCTCAGGGGCAATGGTGGGGAGGCCCCCATTAACAAGCCTTTGTCCCTGCTCACTGATGGGAGGGCACATGGCTCTGGGAAAGTGGCCTATGTGATTTGTAAATTGTGGCTAATTAGATAGATGGGAGGTTCACCGGCAGTGAAAAAGTCAAGGGAACCACTGAATGATGGGGGTGCCAGCTGATGCTAATAAAGGGAGAGTGCTCAGAATAGCATGGAGTCTGTAGTAGCATTTAATAGATAGTCATTAAGAGCTATTAAAAAAGACCAGACAAAGGCAAAACTGTGCTTAGCTGTCAGATAATCCGCAGAACCACTCCAGTCCGTGTAGTAAATGGCGAGGAGTGGACTGATCTGTTAACTCTTCAGCGCCAATAAGAGGAGTCAATGAGGTGGACAACTAGATGTAATAATACCTGCATGATCTCCTGGAGATGTTAATGTGAGAGGAGGATTGAGTGGCATACTGGCTCAGTTGTTCACGTTTCCATGATCAGTCTAATCCATTCAATCAGAATATTGGTTATAGGAAGACAGAGGGCTGATGATATGGGTGGAGGAGAAGGAGAAGATGAATCACAAATATGATCCAAAGTGAAGAGATTAGATCCATATCAAGGAGAGCAAGCAGCGGATCCATCTCCACTATCACACATCTGCCTCTTATCTGACTTTGATTTATGTTCCAGCAACATACAGTATGTGGGAAAAAAAATGATTTGGCACTTGTTTATCTCCAAACAACGGAGCGCAGTGCGAGCGATTGCATCTGACAGACCTTATTTCTATACAACTCAAGGAGACTCCTGTCGTGCTGTGTCCTGCTGTTTGAGGAGTTTTCCCTCTGTCTGGTTTGGCTTGTAGCAGGTGTGTGAGCCAGCTCCTTGTGTTGGCTATGGCTGACCTCTCTGCTCTAAGACTGGGCAATTAGTCGACAAAATGACTGATTGTAAATCTCCTGCTGGAAGGGTTTGGCAGGGGCACCCTGAGGTGAGCTCCACAACGAGGAATTAAACACACAGTATTAGCTAACAGCAGTTTTATGATGTGAGGAGCAGAGCAGGGTGAGGGAAGGGGCAAGGATGCTCCTCTACAGAATCACTGAGGGAGCTGTGTACTGTATAGTGTACTGCTATTGTGCTTTTCAAGATCAGGGTCCCTGTGTTATATACAGGAAATGTACCATATAATGAGGTTCAACATAAAAGACTGAACACAGAACTGGATGGGATTTATAAGCCAAGTCAAGCAAACACAGGTGAACACACATTAACTATTTAGATTTCATGTGAAAAATACTGCGTGGCTCAACAGTGTTGCTGTGAACATGTCAGTAGTGTACTGTAAGACACTGATCATTATTTATTTAGATTTTCACATACCTGATTGTTAATTTGCTACGTTTCCATTCAATCCTTTACACATATACATATAGACACACATAGGGCTGCAACTGTTGTTTTTGTTATCAATTCGTATGCAAGTTATTTCCTGATTCATTGATTAATTGTGTAATCAAATTTAAGAAAATAATGAAAAATGGCTGTGTTTACCAGAGCCTAGGGGATGTCTTTAAATTGCTGCTTTTGTACGACCAACAGTTCAAAACGACAAATATATTCAATTTACAAATATACAAAACAGAAAAGCAGCAAATCCTCACATTTAAGAAGCCAGAACCTGAGAGTGACTTAAACAAATACCTGATTAACAAAAAAGGTGCTGATTAATTTTCTGTCGATTCAATGGATAACCGTGATCTATTGTTTCAGCTCGACACACGACAAACATGTACTAACCTAATGCTTTGGGTTGAAACATAATGTAAACATTTGTCTTTTTCACCGTATCAAAGAGAATCAGCCACCCAGAGGACTGGATTTTAGGAAATTTACCTAAAATACATGTCTTAAAGCCTGTTTCATCATATAAAGTTAACATTTTTTATACTTCCTGTAACACGTACTGTACATTTTACCTTTGCAGCTTGTGTAAGTTTTGTGTAAGATGAATTCCTGGCTTCTCTTTTTTTCCCAATCACATAGTCACTCTCCCGTCAATCCTGTCAGTCCCTTGGAGGTTTTCAGAAAGGCTTTCTTTGACTGTTTGCGTTTTTCAAACTGTCTTTTTGGGCTAATGGCCTTCTAATATGACATTCAGTGACACAATATTTCTTGGCCACTTGATGTCTGTCTGTCTGTCTGTCTCCATCCTGTGGGTTAAACTGGTCTTACTGGGCACATTGGCTTTTTTTGTTTTACTGACCAACTTTAGCAGAGACAGAGAAGTTGGACAGTTAAATGTTACAACCCATACTATAATACAACACTATCCTAATAAAACAGGCTCAACGTGTATCACAGAGCTTATACTGTTTGGCATAATATGTAAATGTTTAAATACAATACACCATGCTTTTCAAATGTATTCAACACATGTCAATGTGAATATATCATAAATTAATGAATTCAAGTTATGCTACACTGATCGATATGCTGCATATACATAGCAGGATTGTGATAATTTAATGGGCATGTGTAGGAACAATATATTCCCACAGGAACACTTCCATGCATTAGTGTGATTTGGTAGGGGTCCTTCTTGCCTGCCTTGTCACATGCATATGCCACCTTAAGAAGAACTGGGTCCCTCCAAGCACATCCAGTGGGCAAAATCTAGATAGTGGTTGTTTCTCAGAGAGATTCCTATGAGCTTGTTGAGGAGGGGTTAGAAAGGACAGAGAGCCCTCTGACAGATAGTGTTGCCTCTTTCCTTATAACCATTGGCTGATTTGTGAATATTGTTCCCCTTTGGTTTAATCTGCTGTGTGCTATGGGGTGGAAACTATTCCCAGAAGGCTGCTGGAGGGGGTTGTTAATTTATCTCCTGTGTATTAACAGTGTCTTTGGCAGGAGAGCACACCCCGGCCTTCTCCTCACCAATGTAAACAGGGAAACGTTGACCTGTGTTGACCCAAAACCTTGAGATGGACTCTATGAGCGATGAAACGATGAGCTGGCCGATCTGAGGTCATGTTCGTTTTTTTATGATTCATCCTCGTACATTTCCCCAGCCCGATACACATCCAGTTACCCCCTTGTGTGTCTCTGTAGACCTGATAGGGTCACTCTTGTAGGTTCGATACAGCAATATCTGATTAACAATTCACTGAGCTGATTTCTCCAGCAGACAAAAGACCTATTTGTAGGAGGGTGTGAAGTACTGTTATGCTTCAGTTCAGGGTCACAGCAGATTTGTTGTCCCCCATGAGTGGTGAGGATGCCCTATAGCTATTCGAGGTCCATCAAGCATAACAACAGACAAATCAATAAAACACCACGTCCAAGATGTATAATCTCATTAAATGGCCGCTACAAAGAAATACGGCTTTATATGATTATGCAGTAGATTTTGTCCACAGTGTAGATGTAGAGCCCTGCTTTTTATTGCTTGTTGACCCTGGTTTGTCTGCCCTGATCAATGCCTTTGTGTGAAATATTTCATGCTTCAGCTGTTGTATCAAATGTGTAACTGCAATTTTTTCCATGTTCGTTTTGAAACTTTCTTGTTGTGGCCTGCCGCCTGCTGATTAAAGGTCCAGCTTTGTCATTCATAGGGTCAAATACTGAATGTGTGTGTGTGTGTGTGTGTGTGTGTGTGTGTGTGTGTGTGTGTGTGTGTGTGTGTGTGTGTGGGAGATAACCTCTCTGTGCCTCCAGCAGAAAGGGATTTTTGATGAATCTGTGCAGAAGAGTTCTTTGTCATAAGCTCTGTCAAACAGCCGGGTTGCCATGGTGACACGATCATGTTCAGAAAACCCATCTTGGAAAAGTGCCTGTGGACCCTAACACTTTATCATCTGACATTCAATAATTTTGGTGTTGATTATAACTGGAAAATCAATGACTCTCCTTTGGGATATAGACTGCTGGAGAGACAGACAGCAAAAGTGAGGAGTCTACCCTGTTTATTTATTAGTATCTGTGTTCTGCTTCTAAGAGTGCAAATCTACAGGGACATTTATATTTTACTTGATCCATGATGAGCTGCAACTCAGGACACTCCAAAAGTTTTAACTGACACAATCTAATTTAGTGTTTTTCACGGTGTATAAATATGAGAAGTACCTCAGGTGTCAGGTCTCAATTTGTAATTGTGAATATTATGACCAAGTGAAATATTTTCCTCATTTTGTATTCTTTGATCAAGATCAAAAATCCTTACAAACGGGGATTTGCAGACATTACTCTTTGTTCTTTCAGAGATAACAGAAGAGGAAGCAATTACATTTCAGTGGTTTGTGAAATTGTTTTTTTCCCTCTTGTCTTTTGTGGATTCCTTAAAAAAATTCATGGACTCATTTTTGATCAAATTGTCACTCTCCTAAAACAGCGATGAACCACAATGAATTTTGTTCAAAGTAAAAAAGAATAGAACTGCATATGTGTGTGTCCCTCAAACATCATCGTAAACGGAAGAAAAGAAGAGCGAAAAATTGCAAGTGTCATCTTCAAATTGCGTGTTTTATCCATCCAACAGTCCAAAACCCAAATATTCTGAATTATGTAAAATTGAAAAATGCAGCCAATCATTACACTTCAGGAGCTGGAAACTCAGGATATTTTGCATATTGCTTGATAAATGACAAAAAACATTTTTTGATTATCAAAATTGTTGTCGAAAAATTTTCTGTCCATCAATCGACCAATTTTCTTTAGGGGAAGTCCTGACCTATGAATTTTTTGGAACACTACATGATGTAGCACAAGGCAGCTACATGAGTTGTTGCACTTTTTTTTTTTTATAAATTACAACCCCCACCAAAAGTGTCTCCCTCCCTCCCACTGACATCCCAGCTCTGCCGAGATTAAACCCTGAATAAATAATAAAACATTGAAAATGAAATAAAAAAACAAACATACCATCAATACAGTATATAACAAAACAAAAAAAGGGAAATGTGTAGCCTTCAACAACAGAGTAGCCAATGGTTATTAACATTGAATCACTATCATGTATATGAACACATATTTGCATGAAATGAATCCCTTACTGGCTTTTTTTTTTGAAAGAAATGGGATATTTGAGCCATGAGAGAGAGTGAGGAAGGACACTTACAAAGGCAATACAAGTCTTGTATAAGCAAATCAAAGATGCACCTGCCCTAACCTCGACCTTGAAGCTCTCCAAAAATAGCGGAACAACGGAATGAGGTTGTAAAGAGACATTGACCTTGATAAGTTTTAGACACGGAAGGAATTAATGTGTATGGTTTGACCCACAGATGTTACTCACACTACACACTTGCACTTATCCAGATGTGTTTATTTTTTGAGATACAGCACATTTAATTAAACATGTTTTCATGAAGTGCCAAATTGATGCAAACACAACAGACTGTATTGTGCTACAGGACATGGAGCTGTATTTGTTGTAGCCAACATTGAAACATTACCCATCAGACACTATCTGATCCAGTCCCCTAAATTAGAGTGCCAACACACCAGCATGCGGCACAGCATGTTAAATCACACACATCTCCCTTCCCCTCTCTTTTTTCTTTTGGTTGACGTCTGCTCTTGTTTTCTTATCAGGAGGACAGAAAATAAGATTCCTGCCCCCTGGGTATCATCATAATTCCAGACTAATCTCTGTGTGAAGAAACAAGCGTGTTATCCATCTGCAGGTCTGTTATTACAACCGGATCTGTCGCTATTCTCGTTCTGGAGCATTTCAGTTTGGGTAAACGTTTTAAGCTGAGCCTCAGGCGCACCGATGGCTTTCTCCCACCTGGCACGGCAAGGAATAGATGTCACCAAAAAATAATAAAAAAAAATATTTATAGGAAATGGAGGTGTGTTTGTGCACCTACCAGGCCAGCAGAAACGCTTGGAGGAGCACGATGAACAAGCTCATCACAACACAAATTATAGAGTACATGAAGGGTGCCGGTGGTGGCCCGCCACACTGATGTAGAGCAACACAAAGTCTGGCTAGATTGAGATGTACTTTGTTTTCCAACTTTTCAAAATCTCATTATTTTTGCCTCGCTGCTTTGGAGCAATTGTCGGTTGATTTTTGGTAAACCTTAATACCAAGGTCATACTAACCAATGTGCACTGCAGATTGTGCTATTACTTTAGAACTACAGATTGAAAATGAAATGACAGTTCAGCGGAAAATGTCTGCATCAATTTTCTTTATTAAGTCTTTTCCATTAACATGTAACTTTTAGGATTCAATCTTGCTGCCAAAAGCTCACAAAACACAGATTAAAATTAGTATTCTTTTTTTTTTTCTCACTTTGATTGTCACCCTGAAAATATGTCTGAAATCAAGCTGTAGACCGTGTTATCGCCACACACCTAATGTCAGCTCTGGCTGATTGGATATATGTTAAAGATGAACTGATGTATTATTTGTTTGTTTTGCTGACTCCTGAGAAATATGGCTTTATGAGAGAACAAGCTAAAAGGTACTTAAAAAAGTAAGTGTAGATGCATAGAGCTGCAGAGTTAGATAATCATTTTCTGTGTGTTTGTCTTTCACATCACAAATAGCCATTTGGTCCCTTGCTGATATAATAATATGAATTAGTGTAGCTTAAGGTTGCTCAAATGCATGCTTGACAATGCTACCCCCATCCTTTACTGGGTGTGCTTTATGTGACCTTGTCTCAACATTAGGAAAGAACATGAGGATGGTGGTATTGTGTCCCTGAAATGAGATGACCTGTTGGTGACATTGCCTCAAAAGGCCTTGCGTAGGACACAATAAGAGATTGCAGATTTTCTGTTTATGCTAGAATCAGCATGTGACTTGAATAGATGGAGAAGAACAGGTTGGTATATAGTCTAACCCGTTTGCCCTCTGAGCTGATTGTCTCTATAGATCTGTTTTCTATCTTCAGGAGCACAAACTCTCATCCACAATCAAAGGTGTATTGACAAGAACTCAGCCGGCAGTGGGTAGGGTCTGAAATCAATGACATGCATGTTGTACATGTTTGCTGCTTGTGCTGCAGTGCGAATTGCCACCTTGAGCTTCTGTGACAATACACTAATTGATTAACCCCCTTTGATGCTCTTAAACATACATGAAAAATGAAAATAATTAGTTTTCATTTCTGGATCCATCTGTTGCATTCCATTTATAAAATGTACATATACAGAAAAGCCATTAAAAAGGCAACAAGTTTGAGTACATTGCAGTGAGAAGATGTCTGTCTGCTCTACACCTGCCCTCATTGAACTAGGAAAC
This sequence comes from Gymnocephalus cernua, assembly GCA_023631565.1. Lineage (NCBI taxonomy): Eukaryota > Metazoa > Chordata > Actinopteri > Perciformes > Percidae > Gymnocephalus > Gymnocephalus cernua. Next base: position 21,989,499 of record CM042431.1, on the reverse strand, counting down.
ACAAGATTAGATGTTTTTTATTTTATTTTATTTATTTTTTTTATCTCCAAAGGCCTATCTGAAACCTAGAAACACCTAGAAACTCTTAACTTTATCACCGTATGGCATTGATCATAGTATTTATTGTCATTTAACAGCTTCTTTCTTTTCTTATTCAGTGTCGTCTCACAATCAGGTGGCTTTGTTATCCTTTTAATACCAGTAGTGGTTTATAGCAAGGGTCTCTCTGGTCTTGTTACTGTATGTCAGATAGTATAATAAAAAGGGTGGAGCCCAGCACACAGAGGGATTGCATCTGGCCACAAATATCATTAAACACCTCAGGCAACAGAAGCAGGCGGACCTATGGACCTCTAATGTGTCTCTGTTAGATCTACAGATATACGGCGCATGCTTTACGGCTATGCTCGAGTGCTTTATGTGTCTGAAACGATTATTATTCATCACAGGGTGGCGGGGGGGAATATAACAACCATCAAGTCTAAATAAGGGAGCCAACATTTTCACCTGTGTTTCCCCAGAACTGCAGGGAGGCTGGTGCAGCAGTAGTGCAGGATGTCCTGAGGGCGTCCTGCTACACAGGTGGTGCTGGGGTCACAGAGTCACGTGGTTGTGAGTGTTTTCATGGCAGCAGTTAGTGCATGTTATACACTCTTTAGCCTGGGGTTAAATGAATAGGAAAGCAGAAAGAAGTGTCCAGCAGAGAAAGTAGCGGGAACGTCTTGTCTTTCACTCACGCCCCCCCCCCTTGCAGCTTCAAAACTATGAAAAGGTCACGTCTCTTACATGTTGAAGCGGATGTAGCGTTTTTTGCGCATTCCTTGAAAACACACCTGGTTTACACATGGTAGGCATTTCTGACATGCTGTGATACATTTCGGAGTATGGCTGCAGAGAAAAGTGCACCGCTTAACTGTGCTGAAAATGTTGTTCCAATTAATGGTGGGCAACACGGATACAATATCTTTTGATGCTACATGTAATTTTATATTGGGATATTGATATGCATCTACTGGAGAATTTAATTACAGGGGCAGGAATTGATTTCTCTGAGTTTCATGTTGTACAGTGTCGTATAAATTAAATCAATAAATAGATGTGTACTTATTGACTTATTGAAGTACACACCTGGGTTGAATCAGGCGGTCGACCTTCTTGGTCAGATGTTGAGTATTACCTGAAGACTTTGTCATTGTACTTAATAAAGTGTCTTTTTTGGGAGCATCTATTTAGTATGCGGGTGCCCTTTTTTCTTTATTTTTGCATTAAGGGAGCGCTTTACTTGGTCTAAAAGTCAAGATCTCTCAGCCTGTGATGCTTTGATTATTTTTCTGTTTGTTATGAAAGTGCGATACTTTCAAGAAACCGTTGATAGATAAAACACAGATTGTAAACCAATTCCAGAATTTTTTTTTTTTTATCATATTGATGTAACAATCCTGTAAATCCAATGTTGCCATTAAACAGTCCTGCTTATTGATGTGTGACATTGCCTGAAATGGCCTAATTCCACTAGAGATATTAAAGGAATAGTTACCACGATATAAACTGTTTTGAGAAATGTCCTACACTTTTCCACTATCTCACAGTTTAGTAAGTATTGTCATGTCGCTCAACCCTAATTCCAATCATGCATACTTCATACAGACACAATCTCTGGTCTTATACTGTCAGCATAAGCAGCACTCATAGCACTGCACTACTCTGACTTGTATTTCCTCTTGATCCCATTGATGGACAATTTCTGTTCTACACTTTTGCATTTTTCTCCCGACTAAACCGAATGCTTGGCATATGTCATTTCCTCAGCAGTTTGACAATCAGAAAAGCTGGACCTTCTCGTTTGATGTGCACTTTGTTTCATCTTTATGCAGACGGGGGCATCAGGGTTAACCAGATTTCATGTAGGATGTCTGTGTTGTGTGTTGCATGCACAGAGTGTCATCTGCTGTTTTGTGTGGGGAAACTTGAAGGTGGTGTGATGTCTCAGTGCAGAGGCTCATTAACAAAAAAACAAATGTGAATTTCGTAAGAATGTAAAGCAAGCTAAGCTTTGTTAGACTTTACCTTTAATATTAGTAAATTATTAGTGAGGTGAATACATAAATAGTCATATTATTAGCTAAACATGCTAATCACAGGGTCAAATAACCCAGTAATGTATAATTATCAGTGTAATTTCCATGCTTTGCAAATAAAGCCATAAAATACTTCGTGTGGGCAGAAATAGGAGTTGCAATTGCTTTTCAGGCTATGAATAAGATGGTCATTATGTTGATTGCTTGAAAAGCAATATTGCATGTGCTATCATTCAGTACAGCTTGCAATGTTCTATTTTTATCCGTGGTCATGTTCCCACATGAATTAAATATTTAAGCCTTTTTAATAATGTATTGTCATTGAGGAAGAT